>CM053033.1:159757798-160357798 GCA_028564925.1 Lithobates sylvaticus
CAAACAATATGTGCCCCTCCTTTGAAAAAAAAAAAATAATATATATAAATATTTTTATATATTTTGAAAAGTGCCGCTTTACGCCCAAATACTTGTGCTCGGCTATATTCCAACACCCCTATTCAGCCAGTAATAACTTTTATTGGGCTATCAGAGAATACATGACATTTCATGCTGCCCTCATAAAATGCATCTCGATGTGGAAAAGGAATAAACATGTGATATTCTCCTGTCCCAACACTGCAATAATTATACATTTTATAGATCGCCAACATACGCATTGCTTCAGTGATGTACGACTGAGAAAAATCCCAACAATGTAAAGCAAACAAAAGCCAAAAAGTGCAGGACACAGCTAAAAAAAAATAAAAGAATTTGCATGCACTGATCATCTACTACTAAATCTGAGATCCACACAGCATCTCATCTGGATTAACAGCATCAGTTGCAAATGTCATAATAAAAAGAAAAAAAAAGGGGGGGAATTTAAATATTTAGAACAAAATTTGGCTACCATACATAATATATGGATATGTTTACTACTATAACGCTTTCAACTAGGAGGAAAAGGAGCCTGACTATGCAAACAGACTTTCATAATCAAGTTGATGTTGTTTAACCCATGTATTTCCAAAGAGACTGCACATATCTGTTAGTTCTGACTTGGTACAACTCCCTAGTGCTCAGTAATAAATATATATATTATATGATCTATTTATTTGTTTTAGACAGGCTCTTGAAAAACTTTTTAGAATGTTTTTTAATATTAAATAAATTACATAAACGAGTTATTAAGGCAATCACATTTACACACACACACACGCACACACGCACACGTTTTTTTACAAATATATATAAGTATAACTTTTCTTTCCATTCACTTTTTTTTTTAGATGCAATGAAAGTTTTTAGTTTTATTTTTCAGAATTCTGGGTGCCTTGGCTACAAAAACTTGTACTATAGACAATTAAAATATCAATATAATAAACAATATTAAAAAAATATATCATTTTATAAATAGTCACTGGAGTTACTGGATTATTCTTTAATAGGAACAAATAATTCTGCTCTCTGATGTAACATCTTTGTGTGTGTGTGTGTGTATATATATATATATATATATATATATATATATATATATATATATATGTATGTATATACACACACATAAACAGACTGAGAGAGCAGACATCGACAGCACCCTATATAATAAAAATAAATGCATTATACATATATAACATTTATTTTAACTTATTTCTTCTCCTTATTACATATAATAAGGAGAAGGTCAGAGTATGTAATCCAGCTACTGAAATGTGGTAATGTATACTATGTATGTAATTATTATTTATAATAATAAATAATGATTATATACATAACCACATTTCAGTAGCTGGATTACATACTCTGACTTTCAAAGTGGAACAGAAGCAACACAGGTAGATGTGGTAGAAAAGGCAAAAGGGGAAATATACTCTTTATCTGGGATGGCCTATCACCATTCAAAGAGTACACATTTTTACTGAGAAAAGGTATGTCTGATCACTTTGAATCAGCACTTTCTAAAGGTTATGTCAAGCTGGGAAATTAATATTGCAGATTTTTTTTTTCCCTTGCAAGCATGTAATGTGACACGTTCTTGTTCTTTAACCATAGATAAATTCATGCTCCCTCCGGATGGGGAATGGGCGAGAATCAGCCCCCTCTTGAACTTGTCGCACAGTCACAGCACTACAAAGTTGTTGCTGCTATAGTAGTACTTTTTGCGCTATTTATATTGCCTTTGTGTGTGTGTGTGTATAATAAGCAACAGTTGATCTCCACATGATTCAGATTAATAAAGTCCTGAGTGCACATTGTAAGGGATATCCAGCAAATAAACATGAAAGTCAGGGTGGCACTCACTGGTATTTATATATATATATATATATATATATATATATATATATATATATATAAAATATATATATATATATATAAAATATATAGATATACATACACACACACACACACACACATATAGACAGGTACAGGTATATACTTTAACTACAGGGGCTTACTTCTACAGCTTCAATGAGTTGGTTTCCTTTATCAACCACTGAACGTGCAAAACGGGTCATATCCACGGATTCAGGTTTTTTTTTTTTTTTATACAGATTTCATTTTTGTTAGACTGAAGCCTAGTAGCGTTAATCTCTTACAAGTGCATTATTAATCACATCATACTGCTATTCCTTACTGATCCATCTGGCTGCAAAAGGGTTAACGTCCCCCAACTGGCCACTCATATCTTGTTTTCTGGGTCAAAAATGTTCAGTGAGCGTTTATACTGACTCTCTTTAGGCATATAAAAATCCTTCAACTAGCCCGAGACGGTCCTTCTAGCTTCCCCTACGGACACCTCGCTCAGTGGAGAAGTTCATTACATTTTATGATCTTCCCAAGTCTGTCCTGCTTATAAGACTCGCAGAAGGCCACAAATCTGGCAGACCATCACGTATGCCATTAGACATTACTACTAAATGAATGCCATTCAAGCTCTCTGCTCCCACTGACGATATTTATGGGTGGCTGGCAGCTGTCAATGTACCTTTTTCACTGGCATTCAGAAAATCAAAAAATGAAAACATTTAGATTTTATTGGACAGATCTGAAAGGACGAAAGGACGCCAAGGTAGTGCCAGGAACCGGATTTTCTTCCTAGTTGATATATTATCTTTAAATATCCCAAATGTACAGACTGAAGGTGTTTCCTAAATGAACAAACTGTCTTTGAAATCCATCCATAATTTCTACGCTGCCGTACTAATGGGTGTCAGAAAGTGATTTTCAACAAGAAAATCCAGTGTTTTTCAAAGACTGATGAAGCTGTTCCAGCTTCTATGACAAACTAACAAATATTTCTAATTTTCTCAGATCAAAAATACTAATGAAGCAATCTTGGGCTTTGCCAGTGTGTATTCCACTGGGGATAAAAAAACTTACATTAAGGCTCAGGCTTGCTGACAAAAGAATGGGGGAAAAAAAAAAAAAACTACAGCCATACGCAATCATATGTTCACGTACATTGATTTTTATGCCTATGGCTAGCTGAGAAATCCACAGCCTGTTTATTTAATTCAAAAAAAGGTCATTTCTCATCTACATGCAACAAACATTGGTCGAGCAGGCGTAATCTCCTTGGCCTTTTTTTTCCCCTCTGATTTTCAAGAAAAATTTATCAAAAACAAATAAATAAACAGCAAAGGGATTCTGGCAGGTTAACTATTCAAATTCAAAAAAAAAAAGCAATTCTTAAACCCTGTGATTCTACAAGGTAATATTTTAAGCAAAAAAAAAAGAAAAAAAATTACAGGGTAAAAAAAGTGCCAAAGCCTGCTACCTTGTGGTTACCGTTAGCAAAGCACAAACATAAATAACGCTTGATAACTACTGGGTAATTTTACACCAATTCTTGGCAATAAGGAAAGAAAAGAAAACTACATCTGCGAAACAAGTAGGGATAAATGTATCGTCAACACCAACGTACTTGTTATCTGCCGGCTTATTCAATACCCGCTGATGTGATCGTTAAAATAAACAGAACGGTGAAGTGGGAATAAAACCAAGTCTTTCTCTGATCTAGGATTTCGAGAGATTTGCTTTGTATCATTGCTATTTAAAAAAAACAGCAATATGGCCAGCACACTTCAATGTTATGACCCCGATCGTTTTCAATAGCTAATAAGGTAAAGTTTTTGTGTTAGTATTAAATAGCAAGCCTGGCCACCCTCAGTGACATTAAACATGTAAAACCATGAAAGATAAAAATAAACACCTGAACTGCAGCATTGTTTATAGGCACCAAATCAGCTGCTCCCAGTGTTAATTCACAGTCCCTATTCAGTCGGACAGTATTGCAATGTGTGAATTACACCGGTGTAATCTTTTGGCACTTCAACTCAGTGGATCAGGCTTGATTTTACATCATAGCAAAAATGATGATGCAAAAAAAAAGAGATCACACAACATTTCTGAATTGCTGTTCTGCTTACTAATGTCATGGCTGGCCGCTGTGCATTCTTTTGTGTGCTAAGAAGACCCTTTTTACACATTCTTCTGCTCATTCATAATGTAATAGGCATGTCTTTCTCCATTTAAATATTTCCTTTTGTTAAATTTTACTGTCACTTTCAGAAGCTAGGACAACACGGGACAATTGTAGCCATCAGCTATATCATCCATGACTATAGTTTCACCCTGTCTAATCTAAGGAAGATCTGGGATTTGAAACCTTATTTACAGTACTAACCACTCTGATTAGGTTTATCACACATATGGAAAAAGCCTGCGATTATTTAAATTGTTATCATTTCTGCTTTAGGAGGCGACCTATCCTTAGGGAGTTGTACAATGTATTTCAAAAGCTTTAACATTCTATATTAAAATATGAAATTTATCATCAGTTGAAAACTGTCATGCAAAGACTATCCACGCAAAAGAAAGCACAACTTATTCAAATTAAGTTCTCTTATAATGGATATACTTATGACAAAAAATGTGCAAATTTGTTTTTATAATGCAACATTGGGACCTTAACAACTAAACTTTCCCCCAATATGATTTTCTACTTTCTTCTTAAACCGGGAACTGCAGGTTTCAGAGATCCAAGTTATTAAATGAATACAGTTTAATTATAAAGAATGTGGTGTGAGCATAAAGCTAACCCCTAAATTATTAAAGGAACTTGTGGTTTATTGTAAACCGTGGAAGTGTTTGGAAGATCAGGTCAATGTGTATTCTTCCAGCAGAAAGCAGCAATTAGAAAGATAGATTTGGGGGTTTTAAAAAAACCCTCTCCGCACACAGAAATTGACGGTGATTGATTAGGTGTGCCAGCAATTAATATATATATTGTAGTCATTTGATTCGCTACAATGTATCAGTGACAAGCTCAACACTGAAACTGACACCCTTAATAGGTTCTGGTGATTTGACACCCTTGAAATCCCCTGGATTATTTAATGATCACTTTTTTTATGAAATAAATAAATCCAACAAAGCAAATTTCCAGAATGCCCATTTTTCTTCTCCACAGCTGTCCGGGCCAGTTGTGCCACCCTTTCTTAAAAAAAGACTATGCATCTGGGTATCCATTACATTGACTTATAGATTGTAGGATATTAATGATCTGGCAGTTGTTTAAAAAGCTTGGGTCAACTATGGTCACAGTAACACCTTGTAATATTTATACAAACAGCTCTTAATGTAATTGCAAAAGAAAAAAAAAAAGTATGTTTGTAATATCTTAAGGGATGCACAGCGAACTTATCAAATAACACCTGGCAAGCGATACAATAGATTTAGACAATGCATTGTACATGAATCAATGCATTGGGTAAATATTAATTGTGTCACTGTTAAATACAAACAAATATATATATGATATATTTTCTTAGTTTAAAAAAATATATATATATATATATATATATATATATATATATATATATATATATAAAGGGGTCAGTTTTAACTGATACAACCATGCCATATATACTGTAACATACAACTTAATAAAAATGTGAGTATTAACCTACAAAAAGTATTCTATATTGTGGCAATATAAAGCTACTATTTAACTGGAATAAAACATATGCTACTGCCAATAATACAGTTGCTTTAAAATTAAGCCTAAGAAAGCCCCATTGCAAAACCCTTCTTTTTTTGTATTCTTTCTATAATTATAGACCTGACTGAGGCAATGCATTACTGCTCAGTCAAAATGCAGATATCTTTAACAGTGAATTTCGCAGTTAATTAATGATTTGATTTGGTGTCAAGATTTCAGTATTGATCTTGCAATGGGGGTCTGGGCAGATTTCAGAGAAGAAAAAAATAGCTCTGGTGATGGTCTCAGTGTAAATACATGTCCCTGTTTGCCTCCTACGGCCTCAGCAGACATAGGGCTTAGCAGTTCTAGTTATTTGAGATCACAGCACACATGCAAAACAAAAAAAAAAAAATATTTTGATATCTAATACCAACTTGACATTCCTGTTTCACCTAATAAAAAAATCAAGGGAGATGTGCTTGCGGTGGTGAGCTGTGACCCCCTTCCTCATTCAGTATATACAACACACCAACTGAACGTAAACAGATGATCAATAAGGGTTTTTTTTTTGTTTGTTTGTATTTTTGCACCAGTTTGCGTTAAGAAAACAAAGATGGCGTCACCCAGCTCCATGTTTAGTGAGGATACACAGGGTTGTAATGCCATCCATGGTCCAGGGTTTATAGGACAGAAAGGTTAAGACTCCTACCTGTTTTTTCTTTGATTTCACATAGAACACTGAAGAGCGCTGGCTTCATCCTATGACAGTTCAGTGCATGCTTTCTGGAAAAAAATGATTTACAAGAACTGTATTACCATAAAGCAATTTATAACAGTCGTTTAAACTACATAGAACTGTCCAATATAATTTTGTATGATGCACAATGGAAAAGCATAAATTAAAAGGCATGCACTGTACACCTTTAAAACAATCAATAGAAGGCATCAGTAGGGGAAATGGACACCTATGTGATTGAGCACTACCATAAAACTATAATACAAATAGTGATTATTAATGTCATCCATGGGAAAAAATATGTAATCTATTGACCATGGGAAGTTAATTAATTGGCATCAACTTGTTTGGAAAGATTGCAGCTCGACCCCAAAGTGTAGGAAAAAAAGAAAAAAAGAAAGGGAAGCTGGAAGTTGCGCTCTCTCTATAAAGGGTTTTACAATTTGTAATGTTTACGCACATGTCAGATTAGCCTGCTATTATAGCAAATATAAATCAGCACTTGTCTGCAATAAACTGCTTCAATCCACATCAAAACTGATTTATTAAAAGGGGCCAACTTTTACACAGCAATATATTTTCCCAACACTGATTTTTTTATTTTTTTTTTGGTACTCTGTTTTCTGCAGATACATCTCCTAAAAGGCTCCTACAAACATTCATACAACAAAAAGAAAAAAAAGTGTCTGTTTTTCAAAGTATTGTGTTTCACAAAATGTACGGCAGATGGATTTGCTAATGTTAGATAATAAAAATGGGCACAGCCACATAAAACAAAAGGCAGCTCCAAATCTGCGCACGTTTTTCGTTTTTTTTTTTTTTTTTACAAAGACCACTAAAGCGCCTGCTGTTTACAAATCATGCAAACAAGTTGTCGGGAATAAAACAACAAATGGTCGGGTAGAAAATTATACATTTATTGGCCGACTCTTGCATTTACAGGGGGGAGTTTGCATCACAGATTATTGCTACTTGGATGGGAGCTGAGTGATCCTGAATGCCTGAACTATAAATAATAGCCTATATAGGGACTTGGACCAGATAAAGGGTCTCCCCTGTCTCAAGAGGAGCCTCCAGTGATCTGTGCTGCTTCCTTTATGGGCATCACTTTGACAATATATGGACCAATAAATGAGTGTGGATGGACCTGTGTGGTCCCTTCCCTGCTCTATGTATTTATAATGATTGCTTTTTCTACATAGGGCTGTTTATTATCTTCTGAGTATAGAAGCAGATCAAGAGTTGGCTGGAGGAGTCCTGAAAGCTGCATGTAAAGGACACCCAGGGATCAGATCTGCACAAGCCTATTGCTGCAAGGTTTGTTGACATCCGCTGAAGGCATCATGTCATTCCCATTGCTAGAAGGAGCCTCCAGCTGCATCGCAGCCTCATTGCTACCCAAACATGTGTTGGCTTATTTGACAAACTGCCTGCATTGAGAAGTTGTTCACTCCAGGATGTACAGGAGTGATGAGCTGCTGTGATGTGTGGGGAGGGAAAGTGTGATGCTGTGTGTGTGTGTGTGCTTTTTTTATTGCAGTGGAAACCAACTTTGCTTGTGCCTCATCCAGGCTCTGATCAGTGATGGTCATGATCTGATGCAGGATGTCACCGATGTCCTGCTTCCTGCCGTCCCCGTCAGTCCCATCGTGTCCATGGGGTGGAGGCAAAGTCATCCCCCCTTGTACTGAGTGACCAGCCATATTCACCCCGGCCAAAGTCTGCAACATCCTGGTCGGATCGTCCATACTCCTTTTTGGTCAATTGAAAAACCGACTGTAAGGGGAGACCTCACAGTCAGGGGCAGCACTGCTGGGCCCCGCACATCAACAATGGCAATTGTCCGAGCCCAGCCTCACAACCCGATTCTCCCTTTTCTTTTTTTGCCAACTTGCAATCGAGGAGTTAGAGCAGATCTTCACTCCATCAATTCAGATCATCAGTCCAGCACATCAGATCCCAGCCTCACACTTACAACCAAGGAGTTAAAACAGATCTTCACTCCATCAGATCGTCAAAAAAAAAAAAAAAACATACAGTAACACAAGACCGGAGCACCCCTGCTGCTGCTGCTTTTAATCACAGGATTGTCTTTGTGCAGAGATCAGAGTTTTATTCCAGGGACAAAAGCGGTTCTGGGGGTCTCATGTAAAAGGGGACAGTCCTGGATCTAGTGTTCAGATACACCCCCCCCCCTTAAGATTAGATCAAAAAAGTAACAATGTAGCAATTGACCCCCCCCCCTTGGAGAGCAATGCAACAATGTTGTTAATGATTTCTTCTTTGTTAAAAACAAGATCAGAAAAAGTAACTTTGTTCAAATGATTTCCCCCTTAAGATGTAAGGTATCTGACAAATTGATTTTCAAAAATCAAGTTTATTGATGAGTGATTTTATCCATTTAGTGCAAAAAAAGTCAGAATAAAAATAACAGTGTTCAAAAGACCCCCCCCCCCTTAAGATTAGATCAAAAAAGTAACAATGTAGCAATTGACCCCCCCCCCTTGGAGAGCAATGCAACAATGTTGTTAATGATTTCTTCTTTGTTAAAAACAAGATCAGAAAAAGTAACTTTGTTCAAATGATTTCCCCCTTAAGATGTAAGGTATCTGACAAAGTAGCAATGTTAATATGGACGTGACAAAATAACAATGTTCAAATGATTTCCCCCTTAATATGTCAGGGATCTGACAAAGTAACAGTGTAGCAATTTATTTACTTCTTAGGGATCAGAAAAAAGAAATGATGTTCTAATGATCCTCCCCTTAAGATTAGGGATATCTGACAATGTAGCTATGTGGCAACTGACTTCTTAGGGATCAGAAAAAGTAACAATGTTCAAATGGCCCCCTCTTAGGATTAAAGTGTTAAAAAAAGTAACAATGTTACATTGATTTCCCTCTGGTTAAAATGAGTTTTAGAAAAAGTAACAATGTTGCAAACAATCTCCTCTTTCCGATAAGGGAGATTTGACAGTTAGCAACTGAGCCCCCCCTTCCTTAAAATCAGTGGCAATGTTCGGATGACCTCCCCCTTAAGATCAAAGGGATCAGTGCTGCAATTGATTTCTCGAAGAACAGAAAAGTAACAATGTTGCAAATGATTCCTCCTTTAGATTCGGGAGATCTGACAATCAGCAAAGTTAAAATCAGGGAGACAAAGTATTAATGTTCAGATGATTCCCCTTTAAGATAAAAGGGATCAGTGGCTTCAATTGATTTCCTCCTTTCGAGATCAGGAAAAAGTAACAATATTGCAAACGATTTCCTCCTTCAGATCTAGGGAGATCTGACAGTTGGCAAATGACCACCCCCCTTCTTTAAAAATAGCTATGTTAAGATGATCCCCCCCACCTTAAAATTTTAAAGGGATCAGTCCTGCAATTAATTTCCTTGGAGATCAGAAAAAAAGTAACAATGATTCCTCTTCAGATTAGGGAGATCTAACAGTTAGCTAATAAAGCCCCCTTGCCTTCCTTAAAATTAAAGGGATCAATGTAACAATGTTCAAATGACCCCCACCTAAGATTAAAGGGATCCGCGCTGCAATTGATAAAAAAAAAAAAAGTAACTGTTGCAAATAATTCCTTCTGTAAAATTAGTATTAATGTTCAGGTGATCCCCCCTTAAGATTAAAAAGAGATCGGTTCTGCAATTAATTTCCTTGGAGAAAAAAAAGTAACAATGCTGCAAATGAATCCTCCTTCAGGTAAGGGAGATCTGACAGTTAGAAAATGAGTCCCCCTGGCAAATGATTCCTCCTAAAGGTTAGTAAACTGACCGGCTAGGATCTGACAGGTACCAGTTAAGCCCCCCCCCCCTTCCTTAAAATGAAAGGGATCAAAGTAACAATATTCAAATGAACCCGCTCCTTTAAAATAAAGAGATCAGTGCTGTAATTGATTTCCTCTGTGATCAGAAAAAAAGTAACAATGTGGCAAATGATTCCTCTTCAGATTTAGAAAGATCTGACAGTAAGCAAATGAGCCTCCCCCCTTCCTTAAAATGAAAGGGATCAGTCCTGCAAATTAATTGCCTCCTCCAATCCAGAAAAAAAGTAACAATCTTGCAAAAGATTTTTTAGGGAGATCTGACAGTTAGCAAATGAGCCCCTCCCCCTTTCTAAAATGAAAGGGTTCAGTCCTGCAAATAATTTGCTCCTTGGATGGGAAAAAGTAAGAATGTTGCAAGTGATTTCTTAGAGGAGATCTGACAGCAATGGACCCCCCTTTCTAAAAATGAAAGGGATCAGTCCTGCAATTAATTTCCTCCTTGGATGGAAAAAAAAAAGAAGAATGTTGCAAGTGATTTCTTAGGGAGATCTGACAGCTAGCAAATGAGCCCCCACCCCCTTTCCTTTCTTAAAGTGTAAGGGATCAGTCCTGCAATTATTTTCCTCCTCCGATTGGAAAAAAGTAAGAATGTTGCAAGTGTTTTTTTTTTTTTGGTGGGGAGATCTGACAGCTAGCAAATGAGCCCCCCCTTCCTTCCTTAAAATGTAAGGGATCAGTCCTGCAATTATTTTCCTCCTCCAATTGTAAGAATGTTACAAGTGTTTTTTTTTTTTTTTTTGGGAGATCTGACAGCTAGCAAATGAGCCCCCCCTTTCTTAAAATGAAAGGGATCAGTCCTGCAATGAATTGCCTCCTCCGATCAGGAAAAGTAACACATTTTTGCAAGTGATTTCTTAGGGAGATCTGACAGTTTAACAAATGAGCCCCCCCTCTCTCCTTCTCCTCCTTCACATTTAAAGGGATCAAAGAGGCAATGTTCGAATCTTAAGTGATCAGAGCAAAGTGACAATGTTGCAATTGATTTCCTCGGAGATCAGAAAAAAGAAAGTAACAATGTAGCAAATCTTCAGATTGAGGACAGTTAGCAATGACTGTCCCCCCAGCACACTTTAATGTGAGGAGATGAGAGTGATGTTGATGTCCTGGGGAGGAGAGGAGAGGGGGGAGATGAGGATTCTAATGATTTCCTCCCGGTGATAATAACGGAGATGAGGATAGAAGGGGGTCGTTCTCCTCCGGTGTGATGATCCGGGGGGCTCAGGACGGGAAGTGCCGGCAAGTGATGGGATGTCCTCGGAGCGGCTGGTGCTTTATTTTCCTGGGATTCTTCTTCTGACTTGGTCCATCCTTCATCCTTCTCTCTCCTCCATCCCGGAGCTGCCAGTCTTCTCCTCCCGGAGAGGGATCGATCAATCAGGGGGTGGGGGGGACTCTCCCTCCAAACTTGTGGGGGGGGGCTGATATTTGGGGGTAAGGTGCCCTGATGATGAAGGCTGAGAGCGGCAATCAAATAAAAAAAAGTTTTCTCCGCGGTCGGCGGCGGGTGATGAGGGAGAGATGGATGGGGGGCCGGTGCCGGGGCTTCCCGGGCGGAGGGGGGGAATTTATGGCTCCGGCGGCTTCTCTCTCTCTCTTTCTCGCTGCCGGCCCCGGTGACGGATTGACAGGCTGCCAACGCCACTCACTCACTGCGGACGTGTCAGACTTTGAAGGAGGGGAGGAAATAAAAAGGGAGACAAAATATAAATAATGGAGGCAGGCTCCTCCTCCTCGTGTATCGGGCCCCGGGAGGAGGGGGGGGGAGGCGGCGGACAGCCTTTCCGGGAGGAGACTGTGAGGAGCAACGGCGCGCCGATGCGGTTGCTAAGGAAAGGACCTGCCGCCGTTACTAAGAGAGGAGGAGGAGGGGCGCCCAATCAGGAGGGAGCTTTCCGGGACGGTGCGTCTAGCATGGTAGGCTCGGGGAGGCTTGGTTGAGAGCACGCCCCTTTTTTCCCGCCCGCCTTGTTACTTGCTATTTGCTGGTTCGAACGGTGACGCGCGTGGGGGTGGGCGTGGCCGGCGGAGGGGATGCTGGCTGGTCCTCGTCGCATTGCCATGGCAGCGGAGGATGAGGGATGATGTGTGGAGCGGAGAGGGCAGTGATAGCATCATATACACAGCAATGGACGGGAGGAATTCACAGAGTCCCGGAGTGTCTAGAAATAAAAATACACCTGGAGAATAAAGAATGACTTAAGCCAAGAACTATACATTCTGATCGTACACTTCAAGAAAAGACCTTTCCTGGTACTTTTTGCTTACAAGTTTAAATCAGTATTTTTTTGATAGAAAACGAATTATTATCCCCAAACATTATATATATAGATATCTATATATCTATATATATATATATCTATATATATATATATATATATCCAGGGGCGTTGCTAGGTCTACAAAATATCTGGGGCTATAGCCCATAGCAGTGAAGTAAAGAAAGTAATACGCTTGGGTGGGCACACGCATGTATATTATATACGTATGTGTGTATATATATATTACATTATATATTATCATTACATCAGGGTCCCCGGAGAGCCTCCCCCTTACATCAGGGTCCCCAGAGAGCCTCCCCCTTACATCAGGGTCCCCAGAGAGCCTCCCCCTTACATCAGGGTCCCCAGAGAGCCTCCCCCTTACATCAGAGTCCTTAGAGAGCCTCCCCCTTACATCAGAGTCCTTAGAGAGCCTCCCCCTTTCATCAGGGTCCCCAGAGATCCTCCCCCTTACATCAGAGTCCTTAGAGAGCCTCCCCCTTTCATCAGGGTCCCCAGAGATCCTCCCCCTTACATCAGGGTCCCCAGAGAGCCCCCCTTACATCAGGGTCCCCAGAGAGCCCCCCTTACATCAGGGTCCCCAGAGAACCTCCCCCTTACATCAGGGTTCCCAGAGAGCCTCCCTTACATCAGGGTCCCCAGAGAGCCCCCCCTTACATCAGGTTTCCCAGAGAGCCCCCTCTTACATCAGAGTCCCTAGAGAGCCTCCCCCTTTCATCAGGATCCCCAGAGATCCCCCCTTACATCAGGGTCCCCAGAGAGCCTCCCCCTTACATCAGGGTTCCCAAAGAGCCCCCCCCCCTTACATCAGGTTTCCCAGAGAGCCCCCTCTTACATCAGAGTCCCTAGAGAGCCTCCCCCTTTCATCAGGGTCCCCAGAGAGCCTCCCCCTTACAACAGGGTCCCCAGAGAGCCTCCCCATTCCATCAGGGTCCCCAGAGAGCCTCCCCTTTACATCAGGGTCCCCAGAGAACCTCCCCCTTACATCAGGGTCCCCAGAGAGCCTCCCCCTTACATCAGGGTTCCCAGAGAGCCCCCCTTACATCGGGGTCCCCAGAGAGTCCCCCTTACATCAGGGTCCCCAGAGAGCCCCCCCCTTACATCAGGTTTCCCAGAGAGCCCCCTCTTACATCATAGTCCCTAGAAAGCCTCTCCCTTTCATCAAGGTCCCCAGAGAGCCTCCCCCTTGCATCAGGGTCCCCAGAGGGCCCCCCTTACATCACGGTCACCAGAGAGAGGGCAGGCATTGAGAGATGGTGTAATCTCTCTGCTGCCCATGGCTGCACAGTGAGGGCGGAACAACAGGGATGCAGGGCAGGCAGTGAGAGATGATGTCATCTCTCTGCTCTCTGGCCCGCCCGCCCGGCTCTTCCATGCTGCCTGCCTGTTCTCCGGCTGTCCGGTGCTGCCACCGCACACGCAGCCCAGCTGCAGAGAGGTGTGTGGTTGGGGTCCCCTGCAGAGACTCGGGGCTATGGGCCCCAGATTCGGGGCTATAGCCCCAAAAGCCACCACTCTGCGACGCCACTGTATATATCTATATATATATATATATATATATATATATATATATATATATATATATCTATCTATCTATCTATCTATCTATCTATCTATATATATATATTTTTTTTTTTTTTTTTTATCTTAGTGAAGTCCCCTACAGAATAAATGGCGTGTCGTTGCAATGTTTTATCACACGGTATTTGAGCAGCGTTTTTTTAAACGCAAATTTTTTGGGGGAAAAATATATTTTAACTGGTTGCCGCCTGCCCACCGTCAAATGACGGCAGGGCGGCTCTCGTTCTGGGACGCCGTCATATGACGCCACTCTCGCGCGCCGATCAGAGCTGCGCCATTTTGCTAGGACAGGGCACGACCCCGCGGCTCTTTAACCATGTGATCGGCTGTGTCCGATCAAAGCCGGTCACATGTAGACAATGAAGTGCCGGTAATCGGCTCTCCTCGCCTTACACTGACAGAGTGTGTGGCGAGGAGAGCCGATCAGCGGCATCTCCACGCAGGGGGACATGTAGGAATGTAATCAGGGCACTTATCATCAGTGCCCTAATTACACTATAGTAAAACAGTGTCACCATACAGTACCCACAAGTGCCACCAATCAGTGCCTTTTAGCAATGCCAGTCAGTTCTGGCAATCAGTGCTGCCTATTAGTGTCGCCCATCAGTACTGCCTATACATGCCGCCTATCAGTGCCCACCAGTGCCCATCAGTACCACCTAACAGTGCCCAGCAGTGCCGCCTATCAGTGCTCATCAGTGCCCATTAGTGCGACATATTAGTGCCTCCTCATCAATGCCCATAAGTGCCACCTCATCAATGCCCACCAGTGCCACCTATCAGTGCCCATCTGTGCCACCTAACAGTGCCCATCAGTGCCACCTATCAGTGCCCATAAGTGCGGCATATTAGTGCCTCCTCATTAGTGCCCATAAGTGCCACCTCATCAATGCCCACCAGTTCAGCCTATCAGTGCCACCTCATCAGCACACATCAGTGAAGGCGAAAAATTACTTAGTAACCAAATGTATTGACAGAAAAAAAGTAAAATGCATTTTCTTTTCAAAATGTTTGGTCTTTTTTTTTGTAAAAAATAAAAAACCCAGCAGTGATTAAATACCACCAAAAGAAAGCTCTATTTGTGTGAAGAAAATGATAAAAAATTAGTTTGGGTACAGTGTAGCATGACCACGCAATTGTCATTCAAAGTGCGACAGCGCTGAAAGCTGAAAAATGGCCTGGGCAGGAAGGGGGTGTAAGTGCCTGGTAGACAAGTGGTTACCACTTGCCTCCTGGGCCAATTCTGACACTTCTCTCATATATGTAAAAATCTGTGTCATTTTGCTAGAAAATTACTTGTAACTTGAGCGGACACCTGGATGTTCGGGTTCGGCAGGTTCGGCCGAACTTCAGAAAAAAGTTTGGGTTCGGGACCGAACTTGACCCCGAACAACGAACCCCATTGAAGTCAATGGGGACCCGAACGGCTATAATAAAGTGTCGGCTCCCGTCCCCCTTAATACAGAGAACAGTCATTGAAGTCATTTATTTTTAAAAAGTTAGTCATAAAAAGTGTTTGGGGACCTGGCAGGGCCAGATTAAGAACATCGTGGGCCTGGTGCTGAGGATTTTGGTGGGCCTTTTATAAACAATAAAAAAAAATGCAAACAATTTTTTGTTATAACAAATTAAATTAAAGAGAGAGAGGGAGGAGAGAGAGAGAGAGAGAGAGAGAGAGAGAGAGAGAGAGAGAGGAAGAAAGAGGTGTGAGGGGTAAGGGAGGGAGGATGAGAGAGAAAGGGGGGATGATAGAAAGAGGATGCACATGAGCATGCGTGGGAATAACGTCATCAACGCAGCCCAGCCAAGACAAGTGACCGAAGGCACAGAACCCACAAGGAAGATCGGGTGAAGATGGAAGCGCCTGGGCCGGATTGATCACAGCACAGCACTGGAGGGCTCAGTCTGACAATTTAAGTGTACCCTAATGTGCTAATATGCTGTGCATATTTGTACATTCTGGCATAACCTACCTCAGGGCCTCTAAAAAATAGTAATGTTAGAAAAGTTTACTACCGCTTTAATATCATTGGAACCCAGGAGCCTCTCATGGGGCCCCCTACTGACCCGCATAGTTGCCAACATTTCAAAAATATTTTCAGGGACACTTTGTGCTATATTTAGAGTAGCTGACATCCCCTATGTTCATCTATACATCACAAAAGTAATTACAAAATTAAATAAGTACTAATAACGGGGCAGAACAAATATGAGGACTGAGATTTCCTTTAGTTGAACTAACAAAAGTGTGCCCATTATAGAGCTGGTAACATTGGGGATATTCAGTAAAATTTTAAAGAACTGTTTTTGTGGGTAAGAGGCATAGGGGAGGAGAATGGATGGTATAAAAGTGGGAAGTATGTGCAGGTGAGGGAGAGGAATGTGGAGGGTCTAACAGTGGGCACTATGCACAGCAGAGGAGTGTGGAGGGTATGACAGTGGGCAGTATGCACAGAAGAGGAGTGTTGAGGGTATGACAGTGAGCAGTATGCACAGCAGAGGAGTGTGGAGGGTATGACAGTGATCAGTATGTACAGGAGAGGAGTGTGGAGGGTACGGCAGTGGGCACTATGTACAGGAGAGAAGTGTATGACAGCGGGCACTATGTACAGGAGAGGAGTGTGTAGGATATGACAGCGGGCACTATGTATAGGAGAGAAGTGTGGAGAGTATGACAGTGAGCAGTATGTACAGGAGAGAAGTGTGGAGGGTATGACAGTGGGCACTATGTATAGGAGAGGAGGATGAAGGAATCTGGGAAGGAAAAATGTAAAGGTTTGTGGAAGGATGTTTAGAGACTGTGTAGTGGTTAAGCGGGCCATACATGGATTGAAATTACACCAATTAAGCAGAGACCAGCCATAGTCGATCTATGTATGGGCTACCTGGTTTTACACAAGTCAACCTATTAACCGACTTGAGTACAACAAGCCTGTCAGGTTTTCCCCAAAACAATCAGTGCTGCCAGCTATAGTTAGCAACACTAATCATTGTATTCACTGGCAGAACACAATAACACTGCAGGCGTGATTCCCCCATCCACAGGTCAGCAGGTGAGAGGGTGTGGGGGGACAGGCTGGGGAGAGATACTAGTCAATGGCTGGGTAGGCACTGGTTAGTATCAGAGCCAGATACACACAGGTTACATATGCCACGATCGTTAGAGCGAGAGCAATAATTCTAGCACTAGACCTCCTCTGTAACTCTAAACATGTAATCTGAAAAAAAATGTAAAGCATCGCTTGGTACACAAAAGAAATCGTGCTGACTTTAGTGTTTTTTTTATGAATGAAACAGTTTCTTTACAAAAAAAAACGTTTGAAAAATTGCTGCGCAAATATTGTGTAACATAAAAAGTTGCAAAGACCACCATTTTATTCCATAGGGTGTCTGCTAAAACAATATATATAATGCTTGAGGGTCTGAGTAATTTTCTATAAAAAAAAATGATGATTTTTACATGTAGGAGAGAAGTGTCAGAATTGGCCTGGGTGGCAAGGGGTTAATTATCATAAGTAATATGCAAATAATTATTATAAGCACTGTGATCTCATCCTCTCCGTCTGCTGCAGAGTGTCCCAGCTTGTATTTAAACTGGCTGCTCTGTATGTAGCTTCTGACTGGCTGTGCAAGCAGCCCTGTATCTCCAGAACTATAGATGAAAGCAACCCCATATTTTAACCAGTGCTGGCATGGGTCTTTAGCTAACTACCCCCCAAATATGGGGTCTCTGTGACTCCGAATCGCTGAGCTACAACCCTCGAAGTCGATCTTTTTTTTAATTTTTTTTTCATTTTTATTTTTTTGGGGGGGCAAATGGGCCTATCTTGAGAAAGGGGCCTGGAGCTTCAGCTCCAATAGCCCCTATGTTAATCCGGCCCTGGGACCTGGGTCCTGCCCCAGGGGACATGTATAAATGCAAAAAAAACTTTTAAAAACGGCCGTTTTTTCGGGAGCAGTGATTTTAATAATGATTAAAGTGAAACAATAAATGTGTAATATTCCTTTAAATTTCGTACCTGGGGGGTGTCTATAGTATAATATAAAAGAAAAAATGTGCAGCGCAAAAAGTGAAATTAAGATAAAATAACATAACATAAAAGTTCATATCCAACAAATGATGCGAAGTGATGTGGATGAGAACACCCAGTGACTGTCAATCATCAATCGAATATTGCAGTGATAAATCCTCCACCATACAAATAAAATACTCTTACCAGATGTGATAAGTAAAAACGCATGGACCCAATGAGGGATAAAACGTGAGACACCGATCTGGCCAATCCGAGACTCAATCTGGAGCTGTATGCTGATCAGGAACGATCCAAGATGTCCTTAGGTTGAAGATGCAGCTTCAAACAGGATGTAGTCATACAAGTGTGATGCCCAGAAAAAAGAGAGGAATGCCATCTAAGTGCACACTGTCACCTTCATTTATTTAAAAAATGTAGCAAAATTAAACAGGAACATGCTCTCATAAGAGCAGCGCACTGAAAGTGTATACTAGAAATAGCCAGTCTCTGAAGCTCCAAGAGCGCAAAGAGATACACTGAAGCGCAATGGAAATAAACAAAAAAGATTTGACAGCAATCTATCCAGATTTGCCAAAAACAGACAAAAAACTTTGTAGTATAAATACACAGCACGGTGTGCAGCCACTGTATGCAGTGATGAGAGGCGGGTGACGCGGTAACTCCTCCCCCGTACGTACGTTACGTCTCCAGGACTTCGTCAGCGGTGGGTGGCTATAGTATGCATGTAAAGGGGCGCATGTTTCCAGTGCTTAGAACTGTCTCTGCAAAAAGTGTCATTTTTGCAGAAAAGAAAGCTATTTAAAATCACTCGCGGCTAATGTGTATTGTCGGCTCCCGTAATACAGAGAACAGTCATTCATTGAAAGCCATTCATAAAAATCACAGCCGGTCACATGTAAATGCGGAAGTGCCGTTTATCGTCTCTCCTCGACTCACACTGACAGAGGGTGAGTGCGTGGAGAGGTGAGCTGATCAGCTGCATCTTCTCACAGGGGAGACCCGGACAGGTAATCAAGGCACTGATCACCAGTGTCCTGATTACAGTAAAGCCCCAGCAGTGCCCATTAGTGACACCAATCAGTGCCCATTAGTGATGCCAATTAGTGCTACCTTTCAGTGTCCATCAGTGTCTGCTCATCAGAGCTGCCCATCAGTGCCCATAAGTGTCTGCTCATCAGTGCCCATAAGTGTCTGCTCATCAGTGCTGCCCATCAGTGCCCATAAGTTTCTGCTCATCAGTGCCACCCATCAATGCCGCCTATCCGCGCCCATCAGTGCCTGCTCATCAGTGATGTCCATTAGTGCCTCCTATCAGTGCCCATCAGTGCCATCTATCAGTTCCACCTATCAGTGCCACCTATCAGTGCTCATCAGTGCCACCTATCAGTGCTCATCAGTGCCACCTATCAGTGCTCATCAGTGCCACCTATTAGTGCTCATCAGTGCCGCCTCATCAGTGCACATCAGCGAAGGAGAAAAATTACTTATTTACAAAATTTACTGACAGAAACTAAGAAAAAATACCTGTTTACAAAGTATAAAACTGTTTATTTTTTTTTCAAAATTTTCGGTCTTTTTTATTTTAGTAAAAAATAAAAAAAAAACAAGCAGTGATTAATTACCACCAAAGAAAGCTCTATTTGTGTGAAAAAAAATGATAAATTAGTAATTTGGGTACACTGTTGCATGACCGTGCAATTGTCATTCAAAGTGCGAGAGCGCTGAAAATTGGCCTGGGCAGTAAGGGGGTGAAAGTGCCCTGTAGGCAAGTGGTTAATCACTTCCATACCAGGCCCTTTCCCACCTCTTCCTGCCCAGGCCAATTTTCATCTGTCAGCTCTGTCACATTTTGAATGACATTTGCACGGTCATGTAACACTGTACCAATATGACATTTTTATCATTATGTTCAAACAAGTAAAGCTTTCTTTTGGTGGTATTAAAAGTGATTGTAAGGGTTTGTTTAAAAAAAATAAAATAACAAACATATCATACTTACCTCCACTGTGCAGCTCGTTTTGCACAGAGTGGCCCCAAACCTGCTCTTCTGGGGTCCCTCGGTGGCTCTCGCGGCTCCTACCCACATCAGATAAACCCTTAGGAGAAGCGCTCTCCCGGGGGTTACCTTGCTCCCGAGTCCAGCATTCGGCGTCCATAGAGGCTGAATGCAGGACTCGGCCCCGCCCCCCGGCGCATTCGTCATTGGATTTGATTGACAGCAGCGGGAGCCAATGGCTGCACTGCTATTAATCCATCCAATCAAGAGCCGAGATTCCCAGGCAGAGGGACAGCGCATCCCCGTGGGTCAAGTTCCAGGGCTCAGGTAAGTAAAACGGGGGGGCTGGGGGGCCAGTTACTGCCAGGTATTTTTTCACCTTAATGCATAGGATGCATTAAGGTGAAAAAACATGTAGGTTTACAATCCCTTTAATCACTACTGTTTTTTTATGCTAAACAAACAAAAAAAGACTACATTTTGGAAAAAAAAAAAAAAGTTTTTCTTAGTTTCTGTTATAACATTTTGCAAATAAGTAATTTTTCTCCTTTAGGCCCCTTTCACACTGGGGCGGTTTGCAGGCGCTATTGCGCTAAAAATAGCGCCTGCAAACCGACCCGAAACAGCTGTTGCTGTGTCTCCAGTGTGAAAGCCCCGAGGGCTTTCACACTGGAGCGGTGCGCTAGCAGGACGGTAAAAAAAGTCCTGCTAGCAGCATCTTTGGAGCGGTGAAGGAGCGGTGTGTTCACCGCTCCTATACCGCTCCTTCCCATTGAAATCAATGGGAGACCGCGGGGATACCGCCGGCAAAGCGCCGCTGCAGCGGCGCTTTGCGGAGGTTTATAACCCTTTTTCGGCCGCTATTGGGGGTTAAAACCACCCCGCTAGCGGCCGCATACCGCGGGTAAAACTATGGTAAAGCAGCGCTAAATATAGCGTTGCTTTAACGTCGCCGCCCCACACCGCCCCAGTGTGAAAGCAGCCTTACTGATGTGCGAGGATGAGGGTACACTGATAGGCAGCACTGGTGGGCACTGATGAGGCTGCACTAAAATGCGGCACTGATGAGTACTGATAGGCAGCACTGATGGGTACTAATAGGCAGTGCTGAAGGGCACTGATAGGTGGCACTGGTGGGAACTTTTAGGCAGCACTGATGGGCACTTATAGGCAGCACTGATAGTCAGGACACTGATGATCAGATTATCGGTTTAAATGTCCCCTGTCCCACTTGCCAGTTACCGGTTCTTCTCTTCTCATGCTTTGACAATGCCTGAGGACAGGAATGGCGATAAACAGCAAATGTGTTTACATTGTGATCAGCTGTGATTGGCTCTTTACCCCGATCACAGAGCGCATCGGATGCACACCACAGTGGGCGCACAGGGGTCAATAGACACCCTCCCAAAACTGGACGACCACACCATAGCTGTCATTCAGCTATAGCATGGTTGGCAAGTGGTTAATGAATTAAAAAAAACAAAGCACAATATATACACCGATTTTTTCATAAAATATGAAAGATTATGTTACTCCGAGTACATGGATATCTAACATGTCACACTTTAAAATTGCACACACTCTTGGAATGGCGACAAACTACAGTACTTAAAACATCTGTTGGTGATGTTTTAAATTCTTTTACAGGTCACCTGTTTAGAGTTACAGAGGAGGTCTAGCACTAGAATTATTACTCTCACTCTAACGTTCGCAAAGATAATTCATATGTGTGGTGCGAACATGGCTTACATATGCGTGCGTGACTTATATATGCATTCGCTTCCGCGCGAGGATGGAGGGATGGGGGTGCTTTAACCACTTGCTTACTGGGCACTTAAACACCCTTCCTGCCCAGACCAATTTTCAGCTTTCGGTGCTCTCACACTTTGAATGACAATTACTCAGTCATGCAACACTGTACCCAAATTAATTTTTGGACCTTTTTTTCCCACAAATAGAGCTTTCTTTTGGTGGTATTTGATCATCTCTGGGTTTTTTATTTTTTGCGCTATAAATGAAAAAAGACGGAAAATTTTGAAAAAAAACGCATTTTTCTTAGTTTATGTGATAAAATTTAGCAAATTATAAATTTTTCTTCATAAATTTTGGCCACAATTTATACTGCTACATATCTTTGGTAAAAATAACCCAAATTAGTGGATATTATTTGGTCTTTGTGAAAGTTATAGAGTCTACAAGCGGTGGTGCGAATCATACAAAATTGATCACATCTGATGTACTG
The DNA here is from genome assembly GCA_028564925.1 of Lithobates sylvaticus. NCBI lineage: Eukaryota > Metazoa > Chordata > Amphibia > Anura > Ranidae > Lithobates > Lithobates sylvaticus. Next base: position 159,780,089 of record CM053033.1, read on the forward strand.
GTGGCCTATCTCATTTCTTGCGACCCAAACAAGCCAGGAAAGTACAAATACCCCCCAAATGACCCCTTTTTTGAAAGTAGATATTCCAAGGTATTTAGTAAGAGGCATGGTGAGGTTTTTGATGTTGTCATTTTTTTCCCACAATTCTTTGCAAAATTAGGATTTTTTTTTTTTTCACAAAATGTTAATTGTAATAGGTAATTTCTCTCAGATGGCATGTGTATACCACAAATGACACCCCAAAATACATTCTGCTACTCCTCCTGAGTATTACGATACCACATGTGTGGGACTTTTACACAGCCTGGCCACTTACAGAGGCCCAATATTGAAATAGCACCATCAGGCGTTCTACAAGCATAAATGACAGATCTCATTTCTCAACCACCTATTACACTTTTAAAGGCCCTGGAGCACCAGGACAATGGAAACACCCACAAAGTGACCCCATTTTGGAAAGCTAACACCCCAACGTATAATCTATGAGGCATAATGAGTCTTTTGAACGGTTCATTTTTTCCAGAAGTTTTGGGAATATGTGGGAAAAAAATGAAAACGCATTTTTTTTACACTAAGTTGTTCATTTATAAGATATTTCCAACACATAGTATGTACATAGCAAAAATTACACCTCAAAATACATTCTGCTACTCCTCCTGAGTATGGCGATACCAAATGTGTGAGACTTTTACACAGCCTGGCAACATACAGAGGCCCAATATTGAAATAGCACCATCAGGCATTCTACAAGCATAAATTACACATCTCATTTCTCAACCACCTATTACACTTTTGAAGGCCCTGGAGCACCAGGACAATGGAAACGCCGACAAAGTGACCCCATTTTGGAAAGCTAACACCCCAACGTATAATCTATGAGGCATAATGAGTCTTTTGAACGGTTCAATTTTTTCCAGAAGTTTTGGGAAAATGTGGGGAAAAAAATGAAAACGCATTTTTTTTACGCTAAGTTGTTCATTTATAAGATATTTCCAACACATAGTATGTGCATAGCAAAAATTACACCTCAAAATACATTCTGCTACTCCTCCTGAGTATGGCGATACCAAATGTGTGAGACTTTTACACAGCCTGGCCACATACAGAGACCCAATATTGAAATATCAGCATCAGGCGTTCTACAAGCATAAATCACACATCTCATTTCTCAACCACCTATTACACTTTTGAAGACCCTGGAGCACCAGGAAAATGGAAACGCCCACAAAGTAACCCCATTTTGGAAATCTAACACCCCAACGTATAATCTATGAGGCATAATGAGTCTTTTGAACGGTTCATTTTTTTCCAGAAGTTTTGGGAAAATGTGGAAAAAAAATGAAAACGCATTTTTTTACGCTAAGTTGTTCATTTATAAGATATTTCCAACACATAGTATGTACATAGCAAAAATTACACCTCAAAATACATTCTGCTACTCCTCCTGAGTATGGCGATACCAAATGTGTGAGACTTTTAAACAGCCTGGCCACATACAGAGACCCAATATTGAAATAGCACCATCAGGCGTTCTACAAGCATAAATCACACATCTCATTTCTCAACCACCTATTACACTTTTGAAGGCCCTGGAGCACCAGGACAATGGAAACGCCCACAAAGTGACCCCATTTTGGAAAGCTAACACCCCAACGTATAATCTATGAGGCATAATGAGTCTTTTGAACGGTTCATTTTTTTCCAGAAGTTTTGGGAAAATGTGGAAAAAAAATGAAAACGCATTTTTTTACGCTAAGTTGTTCATTTATAAGATATTTCCAACACATAGCATGTACATAGCAAAAATTACACCCCAAAATACATTCTGCTACTCCTCCTGAGTATGGCGATACCAAATGTGTGAGACTTTTACACAGCTTGGCCACATACAGAGGCCCAACATGCAAGGGACACCATCAGGTGTACCAGGGACACATAGCATGCACATACCAAGAATTACACCCCAAAATACATTCTGCTTAGCAAAGAGTAAACAAAAGATTACCTGTGGTTTTAGTAGCGCAGTTGTCCACAGGAGGATAGCACTGGTCCAGGCAGCAGGCAGGAACTTGGTCAGCAAAAGCGAACACAATTTTCCAGGCAACAGGCAGGAAAACTGTCCATAGTCAATACAGGCAGCAGGCAGGGATACTGTCCATATATATTCCAGGGTCAGTGCAGGCAGAGATTGTCATCAGTGCCAAAATATTGGTCCTGGTAGTAGGCAGGAACATGGTCCATCCACGTGGTGTGGTCAGTTCATGCGACAAGCAGAGGCATGATGGCATAGATCCTACAGGCAGCAGGCAGAAGTAGGGCCTCGTTCAGGACAGAATGGGGACAGGGGTAGAGGCTTCTCCCACCCAAATCTCTTTGAAGCCTCCGAGCCTCCAGACCCTAATCTAGGAATGAGAAAACAAATGAAAGTTTTCTTCATCCAGAAAAACAATTCTGGAGCCCCTCACATATGTGAGACCCCTGTGTTATGAACCCCACTAGTCCACTGGTAGTGTACAAGATCAGTCCAAGAGGCAGGCAAGAGGCATGGTCAAACAGTCCAGGGTCAGTTCCAGATCAGGCAGAGGTATGTACAGAATCGGTAGGCAGAAGCATGGTCAGATAACAGTCCAGGGTCAGTTCCAGATCAGGCAGAGGTATAAACAGAATCAGTAGGCAGAAGCATGGTCGAATAACAGTCCAGGGTCAGTTCCAAATCAGGCAGAGGTATAAACAGAATCAGTAGGCAGAAGCATGGTCGAACAACAAGCCAGGGTCAGTTACAGAGCAAGCAGAGGCATAAGGGGTGTGAAGGTAAATGGCAGGAAGTGAGGGTTATGTTTACCATACTTCACTAATAATTCAGTGAAGTATGGTAACGGCGGAAACAGTTAACTACGCAGAGGCCTGGTTGGGAAGGACAATCTGCACAATGATAAGTGGTGTCTCTTCTCAATCCTCGTTTGGAGCACACCCGGCATTTTTTCTGACGTTTTTGGCCTGTTGGAGTGGGAGGGATTTTATCGGGAAAGTGGCGTTCAGAGAGTCTGCTTATGACATTGGATCAAATATTTTGTGGTGGGCCATTTGGGAATATAAAGGCAGTGGTGATTTCCTCCTGGTAGCCAAGGAAGGGTCTGGGTCTTTCAGTGGAGTTGCGGTAGATAATATAGCTGTTGTATGTGGCCAAATTAAAGAAATAAATAGCAACTTTTTTATACCACTGGTATGTTCTTCTTGTGGAAAGATAAGGTTCGAGCATCTGGTCATTGAAGTCGACACCCCCCATGAACTTGTTGTATTCATGGATACACAGTGGCTTTTGTATTGGGCCAGTCCTCCTGGTGATCTCAACAAATGTGTTGTTGTGGATCGACGAAAGCATATACACATCCCTTCTGTCCCTCCACTTCACAGCCAGAATTTCCTCATTGCGTAAGCTCGCCGACTCCCCTCTTCTCAGCTTCTTGTTGACGAGGCTTTGAGGAAAGCCCTTCCGGTTCGTTCTTATGGTGCCGCATGCTGGCGTGTTCTTCCTGTGAAGGTTTCGGAACAGGGGCAAACTTGTATAAAAGTTATCCACATAGAGATGGTAACCTTTCTCCAGGAGTGGGTTTATGAGCTCCCAAACCACTTTCCCACTCGATCCGATATATTCTGGGCAATTAGGGGGATGTAGCTGGGTGTCCTTCCCTTCATACACCATGAAGGAATATGTATAACCTGTGGCTCGGTCGCACAACTTGTACATTTTCACCCCATAGCGGGCCCTTTTGGTGGGAATGAATTGTTTTAAGCCCAGCCTGCCAGAAAATTTGATCAGGGACTCATCCACACATACGTGCTGGTCTGGGGTAAACAACTGGGGGAAGATCTGAGAAAAATAATTTATTAGCGGCCGAATTTTATAGAGCTTATCAAAATTTGGGTCATTTCGGGGAGGGCACTGGGTGTTATCATTGAAGTGTAAGAATCTCAAAATCATCAGATATCTGGTCCTGGGCATTACATAAGAAAAGATGGGCATGTGGTAGATGTGGAGGGTTGACCAATAAGCACGGATTTCGTTTTTATTATTTAGTCCCATACAGAACGTGAGGCCCAAAAAAATTCTAAACTCCTCCACTGTCAGGGGTCTCCACTCATAGGGACGGGCATAATAGGACGTTGGATTACTTGCGATAAATTGTTGTGCATATAGGTTGCACTGGGCCAAAATCGATGCAAGCATGTCCTCTGTAAAAATTAAATTGAAAAAATCAATCAAATTTTCTGTGTCCACCTGGACTCCTGGGTGGGCAGTGAAAGGGGGAACGTTAGCTTCTCCTGAATTAGGAGGAAGCCACAAGGGGTATTGAAGGGAATAGGGAAGGCTAGCATGGGGCCGAGGTGACACCCCACTGGAACTTGGCCTTTGCCGAGGTACTGCAGTGCTGGTGGATGGCACTGCGGTGCTGGTGGATGGCACTGCGGTACTGGTGGATGGCACTGCCTCATCAGTACGCCTTCGTCTGGCGGGCGGACTCTCATCTTCCTCCTCTGAGGCTGTCATTGTCCCACTACTTATGACAGGCTCGTAGTCCATGTCAGAATCGGAACCTGAATAGGAGGAGGAATCCGAAGCGGAGAGCTCCCGTTGCTCTCATCGGCCGCAAGAATGTCATAAGCCTCCTCGGCTGAATATAACCTTTGTGACATGCTGATCACAAATGGCACTGATATGTTACACTGATGTGGCAGGTGACACTGATGTGGCAGGTGACACTGACAGGTGACACTGACGTGGCAGGTGGCACTGACAGATGGCACTGATACGTGGCACTGGTGACAGGTGGCACTGACAGATGGCACTGATACGTGGCACTAGTGACAGGTGGCACTGATACGTGGCACTGGTGACAGGTGGCACTGGTGACAGGTGGCACTGGCAGATGGCACTGGCAGATGGCACTGGCAGATGGCACTGGCAGATTGGGCTGGCAGATGACACTGGCAGATGGCACTGGCAGATGGGGCTGGCAGATGGCACTGGCACTGGCAGATGGCACTGGCAGATTGGGCTGGCAGATGACACTGGCAGATGGCACTGGCAGATGGGGCTGCCAGATGGCACTTTCTTGGTACTGATGGCACTGAGAATGTGTTTTTGACTCACTTTTGTAATGCTGACACAGATCGCTCTCTCTCTCTCCTCACACGCTGTCTCTGTGTGAGGAGAGAGAAAGCTGGCAATGAGAGATGATCTCATATGTTTATATTTGAGATCATCTCTCATTGGCTGCTGAGATCGTGCTGTAAACGGCCGCTGTGATTGGCCGACTGGATGACACGGCCAACACAGATTTTCCCCGCTGCGCTCCCTCGAGGGCGCGCGGGGAGCATGTAAACAGGAGGACGTCCAGGGACGTCCTCCCGGCGGGGAGCGTCTGCGCTGCAGCCGTCTTTCGGCTATAGCGCGGGCGCGAACTGGTTAAATTTGTTTTCTTATTTATTTATTTTTTATTTTTACAGTGTCCCTTCAATTTTTTTTTCGAATGAACAGATCCCTTGTAATAGAAATAAAGATGACAGGTCCTCTTTAGGGAGAGATCTGGGGTCAAAAAGACTCCAAATCTCTTCTTTACCTTTCAAAGCAAGAGATAAAAAAATGAAAAACTATATTTTGATTTAACCACTTCAGCCACGGAAGATTTGGCAACTCAATGACCAGAGCATTTATTTTTTCGATTCGGCACTGCGTTGCTTTAACTGACAATTGCGCGGTCTTGTGACGCTGTACCCAAACAAAATTGACGTCCTTTTTTTCCCACAAATAGAGCTTTCTTTGATCATCTCTGCGGTTATTATTTTTTGCTCTATAAACAAAAAAAGAGCTACAATTTTGAAAAAAAACACAATATTTTGTACTTTTTGCTATAATAAATATTTAAAGAAAAAGCTAATTTTTTTCTCAGTTTAGGCCGATATATATTTTTCTACATATTTTTGGTAATAAAAATCGCAATAAGCGTATATTAGACATGTGCGATTAGTTTCGTACAAATTCGTAATTCGTACGAATTTTTCGAAATTCGTACGAATTTACGAATCCGTAGTACGAATTTTTTTTAATACGAATTCCGTTTACGAATGTCGTCGCCAAATGATTCGAATGAATTTGAATGAATTCGAATGGATTCGAATGAATTCGAATGACAAAGTGTCATTTTTGCAGGAAAAATTCCGTTTACGAATTTCAGCTCCAAATTATTCAAATCCAACTACCAATATCGAATTTCAACTAATTCGAACAAAATTATTATAGCAGATATAACGAATGAATTCGAATGAATTCGAATGACAAAGTGTCATTTTTGCAGAAAAAAAAGCTATTTAAAATCACTTGCGGCTATTGCCGGCAAATGAATTGTCGGCTCCATAACACAGAGAACAGTCATTCATTGATATAAAAAAAAAAAAAAGCGTAGGGGTCCCCCCAAATTCAATAACCAGGCCATTCAGGTCTGGTATGGATATTAAGGGGGACCCCAGCCAAAAAAATGGCGTGGGGTCCCCCTCAAAGTCCATACCAGACCCTTTATCCGAGCACGCAACCTGGCAGGCCGCAGGAAAAGAGGGGGGGACGAGAGCGCCCCCCCCTCCCGCCTGAACCGTACCAGGCCACATGCCCTCAACATTGGGAGGATGCTTTGGGGGTCTGAGACCCCCAAAGCACCTTGTCCCCATGTTGATGAGGACAAGGGCCTCATCCCCACAACCCTGGCCGGTGGTTGTGGGGGTCTGCGGGCGGGGGGCTTATCGGAATCTGGAAGCCCTCTTTAACAAGGGGACCCCCAGATCCCGGCCCCCCCCTGTGTGAAATGGTAAGGGGGTACAAAAGTACCCCTACCATTTCACCAAAAAGGTGACAAAAATGGTAAAAATGACAGGAGACGGTCTTTGACAATTCCTTTATTAAAATATTCTTTCTTCTTTCTTCTGGTCTTCCTTTCTTCATCTTCTCCTTCCGTCATCTTCTTCCATCTTCTTCCATCTTCTTCTTCCTTCGATTCACTTCTTCTTGCGCTGGTCTTCTCGTCCTTCTCGTCCGGCATCGGCGTCTCTTCTCGCAGGCTGCTCCGCGCAATGGGAGGCTCCCGCTGTGTGAGGCTTCGCTCCGGCTGACAGGTCTTTTATAACGGAGGGCACCTGGTAACCCCGCCCCCTCTGACGCACGGGGACGTCATGTGGAATTCCCTATGGCTTTCCCCATGACGTCAGAGGGGGGGCGGGGTCACCAGGTGTGAGACCCCCAAAGCATCCTCCCAATGTTGAGGGCATGTGGCCTGGTACGGTTCAGGCGGGAGGGGGGGCCGCCCCCCCTTCTTTCCTGCGGCCTGCCAGGTTGCGTGCTCGGATAAGGGTCTGGTATGGATTTTGACGGGGACGTCATGTGGAATTCCCTATGGCTTTCCCCATGACGTCAGAGGGGGGGCGGGGTCACCAGGTGCCCTCCGTTATAAAAGACCTGTCAGCCGGAGCGAAGCCTCACACAGCGGGAGCCTCCCATTGCGCTGAGCGGCCTGCGAGAAGAGACGCCGACGCCGGACGAGAAGGACGAGAAGACCGGCGCAAGAAGAAGCGAATCGAAGGAAGAAAAAGATGGAAGAAGATGGAAGAAGATGCCGGAAGGAGAAGATGAAGAAAGGAAGACCAGAAGAAAGAAGAAAGAAGATTTTAATAATGGAAATGTCAAAAACCTTCTCCTGTCATTTTGACCATTTTTGTCACCTTTTTTGGTGAAATGGTAGGTGTACTTTTGTACCCCCTTACCATTTCACACAGGGGGGGGGGGATCTGGGGGTCCCCTTGTTAAAGGGGGCTTCCAGATTCCGATAAGCCCCCCGCCCGCAGACCCCCACAACCACCGGCCAGGGTTGTGGGGATGAGGCCCTTGTCCTCATCAACATGGGGACAAGGTGCTTTGGGGGTCTCAGACCCCCAAAGCATCCTCCCAATGTTGAGGGCATGTGGCCTGGTACGGTTCAGGCGGGAGGGGGGCCGCTCTCATCCCCCCTTCTTTCCTGCGGCCTGCCAGGTTGCGTGCTCGGATAAGGGTCTGGTATGGATTTTTGGGGGACCCCACGCCATTTTTTTTTGGCTGGGGTTCCCCTTAAAATCCATCCCAGACCTCAAGTGTCTGGTATGGATTTTGAGGGGGACCCTATGCCATTTTTTTTTTTTGGCTGGGGTCCCCCTTAATATCCATCCCAGACCTGAAGGGCCTGGTTATTGAATTTGGGGGGACCCCCACGCATTTTTTTATCAATGACTTCAATGAATGACTGTTCTCTGTGTTATGGATCCGACAATTCATTTGCCGGCAATAGCTGCGAGTGATTTTAAATAGCTTTTCTTTCCTGCAAAAATGACACTGTGCGGGAACATTTCTCTATATTAGATATACTGAATCTCGAATCATTCGAATCATTCGAAGCATTCGTTATATCAGCTATTATAATTTCTTTCATATTAGTTGAAATTAGATATTTGTTAGTTGTTGTATTCGAATTGTTCTCTGTATTACGGGAATCGGCAATTAGCCGCGAGTGATTTTAAATTGCTTTTTTTTCCTGCAAAAATGACACATTGTACAGAGAGTTCTAAGCACGGGAAACATGACCCCCTTCATAGGCATACTATAGAGTATATAGTATATAGAAGGGGGCATGTTTCCCATGCTTAGAACTGTCTCTGTACAATGTGTCATTTTTGCAGGAAAGAAAATTAAAATCACTCGCGGCTAATTGCCGATTCCCGTAATACAGAGAACAATTCGAATACAATAACTAACAAATATCTAATTTCAACTAATATGAAAGAAATTATTATAGCGGATATAACGAATGCTTCGAATGCTTCGAGATTCAGTATATCTAATATAGAGAACTGTTCCCACACAGTGTAATTTTTGCAGGAAAAAAAAGCTATTTAAAATCACTCGCAGCTATTGCCGGCAAATGAATTGTCGGATCCATAACACAGAGAACAGTCATTCATTGAAGTCATTGATAAAAAAATGCGTAGGGGTCCCCCCAAATTCAATAACCAGGCCCTTCAGGTCTGGGATGGATATTAAGGGGAACCCCAGCCAAACAAAAAAAAAAAAAATGGCGTAGGGTCCCCCTCAAAATCCATATCAGACCCTTGAGGTCTGGGATGGATTTTAAGGGGAACCCAGCCAAAAAAAATGGTGTGGGGTCCCCCATAAAATCCATACCAGACCCTTATCCGAGCACGCAACCTGGCAGGCCGCAGGAAAGGAGGGGGGGACGAGAGCGCCCCCCCCCTCCCGCCTGAACCGTACCAGGCCACATGCCCTCAACATTGGGAGGGTGCTTTGGGGTCCCTCCCAAAGCACCTTGTCCCCATGTTGATGAGGACAAGGGCCTCATCCCCACAACCCTGGCCGGTGGTTGTGGGGGTCTGCGGGCGGGGGGCTTATCGGAATCTGGAAGCCCCCTTTAACAAGGGGACCCCCAGATCCCGGCCCCCCCTGTGTGAAATGGTAAGGGGGTACAAAAGTACCCCTACCATTTCACCAAAAAAGGTGACAAAAATGGTAAAAATGACAGGAGACGGTCTTTGACAATTCCTTTATTAAAATCTTCTTTCTTCTTTCTTCATCCTTCGGTTTCTTCATCTTCTCCTTCCGTCATCTTCTTCCATCTTCTTCTTCCTCCGATCCGCTTCTTCTTGCTCCGGTCTTCTCGTCCTTCTCGTCCGGCATCGGCGTCTCTTCTCGCAGGCCGCTCCTCGCAATGGGAGGCTCCCGCTGTATGAGGCTACGCTCCGGCTGACAGGTCTTTTATAACGAAGGCACCTGGTAACCCCGCCCCCTCTGACGTAATGGGGAAAGCCATAGGGAATTCCACATGACGTCCCCGTGCGTCAGAGGGGGCGGGGTTACCAGGTGCCTTCGTTATAAAAGACCTGTCAGACGGAGCGGAGCCTCACACAGTGGGAGCCTCCCATTGCGAGGAGCGGCCTGCGAGAAGAGACGCCGACGCCGATGCCGGACGAGAAGGACGAGAAGACCGGAGCAAGAAGAAGCGAATCGGAGAAAGAAGAAGATGAAAGAAGATGACGGAAGGAGAAGATGAAGAAAGGAAGACCAGAAGGAAGAAGAAAGAAGATTTTAATAAAGGAATTGTCAAAGACCGTCTCCTGTAATTTTTACCATTTTTGTCACCTTTTTGGTGAAATGGTAGGGGTACTTTTGTACCCCCTTACCATTTCACACAGGGGGGGGCGGGATCTGGGGGTCCCCTTGTTAAAGGGGGCTTCCAGATTCCGATAAGCCCCCCGCCCGCAGACCCCCACAACCACCGGCCAGGGTTGTGGGGATGAGGCCCTTGTCCTCATCAACATGGGGACAAGGTGCTTTGGGGGGGACCCCAAAGCACCCTCCCAATGTTGAGGGCATGTGGCCTGGTACGGTTCAGGCGGTAGGGGGGGCCGCTCTCGTCCCCCCCTCTTTTCCTGCGGCCTGCCAGGTTGCGTGCTCGGATAAAGGGTCTGGTATGGATTTTGAGGGGGACCCCACACCATTTTTTTTGGCTGGGTTCCCCTTAAAATCCATCCCAGACCTCAAGGGTCTGATATGGATTTTGAGGGGGACCCTACGCCATTTTTTTTTTTTTTTTTGGCCGGGGTTCCCCTTAAAATCCATCCCAGACCTGAAGGGTCTGGTATGGATATTTGGGGGGGACCCCCGCCATTTTTTTTTTTTTTTTTTGGCTGGGGTCCCCCTTAATATCCATACCAGACCTGAAGGGCCTGGTTATTGAATTTGGGGGGACCCCTACGCTTTTTTTTTTTAATCAATGAATGACAGTTCTCTGTGTTACGTAGCTGACTTTTTATGAGCCGTGAGTGTGTTTAAATAGCTTTTTTTCCTGCAAAAATGACACTTTGTGCAGGAACAGTTCTCTATATTAGATATACTGAATCTCGAATTCATTCGAAGCATTCAAAGCATTCGTTATATCCGCTATTATAATTTCTTTCATATTAGTTGAAATTCGATATTTGTAGTTGGATTTACTAACGATTCATAACTATTCGTAACGATTCGTAACTTGAAATTGAAATTCGATATTTGTAGTTGGATTCAAATTGTTCTCTGTGTTATGAGAACCAACAATTCATTAGCCGCGTTAACGATTCGTAACGATTCGTAACTTTACTAACGATTCGAAAAAAAAATTACGATTTGTCCGAATTTCGTATTTCGTACGAATTCGAACGGAATTTCGTACACGAATTACGAATTTTTTTATATACGAAACGGGACGAAACGAAACGAAACAAATTTTTTGACAGTTCCCATGTCTAGCGTATATTGATTGGTTTGCGCAAAAGTTATAGCGTCTACAAAATAGGGGATAGATTTATGGCATTTTTATTATTATAATTTTTTTTTTTACTAGTAATGGCGGCGATCTGCGATTTTCAGATCTTACGATCTTCAGAGCAAGCAGGTAGAAAGACAATTGTACAAACAGATTTAATGCTGTGTGGTTACCTTTAGCCCTGGTTCACAAAGTCACATGCATGTGATTGCATTGCATTCCTGTGCAAATCACATGCGATTTTGTATGGTGAAATTTGAGCCCATCATTTTGTATGGCTCAAATCGCATCGCATGCCCATGAAAAAGGTGCAGTCAACTTTTTTTTTAAATTTGAGACTAGGTATAATAATTTTTTTTATTTTTTGCATAAAAACAAGTCCTTTTTATTTTCACAGCTTCACAGCTTTAGCTATACCATGGGCGTGTATCACATTTAATACATCACATCAGACCTTGAAAAACCTTTGTTAAAGCCTCTATTTCTCCCCCTGCTGGGAAGAAGGCCTCACATTCCACACTAAAGCCCCATACACACGGTCGGACAATCCGCGGACCAGGTCGGTCGGATCCTGTCCGTCATACTTTGTCTGATGTTGGTTTTGCGTACACACGGTCGGACAAAGTTGTCGGAAAATCCGATCATTCTGAACATGGTGACGTTTGTTGCCTACGACGGGACTACGTAGAGGCTAGTAGCCAATAGCTTTGGTCTTGTAATGTGATCTGAGCATGCGTAGCACTTTGTCCGGTCGGACAACCGTACACACGATCGGATTTGGTGTGATCGGACCGTGTTGTCGGCAAATCTTTCCAGCAGGAGATAAGACTTTGTCAGTCGGACAATCCGACGTACACTGTCCGATGGTGCATACACACGGTCTGATTTTTCAACAACATTGTCCGATCGGACAGAATCCATGAAAAAGTCCGACCGTGTGTATGGGGCTTAAGGCTGCTTTCACACTGAGTCACTTTACAGGCACTATATCGCTAAAAATAGCGCATGTAAAGAGCCTCTCCTCTCACTTCAGTGTGAAAGCCCGTTAGCGGGGGTTAAAAGAGTCCCGATATCGACCGAAAAGGGCCACAAAAAGGACGGTAAAATGCCGCTAAAAATATTGGCGCTTTACCGCCAAAGTAGCCTTAGAGATTCCATTCTTTCTGAAAAAAAAGTATGCATCACCTATACAAAACAGTCTATATAGCCAAGTCTGTAATCATTCAATGTAAAGTTAAGCAGATATGTTTTGTAAAATACTGTGGCTGTCTAAGGATTGCTACTTCTTAGAGAAAAGAGAACAGTTCCTTTCACTGTGCAAGAGTAAAGTGAGCATGTCAAATTAATTCATGGAGTATAGGCAGTAATAAAACAAACTTGGTTCTTCTTGTTTAAAGCCGATACTTCCAGTCTTCTGAGTCTCTCTGTTTTGTAATGAAGCCAAGTTCCAGGCAAAAAACGATCCCTTGTAGTGGAGCTGTAACTACATTGCAAGGGTTAATAGCTAATTTTCTCTAGGTGAAAGAAGAAGCAGTTTTACTTACCTAACCCTCCGCTCATCCGGCAGATGGTTCTCCCCTACTCTGGTGGAGGAATGTCTCTCGGCATCATCACGTCCAATGCAGGGATATGGACATTGCTTTGGTCTTGATGAGGTCTGGACCCTAGACTGCTGGAGTGTGGGGGAGAAGGAGCAGAGGGGACTGGTAAATTTGTGGGGAGGAGCAGAGGATTGGGTAAGTAAATCTTCTTTTTTTTTTTGTTCCCCTAGACCTAAACAAGTAATTAACCCTTGTACTACACTATATTTTTATTTCTTTTGTGAACCCAAATGGATGTTCTCTGATTTCCATCCACTCTACTCACAGACACTCACCATGGCCAACCCAGGCCTACGCATTCTCTGTGCTTTCTCTCCTTCCCTATACCAGCTTCACTGAGCCCATCCAAGGAAGGAGAGAAAGCACAGAGAATGCGTAGCTTTTGGATCAGGAAGAGCTCTCTCATGCAATTCTGGGGGCAACCCTTCATCCTCCATATACATCAGGCTCCGCTGCCACAACTGCAGGCCTGGGTTGGCCATGGTGGGTGTCTGTGAGTAGAGTGGATGGAAATCAAAGAACATCCATTTGGGTTAACAAAAGAAATAAAAAGATAGAAAGATAGTGTAGTACAGTAGGGAGGAGGCCTTTCGGGAGACTTGGAGACCATTTACACTGATGCATACCTCCAGGAGGTTGCTCATCCTGGTTGATCCTTAAGGCTCGGTGTGCTTCCCAGGCAGGGGGCACCGCTCTCCTTTCTTTTCCACTCTTCCACCACTCTACCCTGCTACCCTACCACCTCTCTTCCTCCCTACCCCTCCCTTTCCACTCCTCCCCTCCCTCCTCACTCCTCCCCTTCTCCCCCCATCGGGGAGCCCCGCTCCCCCCCCCCAGTTCCCCCTGCTCCTCCTTGGTTTAGTCAGATAATGTGAATATCCTGGTTTGCATTACCCAAGTTGTTACGTCCCATGGCTGGGCCCAGCTGGTTCTCGGGAGGCATGCCTCCCGAACAGTTGTATGTATTTTACTGTATGGCCCTAATAGCTATACTATTTGTACTGGGTTATTAAGGCTACTGTCTGGAAGCCTCCCCAGGAGGGCACGCTGGAACCTCATCACGCAGCTAGGTCTCATCATGTGTACTACAGAGTGCCTAGCCGGGGGATTTGATATTTTGACCTTGCTATACATAACAGTTAGGCCTCATACACACGGACGTTTTAAAAAACAGGCTGTAAAGCTAGTAACAACGCCTGGAAAAAAGTTAAAAACGCGATTTTATTAGCGTTTTGCTTTGCCGTCAATGCGCATTTAACGCCGTTTGTAAGCGTTAACGCTAAGGCGCATTTTTAAAAAAAAGACATCCCTCTGCTATCTTCCACTCCCAAATTTCCCAGAATGCCAAGAAAAATGAATAAACAACGTGTGATATCATTGCAGGTGGCCATTTTGGTTGGAGAGAGAGGAGAGTGATAGTTTGTGTGTGTTTTTGCTTGAGTATTTGTGTAGTTTTTGCTATTTTGCGTGCGTTTTCATCGGATTTTTGCATTATGGATCCTGCTGTGCAAAAGATTGATGAAGCAATCCTGCTTATTATCTTGATGAGGATTCGTAGAAGAAAACAGTTGGAGGAGGATAGAGGCCATAGACAACGTCGCTTCTGGACCCATCCACTGATATCCCAGCGGCTGTCAGTGGGGTACTTCACCCAGATGTATGCAGAACTGCGCATACACCCGGAAAAGTTTTACAACTTTACTAGGACGTCTGTGATGCTGTTTGATGAGCTCTTGGAGAGACTCCGGCCACGATTGACCGGGATGGACGCTGTCATGCATCGCTCTGTGTCACCGGAGGAACGGCTGCTAGTGACACTGAGGTAAGTGAAATAAGTACTCATATGGTATAGGGTTAGGGGTAGGGTTATGAGGTAGGGTTGGGGGGTAGGGTTTAGGCAATAGAATTTTGGGGTTAGGGTGTAAGGGATTAAAGTAGGTTTTAGAATAGTGGGTTGAGGTTAGGTGGGTAGGAATTTTTATTTGTATGCTGTTTTAATTAAATATTTAAAAATGTCTAAATTAGGTTCCTTGCCACTGGACAAAGTTTTGTGTCCCTACACCATTATTTCCCTCCTTGGTGTCAACACTGTCTCCGTAGTAACAAGGTCAACATGTGTTGCAATTTGGGAGGAGCTACACGACTCAGTCATGCCGGAGCCGACCGAAGAAATCTGGGAGTCTGTTGTGGATGGATTTTGGGAAAAAATACAATTTCCTAATTGCATTGGTGCCCTGGATGGTAAGCACATCAGGGTGAAGAAGCCTCCCCACTCCGGATCATCTTATTTCAATTACAAGAAATATTTTTCTGTGGTACTACTGGCATTGACTGATGCCCATCTAAAATTCCTTGCCGTGGATGTGGGAGCTTAAGGCAGCCAGGGTGACTCCCGCATATTTAGAGAGTCGTCTTTCGGACGTCGTCTGCATGAGGGATTCCTCAACATACCAGCCAGTAGGCCTCTACCCTCCACTGATGAACCAAGTTTGCTGTTGGTGATGGTTGCGGATGAGGCTTTTGGATTGGCCGAAAACCTTATGAGGCCATATAGTGGATATGGACTGAGCCATGAACAAAGAATTTTCAATTATAGGCTGAGCCGTTTTGCTCTCCTCCCTGCAACTGGATGTGGAAAATGTAATCAAGGTGGTCCTGGCATGCTGCGTGCTTCATAATCTTCAGAGGAACAATGATAGGAGCAATGTAGAACAGGAGCCCAGCAACCCAATACATTGTGTTCAATTTATCGACTTGCGGTCAACGGCACGGGTCATGACAATCCGCAACCAATTTGCCCAATATTTTGTATCTCCTGATGGAGAGGTGTCATGGCAAGATGATCATATTTAAAAAACAATGCTGACATTGAATAAAGCTTGGATCTTGATCTTAATAAAACACCTCATATTCATGTTAATGCTCTTTGTGTCCGTGTTTCTTCTTTTGTTCCTCAAGTCCATTACATTCTGCGTGAGGTAAACGCATGCTTATTTCAGACAGGCATTGTTTGTCTCAAGCATAGTGCAAAGTGCTCTTTTCAATTTGCTTGGGACAAACGCATGCTTGGCCTATTATGGCTCTGCATGCGTTTGTCTTAAGCAGAGTGCAAAGTGCTCTTTTCCATTTGCTTGGGACAAACGCATGCTTGGCCTATTATGGCTCAGCATGCGTTTGTCTCAAGCAGAGTGTAAATGACTGGTGTTGCGCATGCTATAAAAAAGACAGAATTAGTCAAGCAAAAAATGTTTTATTGACGGTGAAAATATTTACAACTGGTGATAGGTTTGCTGGGATGCCTGGTCACCTTGGGAATGTGGGGAATGTGGACAGAGGTAGGAATGGGGATGGCGCCTATGCATGTAAGATGGCGGTGTAAATTCTTCGTAGGTGGGTGAGGGGTACAATGGGGTCTGGGGCATGGTGGGTGGCATCTGGCGGAGAGGAGGGGGCTGATACAGAGAGGGGGTGCTTGCACTGCTGAGGTCCCGGGGCCATTGGGGAATCCTAAAATACAGTGTATGGATCGACTGAAGGTGGAGGTGGCACACCACTGTATTTTGATTGTCTGTATTGAACACAGATGGTGTTTAATCGATCCATGCACTGTATCTCAAGGTCTCCACCCATGGCCTCCATTAGGTTGTACATGTGACGGCAGAAGCAGGCGCGCTTGTTGCTTGGGTCAAGGAAGGCATCAAAGCTGCGCCTCTCCTGCCGCACTTCCTGCAGCAGTGCAAGCACCCTGTTCTCTGTCTCAGTCACAAACTCCCCCACCCTCTGCCGCTGGTTACGTCCATGACCAGGGCCACATACACCTCCACGACCATGCACCTCCCCGTGTTGGCTGACGCTGGTTTCCTGCAAAAGAAAATAAATATATAAATTGGCAGGCATGTAGGTAGATAGACAGACAGACATAAACAGGCTGACATAATGGATGGACAGTTACCTCATGTGCTGTATCCTCAGCGTGGCTTTCCACACTACTGTCACAGGGAAATGTGTGGGCTGAGCTGTCCATGGCACTGGGGGTGGGTCTGTCCACTGCCCGAACTTCCCCTGCCTCCTCTACTCTCTCTGCAATATTTCGTCCTACAAAGAATAGAATTAAATAGTTAGTTGACATTATACATAGAACATGTATATTGCCTGCAAAGAAATGCACAGGTTTAATTAAATGCACAGGGTTAATTATATAAAAAAATACACAATAATCTGGTGCTGTTGATCATTGATTGCTGTACAAAGGGCAGGTTTTGATGGTACACATGCGGCTTCCTTTTGGGGGCTGGGGCTCCGGATCGGGCTGATTTCTCATCTTCAGTGAGGTCCCTCCTCACACGATCACGGAGGGATTTACAACGCTGCTGAAGGACTTTTCCTAGTGGAAGTGGAATGGAAGAGGTTAATTATGCATTCTACATTTATTACATTACAGAACAAACAGATCATGCATTCCATGAACATAGACTTACTTCTTTGTTTTTGGGTACAATGCGACATATCTTGCAACCCTGGGGTGACTGCTGCACTGATCTCTATCCACACCTGGTTTTTCAATATGTGGTCTCCATGCTGTGGGTGTGCAAGGTTCCACAGCTCAGGATGGGCCTCCGCAGCTGTGATGAGTGCAGGCTCATACACAGTGCTGGCCATGCTTGTTGCTCCTCCTAATATTTCCCACAATCCCCCAGGTGTGCAAGGGACTTTTGGGTAATCAGACAGGAATTTCCTTTTTTTCCTTACATACAGTGACCAATCATATAATAAACATTTTTACAGCGTTAATGCGCGTTTTTGAGCTTTTTTCAGCATCAGCGTCAAAACAGCTCTAGCGCTGGAGCCTCTGAAGGAGCTGGTCCTTGTTTTTTTTTGGAGCTCAAAAACGACCATGCCTGTTACAGCTCAAAAATGCCATGATGTGTATGAGCCCATTGAATAACATGGAGTTGCCTTCTTAAGCAGCAAAAACAGCTCAAAAAAGCCGCTGTAAAAACGTCTGTGTGTATGAGGCCTTAACCCTCTTTGTTTCCCGTTTCTGTTTTTATTATAACCCCTGTGATTTGTTTGCGACTGTTAAATTGCATCATTTTGAAAATAAATAAAGGAATTACAAAAAAAAAAGAAAGTGTAGCGCTGCTCCAATCTATAGATAAATAATAGTGTAACAACCTTCTAAATTAGCCACCTCCCACCCGCGCTATAGCCGAAAGATGGCTACAGCGCGGGCCTTAATTTGCTGGGAGGAAATCCATGTACGTCCTCCCCTGCGGGGCGTGTGCGGTAGGTTCTGTGATCACCGAGCCGCTTACCACGTGATCAGCTGTCAGCCAATGACAGCTGATCACGTGTTGTAAACAGAAGATCAGTAATCTGCTTTTTTCTTTTTGTCAGCGAGGAGAAAAAAAAAGCTGAACAGCTAGAGCCACTGCCGCCTCATCTGTGCACACCAGTGCCAAGTAGTGTCGACTTATCAGTGCAGCCTATCAGTGCACCCACATCAATAAATGAGAAAAATGATCTGTTTGCAAAATTTTATAACAAACTATAAAAGTTTTTTTTTCAACATTTTATGTCTTTTTTCGTTTTTTTAGCAAAAAAAATAAAAACCCCAGCAGTGATTAAATACCACCAAAATGAAGCTCTATTTGTGTGAAAAAAAATTATAAAAATTAAATTTGGGTACAGTGCAGCATGACCGCAATTTTCATTCAAAGAGCGACAGCGCTGAAAGCTGAAAAATGGCCTGGGCAGGAAGGGGGTGAAAGTGCCCAGTAGGCAAGTGATTAATAATTTACCAATAGTGAATTGGTGCTAGGGGGTGCTTTCTTTCTTTTTTCTTATCAAATAATTTTCTTTATATGTATAATTATACATACAAACAGATAATATATCAAAATATACTCATTGAATATCAGAAATAATATATGTAGCGATACCCCCAATTAAGAGGGCCGCAAGTTTGATTTGGGTCCCTGAGTACAGCTCCACCAACCCCTCGGCAATCTGCTCTACCCGCTCTGGCACAGTTAATACGCAGATATATGTATATGCACATATAAAATTACTTATGCTCTAAATGTGATGGACTCAGACTCACAGACAAACTGCTAACTGGGATAACTGTCTTTACTTCTTGTAAAGTGGAAAGAAAACAGTAGCATACATTAAACATTTGGCTCACAACACACAAGCAGGTCCCTGCAGTATGTACTACAAACATATGTATATATGTGACTGAACAGCAATGGGGAGAACGGAGCGCCACGTGGAGAGACCGTTTGCTAGGCACCTCTGAGGTGCAACAATCTAACTGTGACTACCTAACGGACCAGGCCTGATCCCTAACAATGGAGCTCAGTCCTTTAGAGAACACAGTATTCTTCACCGGCACAAGAACTGTAGAGGTGGTGCACATGTAGAATTAAATGGTGTATTTGTAATCCACAAGAAAGAAACAACTTTCTGTTCTCTGAGGTAAATAGCCTTGGCAGTCTGATAGGCATAGAGTGTAAAACAATAGTATAGGATGAGCTTTTCGCTCGCTCACCACTCCGGATACCGCCCTTGGTTCTGGGACCTCCACGGACTGTGTCCGGCCTTTTTCGTCACAGCCCCTGCGTTCCGGTCTCCGTTCCGGCCGATGGCGACCTGGCAGAAGTCTCTTCGCCACTCAGGCTGGCGGTAGCGTCCGAGGTTCCCCCTCAAACCGCTGCAAGGCCCAGGCTTCAGGCCTTCAGCAGTGACAGTCCGCACAGGTGTCTCCTCTCTCTCAGTCTGCCGCGTCAGAAGAGGAAGAGACGGGCCTTCTCTCCCCCTTACATAACCTCCCCCATCAGCCTCTGGGGCGAAACCCTCCAACCTCCCGGGAGCCAGGGGAATTATGGGAATCGTAGTCTTATCCTCTAAAAGGGGAACACCCCCGCTACACACTCCCCCCACTTTGAATCTTTGGTCCCCAAAGACATTGTTCAATCTACAAGCCCTTTTTGAAACAATGCGTTCACATAAAACAGACAGAGAAGCCTCCCACCAATTAACATGGGGTGGGGAGCTGTCCTGTCCACAGGTCGATTCAGTGAGGGCGACCTGTCTAACTGTGCCAGAGAGTGAGCTAGGGTTGTCCCCCACTAAATGAACAGTGGGTGGGTCGGAGCATTCAGCACTTCTCCTAGCTATCATAATAGAGTCCTCTGAGCTGTTCCCCATTTGAGGGTAAGTTAGCTTTTTGGGAGGCCTCACAACTCTGCAAGCTCTCTGTTCTCTTGGGACTTCAGTCACTGGCACCACAGGCTCTTCTTCAGGAACACACTCTGGCAACATCACTGGTTCTGGAACATCTACTTCCTCTTCTTCTGAGTAGAGGCCAGGGATATCTTCCCAACACTCGAGCACATCACTGGTGGGAACGAACTCCGTAGCTTCTGGGTTCAATGTTCCATCTTCCACATCCTCAGTAAGTGGAAGATCTATGGCAGAATTTCCTGAAATGGAAGAAGGCCATAGCCATTCAAATTCTCCTTTCTCTTCTTCAGCCGGTTGGGGGTCTTGTCCATCCCTAGTTTGGAAGGTCTGAGACCGAGTTTTGGGTCTGGGGGTATCCAGAATGGAAACAGATTCAGGTAAATCTCTCACTGGAGGCATTCTGACTGCTTCAGTAAGTGGGAGCAAGTGATTCCTATGCCAGGTCTTCAAAGGCCCCACTCTTCCTTCTGGCTTTAACTTATACACAGGCAATCCGGGTAGCTTTCTGCAGATGATATATGGCTCTGATCTCCATCTATCAGCGAGCTTGTGCTTTCCAGGGATCCCTAGATTGCGTAACAGTACACGATCTCCAGGATGTAGGTCTTGTACTCGAACCTTCAAATCAAAATTCCGCTTGTTTCGGGCCCCCCTCTGGTCAGAGGCCGCCTGAGCTTTTTCGAAAGCTATTTTCAAACTGTGCCTCAGTCTGTCCACATATCCTTTGTGAGAGGCCTCAGAGGCATGGTCTAGGGAAATGCCGAAGGCCAGATCCACTGGCAATCTTGCTTCTCTCCCGAACATAAGCCGGTAGGGGGAGAAACCCATCACATCACTTGTGGTGCAGTTGTAGGCATGTACCAGAGCTGATATGTGTTGGCTCCAATGCTGCTTCTTCTCTGTCTCTAGAGTTCCAAGCATATTTAGTAAAGTCCGGTTAAACCTCTCAGGCTGGGCATCTCCTTGAGGGTGGTATGGTGTAGTCCTGGTCTTCTCTACTCCCAAAGATTCCAGTAACTTCCGGATAAGACGACTCTCAAAGTCCCTTCCTTGGTCTGAGTGGATTCTTTGTGGTAGTCCATAATGAACAAAGTATTTTTCTAGGAGCACCTTGGCCACGGTAGAAGCCTTCTGGTCCTTGGTTGGGAAAGCCTGAGCATAACGGGTGAAATGATCGGTTACCACCAGAACATTTCCCAATCCACTCAAATCGGGTTCGAGGCAGAGAAAATCAATGCATACCAGATCCATTGGGCCTTGACTCTGTAGATGGCCCATTGGGGCAGCTTGATGAGGTAAAGTCTTCCTCTGAATGCATCGTGCACAGGAATGGCAATATTCCTCCACTTCGGCCCTCATACAGGGCCAATAGAACCGGTCCCTGACAAGTTGGAAGGTTCTCTCTGCTCCCAGGTGACCATGCTGGTCATGTAAGGCAATCAGCACAGTCTCCCGATGCTTTTCTGGGAGAAACAGCTGCCACTTATCTTCTGAGCTATCAGAGGGGCCCCTTCGGTAGACCACCCCTTGATGCACCTGTAATTTATCTAACTCTCTCCTCAGCAGGCGAGCCTCTTTGGAAGGGTGATGTCGAAGTCCCTCTGAACCTTTGTCTTCCAATGCTTCCAGGACCAATTTCCCCATGGGGTCTTCCAATTGGTCACACCTTAACTCCTTCTTGGACAGCTTCGGTAGGCACTCTTCTTCTAGTTGAGTTACCCCACAGTAACATTTTGGGACTCCCACTGTGGTAACTCCTATCTCCTCAGCTCTGGATCCTCCTCTGACTTGGAGTTCAGCTCCCTGACAAAGGGCTCGCACTCCTTCTGGTGCCACTTGGGTCCAGTCTTCCCAATCATCAGCCATTACATGAGATCTTCGGGACAGGGCATCTGCATCCCTATTTCCAGCCCCTGGCCTGTACTTGAGGCTGAAGTTGAATCCAGATAACGCCGCCAACCATCTGTGTCCAGTTGCATCCAGCTTGGCGGTGGTGAATAGGTAGGTCAAAGGGTTGTTATTTGTTTTTACAGTAAATTCGGCCCCATAAAGATAGTCTTTTAGTTTGTCGACTACTGCCCATTTGAGGGCCAAGAACTCCAACTTGTGGGTGGGGTAGTTCTTCTCCGAAGGGGTCAGGCTCCGGCTCACATAGGCCACTGGTCGCAGCTGATCTTCATACTCCTGGTAGAGTACTCCACCTAGGCCCTCATGGCTGGCATCAACATGTAGCTCATATGGTCTGGTGGGGTCAGCATAGGCCAAAACTGGGGCCGTGGTGAGACTCCTCTTCAGGGTTCTGAAGGCCTCTTCGCACCTTGAGTTCCACTGGTCTTGAACCGACTCACCGGGCCTCCTGGGCCCCAAGCCATCTTCCTCCCCTTCTGTCTTGAGCAGCTCGTTTAGGGGTTTTGCAATCCGGGCGAACCCATCCACAAACCTTCGGTAGTAGGAGCAGAACCCCAAGAAAGATCGAAGTTCGGTGACTGTTGTGGGTCTTGGCCACGAAGTAACTGCCTCCAACTTCTAAGGGTCTGTAGCCACTCCTTGATCGGACACTATGTGTCCCAAATAGTTCACAGAAGACTGATAGAACCGACACTTCTCGGGGGAAAGTTTGAGTCCCTCTTCACTGAGCCTTCTCAGCACTTTCTCCAATCTGGCTTCATGTTCTTCCAAAGTTTTTCCAAAGACAATGACATTGTCCAGGTACACAAGGACTTCTATGAGGTTCATGTCTCCAACAGTCCTTTCCATGAGGCGTTGAAAGGTAGCAGGAGCTCCAGACAGGCCCTGAGGCATCCTGTTGAACTCAAAGAACCCTACTGGGGTTATGAAAGCGGTCTTTTCTCTATCCTCTGGATGCATGGGGATTTGATAGTACCCACTCTTGAGGTCCATCACGCTGAACCACTTGGCTCCAGCCAGACTCTGTAAGGCATCCTCTATCCTTGGCGTGGTGTACTGATCAGGAATGGTCCTCCTGTTGAGAGTTCTGTAATCAATGCAAAGCCTCAACGACCCATTCTTCTTCCTGACCACCACTATTGGGGAGGCATAGGGGCTTCTGGACTCCCGAATCACTCCAGTCTTCTTTAATTCCGCAAGTTGCTCTCTCAGATCCTCCAGATCTGCCAGCGGGACCCGCCTGACTCTCTCTCTAAATGGCTTGTCCTCTTGCATGCGGATTCGATGGGTGGCACTCCTTGCACACCCCACATCAAACTCATCTTTAGAGAAAATCTTCTCCCATCTGGTCAGCTGGGCCTTGGCTCTCTCCTTCCAAGTTCCAGGTAAGTTCGGGTTCTCCATGGAGAGTTTCTTCCAAACATCTTCTCTTTCACCCGTCCCTTTCACTTCTGACCAGCCAACTGGGACAGCAGGACTCACCTGTCCCAACAGCATCCTGGCAGGGATCTCTACGGGCCGCTCCGTAGAGTTCCTCACGCTCACTGGGACTCTCCCTCTAGCCTTCTTTAGTGCCTTGATTGGGATTACTTCCGGTATCACCTCCAGGCCTGAGTGACCCTCCATTGGGTCGGATTCCAGCATGACAAAGGGGCCAGGCTGCTCCCAGGTAAGCTTCACAGTGGCCCTAAGGCAGGTTACCTCTCCAGGTTGCAGCACCGCTCCTTCTCTTCCTAGTCTCCACACCTTCCCTATCCCCTCACTTGGGGTCTTCTGCTCTAAGACCAACCGCTGGTAGGCCGCCTTCAGCATGGGATGGATCTTGGGAGCTGAATGATTCTGCTTCTTTACCAGGGGGGTCAGAAGTCTTCGGACCAGATCCGTGTTTGTCCCTATAATCAGGGAAGTCTTGCTGGTTCCTGGCGGGCGGGGGCACACAACTGCCAGGGTATCAAACACTTCAGCCTTCCCAGCCACGGATGTGTCAAAGGTCAATCGTATGGGTAGGTAGCCATCGTAGGGGAAACTCTGAGTTCCCAGCCCCCATATTTCCAGCTCCTCTATCTTCTGAATAGACAAATGACTCAGGTATCTATCATAGAAGTCCCTGTACAATAAGGTCACTTGTGCTCCAGTGTCTAGGAGAGCCTGTGTGTATACTCCTTCCACTTGGATGGGTACAGTAGGAGATGGACCAACCAGCTCTTCTGGGTAGGGCCGAGTTGATGCTACCTTCTTCTGTGGACTTTTCTCTTTCCAACTGCGTTTGGGCTTTATTCTTTCCTGAGCCTGGCATGCATTGATTTTCTCTCTCTTAACTGTGGGAGTACGAACCCGCTGAGGGATATTGTTATTTATCTTCTCTAAAGGTTCTCGCTTGGGAGTACTGTATCTCTTCGGAGGGGTCTTACCCCCTCTTTCTGGGGTGTATTTTGGTTGAGGAACCCTGGGTTCCCTCCGAGGAGTTTGGTCTCCTCTCTTTCTTTTCATCCTATTCTTCTTGGAGCTCACTGAAGGTGATGGGCACCCGGTTGACTCCTTCACCGGGGCCCTCTGGAGTTTTCCACCGGCTGGCGGCTATCTGCTTTCTTCCTCTTGGGACTGGAACATACAGCTGCAATATGGCCCACTCCCCCACAGTTAAAGCAGATCATCTCTCCCCAGTCTGGTGGGGATGCTGGCTTAGAAACAACTGGAAATAGTTCCCTCCTGCTTATTTCTTTCTTTGGACTGGGCGCCTCTTTTGCCACCAGAGATGTCAGTATCTCCATCATCTGTGACATCTGTGACTTCAAAGCATCTACTTCCGTCTCTCTTTCAGGGGTTAAGGCCGACCTGACCGTTGCCACTGGAAGTTTCGTAGGCCCCATCACTTGTTTTTCCCGTTTCTCTTCCAACATGGCCTCTTCCTCTCTGACCATCCGAATGAGATCGGGGTAGTCCAGGCTCTTCCCATCCTGTCGGGTGCGTAGTACTAGTGCAATAGGGTCTAAGGGTTGGGCTCCCCTCATCACCTGCTGAGCACGGGCTTCATCTACTTTCCCCGGATCTATCCCCTTCTTCAGGATAATCCTATGCAGGATCTTGTCTATACGTCCTATGTACTCCGATAGCTTCTCCCCTGTCTTCTGGTAACAGTGTTCCAGTTGATAGGTAAGCTCCGTGACTTTCTCTGTCCCACCAAACACACTTTCCAGGATGTCTAAGTAATCCTGTGCAGTGCAATCTTTCTTGCTTGTCTTCAAGTTGCGTATGGCCTCTAAGGCAGGCCCCTTCAAGCTCTCAACAATCCTTTGCTTCTTTCTACCTTCTGGGACTTCCCATTCTTCTAAAGCCTGCGTGGCGCCATCTAGCCACTCTTCAAATCCCTCTTCCCCCGAGGGTACAGGTTTCCTTCCTGAAAACATCCGGAGTTTCCTGTATCCCGACATCGGGTAATCCCCGGGGTCTCTTCTGCACTGAGTCATAATCTCCCCTAGGACAGCACACAGTTCTGCGCTAAGAGTGGTCTGTACAGGTGCGGGACTTTCTGTGCCCTTCTGCTCTTCCACCTTCGGGGACAGCATGGTTTTCTTTTGAAAACAGTCTCCCTTGCGCGGCAGCGCATGCAGCAATTGATAGGTCTGGCCATCCAATGCTTGTATGCTTTGATCCCTAAACTGCTCTGGGGTCTCACTTCTCCATTCTATCAGAGCGTATGTACACCCGGCATCATTTCTCATGTCCATTATCCGTGCTTTGTGGCATGGGGATAGGGACATTATGAGCTGCTTGACTGCCTCTTCCTGCCATATCCCCGGTAGTTCAATGACTGCTGCTGCGGCTGGATCAGTGCCCCATTTTGTGTACCACCGTCCCACTTCTATCGGGTCCATGCCGGTACCTTCTGGCGGGTTTTCCCGCTTGTAGTGATCTAATATATAATCGTTCCTTCCTCGTAGATGGAATATAGTTATTAAAAGTATTGTCTCCGCAGCAAAACCCGATTCTCCCAGAGAGAGACAATTTTATTGACTTCCAAACAGAACAGTCTTACAGATGACAAAAATCCAACAGAGTTCATATCACGACAGTGCTAGTAATATTTAGAGCCCCATGAAACCATGTGACTCTTGGGTGCCTTCTTCTCTCAGACCATCTTTCTCTCTAGACTAGCTGACAACCTGCCTGTCTTCTCATATACTGATCTGACACTGGGGGGGGGTCAACCAAATGTTTTCCATGAATACCCCCCCCCCCCCGGGTTAGGCCTCAAGGTCTAATTACCATCAATAAATACTCCCTTTTGAAATGTTCATCTAGGTTAAAACACACACACAACTTGCATAAGATTTACACATCAAAGGGTAACAGATAACATTGTCAACTGACATCTGGCCTGGTCACTAATACTGTGTGTGGAATATATATATCCAATACATAAAGTCCCACATAAATCGGCCAACACATTACAACATATACCCCCACTTGGGTCGTTCTAACTACTAGAACTGACCCATAAATCAAGCAACAAACATAGCATTACCGACTTGAGGTATTGGATGCTTCACAATGGCTCATATGAAATATAAAGTTGAAACTGGTTACATCTCTCTTCACCAGCCTCTAAAATATCCCCATGAAAAAGTCATTAGATAATATAGCTTTAGACCATGACTTGAAAAGGGTTTGGTAAACATCCTTGGCCCATATATATCACATCAAGATCTTGAATATTGCACAAAAACGAGCTGATGTCACAGTTCATTCTTCAATTTTCAACTTCAACTTCGTGCTGGGAGCTCCGATCCACATAAATCCAGGATTCTCCTCTCCAGGCTCAAGGTTTTCATTTTCTTAAAGATGCTTTTGCACAAACACCAGCAAATCCCGAAATTCTACTTCCATCTTTATAGTAAGAAGAACCATCCATGTACCAGCATTCACTTTCAAGTTCAAAAGGCTGAAAAAAACTGCTATTGCTGTACTTTGTAATTTGCTGTAGGCCGACTCCTCATTTCCATCCTTAATAGAGCAGTTGCTTGAATCATTCAGTCCATAATTCCACCTGAATGGTATACCGATCTATATACCAATCTATAATCCATATATCCATATAATCAATATATAATCCCCCACTTTCAGATAGAATCAGCTTGACATCAGCGTTTATCAGATCTTCTATCCAGACAAAGCAGCAGTGGAAAATCTTGCCAGTAAAGTTAGGTCTTTTTTCATCCATATGTCAATAATATTAATGACTGATTCAACAAAGTTTCAAATCATGACTGGAGTGATGAACTTCACTCACCCCTCTTATAAATTTAGGAAAACCACCCAACATACTACAATTTATGCTATGCCAAGCCATTGTGCAGCATCTCACCTTAGATATCAAATATATTGATCAATATGCAATATGTAATATGCAACATGTAATGTAACATGAAAAATTATTTTCGGTTTAAATGTTTCGCTCTGGGTTTAAGATAAAGTTCAAGAAATAAAACATAATAAAATAAAAAAATAAAAAAATAAAAATAAAAATGGAAAAGGGTGAAAAATAAAAATAAAAAATAGGGCTTGATGAATAAAAATGGGAAAGGGTGAAAAATAAAAAAAAATAAAATAAAAATATAGGGAAAAGTCCATTGTCCAAGTAAAAAAGTAAAAAAAAAAAAGGTCAATTGCTTGATGAATATTGAGAGAGTCCATGATATTGTTTATTCAGTGTTTCTCCCCCACTAGCCAGAAATTTCAGCTTGCAGTTCACATGCTATGCGGATGCAGTATCTTCAATATCTGAAAGACAAAAAACTCTCCAACAAAACGAATTAGCAAGGTCCTTAAACACTGTTTGAAGTCAAAACAAAGGACTATTTACACATCCACAGGTTGAAACTAAACCACCCCCACTGCTAGCGAAATGTCATTTGTATTCAAAAACAGATCTGGATAATGTAATCTGTTTAGCTGTCCCAGTAATGTGTAATGTTCCATTTTCATTTTATCGTACTCAATCTTTAGGTGGTCATATTTCTGTTTTAACTGAGAAAACGGTATCCAAGCCTTAGATACTTTTTTTATTATGATTTTGGTCAGCTCTGCTTTTCATATTAATATCACCTATATTTGACCTGGTGTCTCCTCTTTGATTGTTATCATAAGACATTATCTTTTGATCTTTATGTTCAGTATTTGTCCTAAACAATGTGGCTAAATCAATCTTGACAGCTTGTTCATTTGACTTTCTCCATAAATTGTCTGCTTTCAACAATACATCTTTTAAATCATGGGGATTTGGGGTAACTAGTAAAATATTTTGTCTAATCTCTTCGTTCAAAGCATGTAGAAATATACTCATATGTAACAAGCCACCATGCTCAAATGCAAGATTATTACTGACCAATATTTCCATAATAGATTTTATCCTTCCTGACAACTCGTAGGGAGATTCGCTTTTCATTTGTTTGATCTTCCCATGAACAGTAACATCAGAACGTACACCATACAAAACACATAACAATTCCATCAATATGTCCCTTGTCCTCATTGGCTGAGTACAGATCTGCTTAATTCTCACCCAAAGACTATTTCCTATAGAATGTTGCATAACTCTGTCTAAATCAGATGGGTTGAGATTGTACATATCTCTGACATTCTGCAAGTCACAAAACCATTTTAAAAATCTGTTTAAATCATGGCAGGGAATCATTCCTATTTCTTTAAGAATTGCATCTAATTCTTTTTGTTTCAAAGGCTTCATTACAAGCTGAACTTCACCTGCATTATTATTATTGTTATAAACTGCGGTGGTCACAGTGGGTGCGGCTGGCAATGAATTATCAGATTTAATATGAGGTTCTGTTTCATTTGATAGAATGTTTGTATTTGCATTTTGCTGCAGATTGCTGAATCCACGATTCGATGCATATCTGCATTCCTGAGATCTCTTCTCTAATTCCATAATTCTTAATTTCAATCTCTCATTTTCCTCTGATAATTCATTACAACGTTTAGACTTCTCAAGCAGAGCTTCCCCAATGGTGACTGCATGCAATTTTAAATTTACAGTCTCAGATTCTGATTGGTTTTGTAACCTCTGACAAACCTTGTTGCTATTATCAACTGCACTCTGTAACTGGGTAATTTCCTCAACCTTATCCTTCAACGAACTTTCCATTGTTAAACAGCAAGATAACAAGCCCTGTACAATACAACCTTTCCTTTTACTTTCTGAAATTTTGCTCTCAAAAACATTTTTTTCTAAAAATTCATTCATCATAGTCCATGTCTGCTTATATTTTTCTGGCACTTCATAAGGACCGCCATGACGCTTAATACATTTTAACACCCATCTGTTAACTTTATCAGAACTGACACTAGCTTCACACTGAGTAAGCATTTTTACTATATTATTAATAATTTAAAAAGAGAGAAATATTTTACTCACCGCATTAATTACTCCTTCAGCTTCCAGCTCAGGTCTTCTGGTACACGATGCAGTCCTTTTCTTCGTTTCCAGTCTCCAGAGAATAATTCTGGGGTTCCAAACTTGTTTGATTTTGTAGATCAGACTCTCTTATGTCACAACCAGACGTTAGAGTCACAGCACAGGTCTTGGGTCTCCATCAGACTTCTGTCCAACTCACGGATTGTTATCACCGACTTCTGTTACGACTTCTGCTACTAAGTCCTGAAAATGCTCTTCTGGTCGCTTGAACGGCACCAATGTAGTGATCTAATATATAATCGTTCCTTCCTCGTAGATGGAATATAGTTATTAAAAGTATTGTCTCCGCAGCAAAACCCGATTCTCCCAGAGAGAGACAATTTTATTGACTTCCAAACAGAACAGTCTTACAGATGACAAAAATCCAACAGAGTTCATATCACGACAGTGCTAGTAATATTTAGAGCCCCATGAAACCATGTGACTCTTGGGTGCCTTCTTCTCTCAGACCATCTTTCTCTCTAGACTAGCTGACAACCTGCCTGTCTTCTCATATACTGATCTGACACTGGGGGGGGGTCAACCAAATGTTTTCCATGAATACCCCCCCCCCCCCGGGTTAGGCCTCAAGGTCTAATTACCATCAATAAATACTCCCTTTTGAAATGTTCATCTAGGTTAAAACACACACACAACTTGCATAAGATTTACACATCAAAGGGTAACAGATAACATTGTCAACTGACATCTGGCCTGGTCACTAATACTGTGTGTGGAATATATATATCCAATACATAAAGTCCCACATAAATCGGCCAACACATTACAACACCGCTGTCTCAGGATCCCGGACGAGCCCCCACGTGTAGCGATACCCCCAATTAAGAGGGCCGCAAGTTTGATTTGGGTCCCTGAGTACAGCTCCACCAACCCCCCAGCAATCTGCTCTACCCGCTCTGGCACAGTTAATACGCAGATATATGTATATGCACATATAAAATCACTTATGCTCTAAATGTGATGGACTCAGACTCACAGACAAACTGCTAACTGGGATAACTGTCTTTACTTCTGGTAAAGTGGAAAGAAAACAGTAGCATACATTAAACATTTGGCTCACAACACACAAGCAGGTCCCTGCAGTATGTACTACAAACATATGTATATATGTGACTGAACAGCAATGGGGAGAACGGAGCGCCACGTGGAGCGACCGTTTGCTAGGCACCTCTGAGGTGCAACAATCTAACTGTGACTACCTAACGGACCAGGCCTGATCCCTAACAATGGAGCTCAGTCCTTTAGAGAACACAGTATTCTTCACCGGCACAAGAACTGTAGAGGTGGTGCACATGTAGAATTAAATGGTGTATTTGTAATCCACAAGAAAGAAACAACCTTCTGCTCTCTGAGGTAAATAGCCTTGGCAGTCTGATAGGCATAGAGTGTAAAACAATAGTATAGGATGAGCTTTTCGCTCGCTCACCACTCCGGATACCGCCCTTGGTTCTGGGACCTCCACGGACTGTGTCCGGCCTTGTTCGTCACAGCCCCTGCGTTCCGGTCTCCGTTCCGGCCGATGGCGACCTGGCAGAAGTCTCTTCGCCACTCAGGCTGGCGGTAGCGTCCGAGGTTCCCCCTCAAACCGCTGCAAGGCCCAGGCTTCAGGCCTTCAGCAGTGACAGTCCGCACAGGTGTCTCCTCTCTCTCAGTCTGCCGCGTCAGAAGAGGAAGAGACGGGCCTTCTCTCCCCCTTACATAACCTCCCCCATCAGCCTCTGGGGCGAAACCCTCCAACCTCCCGGGAGCCAGGGGAATTATGGGAATCGTAGTCTTATCCTCTAAAAGGGGAACACCCCCGCTACATATATAAAAACAAAAGAAAAAAAACATAAACCAAACAAACCTTGCACCTCTTGTATTAAAGTGGCTTATCATATAATAGCCAAAACATAGTAGACGCATAAATACAATCTACTTATCAAATTAGGCTCCCTAAATATCAATCGTGAAACTATAGAGGCATCCTCCCTGCAGCTTCAGTTTATCTTTCTTTTGCATATTAATTTTTTCTTCTTCTCATCTATTCCACTTCCTTCTACCTCAGCTCCTTACTCCCATATATCTCCATTGCCTAACTGCTTTCTAACTGTGAGGGGAGTGCTTTGACTGGGGAAAGAAAGATTCATGTTACTGCTTAGCAGGAACACAAGAGCTCTCTTTTTCCCTCTCACGGAACGGCAATCTGCCTTGTTTACATAGGCAGACCGCCTTTCTGCCTCTCCACGAACAATCGGCAGGTTCCCAATGGACATCGTGTCCGCCGGACCCGCTGATTGACTCCCGCTGTGTCCAATGACAGCGGGAGCAGGTCGCCGGTCGCGCGCTCCCCAGACCTCGTGCCGGAAATCACGTACAGTTACGTGATTTCGTGCAGCTGGGCCACCCTGCTGCAGTATATATGCATGCCAGTGACGTCATCATCCCCCGACTGCACTCCATCTCTCGCTCTGTCTCCACGATCAGCGCTTCTCTCCAAGCAGCTCCCTGGACACAACAGCGTCTCTGCCGACTGGATGTATAGACCGATCTGATGATCCCCACTCTCTGGACTACTTTAACCCATGCCTACCTCTAACCACTAAAATGTGAGTTGCCTGCATTCTCCTGTTTTATATGATTAAATTTGCTTTTAAAACTACACCCAGAGGCGCCTCTTCGTTTGTTTTTTCTTACAGTTCTGAAACATGGTTTCTGTTTCCTCTGAGGCTGCCCTGTGTGTGTGAACCCCTTGCTATTGGATCCCCAATCCCCCTTTTTTTTTATATATGGACCACATATATGGACTATATACGGACACCATACACTATATATAATATGGACTTTTGCCTGGATCAACAGTTTATTTATATAGTTTCATTTTTATCCTGCACTGCATATGTGAAAAAAATGTATTTGACCTTACTGCGCATTTACTTGTATACTGCAGTATATATGCGGTAGGTGGTCCGGAAGTAATTACATTTTCTAAGATCCAATGATACTCAACTTAAAGTGGTTGTAAACCTCAGACATCAAATATGAACAAAGCAAACCCCTGTATAGTGTGTGCTTGTCCCAATTCAGAGCACTAAGTGTTGTTTCTGTTTGCTGTCTCGTTCCCCTGCTATCATCATGAGTCACTTCTGACAAGTTTTCCTGACTCCAAGAGAAAAATGGTAAAAGAAGAGGGATCTCCAGCTGATTGACAGCCTCAGCTCTGTTTCTGTGTGCTGTGTGAAGGGGGATGTGTCCCTTCCCTCCAATGAGCTCTCAGAGCTCTCCCCACTTATGTGACTGCAGCTCTCAACCCCTGCTTTTCAGAGCAAAAAGATCCGGTGTAAATTCTGCACTTTGATTGGATGTAGGGGAAAGACAGCCGTAGATAAATGGGTACAACTTAAAAGTAACTTAGCGCCTAATAAAGTAAGGTCCTGCTGAATCTTTGGAGAAGAGATTTTATTTTCTTGTTCCGACCTGCTCAACTAATGAATGTTAAAGAGGAGAGATATCCATTCATATATCCTAATTGTTTACATTTTTTTAAATGCAGAAATGGGGACCCAATAAAAGAGAGATCTTTTGCCACATTAAGCATCATCATCCTGGGACTGCCTTTAGTTTATGTCAGTTTAGCTTATGTCATGTGGTTTATATCAATTTAGATTGCAGGCGGGGTCTGACTGCGCCCGTGCATGCGGGGTAACACCTCACCTGGAGGCGTGCTCACCAATGACTGTGATCAGGCGGAGTCTGCAGTCATGGGAATAATCAAACATTAACCACTTGGCGACCGCTGCATGCCGATATACATCGGCACAATGGTAGCGGTGGGCAAATGGGTGTACCTGTACGTCCCCTTTAATTGGCAGGGGTAGTGGGCCTGCTGCGTACAGGGTGACTGTGCCCGGTGATCGTGTCACGGAGCTGCAGAACGGGGAAGTGCCTATGTAAACAAGGCATTTCCCCGTTCTGCCTTGGGACATGACAGAGATCACTGCAACCTGTCTTTAGGAGCAGTGATTGCTCATCCCCCCACAGTTAGAATCACTCCCTAGGACACACTTACCCCTTGATCGCCCCCTAGTGGTTAACCCTTTCCCTGCAAGTGTCATTTACACAGTAATCAGTGCATTTTTATAGAACTGATCACTGTATAAATGACAATGGTCCCAAAATAGTGTCAAAAGTGTCCGATCTGTCCGCCATAATGTCACAGTCACAATAAAAATCGCAGATCGCCACCATTACTAGTTAAAAAAAAATGAATATTAAAAATGGCATAAAACTATCCACTATTTTGTAGACGCTATAACTTTTGCGCAAACCAATCAATATACGCTTATTGCGATTTTTTTTTTTTACCAAAAAAATTTAGAAGAATACGTATTGGCCTAAACTGAGGAAAAAAATTTTTTTTATATATTTTTGGGGGATAGTTATTATAGCAAAAAGTTAAAAATATTGCTTTTGTTTCAAAATTGGGACTCTTTTTTTGTTTATAGCGCAAAAAATAAAACCCGCAGAGGTGATCAAATACCACCAAAAGAAAGCTCTATTTGTGGGAAAAAAAGGACGTCAATTTTGTTTGGGTGCAATGTCGCATGACCACGCAATTGTCAGTTAAAGTGAAGCAGTGTCGAATGGCAAAAAGTGCTCTGGAAAGGAAGGGGGTAAAATCTTCCGGGGCTGAAGCGGTTAAGATAGTCTCCCAACTCAGAGATGAGCCACTTGTGTGTAGTGAATGCGCGGAGTTCCTTTTTAAGATGTTTTGTACCGTGTCACTAGTTACACACTTGGGTAGATGTGTATGTTGCATTAGGAGGGACATGCAGAGCCATGCCCACTCCACCAGTCCAGCATACCTCTGTTATCTCACTCCCAGTAACAGAATGGAGTCTTGTCGTCGAGCACATAGCAGAGCCCTTGCATGCTCATTAACCTCTTCCTTTTCTGTACCTAGAGATCAGGCCTTAGATCTCTGTAATACTAGTCTGCTCCCTGTGAACGGAGGAGACGTATAGCTAGAGAGGGAGTCAGAACACCCAAAGCGCTGTACAAACTGTTGGCGCTATATAAATCCTGTATAATAATAATAATATTGGAACACCCGTCACCTAACCAGGTACCACGCCAAATGACTGGTTGCAGTAGAGGTTCTTCCTTTTGGTTATCCATGGCAACTTCCTCCTCTTCTTAGCCTTGCAGGTTGACCTTTTGTAGCGATGTTACACATACCACATAGTCCTTTTACAGACCCAGGTTCTTTAGGAATAAGCCAAGACCCAACATGCACCCCTTTGAGTAACTTCAGAACATGCTTAGTGCAGTAGAAACAACTTTACTGAGCATTTAGCATAACATGTATACCATGCATAAACATTCTCAACCTAACTACACCTAGCTGAGCTCCAGGTTACCTGAACAGGTGAAGTAATAACGGGAATAGTTGTAGCGGTACCCTAGGGGCGGTACCCTAGGGGCTGCTAAGTGATGTGGCCCACCTGTCACCCTGCCCAGCATTCACTTCCCAGACACTCCAAGACAATTAACAGTCCGCTGGCTTTGTTTTAGTTGTTTTAGTGAGGGAAATTCAACTTGGATGAAGATGGGAATTATGGGATGCCCAGTGAAATAATAGCAAAGTTGCTAGGGACAACGATGTACACTTCTCCAGACTCCTCCAGCACAACTCTTCACTTCCTATCTAGTGGTTCGCTCCATCCCTCCTGGATGTCGCTTCCAATTTAATGGTTCCAAGAACAGCTAGCACATGGAGATTAGGCCTGACACTGATTTCACCAGGCCTAAGTAACTTGCCCTTTGCAGGCAGGGACCGCTGGTCCCTATAGTGTAGCAGAAAATATGGAAAAGTCTTGTTAGTGCTAGCTGTCCTTCTGGTGGACTACTGCTGCCAGTCAGTCCTCTTCACGCCCTGCCATCCCTCCTGGCTGCAGCTGCCCGACTTTACTGCCTGTGACATTGCAATCCTCCCTACTGGCTCCACACCCAGAATCCTCTAGAAGGCAGAGGGAGGTGAGAGTGGAGTGATGCTGTCTGTCCCAGCTGCTACTCTGAGCCACTCCCAGCCCACACAGATCAAAACAAACAGCTAGGCCTGCCTAAATTTGTCTGCACTACAATATTCCTAACTTCTAGCACCTAAATAGAGAGTGCTACATTGTCTATTCCTGGTAAGGCTTGTACAGAGAAGTTAATGTGCTTGAGATGTCCCAATGAGTCAGCGTCTGATGCTGGACCACACCCGTCTTCTCTTTGGTTACAGTTCTCCTTGGGATCCGGACCTTGTCCCCTTTTATAGAACATTGGAGGGAGATTGGACCCAAGCAAAAAGCCCATGAACACACACGTGTTTTTCCTGTAAATTCCATGCAATATGGCAACCTAGAGGCGTTCTGTAATCTATTGGCCCCAATAATGTAATTTCCTGCGTGTTTGATTGACACACTGATTTTTCCAGAAGTCCACAGTAAGATACAAGTAATACATTTTAGGCATCCTCTTTAATAGGAATTTCTGCTATGGTGAGAGACTCCCCATGCCAACACTAGACAAGAGAAAACAGGGTGCTCTGGGGGAACAGATTGGGTAGCACTGGACCACACTGAGGAGGGGGAGGGGTGGGGAAAAGGGTGAGAGGCAGATAGTCCTGAGATGCACACTTCAGCAGCACTTCAGGTACTTTATTGCCTCAAGGAGATAAAAACACTTAGTGGAAACAGTAGGTGTAAAGGCTCATCAAAGTCATCAAAGTCACTGCGTCACAGCGGTGTCCAGCGGGCTGTATCCCTGTGAGGAGTCTCTGTGTCAGTGGCAGCTCTGATATGGAGGATCCTGGGCCAGCCAGCAGTGGAGAACCATGGAGGGTGAAAGCAGGAAGAGCAATCAACGCTGTCGGAACCAGTGTGGAATGCAGGACCCGGAAGTGACGTCAGAGGGGACGGGACGTGTTTTGGAGCATGCCTATTGGCTCCTCCTTCATGCCAGATGGCGTGAAGGAGGAGCCAATGGGCATGCTATGGGCATGCTCATGCCTTTTACACCTACTGCTTCATGACTTTGTTGAGCCTTTACACCTACTGCTTCTAGTAAGTGTTTTTATCTCCTTGAGGCAATAAAGCACCTGTAACTAGGGTTCTCCCGATACCACTTTTTTAGTACCGATACTTTTTTCAAGTACTCGCTGATACCTATTACTGATACTTTTTTTAATGTCATGTGACAGTGGCACTAATATGCAGCACTGATTATGCGTGTCAGTAGTTTTTTTATTTATTTATTTTTTTACAATTTTTGTTTTGTTTTTTACAATGCTTTCTTTTTTTTGGGGGGGGGGGGGGGGGGGGCTTTGGACGGTGTCAGTGTGTTTTTTATTTTATTTTTTATTATTTTTACAATTTAACCTTTTAAATATTTTACACTGATTACTCATTTACACATTTTTTTTTCATCAGCCCTCACATCTCCCCTTTGAAACAGGGAAAGGGACTGAGGACAGAGAGTCCCCAGTCCCCTTTTCTGCAGCCTCAGCTGCACTGGAGATGAATGGAGAGGCTCCTCTCCATTCATAAACTGAAGCATCATAAACACAGTTTACAATGCTCAGTTATGAATGGAAAGAGTCAGTGACACTGTGCATTCGGAAAAGGAAGGAGCCAGTAAATGACAGATTTACCGGCTCCTTCCTCCACTCTCCATTCTGACAGATACAGGACAAATGGGGCGAAGGTGCACAGAGGGGGGAGCGTGGCATGGAGGGGGAACGAGGAGCATGGAGGGGGGAGCGTAGCATGGAAGGGGACAGTAGCACAGGGGGGGACAAAAGCATGGAGGGGGGACAGTATCAGGGATGGGGACAATAGCATGGAGGGGGACAGTAGCACAGGGGGGGACAAAAGCAAAGAGTCGGGGACAGTAGCAGGGAGGGGGACAATAGCACGGAGGGGGGAGCGGAGCACAGAGGGGGACAGTAGCACAGAGGGGGAAGCGGAGAACTGAAGGGGACAATAGCACGGAGGGGGGAGCGGAGCACGGAGGGGCTACAATAGCACAGAGGGGGACAGTAGCACAGGGGGGGGCAAAAGCACGGAGGGGGGCAGAGCACAGTGGGGGACAGTAGCACAGAGGGGGACAATAGCACGGAGGGGGGAGCATAGCATGGAGGGGGGACAGTAGCACGGAGGGGGACAATAGAATAGAGGGGGGGCAGAGCACGGAGGGAGACAATAGCACAGAGGGGGAAGCAGAGCACAGAGGGGGACAATAGCACGGAGGCGGACAGTAGCACAGAGGGGGGAGTGGAGGAGCCTGGAGGAGGACACAGTGGGGGACTGAAGGAGGATACAGGGGCAGTTAGGGGTGATCGGTGCAGCGGTGGGGTAGTTACAAACACCCATTTCCCTGTATAGATTTGAATATAACAGCTGAAAGCTGCGTGGGGAGGGAGAAGAGGAGAAGCGGCTGTCAGGTGCTATATTGAAATCTATACAGGGGGATCGGTGCTTGTAACTCCCCCCATCGCCGCACCGATCACCCCTGACTGCCCAAGTATCGGATCAAGCATCGGAGCATTTGCCCGAGTACAAGCATCTAGTATCGGTATCGGGACAACCCTACCTGTAACTACAGCACTTAGAATCGGCTTTTTCTGTTCCCATGCCAACACTGCAGCTTTTCCCTTTATAACACTGAGAGAGCACCAGGTGATTATATTGAACCAGGCACTTCATTTCAGAATCAGTCAATCAAAGAACAGGGTCAAACAAACAGCTATTCCTTAAGAGCAACACAAGGTAGGACTCAAAGTTAGTTTGCTACAAAGTTTGTTAAAATCCCTGCAATGTACATTGATCACCGGGGAGGGGGGGGGGGGATTTGTTTTTTTTTTCAACAAAGTGGAGTTTCTCTTTACCCACTTAGGAACCGGAAGATTTGCCCCCTTAATGACCAGGCCATTATTTTGTGATATGGCACTGCGTTGCTTTAACTGGCATTTTTATAATAAACTTTTTTTTTACTTGTAATGGCGGTGATCTGTGATTTTTAGCCGGACTGCGACATTGTGGCGGACAGATCAGACACTTTTGACACTTTTTTGGGACCATTGACATTGACGATTTAGAGCTAAAAACAGCCACTGATTACTGTGTAAGTGTCACTGGCAGGGAAGGGGTAAACACTAGGGGGCGATCAAGGGGTTAAATGTGTGTCCTAGGGAGGGTTTCTAACTGTGGGGGGATGGGACTGCCTGGAGGAGGAGACCGATCATTGTTCCTAAGCAGTAGGAACAACAGATTAGTCTTCTCTCCCCTGACAGAACGAAGACCTGTCTATTTTTATTGACAGACCTCCATTCTGTCTCTCTCAGGAGCGGAGAAAATAAAAATGTGGTAGGATTGGCGCTGTTCCTAGTTTTTATGGTACTGTGTTATACCCTCTGCGGTTGGTTCTCAGTGACTACTTATTTTAACTGATGAACCACTTCCCCCTTTTGGGGTTAGTGTTGCGTGGTAGCTGAATATTATTTGGAATTTTTTTATAAAATTTTCAAGAAACTTTTATGCTGGGGGTTAGCCTGTGATTCGTATGTATAAGAAGAAGGAAACAAATAAATGAATAAAATGGGTGAAAATATAATCACCCTCTAAGAACAACACGCAGTCTGCCTTGGAGAAAACATTTTTGGAAAGTGGCCTGTGTTTGATCCTCGGCCTATAGTTGCTTCCTATCCAGTAATTTAAGTCCTTAAATTTAATAATGACAGGATCATGAGAAGACACATGTGTTATTAAATTGCCATTTGAAGAGACTTGGATTTTTTTGGATGAAAAAAAAAAAAAAAATAATAAATAAAAATAAAATAAAAAGTGTTACACCCTCTGGTGTGTGTTTGTGGAACAATTTTTTTGGGCAGATCCCAAAAAAACAGGTGAGTTTTAGTAGGTGTCACCTTACGATGTGAATTAAATGATATAACTAAAATTGCCTGCTGCAAAAAACTTAAAAACAGTGCAAACTATGATGAATGTATATGTGACTGCGTTGATAAGCTGATTAGATATACATAGTAAGCGTGGAGTTTAGGTTGACCCCTGTAATAGTTGAATAATTCTGCTGATAGAGCATATAAAATCAACAATTGTTTGAAAAACTAAATATAAACAATAGTAACTTGATACAAAAATTATTGCTTAGAAGAAAGAATTAAAGTGGAAAGTGAAAATAATGAAAAGTGTCCGTGCTGTTAAGCAAAAGTGTCCAGTGCTTGAAAAAACTTCTCGGAAGATGTATACATTAATACAGATGTATTAATATACATATACTTTTCTTCTTTTAAAGTGAAAAAACTTCTTATACAGAGTGATGTTCAGTGCCATGCTCCTTATCCGTGCTCCTATATCAATTGCACTCACCAGAAAGCATTACCCCTCCAGGGGTGCTATGCAGTCACAGTATATGCCACTGTGTAGCAACCTGTGGATCCTGGTCTTTGTATGGTGTCACTCTTTATATTAATACCTCATAGATATTATCATATAGAGGGAGAAGAAAGAGGGGATGCCCAAAGTGTAAATCCGTTTTACAGTTTTCAATATTTATTAAAATTTGGAAATGTATTCACATTTAAACAAACAAACAACAAGCGATTCTGATAAAAACAAAGTGACGCAATCACGTTGACGCGTTTCGTCATCAGACGTCTACTGGAACAATGTCTCTCTCAGGAGCGATCATGGGTGCCCGGCGGACATCGCGGTCACCGGTTGATTGCATCGGCACCGCCGTTGCGCCACGGGTGTGTGCGCTTCGCGCGGCGCACGCGTGCCCACTAGTCCTCTTAAAGGGGCCGACGTACAGCTACGACGGCTTGCCCCAGGAGAGCCAACCTGCTGCAGTATAACTGTGGTGGTTGGTCCTCAAGTGGTCAATATGCAAAGTTGGCACCATTACATTAAAGTAGCCTTTTATCAGAGAAATATAGGTGTACAATTACTGACCTCTGGCTCTTCTTTGCATACTTGTTCTGGGTTATTGACTCAAACTAATAAACCAAATGTCTATGTCCCAGGCTGTTGTTTTTTTTTAATTTATTTTTTTGTAATGGCAAACCTACTAAGAAGTGAGAACTAATTATTCTATAGCATTACAGTGACACTTAACTTAATCATTATTCTTCAAAAAAAATTATACACATCCGCTAGTTAATGTCATTGTAATCTATTTTTCATGAAATCATTATTTGCTGTGCTTTTCTGCCTTCTTGTAATGTCCTCCATGAGCTCCCAAACCTCTCCTTTTTTCCGGCTCACTTCCATTTATTTGGAATGAGCAGTACACATTGCAGTCATGTACACTGCTTTATGCACACTACAGATCTCATAATCCATAGTGCATCTTGGGAGCGAGCAGTAGAATGTTGTGCTGCGTACACACGATCGGAAATTCTGACAGCAAAAGTCCGATGAGAGCTTTTGGACGGAAAATACGACTGTGTGTATGCTCCATCTGACTTTTGCTGGCGGATTTCCAGCCAGCAAAAGATTGAGAGCAGGTTCTCAATTTTTCTGTGGGAAAAGGTTTCAAATGGAAATTCCAATCGTCTGTAGCAATTCCAACGCGCAAAATTCCTACGCATGCTCGGAAACAATTCTACACATGCTCGGAAGCATTGAACTTAATTTTCTCGGCTCGTCGTAGTGTTGTACGCCACTGCGTTCTTGATGGTCGAAAGTTCCGAGAATTTTTGTGTGACCGTGTGTATGTAAGCCAAGCTTACAAAGCTCGGAAAAAACATCCAAGATTTTTCAGATGGAAAATCCGCTCGTGTGTACGCGGCATTAGGTTCCTACATACAGTGGGACAATGAGGAACTAACATAGTCACACATATGTGGAGAAGGCTGAGAGCCTTTTTTGAGTTAAGAATACATACGTGAATGTATTTTTTTTTTTAAATCCGAGTTTAACATCACCTTGAATTTAATTTGAAAAAATTTGACCACTTGCTCAATTTTCTTATTTGGTAATGGAGTTAAATCGACAATTGTGTCCGACCATAGTGACCAAAAATAAATAAAAAATTTATTGATGGAACAAAATATAAAATTTCTCTCGAATGAATGAAATTCATTACTGAATGTAGTTTTCGATGGGAAATTCCATTTACAGTAAAACCTTGGTTTGAGAGTAACTTGGTTTAAGAGCATTTTGTAAGACAAGCAACATTTTAAAATAAGTTTTGACTTGATATACAAGTTATTTCTTAGTAGCATCATGTCACTTCTGAGTATAAAAGAGAAGAGAGGTGCCTCTTAAGCCCCATACACACGGTCGGATTTTCCGATGGAATCTGTCCTATCGGACAATGTTGTCGGAAATTCCGACCGTGTGTAGGCACCATCGGACATTTTCCATCGGATTTTCCGACGGACAAAGTTTGATCTCCTGCTTTCAAATTTTCCGACAACAAAGTCCTATCGGACTTTTTCCGATCGTGTGTAGCGAATTCCGACGGACAAAGTGCCACGCATGCTCAGATCACATTACAAGACCAAAGCTATTGGCTACTAGCCTCTACGTAGTCCTGTCGTAGGCAACAAACGTCACCACGTTCAGAATGATCAGATTTTCCGACAACTTTGTCCGACCGTGTGTATGCAACACCAGTGTCGGACAAAATCCGTCGGAAAAAATCCGATGGATTTTGTGGTCGGATTTTCCGACCGTGTGTACGCGGCATAAGTGTAGCAATATGGTTACATTTAATGAAGGTACAACATTTAGCAAAATTATTGCTACATATTGCTACACTTAGAGGCGCCTCTCTTCTCTTTTATACTCTGTAGCTCCTGCTGGACTTTGCTTATACTCCCCTTGTGGAGGCTTCCATTTGTGGATGGACATTTTATGGTTACACAAACTGGTCACATTGCTATAATTTTTATATGGACTATAAACTGAAGGACCTATTTAATAAATGGTTGTGGAACAAATCATTTGAGTTTCAATTATTTCTTATGGGGAAATTTGCTTTGATATACAAGTGCTTTGGATTACAAGTAGGGATGAGCCGAACACCCCCGGGTTCGGTTCGCACCAGAACCCGCGAACGGACCTAAAGTTTGTGCGAACTTAAGAACCCTATTAATTACAATGGACGCGAACGTTCGAAATCAATAGTGCTAATTTTAGAGGCTAATATGCATGTTATTGTCATAAAAAGTGTTTGGGGACCTGGGTCCTGCCCCAGGGGACATGTATCAATGCAAATTTTTTTTCTAAAAACTGAAGTTTTTTCAGGAGCAGTGATTTTAATAATGCTTAAAGTGAAACAATAAAAGTGTAATATTCCTTTAAATTTCGTACCTGGGGGGTGTCTATAGTATGCCTGTGAAGGGGCGCATGTTTCCCCTGCTTAGAACTGTCCCTGCACAAAGTGTCATTTTTGCAGGAAAAAAAGCTATTTAAAATCACTCGCGGCTATAATGAATTGTCGGCTCCCGTAACACAGAGAACAGTCATTCATTGAAAGTCATTGATAAAAAAAAAAAAAAAAGCGTGAGGGTCCCCCCAAATTCAATTACCAGGCCCTTCAGGTCTGCTATGGATATTAAGGGGAACCCCGGCCAAAAAAATTTTTTAAAAAATGGCGTGGGGTCCCCCTCAAAATCCATCCCAAACCCTTGAGGTCTGGGATGGATTTTAAGGGGAACCCCGGCCAAAAAAAAAATGGCGTGGGGTCCCCCTCAAAATCCATACCAGACCCTTATCCGAGCACGCAACCTGGCAGGCCACAGGAAAAGAGGGGGGACGAGAGCGGCCCCCCTCCTTCCTGAACCGTACCAGGCCACATGCCCTCAACATTGGGAGGGTGCTTTGGGGTCCCCCCCAAAGCACCTTGTCCCCATGTTGATGAGGACAAGGGCCTCTTCCCCACAACCCTGGTCATTGGTTGTGGGGGTCTACGGGCAGGGGGCTTATCGGAATCTGGAAGCTCCCTTTAACAAGGGAACCCCCAGATCCCGCCCCCCCCTGTGTGAAAGGGTAAGGGGGTACAAAAGTACCCCTACCATTTCACCAAAAAAGTGACAAAAATTGTAAAAATTACAGGAGACAGTCTTTGACAATTCCTTTATTAAATCTTCTTTCATCTTCTTTCTTCTGGTCTTCTTCCTTCGCTTTCTTCATCTTCTCCTTCCGGGATCTTCTTCCATGAATTCCAGCAATTCCCCAGAATCACAGCACAGATAATGTCAGCAGTCAGCAGCACTGCAGAATGGATCACGGCGGCCTTTTATAGTGTGGGGC
This sequence comes from Lithobates sylvaticus, assembly GCA_028564925.1. Lineage (NCBI taxonomy): Eukaryota > Metazoa > Chordata > Amphibia > Anura > Ranidae > Lithobates > Lithobates sylvaticus. The sequence goes on from CM053033.1 coordinate 159,824,034, forward strand.
GTGTACTAAACCCCCTGAGCTATAATTGGCCACAGGCATCCTGCCTGTGGCCAATTATGGCTCTCCTCGCCGCTGGCTCTATGATTGGCCAAGCATGTGGGGTCACAGTGCATGCTTGGCCAATCATCAGCCAGCAATGCACTGCGACTGGCGCAGTGCATTGCGGGCCGTTCGCATCACACAAATTTGATGCGAGCGGCCCAAATAGTTCGGGGCTCGACGATCGGTCGAACGCCTGATGTTCGATTCGAATCGAACACCGGGCCCATCCCTAATTACAAGCATGTTTACAGAACAAATTATGCTCGCAATCCAAGGTTTTACTGTATGACAAAAGCAAATTAAATTTTATTTATTACAGGATTTATATAGCGCCAACAGTTTACGCAGCGCTTTACAATATAAAAGGGAGACAATACAGTTATAATACAATAAAATACAGGAGGATTAAGAGGGCCCTGCTCAGAAGAGCTTACAATCTAATAGATTTTGAAGTCTAACGACATTCGCCAAATCTCTGATGGCATTACCAAATGTACTTTTTGAATGAATGTTTGGACAAAAATCTACCAGAGTATGACCAGGTTTAAAATGTATGTATGAAACCAGGTATTTTTCAGACCTATCGATAAAAAAAAAAAAAAAAAAACACAGTGATGTTTTCTTGTTTAGACTGTCTTTAGTTTTTCAGTTTTTTAAATTCCTCCAAACTTGGTATAAATTTCATGTAGGTTAGGCTAATGCTACGTACATACGAGCAGAATTTCCGTCGGAAAAATCTTGGATGTTTTTTTCTGAAGAAATTCCGCTCAAGCTTGGCTTGCATACACACGGTTACACAAAAGTTTGCTGAACCTTCGACCGCCAAGAAGCCGAGAAAATGAAGTTCAATGCTTCTGAGCATGCGTCAAATTGTTTCTGATCATGCGTAGGAATTTTGCGCGTCGGATTTGGTACAGACGATCGGAATTTCCCATCAGAACTTTTTCCGACCGAAAAATTGAGAACCTGCTCTCAATCTTTTGCTGGCTGGAATTTCCGCCAGCAAAAGTCCGATGAAGCATACACACGGTCGGATTTTCGGACCAAAAGCTCTCATCAGACTTTTGCTGGTGGAATTTCTGCTCGTGTGTACGGGTCATAACAGTTAGGTTCCTTGCACACGTTATTGATGTATTCATGCCAGATCTTGTTGGCAGAAAGTTCCTGTGTAAAAAATTTGAGTATGGTCTATATCAGTAATCCTCAAACTACGGCCCTCCAGCTCTTGCGGAACTACACATGCCAGGAGGCATTGTAAAACTCTGACATTCACAGGCAGGACTAGGCATGATGGGAATTGTAGCTCCTGAACAACTGGAGGGCCATAGTTTGAAAACCCCTGGTCTATATAGAGCTTGCGTTTACATGCATATAGACACAGCTGTGTCAGGTTTGCCAACTGTCCTTATTTTCATGAACACCCTGATTTCTCCCATCCATAAAAGTCTGTGGAATGGGAGAATCTGTGCATGAAAACATCTCGGCTGGCTCCCCCCTGTAATCTCCAAGACACCAGCGCAGTTACACCCCCACTGCTGTCAAGGTAATTGGTTGCTAGGATCGCCTGGTGTCCTAGTAACTAATGATATACATGTCCAGGCCCCAGAGGAGGGGGATGGAACTTCCTCCTCCAGACCTGTTTGGCGTCCTAGTGCTCCTCCTCCCATTGATGTAAGGGGGGACTCTGATCGTTACATAGTTAGTAGTCAGGTTGAAAAAGACACTAGTCCATATAGTCCAACCAATTAAAAAAAAACACACAAATAGAAAACCCCACCACAATCCTATACCCACAGTTGATCCATAAAAAAAAAAAAAAAAAAAAAAATCTTTATCCAATTTGCTTCTAAAACTTCTTATCTCCTCCCAGGAGACAACCTGCTATTCCCTGGATCAACTACTCCTGGACTGGTGTTATTACCACAAAAAAATTTGTATCCAGTTATATTTTTTGCATATAGTAAGGCATCAAGCTCTTTTTTTTTAAAACAATCTACTAAGCTGTTCAGAACTAGTTCTTGAGAGAGTGTATTCCACATTTTCACGGCTCTTACTGTGAAGAAGCCTTTCCGTCTGTGGAGGTTAAATCTCTTTTCCTCCAGACATAAATAGTGCCCCCTTGTCCTCTGTAATGACCTGAAAATGAATAACTGTACACCAATTCACTATATGGCACTTATGTATTTATACATATTGATCATATCCCCCTTAATTGCCTATTCTCAAGAGAGAATAAATTCAGTATGTAATATTGATGGATGTAATAGGGAATGTTAGTGACTCTGAATAAGGGGGGACTCTGATGTAAGAGGGAACACCAGGGATCCTGATGTAAGAGGCAGTCTCTGATATAAGGGGAGACTCTGGAAGTCCTGATCTAAGAGGGAATGCTGGGGCCTCTACATTTGTTGTATAGAGAAATGCTTAAAACTCTGATGTAAGGGGGATTCTGGAGACTTTGATGTGAGGGGGACTCTGATGTAAGGGGTCCTACATCCTCTGATTGAAGTGGTTATACCGGGGTCATGGCTGCAGCAGCAGTCATGATCCCGGTATCTTTTTTTCAGCCGGCGATGCTGAATAAATAGGTATTTGGTGTAACACCATATTTTACCAAACAATTAGGTGTAATATTGTGTTTTGTGCATTAACATTCATTAACCACTTAAGCCCCGGACCAATTTGCAGCCAAAGGACCAGGCCCCTTTTTGCAATTCGGCACTGCGTCGCTTTAACTGACAATTGTGAGGTCGTGCGACGTGGCTCCCAAACAAAATTGGTGTCCTTATTTCCCCACAAATAGAGCTTTCTTTTGGTGGTATTTGATCGCCCCGGCGGTTTTTATTTTTTGCGCTATAAACAAAAATAGAGCGACAATTTTGAAAAAAATGCAATGTTTTTTACTTTTTGGTTAACAGAAAAAACCGCGCTCACCAAAATAGAGCTGGGGGGGAGGGGAAGGGGAAAGGGTTTAAGGAAAGGGAGCAAATGAAAATAATAAATACTAGATATAAATAATACCTAACCCGGCTGCAGGATAGTGGGATAAACACAATACAATATGAAAAAGAAAAAACTGCGCCAGGTAAATAAGCTAAAAAGTCTATACCCTAATAGAAACAGTCCAATCAAAGGCTGTTAGAACATCACTAGTGCATAAAAGACACAACAGTAATAATACTCTGAAGTAATGGTGGTGGATAGTAAGGTGATTGGCAGTAGCAACATATAGCCAAAAAAGTCCTGGATTATAAATCAAACTGGGGACCATATACATATGGATCTGTGTGAAAGTGTGAACAGTTCATGGGGTGAGTATTGTCCTAGGATGAATTTCTGAGGCTGGGTACATCAGACTAAATCTCCTGTCACACCGCTGTGCTCCACACCACACGAGAGTGCCACCACCAATATATATTACCCTTACCAGATGACAGGCAAGGTAAAGCCTTTCAAATTGAGCCCATAGACAGATCCTGACTTCAAAAAGGAACGATCGAACTCCAAATCAGAAAAGAAATCCCAGCATCTGCCAATCACACAAAAATATGTAGAAGAATACGTATCGGCCTAAACTGAGTAAAAAAATAAAAATAAAAAAATAGGATATTTATTATAGCAAAAAGTAAAAAATAGTGTTTTTTTTTCAAAATTGCTGCTCTTCTTTTGTTTATAGCGCAAAAAATAAAAACCACAGAGGTGATCAAATACCACCAAAAGAAAGCTCTATTTGTGGGAAAAAAAGGACGTCAATTTTGTTTGGGCACAACGTCGCACGACCGCACAATTGTCAGTTAAAGCGACGCAGTGCCGAATCGCAAAAAGTGCTCTGGTAAGGAAGGGGGTAAAATCGCCCGGTGCTGAAGTGGTTAAGTGGTTAATCGGTTAAAGTGTATTTTTTCCACAAAAAAAAAAAAAAACTGCATTTGAAAAACTGCTGCTCAAATATAATGTGACATAAAAAATTGCAACACCCACCATTTTATTCTCTATGGCCTCTGCTTAAAAATATATAGATAATGTTTTTGGGTTCTAAACAATTTTCTAGTAAAAAAAAAAAGTTGAAAAGTTGTGTCAGAATTGGCTTGGGTCCATTAGGGTTGCGACCTTTCCTTCATGCCAAACCCGAACACGTTAGCAGCGCACAACAGCAGATCTGTGTGTGGCTATCTCAGGTACTTGGGGAGCCACAGTCCGGTCTAAATAATGTGTCAGGGTTTCAGGCAGGCTGAAACCCGGACACATGATTCGAAACTCAGATCCTGAATATTGGACAGGTAACAACACTAGTGTCCATAGATAAAAACAAACTGTGCAGCTCTGACTAGAGTTGGATATAATGTAAAAGGATAGGTGAGATTGTATGGACTACTCCCTAATTGGGCCATACGACACCTGTGGGAATAATGGACTATCTCGATACCCATACATTGAGACAATAGGTATGTAAAATTTCAATTTTTATTAAAAGGATAACAGAAAAATACACGAATAAACATTTATATGTAGCCCAAACGGGCTGCAATAACAATATTACATTGATTAAGACAGACAGTTATAGTTTACATAATTCCAAGAGCCCTTGTAGGGGAGGAAGAAAGGATGCCAATAGTGTTTCTCAACTAGTTTCGCGAAAAATCGCTTCTTCAGGAGATTTTAGGGCATCTGGGGCAGAAAAAAATATATCATCTTAATGCTATGAAACAGCTTTTTATTACATTGAAACCAATAACACTGGCAAAGATTTATGATAATAACAGTGGGAGTAGACTGGGGTAGACATCACTCACCGCTCGGGTCCCTCGGGGATCCAGAAGGGGGCACCTGGGGTCCCCACAAGGGGGATTTCCCACCCAGGGCGGACACGGGAGGCTAAATGTGTGGTAAATTGCAGTTAGTGCCGTGGGTAGGTAAACCAAAGAACATTTGGGAAAATAGGTATGGGTAAATTGTGCTTAGTCCAAATGATAATGCCAGGGGTTGAGGGAAGAGAGAGGGGGTATGAAAAGGGGAGGGGGGGAGGGGGGGGGGGGAAAAGAAAAAGAGAGGGGGGGGGGGGGCCCAGAATATGGGAAGGATTAGGCAAGTTACAGGAAAGGAAGGGGGAAGGGGGGGGGAAAAAAAGTCTGGGGAGGAAAAAAGGGAAGGAAGAGAGGAGAGAGGGATGGAAAGGGGGTGGAAGAGATGGGGGGGAGGGGGGGGGGGGGGGGAAAGGGGGTGAAAGGGGGGGAAAAAAGGGGGGGAGGGAGGAAGGGAAAGGATAGGCAGGGTACTGGGTTAGATAGGGAGAGAAAGGTGGCAGAGCATTTGGATGACGGCTTAATTAGTGTTTAAAAGAAAGGAAAAATACCTACCCTATAGCAGTTGCAATAAGGCTAAGTAAGCACCCGGGATTCAGGACAATAAGGGTTGAATTATAAGCTCCGGTCACGGTCCTCCAATAGTAGGGGGAACCTTACTGGGGTAGTAGGGTTAAGGTTGAGGTAAAATCTTTGGTATAGTGCCGATGTTGCGGTATAAGTCCTGTGGATATTGGGGGGATAGTTTTTGTCAACATGTTGTATATATTACAACACAGGGCAACGCAGCATGGAGGGGGGGGAAAGGGGAAGAAAAGGTATGAATGTGCTTACCGTGTTGGATATAGTCCAGATAGGTCCCGGGTGCTGAGCCTGCCGTGAATGAAGGTGGCTAAACAGCCACCTTATAAGCCTCCAACCCGGATGTCAGAGAAGGTCGGCGCCGTGGCGCCGAACAGTGACGTCACCGGGTCCGCCGCTCCCAACGTGCGCGCGCATCATAATAGAGGTATGCGCGCACGTTGACCCCTATCACAACATAGTGTGAGGAGGGGAAACACCGCGAGAACTCCCTTGTAAGGGAGATTGACTCGCCGTGTTGGAGAGGCGCGTGTCCGCCCTAAGGAGAATTAACTCTTTGTGTCCCCACTGGACACCTCAAAGGAGAAACCAGAGCGGAGAGTGAGGGATTGTAAGCAATAAATAAAGTACAAATGAATGGCTATAGACATTTGAACGGTACAAATGGGTTACAAAAGGGAATATATTGGGACAGGGTGGGTACCGCAACGCTAGGGGCGCACAAAATTTCGAGTGTGTCCCATCACGGCGGGATCCATCAGTCCCAACTACAAATATCACCAATGAAGACATATAATAGATTATGTACAAATTCTTTGGGTCAAAAAACTCACCAAAAGCTTTCATAATTTATGGTCTGTAAAGGATATAGAAAATCAGGAACTGAATATAGAATACAACAGCAGATTAAATGGCTTATCAAATCTGGGTCACACAGCCATAGGCTTTGAGTGGACAATAGGATGTTAGTAATGTTCAGATGGACCCGGGGACATTATAATAGAATCCCAAAAACAGCATGTATACAGTATGGATACTTTATTTGAGGAAATATTTATAGGTGTGAGCCTCATTAAGTCCTGGGGGGGTGAGTGCATCGAGTCTTTCTATCCAGAGTGATTCTCTTTTTAGAATTTCCCGATCCCAATCACCCCCCCTCGGACTTTCCGCGATCACTTCAAGTACAAAGAATTTGGCTACTTCGGGTTTGTATCTATGGTGGATACCAATATGTCGGCCCACCGAGGTTAATTTGCCACTGGAGGAGTAATAAAGATGGTCTCCCATTCTTTGGCGCAGTTCCCTAGCAGTCTTCCCTACATAAAAAGCATTGCAGGAACAGACCATTAGGTATACTACGCCTCTGGTACTACAATTGGCGTGTTGCCTAGGGTAGAAAATTTCGCCATTAGGGAGGATATATGAGGTACCCTCTAAAATCCATGGGCATTTAGGGCAATCTCCACATCTAAAGGTACCTTTAGGGCCCAAACGGGGCCGTGGGTCACTAAAATAGTGACTGCTGGTCAATTGGTCACCAAGGGTGGTTGCTTTTTTGAAAACTAGTTCGGGGGTGGGCCGAAGATATTTACCGAGGGTATGATGATCAGTCAATAAGTGCCAGTGATTCGATAGAATAGTGCGGAAGATATTGTGGTGAATGGAAAATTTGGTAACAATTTTAACAGTAGCTGGGTGTTCAGGGCGGGGGGACCCATACAGCAAGGACTGACGTGTCCTAGCATATGCTTTGTTAAATGCTTTTTTTAGGTTGGTGCGGGTATATCCGCGGGCAAGAAGGCGTTCCCGAAGTGCGGCTGCCTGTATGCGGAAGTCCGAGTCCTCGGTGCAATTGCGCCTAAGTCTCAGATATTGAGCATACGGGATGCTGCGCACTAGGGGACGAGGGTGTGAACTGGTGGCGTGTAGCAGCGTGTTACCGGCAGTTGGTTTCCTGAAAAGATTGGTAACCAACCCGCCAGAGCTGTTTTTACAAATAAGGAGATCTAAAAATGGTATTGATTTAAGGTCAAATGAAAATGTAAAGGTGAGGTTAAATGAGTTAATATTGAGTTGTTCGATAAATTGGGTGAGGATTTCAGGTGAACTGGTCCAAATGATGAACAGGTCATCAATATACCTGTACCAGCATAGTACATGGTTTAAGAAGGGTTGTAGTGCCTCATCACCAAATATCGAACGTTCCCAGCCTCCCAAATAGAGGTTAGCATAAGAGGGTGCACAGGATGTACCCATTGCTACCCCTTGGGTTTGTAAATAATATTGGTCCATGAATGTAAAAAAATTTCTCGTTAATATAAATTCAAGAAGCTGGAGAATAAAGTGGTTTAGGGGCCAAGTGTTATGGTCCTGCTCCATGAGGAAGGTTCCAGCCATCCGGACGCCCTGCTCGTGGGGGATGCTCGAGTAGAGTGCCTCGACATCAACTGCCACGAGGAGGGCGTCCGGAGGGATCTGGACTCCCTCAATATGGCGGAGCAGGTCCGTGGTATCTTTGATGTACGACGGTAGACTTAGTACATGTGGCATAAGAAAGGTGTCCACAAGTTTGCTAGCATTATCTGTTAGGGATCCCATGCCCGATATAATCGGACGACCTGGAGGGTTTATTAAGCTCTTATGGGTTTTGGGCTTATGGATTCCAACATCTTCCCCTGGTCCAACAGCTACTTCACAAAAACCCTGTCCTATTAACAACAAAAACAAAAACAAAAATACTAAACTTAAACTTACCTCTCGGGCTTTCCCTGACCTAATGACCTGCCCCGCCATATGGGCATTTGTACACGAATGTATTAAGTCCCTAAAAAAACAAAACTGGCCAGAACTCCCTTCCAATTTGAACATCAAACAGAAAAAAGCTATTCGGGCTTTACATAATAAAGAGGACCTCATTATCAAAAAATCTGACAAAGGGGGAAACCTAGTGCTGTTGACACATCATCAGTATCAAGCGATGTGCCTCAAGGTCCTTTCTAATCCCATATGGTATGCCCCTATCAGCTCTCTTACGGTACAGGATTTCACTACACAATTCCGGCACCTTGTAACAGGAGCCCACTGGCAAGGATTAATCGACGAAGACACCTTCAAATACATAAATACACAAAAACCCAGAGACCCCACTTTCTATACTTCGCCCAAAACCCATAAGAGCTTAATAAACCCTCCAGGTCGTCCGATTATATCGGGCATGGGATCCCTAACAGATAATGCTAGCAAACTTGTGGACACCTTTCTTATGCCACATGTACTAAGTCTACCGTCGTACATCAAAGATACCACGGACCTGCTCCGCCATATTGAGGGAGTCCAGATCCCTCCGGACGCCCTCCTCGTGGCAGTTGATGTCGAGGCACTCTACTCGAGCATCCCCCACGAGCAGGGCGTCCGGATGGCTGGAACCTTCCTCATGGAGCAGGACCATAACACTTGGCCCCTAAACCACTTTATTCTCCAGCTTCTTGAATTTATATTAACGAGAAATTTTTTTACATTCATGGACCAATATTATTTACAAACCCAAGGGGTAGCAATGGGTACATCCTGTGCACCCTCTTATGCTAACCTCTATTTGGGAGGCTGGGAACGTTCGATATTTGGTGATGAGGCACTACAACCCTTCTTAAACCATGTACTATGCTGGTACAGGTATATTGATGACCTGTTCATCATTTGGACCAGTTCACCTGAAATCCTCACCCAATTTATCGAACAACTCAATATTAACTCATTTAACCTCACCTTTACATTTTCATTTGACCTTAAATCAATACCATTTTTAGATCTCCTTATTTGTAAAAACAGCTCTGGCGGGTTGGTTACCAATCTTTTCAGGAAACCAACTGCCGGTAACACGCTGCTACACGCCACCAGTTCACACCCTCGTCCCCTAGTGCGCAGCATCCCGTATGCTCAATATCTGAGACTTAGGCGCAATTGCACCGAGGACTCGGACTTCCGCATACAGGCAGCCGCACTTCGGGAACGCCTTCTTGCCTGCGGATATACCCGCACCAACCTAAAAAAAGCATTTAACAAAGCATATGCTAGGACACGTCAGTCCTTGCTGTATGGGTCCCCCCGCCCTGAACACCCAGCTACTGTTAAAATTGTTACCAAATTTTCCATTCACCACAATATCTTCCGCACTATTCTATCGAATCACTGGCACTTATTGACTGATCATCATACCCTCGGTAAATATCTTCGGCCCACCCCCGAACTAGTTTTCAAAAAAGCAACCACCCTTGGTGACCAATTGACCAGCAGTCACTATTTTAGTGACCCACGGCCCCGTTTGGGCCCTAAAGGTACCTTTAGATGTGGAGATTGCCCTAAATGCCCATGGATTTTAGAGGGTACCTCATATATCCTCCCTAATGGCGAAATTTTCTACCCTAGGCAACACGCCAATTGTAGTACCAGAGGCGTAGTATACCTAATGGTCTGTTCCTGCAATGCTTTTTATGTAGGGAAGACTGCTAGGGAACTGCGCCAAAGAATGGGAGACCATCTTTATTACTCCTCCAGTGGCAAATTAACCTCGGTGGGCCGACATATTGGTATCCACCATAGATACAAACCCGAAGTAGCCAAATTCTTTGTACTTGAAGTGATCGCGGAAAGTCCGAGGGGGGGTGATTGGGATCGGGAAATTCTAAAAAGAGAATCACTCTGGATAGAAAGACTCGATGCACTCACCCCCCCAGGACTTAATGAGGCTCACACCTATAAATATTTCCTCAAATAAAGTATCCATACTGTATACATGCTGTTTTTGGGATTCTATTATAATGTCCCCGGGTCCATCTGAACATTACTAACATCCTATTGTCCACTCAAAGCCTATGGCTGTGTGACCCAGATTTGATAAGCCATTTAATCTGCTGTTGTATTCTATATTCAGTTCCTGATTTTCTATATCCTTTACAGACCATAAATTATGAAAGCTTTTGGTGAGTTTTTTGACCCAAAGAATTTGTACATAATCTATTATATGTCTTCATTGGTGATATTTGTAGTTGGGACTGATGGATCCCGCCGTGATGGGACACACTCGAAATTTTGTGCGCCCCTAGCGTTGCGGTACCCACCCTGTCCCAATATATTCCCTTTTGTAACCCATTTGTACCGTTCAAATGTCTATAGCCATTCATTTGTACTTTATTTATTGCTTACAATCCCTCACTCTCCGCTCTGGTTTCTCCTTTGAGGTGTCCAGTGGGGACACAAAGAGTTAATTCTCCTTAGGGCGGACACGCGCCTCTCCAACACGGCGAGTCAATCTCCCTTACAAGGGAGTTCTCGCGGTGTTTCCCCTCCTCACACTATGTTGTGATAGGGGTCAACGTGCGCGCATACCTCTATTATGATGCGCGCGCACGTTGGGAGCGGCGGACCCGGTGACGTCACTGTTCGGCGCCACGGCGCCGACCTTCTCTGACATCCGGGTTGGAGGCTTATAAGGTGGCTGTTTAGCCACCTTCATTCACGGCAGGCTCAGCACCCGGGACCTATCTGGACTATATCCAACACGGTAAGCACATTCATACCTTTTCTTCCCCTTTCCCCCCCCTCCATGCTGCGTTGCCCTGTGTTGTAATATATACAACATGTTGACAAAAACTATCCCCCCAATATCCACAGGACTTATACCGCAACATCGGCACTATACCAAAGATTTTACCTCAACCTTAACCCTACTACCCCAGTAAGGTTCCCCCTACTATTGGAGGACCGTGACCGGAGCTTATAATTCAACCCTTATTGTCCTGAATCCCGGGTGCTTACTTAGCCTTATTGCAACTGCTATAGGGTAGGTATTTTTCCTTTCTTTTAAACACTAATTAAGCCGTCATCCAAATGCTCTGCCACCTTTCTCTCCCTATCTAACCCAGTACCCTGCCTATCCTTTCCCTTCCTCCCTCCCCCCCTTTTTTTTCCCCCCCTTTTCCCCCCCCCCCTCCCCCCCATCTCTTCCACCCCCTTTCCATCCCTCTCTCCTCTCTTCCTTCCCTTTTTTCCTCCCCAGACTTTTTTTCCCCCCCCCTTCCCCCTTCCTTTCCTGTAACTTGCCTAATCCTTCCCATATTCTGGGCCCCCCCCCCCCCCCCCTCTTTTTTTCTTTTTCCCCCCCCCCCCCCCCCCCCTCCCCCCCCTCCCCTTTTCATACCCCCTCTCTCTTCCCTCAACCCCTGGCATTATCATTTGGACTAAGCACAATTTACCCATACCTATTTTCCCAAATGTTCTTTGGTTTACCTACCCACGGCACTAACTGCAATTTACCACACATTTAGCCTCCCGTGTCCGCCCTGGGTGGGAAATCCCCCTTGTGGGGACCCCAGGTGCCCCCTTCTGGATCCCCGAGGGACCCGAGCGGTGAGTGATGTCTACCCCAGTCTACTCCCACTGTTATTATCATAAATCTTTGCCAGTGTTATTGGTTTCAATGTAATAAAAAGCTGTTTCATAGCATTAAGATGATATATTTTTTTCTGCCCCAGATGCCCTAAAATCTCCTGAAGAAGCGATTTTTCGCGAAACTAGTTGAGAAACACTATTGGCATCCTTTCTTCCTCCCCTACAAGGGCTCTTGGAATTATGTAAACTATAACTGTCTGTCTTAATCAATGTAATATTGTTATTGCAGCCCGTTTGGGCTACATATAAATGTTTATTCGTGTATTTTTCTGTTATCCTTTTAATAAAAATTGAAATTTTACATACCTATTGTCTCAATGTATGGGTATCGAGATAGTCCATTATTCCCACAGGTGTCGTATGGCCCAATTAGGGAGTAGTCCATACAATCTCACCTATCCTTTTACATTAATTGCTTAGGATGATGATACCCACCCCTACCCTCCTTGTTTTATTATTCAATAGAGGCTACAACCAATATATTCCTAGAGTTGGATATAGGTGGCGGGCATTTACATACCTATGAAACCTGAATGGAAAATGCTGAGCTCAGAGCATCAGGGGAAAGAAAGCGCATGTGAGGGGGTTTGAATCAGAAAAATAATTCACTCCTTTGATAGTGAAGGTGAACAGTAATAGGCCTCTCTTGGCAACATCCTGGGACGCAAGAGCATTATTCAACTGCAGTTTGTTTTTATCTACAGGTAGCCCTTACCTGTATAGGCAGTCTTTGACCTCTTCCCATCCCGCTTATAGTCAAATGACGGCCACAAAGTGTCTCTCTCGTCCTGGGCAGCAGTCATATGACATCCTCGGCTTCCCGGCCGCTAGGGTGCACGCGCGTGCCCGCCGCATCATTTGGGAGCCTGTGTGCATGCCTGCCGGACGCGATGTCCTCCAGGCACCCACGATTGCCGGTCACAGAGCAGGGACATGGATCTGTGCATGTAAACACACAGATCCACCTCCTGTCAGGGGAGGGGAGACCGATCGTGTGTTCCCAAGTACAGAGGAACACTGATCGGTCAGTCCCCTCTCCCCACAGTTAGAATCACTCCCTAGGTAACACATTTAACCCCTTGATCACTCCCTAGTGTTAACCCCTTCCCTGTCAGTGACATTTATACAGTAATCAGTGCATTTTTATAGCACTGTTCGCTGCATGTATGTGAATGGTCACAAAAAAGGGTCAAAACTGTCCTATATGTCCACCGCAATATTGCAGTCCTGACAAAAATCGCAGATCGCCACCATTACTAATAAAGAAAAAAAAAAGAAAATGCCATAAATCTATCCCCTATTTTTTGGAGCCAACTTTTGCGCAAACCAATCAATATACGCCTATTAAGATTTTTTTTTTTTAACAAAAATATGTAGAAGAATACATATCGGCCTAACGGGGGAAGAGGGAAGGACGGGAGGTTACTAAAGCCCCCTGTCTCAATACCAGAACTAATAGAGCTCTGGTAGGTGGAGGGTTTTTTTTTTTTTTTTTCTTTCCCTTTTTTTTTTTTTTTTTTTTTTTTTTTTTTTTTCGTTTGTTTTAACCGACAGAAGGGGAGATGGAGGAGCTAAAGATTTTATCTATAAACGCCAAAGGGCTTAACATCCCTGAGAAACGTAGGATGCTCCTCCAAGACTTAAAACGATCACACTCTGATGTGGCATATGTCCAGGAAACCCATTTTAAGGAAGGTAAAGTACCATCTATGAAAAATAATCTTTTCCCCTTAGCTTATCATGCGTGCAATAAAATATCCAAATCTAAAGGGGTATCAATTTTGATATCCAGGAAAGTCCCATGGAAATTAAATGATATAAGATCAGATAAAGAAGGTAGATTTCTGTTTCTCAAAGGCATGATCGGCAGTAATAAAGTAACTATGGCTACGATATATGTTCCAAATTGCAACCAAGACCAATTTATATGTAATACCATTAATAAACTCATGGAATTTGCTGAAGGTAGGCTTCTCCTGGGGGGAGACTTCAACTTCTCAATTGACCCTAAATTAGACACATCGGCAGGCAGAACATCGATTACAAAGGATAGGCGTAAAAGGGTCTTACAAACACTTCATAAATACCAACTTACGGACGTATGGAGACTGTTTCATCCGGGTGAGAAGGATTACACTTTTTATTCCAACCCACATAAGGTGTACTCTCGTATCGATATGTTTATCATCCCGCATCAAATGCTATCAGAGATTAAAATAGTAGACATAGGAAATATTACATGGACTGACCATGCCCCAGTTACATTGACATGGACCATGACCAAACACTCCTCTCCTAAAAATAGACAGTGGCGACTGAATGAGAGCCTATTGGAGGACAAATTAGTAGTGGATGAGGTGATTAAAGAACTACAATACTACTTCCAATATAATATTACACCAGAAGTTGATGAAAGAATAATATGGGAAGCACATAAAACAGTAGTAAGGGGGATCCTCATAAAACATGGTTCTAGAATTAAAAAGGCCAGGGAAACAGAATTAACTAAATTAATGGGTAATATACAGGAACTAGAAATACAACACAAACAGAGACAAACAACAAAGGTGGAGAATGAGCTCCTCAATTTACGGAGACAAGTAACTACTCTTCTTCATTATAGGGCTAAGGCGGCAATGCAGTTAAGCCGGAAATACTATTACGAAACAGGGGATAAATGCGGACGCTCACTGGCTAGAGCTCTACAGGAACAACGGGTAAAATCCTATATACCATATTTAGTAGATAAAGAAGGAAGGAAGGTTTATAAACCTAATGAGATCACCTCAACATTTCGGGAATTTTATAAATCATTATATAACTTACCCAGAGAGAGACCGGCACAACATAAAATAGAAGAATATATATCCTCATCAGGTATCCCTCAGCTAGCAGAACAAGTTCGAGAGGACTTGGAAGCTCCTATACGCATAGAGGAATTACAAGAAGCTATTAAATCTTCCAAACCAGGGAAATCCCCGGGCCCGGACGGGTTTTCCTTAAAATACTATCAGCTATTTTTTCCTCAACTAGGAAGGCAAATGACACGAACATTTAATACTCTGGGATATGAGGCGGCACTACCACCTGATACCTTGAAAGCACACATTACGGTGATTCCTAAAGAAGATAAAGATACATCAGTATGTGGTAGCTACCGCCCCATCTCCCTACTAAATGTAGATGTTAAATTATTTACAAAAATCCTCGCCACACGTATTCAACCACATTTAACCGACATGGTCCATCTGGACCAGGTGGGTTTTATACCAAATCGAGAAGCGAGAGATAACACTATCAAGGTTCTAAATCTCATCCACCTAGCAGATACTTCAAATACCCCTTCAGTGTTCCTGAGCACGGACGCCGAAAAGGCATTCGACCGGGTTAACTGGACGTTTATGTTCTCGGTCTTAAGGTATGTAGGAATGGGAGAGAAGATGGTGGGATGGATTTCGAGTGTATACTCGGAGCCCAAAGCACAAATTAAAGCCAACGGCTGCCTATCAGAACCATTTTCCATCTCAAACGGAACCCGTCAAGGGTGTCCTCTGTCACCCCTTCTTTTTTCTCTCTCATTGGAACCATTCCTCTGTAAGATAAGGCAAAATCCAGACATCACAGGGATACAAAAAGGGGATTCACACTATAAGGTATCTGCTTACGCAGATGACCTTATTTTTTCACTCACTAAATCAGATATATCGCTACCGAATCTCCTAAGAGAATTGGATCAATACGGTTCACTATCAAACTTAAAAATAAATATGGCCAAATCTGAAGCAATGGGAGTTTCAATAACGTCAACTCAAATTAAAACCCTAAAAGATAATTTCAATTTTAGATGGACAGGAACGGCCCTTAAATATTTAGGAACACTCATACCACCCAAATTAAAACAAACCTATGAACTGAATTTTCCCCCTTTGCTTAATAGAATACGGGTACTGCTCACCAAATGGCATCAAGGTAGTTTTTCCTGGTTTGGTAGATGTAACATAGTCAAAATGACAATCTTACCAAAATTTCTGTACCTCTTCCAAACCTTACCAATTCATATACCCCCTGAATTCCTTAAACAGCTAAACGCATCATTAATTAACTTTATTTGGGCCTATAAAAGACCTAGAATACAACGTCGACTTATGAATATGCCCAAACAGTATGGAGGGATGGCAGTACCTGACATGCAGAAATATTATCAGGCAACACATATGGGGAGACTAATAGATTGGTGTAGGCATACAGATTTTAAGTTATGGCCAAGGATTGAGCAATCACAAAGCAAGATACCATTACGGCGTGCGGTGTGGTGTTATGCAGATCTTACCCCCACCCTTAAAAAACATCCGACTATGGGACCTACACTAAGAATATGTGCCCGATTGCGCCTGAATACCTCACTATTACCCTCTCACTCCCCTCTCTATCCTATCATAGGGAATCCCCGTTTCCCCCCAGGTCTACAAGATGGCCCATTTAGGAAATTATTAGAATCGCAGTGCTACCAAGCATCACATTTCGTACGTTCGGGAATATGGCCATCAATCCCGGAGTTGACATCATCAAGTAACCGGTTCGACCTCGATTTTTGCAGTGGAGCACAACTCAAACATTTCTTCAATACATTACCACTCCCGGACAGGTATCAAAGACCACTGACGCCATTAGAGCAACTATGCGAGGATAATGGTCCCTATCCCCATGTACTTTCACAAATGTACGCATTACTGATTAAACCCCCTGACAGGTATACTCCGCAGTTTATACGGAAATGGGAGGGAGAATTAGAGAGGACCTTGCAACCAATACAACAGTGACGGATTATACGTATGGTTTTTAAATCATCAATCTCCACCAGGGCTCAGGAAACTAACTTTAAACTTCTGACGAGATGGTATCGTACACCCTCAATCCTTCATAAATATTATCCCTCGATCTCAGATAAATGTTGGAGATGTCTAGAAGAGAGAGGGACGTTACTTCATATTTTCTGGTCTTGCCCAAAGTTAGACCACTTCTGGAGGGAGATACAGCGAATATCTCAGAAGTTTACAGATTATATTCTTCCTGAAGACCCAGCATTATTCTTATTACATGACTCAAACATACCAGAAAAAATATATAATAATTTAATATTGCGCCATTTCTTTAATGCTGCCCGATCATGTATAGCCAGGCAGTGGAGAGATACAAGACCTCCCTGTGTCTCGCTCTGGTTTATAAGAGTGGAAGAAGTAAACAGGATGGAGGACTTAATACTTTCGGCGCAAAATCGGCACGAGATATACTCTAAAACATGGGCTAAGTGGAATATATTCAAACTCTCAGACGAAGGAAAGGCCATAGCTACCTTTAAGACAACCTAGTGAGGAGTCTACAATCCCCTTCTGTCGGTTATATTTATTTTCATTTTAATTAATATCCATAGTTGGTAAACTATAAGGGGTTTTTTTATTTTTTTTTTCTTCTCTGTATAAGAACACTGGGTTGGGGGTCTCCCCCTTTTTTTTTTTTTTTTTTTTTTTGTTGTTTTTGATGTTGTTTTTTTTGTTTTAGGGTACTGAGAAAATAATATTATCCCTAGATTTATGGTGAGGTGGGTCAATCAATTCAGAATGTAGAAATTCAAATGTAAAGAATAAGAACCAAAAGCATCAAACATGGATCTCTAAATATAAATGACTCTGACGGTTAAAATTACATATTTATAGGTGTTTAACCACTTCAGCCCCGGACCAATTGTCAGCTTAAGGACCAGAGGTCTTTTTTCAATTTCGCACTGCACTACTTTAACTGGTAATTGTGCGGTCATGCAATTTTGTAACGAAACGAAATTTGCGTCCTTTTCTTCCCACAAATAGAGCTTTCTTTTGATGGTATTTGATTGCCTCTGTGATTTTTATTTTTTGCGATATAAACAGAAAAAGAGCGAAAATTTTGAAAAAAAAAGAGATTTTCTACTTTTTGTTATAAGAAAAATCTAATAAACTCAATTTTAGTCAAACATTTGGGCCAAAATGTATTCAGCCACATGTCTTTAGTAAAAAAAATGCCAATAAGCGTATATTGATTGGTTTGCGCAAAAGTTATAGCGTCTACAAACTAGAGTACATTTTCTGGAATTTACACCGCTTTTAATTTATGACTGCCTATTTCATTTCTTGAGGTGCTAAAATGGCAGAGAAGTACAAAACCCCCCCAAATGACCCCATTTTGGAAAGTAGACACCCCAAGCTATTTGCTGAGAGGCATGTTGAGCCCATTGAATATTTTTTTTTTTAGTCCCAAGTGATTGAATAAAGACAAAAATAAAAAATAATTTTTTTTTTCTTCAAAAAGTTGTCACTAAATGATATATTGCTCACACATGCCATAGTTATATGTGGAATTGCACCCCAAAATACATTTTGCTGCTTCTCCTGAGTATGGGGATACCACATGTGTGGGACTTTTTGGGAGCCTAGCCGCGTACGGGGCCCCGAAACCCAAGCACCGCCTTCAGGATTTCTAAGGGTGCAAATTTTTGATTTCACTCCTCACTACCTATCACAGTTTCGAAGGCCATAAAATGCCAAAATAGCACAAAACCCCCCAAATGACCCCATTTTGGAAAGTAGACACCCCAAGCTATTTGTTGAGAGGCATGGTGAGTATTTTACAGCTCTCATTTGTTTTTGAAAATGAAGAAAGTAAAGAAAAAAAAATTTTTTTTTTTTCTTTTTTCAATTTTCAAAACTTTGTGACAAAAAGCGACATCTGCAAAATACTCACAATACCTCTCAGCAAATAGCTTGGGGTGTCTACTTTCCAAAATGGGGTCATTTTGGGGGGTTTTATGCCATCTGGGCATTCCATGGCCTCCGAAACTGTGATTGGCAGTGAGAAGTGAAATAAAAAAATTACTCCCTTAGAAAGCCTGAAGGCGGTGCTTGGTTTTTGGGGTTCCGTACGCAGCTAGGCTCCCAAAAAGTCCCACACATGTGGTATCCCCGTACTCAGGAGAAGCAACAGAATGTATTTTGGGGTGTATTTCCACATATGCCCATGACATGTTTGAGCAATATATCATTTAGTGACAACTTTTTGTAAAAAAAATATATATATTTTTTTTTTTTCATTATTCAATCTCTTGGGACAAAAAAAAAAAATATTTAATGGGCTCAACATTGCTCTCAGCAAATAGCTTGGGGTGTCTACTTTCCAAAATGGGGTCATTTGGGGGGGGTTTGAACTGTCCTGGCATTTTATGCACAACATTTAGAAGCCTATGTCACACGTCACCCACTCTTCTAACCACTTGAAGACAAAGCCCTTTCTGACACTTTTTGTTTACATGAAAACATATTTTTTTTTTGCAAGAAAATTACGTTGAACCCCCAAACACTATATATATTGTTAAAGCAAAGGCCCTACAGATTAAAATGGTGGGTGTTGCATTTTTTTTTTTCCACACAGTATTTGCGCAGCGATTTTTCAAACGCATTTTTTGTGGAAAAAATACACTTTTTTTTATTTTAATGCACTAAAACACACTATATTGCTCAAATTTTTGATGAAATAAAAAATATGATCTTAGGCCGAGTACATGGATACCAAACACGACATGCTTTAAAATTGCGCACAAACACGCAGTGGCGACAAACTACATACATTTTTAAAAGCCTTTAAAAGCCTTTACATGATACCACATTAGATTCACGGAGGAGGTCTACTGCTAAAATTACTGCCCTCGATCTGACCTTCGCGGTGATACCTCACATGCATGCTGCAATTGCTGTTTACATATGACGCCAGACCAACGCTTGTGTACGCCTTTGCGCAAGAGAAGGGGGGGCAGGGGTGCTTTTTTTTTTTTTTTTTTAGTTTTTTTTTTATTTATTTAGCTTTTTTATTCTATTTTTAAACTGTTCCTTCCATTTTTTTTCTTTGTTATGATTTTTATTGTTATCTCAGGGAATGTAAATATCCCCTATGATAGCAATAGGCAGTGACAGGTACTCTTTTTTTGAAAAAATTGGGGTCTATTAGACCCTAGATCTTTCCTCTGCCCTCAAAGCATCTGACCACACCAAGATTGGTGTGATAAAATGCTTTCCCAATTTCCCAATGGCGCGGTTTATATCCGGGAGGGGGGACATTCCCTCCCACTGCTTGTAAAAGCAGTCTAGAGGCTAATTACCCGCTAGAATTGCTTTTACATGAAAGCCGATCACTGGCTGAAAAGAATGATACCAAGATGATACCTAAACCTGCAGGCATCATTCTGGTATAACCATTCAAAGTCCAGCAACATACTGGACATATATTGTAATCTTTTTTTTTTTTCATGCAGCCTCTTGGCTGAACGAAAAAAAAGAGATTGATTGGTGGGTATGCCCACCATTAGAATACCTCCCTTCATCCACCCACTTCTAATGATGGGCATACATGCACCATTTATATATGCCGATGCATGGGGGCATCCTCCCGCAAAAGTTATGCCGTGTACACACGGTCGGAATTTCGACCGTATGTACGTGGCATTAGGAGCCAATCGCTCCTCCGCCCCCCCTGCTGCCCCCATGCTTCGGCACATATGCTCTTTTTTTTTAACTGTGGTGGTGAAATCACCTCCTACAGCGTTGGAGTCGCGGCTTTATGTATCGTGGGAGCAAACGCTGTTGCTGTCAAGATAAATAAATCCGCGCTGCAACTGAATGGCGCACCTGAAAACAAAAAAATGCTTAACACTAAAACACAGTAAACAAAATTACATACCTGAAAAGCAAGCATGATAAAACATGATAAAACATAATAAAACATTGCAGAATAGAATGGAGTAAAAAAAGAGCAACAATAGAGAGAGAGAGAGAACAATAAAACGACAACTATTTTTGTTTTTTTTATTTTTTTGAGATTCACAGGTAAAAAAGCTCCTGACTGTTAGCGACTGAATCAAAACGCTACCACAAAAAAAATGTTAGCGATCGCAGGGATCAGGCCTGACTCTGCGAATGCTGCAGTTATGTGTGCTTAGTGTTTTGTAAGTGACAGTGATCGATCGATACTGCACTTGGGTGGGCTGGGCTGGGCTGGGCGGAGGGGGAAAACGCAGGTGCTAGCAGGTATCTGGGCTGATCCCGCTAACAATGCGTTTTTTTGGAACCCTAAACTGCTGGGACGCTAGTATAGATCTGATCAGATCAGATATTGATCTGTTCAGATACTATACCACTAAGGGAGGTGTATGCTTTGCGCGTGGGTGTTTGCGGTACTGGCACTAACCTGGGGCGACGCAGACCTTATTTGACCCTAAAACCTAATTGATATCACCCGCCGGGCGATCAGGGGGTTAAACCGTTATTGGGTAATAAATGGCGGGTGCCCTGACAGTATAAAAAACAAGCTAACTAACCAGCGTCACCCGTAACAGTAATACAAAAAAAAAACTGGTTACCTAGCGACACTAATGCAGCGATCAGAAAAACGATCGCTTAGTGACACTGGCAAAAGGGGGTGAAAGGGTTAACTAGGGGCAATCAGGGGGTTAAACCTTTATTAGGTAATATATGGGGGTACCTGACGCTATATAAAAACCTGACGGGGAACCTA
The DNA here is from genome assembly GCA_028564925.1 of Lithobates sylvaticus. Lineage (NCBI taxonomy): Eukaryota > Metazoa > Chordata > Amphibia > Anura > Ranidae > Lithobates > Lithobates sylvaticus. The sequence continues at coordinate 159,845,498 of CM053033.1, forward strand.
AATAACGAAATAACTAACTGGCTAACCAGCGTCACCAGTGACATTTTATACGGTGATCACTGGTGAAAGGGTTAACTCTAGGGGCAATCAGGGGGTTAAAACCTTTATTTAGGTTGTAATATGGGGGTACCTGACCTATAAACCTATTTATGAACCTATATAAACATGGCGGTTAACCTAAAAAAAAACTGGTTACCTAGCGACACTAATGCAGCGATCAGAAAAACGATCGCTTAGTGACACTGGCAAAAGGGGGTGAAAGGGTTAACTAGGGGCAATCAGGGGGTTAAACCTTTATTAGGTAATATATGGGGGTACCTGACGCTATATAAAAACCTGACGGGGAACCTAAATAACGAAATAACTAACTGGCTAACCAGCGTCACCAGTGACAGTTATACGGTGATTACTGGTGAAAGGGTTAACTCTAGGGGCAATCAGGGGGTTAAAACCTTTATTTAGGTTGTAATATGGGGGTACCTGACCTATAAAACTATTTATGAACCTATATAAAACATGGCGGTTAAAATAAAAAAAAAATGGTTACCTAGCGACACAATGCAGCGATCAGAAAAACGATCGCTTAGTGACACTGGCAAAAGGGGGTGAAGGGGTTAACTAGGGGCAATCAGGGGGTTAAACCTTTATTAGGGGGGGGTAGGGGGCTACCTAGGACCTAAAACTAACTGCCCTGACAGTTATTACAGTCACACTGACACTAAATGCAGTGATCAGTAAATAAATGATCACTGCAATTAGTGACACTGTGACTGGGGGGGGAGGGGGTGATCTGGGGGGTGATCTGGGGGTGACAGGGGGGTGGATTGTGTGCCTATGTGTACTGGTGTCAGTGTACTGTTTGTGCACTAACCTTTACATCTTCTCTGCTCGGCGTTCCGGTCACATAGACCGGCGCACCGAGCGTGACATCACTTCCGCCTTCCTGTCTATACAATAGACAGGAAGGGGAAGCTTTTCATTCGCCAGGAGCGATCGCGAGGGGGTGGCCAGAAACCACTGGCCGTCCCCTCGTCCCGGATCGCTCCTGAAGCGATGCCGACCGTCCCCGCCGGCGGAGGGGGGTCCGATCGGACCCCCCAACCGCCTGAAGAATGGCACGTACAGGTACGTGGTTCTGCCTGTACGTGCCATTCTGCCGACGTATATCTACATGGGGCGGTCGGCAAGTGGTTAAGAGCCTCTGTCCACTTTATTTATGTATAGACTCAAATGAATGTGATGTTATGTATAATGGGATGATATGAATAAATAAAGAATTTGAAAAAAAAACAAACTGTGCAGCTCTGACTAGAGTTGGATATAGGTGGCGGGCATTTACATACCTATGAAACCTGAATGGAAAATGCTGAGCTCAGAGCATCAGGGGAAAGAAAGCGCATGTGAGGGGGTTTGAATCAGAAAAATAATTCACTCCTTTGATAGTGAAGGTGAACAGTAATAGGCCTCTCTTGGCAACATCCTGGGACGCAAGAGCATTATTCAACTGCAGTTTGTTTTTATCTACAGGTAGCCCTTACCTGTATAGGCAGTCTTTGACCTCTTCCCATCCCGCTTATAGTCAAATGACGGCCACAAAGTGTCTCTCTCGTCCTGGGCAGCAGTCATATGACATCCTCGGCTTCCCGGCCGCTAGGGTGCACGCGCGTGCCCGCCGCATCATTTGGGAGCCTGTGTGCATGCCTGCCGGACGCGATGTCCTCCAGGCACCCACGATTGCCGGTCACAGAGCAGGGACATGGATCTGTGCATGTAAACACACAGATCCACCTCCTGTCAGGGGAGGGGAGACCGATCGTGTGTTCCCAAGTACAGAGGAACACTGATCGGTCAGTCCCCTCTCCCCACAGTTAGAATCACTCCCTAGGTAACACATTTAACCCCTTGATCACTCTCTAGTGTTAACCCCTTCCCTGTCAGTGACATTTATACAGTAATCAGTGCATTTTTATAGCACTGTTCGCTGCATGTATGTGAATGGTCACAAAAAAGGGTCAAAACTGTCCTATATGTCCACCGCAATATTGCAGTCCTGACAAAAATCGCAGATCGCCACCATTACTAATAAAGAAAAAAAAAAGAAAATGCCATAAATCTATCCCCTATTTTTTGGAGCCAACTTTTGCGCAAACCAATCAATATACGCCTATTAAGATTTTTTTTTTTTAACAAAAATATGTAGAAGAATACATATCGGCCTAAACTGAGAAAAAAATGTTTTTTTTTTTTTAAATTGGGATGTTTATTATAGCAAAAAGTAAAAAATGTTGTGTTTATTCAGAATTGTCACTAATTGTTTGTTTATAGCACAAAAACTAGCACTGCAGAGGTGATCAAATACCACCAAAAGAAAGCTCTATTTGTGGGAAAAAAATGATCAAAGCGTCATATGGGTACAGTGTTGTATGATCGCGCAATTGTTATTTAAATTGTATCAGCGCTGAAAGCGGAAAATTGGCCTGGGCAGGAAGGGGGTGCAAATGCCCTGTATTGAAGTAGTTAAAGGAGTTGTAAAGTCAGAAGTTTTTTTATCTTAATGCATTCTATGCATTAAGATAAAAAAAACCTTCTGTGTGCAGCAGTCACCCCAGTACCCCCTAATACTTACCTGAGCCCCATCTCTATCCAGCGATGTCCACGAGTGTTTCGGCTGTTTCAGTGTCTGAGGCCTGATTCACACCTATGCATTTTTAGTGCTTTTTGCATTTTGCACATTTGCACTACAGTCCATTTAACATGGTTTCCTATGGAACACATTCTGTAGTGCAAATCTGCAAAAAGCACTAAAAATGCATAGGTGTGAATCAGGCCTGAATGGACACACGGAGCTGCAGCTCGGCTTGGGTGCCCCCCTAGCAAGCGGTTTGCTGTGGGGGCACTCGACAGGAGGGAGGGGCCCGGATCACAGAAGAGGCACCGAGAAGAGGATTGGGGGGATCGGTTTGTGCAAATCCACTGCAACAGAGCAGGTAAGTATAATATGCTTGTTATTTTTATTGAAAAAATAGACTTTACAATCACTTTAAGGAAGGCTCAGACATGCAAAGTGATATCCCATATAAAACAATGGTCTGCATACAGATAAAAAAAAAAAAAAGACTGGGCACCACAACCTTATGCCTTTAGTAAGTGAGCCTAGACATATATCCTGTGTCTATACAGAAAATGATCCTCTGTACTAATTGTGTTATTTGGCATGCAAAACTAAACCCTGCAAATTGTGAAATTCAATGTTTAAACAATTTTCTTTCTCTGGCCATTTTCTCCTACATCAAACTCGGCATGACACTAATTTCCCATTCGTTTTTTTTTCTCACATGGCTGTTGGGCAAGCAGAGGTTTCTGGGAAATGAATTATTGTTCAGAAACAGTATAGTTGACGTTGGTTCCAATGCTCTTTTGGAAAGAAAGCAGCATTTAGGAGGATCTGTCCCGATCACGTTATACTCAGGTTATCATAATCTCATGTAGCATGACATTAATTTAATAATTCCCTTCTCCAGTCTCTTTGTCACATGGAATAAATGTTTGATATAGCTGATGACAGATTCCACGCTTGACAACGTGCTACCTCTTCTCAGTTGTGAAAGAATGTAACAGCTTTTCTCTTCAGCAGCCTAGATCAGGGGGCTCCAATTTTTTTTTCAGTACGAGAACCCCATTGCAGATATTAAAAGTATTTGAAGGCTGAAAAAAAAAAAAAATCAGTTTTATAAGTTAGTAAAATTTAAAGAAGGGAATAGATTTTAATTTGAGTTTTTTGTAATCAGCATATGATATGATTCAGAACAACAAAAACAAATTTTAGTAAAACAATGCAAAGAGATTCCTCCAGAGGCGTAGCTAGGGGGTGGCTATAGCCCCGAATCTGGGGCCCATAGCCCCCGAGTCTCTTGCCGCAGGGTCCCTGCCTAACCAGCGGGCCATAGCGGGCAGGCTGGCTGCATAAGAGAGGCGGAGGAGAGGAGAGGAGAGAAGCGAGCGGGCGGATGAGTAGAGATGACATTATCTCTCTCCTCTTCACAGCCGGGCCTCTTCAGTGTGGGAGCAAGGTGCAGAGAGATGACATCATCTCTCACTGCCCGCCACACATCTGTGCTCTTCCGCCCTCACAGCGCGGTGGAGGTCACGTGCTTCCTGTCATCGGTGGAGCTCCACTCTGCAGCCAGACCCCCTTGCTTCAATGTCAGAGGTGTGGCGGGGAGCAGCGAGATGACATAATCTCTCACTGCTTGCCCCACAATCACCGCTCTCCTAACCTCACTAAATGGACCAGTGCTGCCAGCCTGCTACCAATGCAGCGACAATGCACATTTGGTTGGCAAGTGACAATCCACATCTGGTGCCAGGTGACGTGGCAAGTGACAACCCACATCTAGTGTCAGGTGATGTGCCAAGTGACAATCTGCAAATGGTGGGAGGTGACGTGGCAATCTGCAAATGGTGACAGGAGACGTGGCAAGTGACAATCTGTAGATGGTCGCAGGTGATGTAGCAATCTGCAAATGGCGGCAGGTGACATGGCAAGTGACAATCTGCAAATGGTGGCAGGTGACAGTGGCAAGTGACAATCGACATGGCAAGTGACAATCCACATTTAGTGAAAAATAAAAATAAGTGCAGCGCATCTAAAAAATAATCAAAAATAATACAATAATAATAAGATATCATAAAATTATGATATGTATATGAAACACAATACACATAATGAAAAATAATCAAATACAGTGACAAAAGTTCATGTCTTGCGAGTCCAAAATAAAACAGAGAGTGAATAACTGATTGTAGATAAAACACCCTGGTGACTGTAAATAAACAGAATATGTTCTTAAGGTGATATCCTCAACCGAAGGTAAATGGAGACTCTTACCAAATGTGCTATGCACATACGCATAGACTCAGTGGAGGGTGAAGTGTCTGATTCCAAGGGAAGCTGACTCCAATCAGGGCAAACGACCAATCAACTGGACGGATCTCCGGCAGATGATCTCCTCATATAATGGACAGCCCAATGCTAAGCAATGTGGATCCAGGCAAAAAAGGTTTCCCAGCATATAATAATAGAAAAGAAGGGGGGGACACTCTAAGTGTAGACTGTTGGTAAACGGTTTATTTAAAATTGAAGTTTAAAATACAACCTTGATGAAAAAGGTAAATGGTTGTGTCTGCAAATAACATAAGTTATGAAGTTGACAAAAAGTTAAGGCAATGCTGTAGGTACACTCAATATGCACAACTGCAGCAAACAAAGCCTTATGGACATATGCATAAAAAAACAGCTCAAAGCTGCAAATGGGGAACAATTGCTGTTTAAAAAAGTCCCGCACTGCAGCAATGTAGAAAGATTGCAGAACGAAGCCGCTGGAGATAATGATAGACAGCGAGTGAATGATAGACAGCGAGTGAATGATAGACAGCGAGTGACTGATAGACAGCGAGTGACTGATAGACAGCGAGTGACTGATAGACAGCGAGTGACTGATAGACAGCGAGTGACTGATAGACAGCGAGTGACTGATAGACAGCGAGTGACTGATAGACAGCGAGTGACTGATAGACAGCGAGTGACTGATAGACAGCGAGTGACTGATAGACAGCGAGTGACTGATAGACAGCGAGTGACTGATAGACAGCGAGTGACTGATAGACAGCGAGTGACTGATAGACAGCGAGTGACTGATAGACAGCGAGTGACTGATAGACAGCGAGTGACTGATAGACAGCGAGTGACTGATAGACAGCGAGTGACTGATAGACAGCGAGTGACTGATAGACAGCGAGTGACTGATAGACAGCGAGTGACTGATAGACAGCGAGTGACTGATAGACAGCGAGTGACTGATAGACAGCGAGTGACTGATAGACAGCGAGTGACTGATAGACAGCGAGTGACTGATAGACAGCGAGTGACTGATAGACAGCGAGTGACTGATAGACAGCGAGTGACTGATAGACAGCGAGTGACTGATAGGCTTCTCCCCCGCATTTAGTGGCAGATGACGGTGGCAAGTAACAAGCTGCATCTGGTGACAGGCGACGGTGGCAAGTGACACACTGCATCTGGTGGCAAGGGACAATCTGTAGATGGTCGCAGGTGATGTGGCAATCTGCAAATGGCGGCAGGTGACATGGCAAGTGACAATCCATATCTGGTGGCAGGCGACATGGCAAGTGACAATCCACATTTAGTGCCAGATGACAGTGGCAAGTAACAAGCTGCATCTGGTGACAGGCGACAGTGGCAAGTGACACACTGCATCTGGTGACAGGTGACAGTGGCAAGTCCACCCCCCCCCCCCCCCCAGCAAAATTTTGGTGACCTCTGCTATGGGCTCTAGCCCCAGATCTTTTGCAGACCTAGCAACGCCCCTGGATTCCTCTATAAATCGAGGTACTCATCATAGTCCCCCTTACATCAAAGTCCCCGTCAGAATGCCCCCCTTACTTCAGAGTCTGCCTTTTTATCTGAGTCCACATCAGATCCCTTACATCAGGATTCCCCTTACATAGGCTGCAGACTGGGTAAAATCTTGTAGTGGGCCATTGTTTGGAGACCCCTGGGCTAATGCAACATGTTGTATTTGGTAGATTCTTTGTAAAATGGTAACTGCTTCATAGGAGCAGATCTATTAGTGCAAGACCTTTCACACGGGGCGATTACATCCATGCCCTGTGGGATGCAGCAGTGAAATTACAAAAATAAAAAATAAATACTATATTAGTCCAAAAAATACCACATTTCCAAAATTAGCAAAAAATTCTTGCAAAAATATAAATATTCAAAAAAATTTAAGAGAGCATTTTAAAGTGTCAGTAAAATGAGCAAGGGTTCTGCGCTTAGGAATGAGATGAACTGCTGCCTCCCCAAAACAAACTTCACAAGTGAAATCTACAATTAAAGTTACAAAAGAAGGGAAGAATTGGCGCTGTTCTATGTAACAGAAATAAAAGGAGCCTCACACGTGTGGTTACATAGAACAGCGCCAATTCCCTTCTTTTGTATCTTTTATTTTAAAGTGTCAGTAAACTGCATAAAAAAAATAAAAGCACCGGGCAGTTGAAGTCATAATGTGCTAGTATGCATCACATACTAGCACATTATGACAGACTTTTTTTTTTAACAGAAACATTTTATTAAAGTTTTAACACAACAAAAAACAAAACAAAGTGCAGTGGTACATTCTCACCAGAATAGTAATATACATTATTTACAACGTGGTGTTACAATTGCCAAGTGGTAGCATAATCTTCATAGTTTACAATATGTTAGGTTAGAGGGAGAGTCAGGGAAAGGTATTTCAATTATTACTATGTGAGTAAAAGGGGGCAGACATAGGAGTGCAAGTAGGGTTCCAATAGCTTGTGCACAGAGGGTAATTATCTATTCAGTTGTGGCCTACATATAACGCTTACAATCCCTTCTCATTTGCCAAGTATCCTGCCCATGCACTGACATATCCATACGCTCCGAGTCCTAGTCCAGGGGCAGTCGTCTCTCACAGGCCCAAGAAGCCAAAATTTTATCAAATTTCTGTGGGCAGTTGCGCCCAAGGTATGTCAGTTTATACAGTGTCAGCGCCTGATCAATGAGCGACTGCCACTGTTGAACTGTGGGGGGGGAGGGGGTAGGTTTGTTCCAGCATAACAATATTGCCTTCCTAGCATAAAAGGCTGAGTAGAAGACAACATTTTTTTTAGCTTGAGGGGCCTCTAACGTATCACAGATGCCCAACAGGCACTTAGGGTCGCAGTTCACTCTCACTTTTTCTACATCATTGATCACGTCTACCACTCCCTTCCAGAACGGCTCAAGGTGTTGGCAGGACCAAACCACATGAAAGAAAGTACCAATATCCGCGTTACATCTGTGGCAGGTCGTTGTCTGTTGGGATAGATTGTAGCCATTCGTTCAGGAGAGTAGTATACCCGATGAATGAACTTTAGTTGTGTGAGGCGGTCTCTAGATGATATCATTAATGGAAGAAATTGTTGAATACCCTCTTCCCAGTCGTCATCTGCTAATGAAGGTATATCCGATTGCCATGCGTCAAACAATTGAGACCTTTGATGTGTCGAGGCCCGCTAGGATAGTGTATAGGGCTGATAGTGTCCCCCCGTGTCTGACCCACCCAGCAGCGTTTCGACCATGTTCGCCTCTAGTAAGGGGCCTGGGAATTGAGCCTGAAATGCATGTCGCAGCTGGAAGTAGCGGAACAGCATGCGGTTGGGAAGGTTCCTGGAGTTCTTAACCACTTCAGCCCCGGACCAATTGGCAGCCAAAGGACCAGGCCCCTTTTTGCGATTCGGCACTGCGTCGCTTTAACTGACAGTTGCGCGGTCGTGCGACGTGGCTCCCAAACAAAATTGGCGTCCTTTTTTTCCCCACAAATAGAGCTTTCTTTTGGTGGTATTTGATCGCCCCTGCGGTTTTTATTTTTTGCGCTATAAACAAAAATAGAGCGACAATTTTGAAAAAAATGCAATATTTTTTAGTTTTTGCTATAATAACTATCCCCAAAAAATATATAAAAAAACTTTTTTTCTCTTCAGTTTAGGCCGATACGTATTCTTCTACATATTTTTGGTAAAAAAAAAAAAAAAAAAAAAAAAAAAAAAAAAATCGCAATTAGCGATTATTGATTAGTTTGCGCAAAAGTTATAGCGTTTACAAAAAAGGGGATAGTTTTATAGCATTTTTATTAATATTTTTTTTTTTACTAGTAATTGCGGCGATCAGCAATTTTTATTGTGACTGCGACATTATGGCGGACACATCGGACATTTTTGACACATTTTTGGGACATTTGTCATTTATACAGAAATCAGTGCTATTTAAATAGCACTGATTCCTATGTAAATGACAGTGGCAGTGAAGGAGTTAACCACTAGGGGGCGGGGAGGAGTCAGTGTGACGTGTTGTGTTTTTTTTACAGTAGGGGGGCGTGGCTGTACGTCTGACGTCATTGATCGGCTTTCCCGATGACAGGGAACAGCCGATCAATGACAGGCAGAGTAGGAAGCGCGGGGAGAGGTTTGTTTACACAAACCTCTCCCCGTTCTTCAGCTCCGTAACCCGATCGCGGGATACCAGCGGCGATCGGGTCCGCTGGTCCCGCGGCCGTGGTCACGGAGCTCCCGAACGGGTCGCGAGCGCGCCGCTGGCGGCGCGTGCGCGACCCATGGGCAGGCAAATTAAAGGGGACGTACCCGTACGTGCTTTTGCCTGCCCGTGCCATTCTGTAGATGTATATCTACATGAGGCGATCGGGAAGCGGTTAAGCTCGTCAAAGTAAAGTAGCCTGCCGTTCGCCACTATGTCCCTCAGGGTCTTGACCTCCAATTAGGCCCATAGTACTGGGTCTGGTATAGTGGTGAAATGGGGCAGCCTAGGATTACCCCAAAGGGGGGTATGGGGAGACCAGGCGCCTGCCGTTTGAACTTTAGATCGGACAATGTCCCACACTTTAAGTGTCGTTCTCATAGGGGCGGTAATTTTGCTATTGGACCGGGGTCCACGGTGGATCAGGTTCCTGAGTTCTGTATATGAGCCCAGCAACACTGCTTCCAGGGTAGCAGCTGGATTGGCAGGTGTCTCTGAAAGCCACCCACGCACAGTGACCAGGACCGCGGCCCAATAGTATTTAAGAAGGCAAGGCAGGGCTAGGCCACCCAGGGAAATCGGGAGTTGCAACGTCGTTTTTGCTATCCTGGGAGTGCCCCCAAGCCAGAGAAACGAGGTGAGCACACTGTCCACTTTTTTGAAGAATGATACAGGGATGTGTGTTGGGGTTTGTCTAAATAGATATAAGAACTTAGGAAGGATGGACATTTTCACTAGGTTAACCCTGCCAACTAGGGTAAGAGGTAACGTCTTCCACATTGCACATTTCTCCATCAGAGAGGACATAACCGGAGTGAGATTATATTTGACATATTGTGACAGATCTTTTTGAATAATCACTCCCAAGTATTTAAACTGGGAGACAGTTTTCAGTAAAGTGTTATCCGTAGGGGTTGACTCTGTCGGGGATAGGGGAAATATGATTGATTTGTCCCAGTTGATACATATACCGGAGTAACTGCCAAATTCGTTGATAGCCAGGGCTGTGTCCAGGGAGTTCCCATAGTTTCTCAGATTCAATAAAGTATCGTCGGCATACAGGGAAACTCTCTCCTGGACTGGACCAATGGGAATCCCACTCACTGCCTCAGATGAGCGCAGTAGGATAGCCATTGGCTCAATGGCCAAAGCGAAGAGTGCAGGAGACAGGGGGCATCCCTGTCTCATGCCTCTGCTGAGTGAGAATGGTGGGGATATGGTTGACCCCGTATGGATTCTAGCCTTCGGAGACCTGTACAGTGCCTGGATCCAAGAAATAAAATTAGGTCCGAAGCCGAACCGGCGCAGGACCTCCCAAAGATATGTCCACTCCACCGAATCAAATGCCTTTTCGGCATCTAACGAGGCCACCAGATCCGATGGAGTGAGACAGTCAGTGGAGGCCAGGACCGTATGTAGTCTCCGGAGGTTGATGTCTGTGCCCTTACCGGGCATAAATCTGGATTGGTCTTCATGGATCAGGGACAAAATCACTGTATTATCTCTGTTCGCCAGGACTTTAGTGAGTACCTTAACATCTACATTTAGTAGAGAAATAGGCCTGTAAGAGGCACAGTATTCGGGGTCCTAACCGGGCTTGGGGATCACAATAATAATTGCCTCTGCCATGGAATCAGGGAGAGAACCCCCCTCCAACGCCTTGGTCATTACACTATGTAGTCTCGTTAAAATTTGTTCACTGTATGGTTTATAAAACTCTGTCGGTAGGCCGTCTGTCCCTGGGGTCTTTCCTGCTTGTAGGCCACTCAGTGCATGTTGCACTTCCTCAATAGTTACTGGTTAGTCTAGGCTGCATCTACTAGTGTTGGTGAGGCTGGGAAATATTATCCTATCAAGAAATTAGTTCAGAGCTGCCTGGGTATAATTTGCCCTAGAGGAGTATAACGTAAGATAGTATGAAGCAAACCTGTCATTAATGGCCTGGGGGTCTGTCAGCACCGACCCCTGGTCATCCCTAATCCGAGCTATAGAGGACGAGGACCTCTGTTCCTTTGCCAGCCAGGCCAGTAGGCAGCCTGTTTTATCCCCCTGTTCAAAGATCCGCTGGGTTTGCCATAGCTGATGTTTTTTTGCTTTAGCAATACGCAGCAGAACCACCTCTCGGTATGCAGCTTGCATATCCAGACGTGTGAGTGGGTTTTTAGATAGTGTATATTGGGCTTCTAGGTCACCGGCCTTGTTTTCCGCCTGTTCTATAGTTATAGCTGCATCTCTACGGGCTCTGGCTATGGAGGACTGATAGCATCCCCTGATGTATGCCTTAAAGGCGTCCCACGTTGCCTCTGATGACGCTGTGTGTGCATTTAACCTCCAATACTCAGAGATCAGAGCTGCAATTTCAAATTCGATCGTGGGATCCAATACCGGGACAAACGCCACACCCTCTCTGAACTGAGGGTAGACGTTTGGATGCAGCAAAGCATGGGGGCATGGTCTGATATGCCTCGCGGCAACATCTCAACCCTGCACACCCGTCGCAGAAGCCCCTCGCTGGCGTACACCAAGTCTATGCGTGACAGGGAGCGGTATGACGCAGACTGGCAGGTGAAGGCACGTTCTGTAGGGTGCTTCCACCTCCAGACATCCGTCAGCTCATACAGAGATGCCCACCTAGACAAGGGTGAATCTGCAACAGTACCCGGCGATAGTTCTAGGACTGGACTCGGAAGCATATTGAAATCACCCGCAATTAATACAATTAATATTAATATTGTCTGTTGCATACGAGGCAATAATAGGAACTAGGCTCTTCAGCAATGATATAGTAGCAGGAGGGGGGTATATATATTCCAATAATCAACAGTTCAAGAGTGTTCACAACTGCATGTACCAATACATACCTACCCCCTGGGTCAGTTTTAACATCTAGGAGCTCAAATGCTAGCGACTTATGTACCAGGATGCCCACTCCCCTGGCATAGCAGGAGTAGGCAGCATGGTAATATTTACCTTCCCATGGTTTCTTAAGACATAACATTTTCCTACCCACCAAGTGGGTTTCCTGTAAAATGCAAATGTGGGGATTGTGTTGTTTAAGAAATGTCATTACAAGAGAGCGTTTTATTTTGTCATTAAGTCCCCTGATGTTCCATGAGAGTAACCGTAAGGACGCCATCATGAGATTAGTTGTAAGAGATCAACTGAGCATTGGAATACCTTGTGACCAAGGGGGGGGGGGGAGTAACCCCCCGCCCCCCCCCCCCGGCCCCCCCCCCCCCCCCCCCCCCCCCCCCCCCCTCTGATTATCATTGCTATCACCCAGCCACCCACCCATTGTTCATGGGCTTTTCCCATCTGTACCCAATGGAGAAAGCCACTGCATTTATAGACAACAAAAAGGAAAAAGGAAAGAACAAACTTAAATAAAAAAGAAACAGGGCTAAGTATTAAGCCATTGCCCCAACCCCCCCCCCCCCACCCCTCACGTCCATGGAAAGAAAGGAACACCATGGAGTGCTTTTACCCCCCAAAACCCTCAGGTAGTCCATAGGATATCCCAAGATGTCTGTACATATGGCCGGAAAGCGGTAGCATGTGCACCTCCTGTCTGTACCCGTTATGTAGCCAGGTAATTTTGTTCCAGGATCGGGTGTCTCGATAGCGTTCGGACATGAACAGTCCTGTACCAGCCAGCTGGATGCAGAGGTAAGTTATAAGGGCCCCACGATAATAGTAGCAGCAGTTAACCGTCACTTAGCAGCCATCTTAGGTCAAGATCACAGGAACAGGTACTGGGTGTCAGAGGCAGTTATTGCTTTCAGGTTGAGGGCATGAAGGGGGAATGGCGCAGTCAGTGTCACTGTAGAAAAGGGTGATAAAAAGGCATTTACCTTGCTCTAGGCAGGCTCTCAATCCACTGGGACGCATCCTCCGGTGAGGTGAAATATTTTGTGTATTCCCTATCCACCACTCGCAGGCGTGCAGGGCCCGCAGCTGAGCCTTCACATGGTCAAATGTCCTCCGCATTCTTTGTGTTTCAGCAGAATAGTCTGGGAAAAGCATCAGCTTGACGTTGTTGAACCGGAGTTCTTCCACTTTCCTTGCTTCCCACAAAGCGAGGTCCCGGTCCCTGAAATTTAAAAGGCGGAAGATGAATGTGCGTGGAGGCGAGCCTTGTGGGCCCCGCACCGCCGGCATTCTGTGGGCCCGCTCCACCACGAATTGCTGGGAGAAATGCGCCTCTGGGAGAAGGGATTGGAGGAGGTGTTCGGTGAAGGCCGTGGGGTCCTGACCCTCTGCTCCCTCTGGCAGGCTGACCACCCTCAGGTTGTTGCGTCTGCTGCGGTTCTCGCTGTCTTCAGCGTGGGATTCCAGGTAGCGCATTCTGGTCTGCAGGGTATGGATAGAGGCCCTGTGCTCCCTCACCGCGTCTTCCGAGTCCCCCACTCTCCTCTCTGTCTCCCCCAATCTGTCGCGGAACTTATCCATGTCTCTTCTGAGAAGACCAAAATCGGTCTGGAGGAGATCTATCTTCTCTGTCAGCTTGGTTTTGCAGCTAGTGATAGCCTGCATGAGGGCTATAAAGCGATCCCCCTCCAGGTTAGCCGGATCAACTGAGGCTGTCTGTGTCGCCATGTTGGTGTTGCACATGGCGGGCGGACGATCCTGCGGGGAAGCCTTGGGGGTTGAAATGGTGCATCTCCCAAACCCGGTTTTGCCCTTCCGCATACCCCGAGGGTGTGCTGGGCCAGAAGTAGGGGGATAGGTGGGTGTATTCCCAGTGTAAAAGGATAAAAGCTGCAGGTGGATGCGGAGCTCCGATCACCCACATCTGCTCAGGTCTCCAGCTTGACCACGCCCCCCCCCCCCATTATGACAGACTTACCTGAAAGCCTTCAAGCAGCGCTCTGTCACTGCTGAAGGCACTTTCATCTTCACCTGGTCTTCCTTCCGGGTTTGCCGGCTTCAGCGATATGAATGGCCAAACCATTCTTGCTCGGGAGCCACTGTTTATGGCTCAGCTCTGAAGGAATGGCACAGGTATGACATTCCTTCAGAGCGCATGTGCCGGGGACGTCACCGGCTGCATTTAATGCCGCATACACACGACCGGTTTTCCCGTCGGAAATAAACTCTGAAGGTTTTTCCGACGGAGTTCCACTGAAACTGTCTTGCATACACACGATCACACCGAAGTCCGACTGTCTAGGATGCAGTGACATACAACACGTACAACGGGACTAGAAAAAGGAAGTTCATCAGCCAGTAGCTGCCATCTCGTACTTCAGAGCATGCGTTGTTTTTGGTCTGTCGGAACAGCATACAGACGAGCGGTTTTCCCAATAGGAATTGGTTCCTTTGGAAATATTTAAAACATGTTCTATTTCTAGGTCTGTCAGAATTTTCGAAAAAAAAAAGTCCACACCACTCCTACAGTGCCCCTGCTTATTGAAATCAATGGGCAGTGCCGCCAAACCGCAGGGGTTAAAAGTGCCCCGCTATCGGTTAAAATAGCGCCAGTAAAGTGATGCTAAAAATAGCGGTGCTTTACCGCCCACGCCCCAGTGTAAAAGTAGTCTAAAGTAAATATCTCCTAAACTGCGCACGTTTAGGAGATATTTATTGTACCTATAGGTAAGCCTTATTATAGGCTTACCTATATATAAAAACCATACAGGGGAGTTTACTCCCACTTTTAGAAATTTTATGTAAAGTTTACTATAGGTGAATATAAATAATTTTAAGCATACATTTACCTTTTCCTATTCGTGTATGAAACTCAATGGCAAGATTTGTCAGTAAATAAATGTAGAGATGTGCTGTGGGCCGGGTGTGTGATATTTTGTGTCCATTAAGAATGAGCTTTCAGGTTTGGGTCCCAAGCAGTTTACAGTTTTCTGAACAGGTGAACTCTATGGCCAGCTTTGGCAAGTTTACCTACCCGCAGGGGCTTCTGCAGCCAGTCATTTATTGGTGGTATTACTTCAGTAAAACAGTGCAAAACAGAGCTATTTGTGAATATCTTCATAAAGAGTGTCCCTCACAGTGAAGTCTATGATAGCTCTGGTAACACAGGTGAACAGCTGGAGGGATCCAAGGCAAAGCCCCACACCAATGAAACTGGGGGGGGGGGGGGGGGAAGGGTGCTCCCCACCGTAGTTGGGTCTTTTAGAGGAGCTGCGTATTATTAGTCTGTGACCTAGCTGCCTGCATGCCAGTTCTGACAGTGAGGGGCCCCTTATCTCGTGGCAGATCACTTGACCAGCAATTTCTGGGGCAGAGATAGCAAGTGATCTGCTGCGGGGTGAGGGAGGCAGAGTAACTTATCTTCCCTGTGCATGTCCAGGAATACCCAGCTAGCTTTCTACCAAGGGACAGCTTAGAGCCATTCAAAGCCAGTAACACCTTTTGCTTGGGGAATCTAATGAGCAGCCAGGTGCCTTGGCATTTTCTACGGAGATAGAGTAACTGCAGTCAGTGACTGGAAACCTTTCTTTACCAGTTGAACTGATCTGTTTAACCTATGGGAGCACAGCTTTGTGATTTTTGGTAGCCAGAGACAGTTTTAAAGTCCTCAAGTTACATTCAAGTTACAGTTCTGGGCATCCCATATCTTCCCATTCCTATCCAAGTTCATCCCCTAATAAACAAAAAACAAAACAAAGCACTGGTTCTTGACTACTGAGTGAATGAGGTAAAATTCCTGTTGCCTGCTGTGCTTGTGAAAGGGGACCCAAAAATCCAGAAGCCCTTAAGGGGATAGCACTACAGAAGTAACAATATGTGAAAAGCTGATAAAAACAAAAACAAAAATAAACACAAAAAAAAAAAAAATATATCTTTATTGCCATGACTGTACCCCAATACCCTCAGGGCTTTCACACTGGAGCGAGCAGGACGGTAAAAAAAGTCCTGCTAGCAGCATCTTTGGAGCGGTGAAGGAGCGGTGTATTCACCGCTCCTATACCGCTCCTACCCATTGAAATCAATGGGGCACAGTGGGCATACCGCCGGCAAAGCGCCTTTTTTGGTCGCTAGCGGGGGTTAAAACCACCCCGCTAGCGGCCACATACCACGGCTAAATCGTTGGTAAAGCAGCGCTAAATATAGCACTGCTTTACTGCCGCCTGCACCGCTTCGGTGTGAAAGCAGCCTAACTCAAACTTGAAAACATTTCAAATATTATTAACCACACCCCTATGAGGAAGCTCAGCAATAATAAAAAAATAAATAATATTATAATACTCTTTTTTTAATTAGAATTAATTAATGTACTGTACATTGAGTGAGTATAGTATTGTAACATGGGGGACCATTAACTTGCGTGGTAAATGCGTTTGTTAGTGATTCAAGCCAGTCAGGAACTATATTTAAGGGCATGGTAGCCCATTTTTATTAAAAAGGCAAATGAAAGTCTGTGACATAAAGGTTTCCCACACAGGGGTTCTTCTCCAGCAAATAAACACTCACAGAAAATGCTAGCCCACCTGGCTCTTTAGCAGTACCTCTGCGCTTTGTCCTGGTCACACAGACCACAGGCCTCTTGCAGTCGCATGTTCTGGCTGCCTCCTGCAACCTCACTGACTCCTGGAGACCTCCTGTCTCTCTAGGTGTGGAGCAGTCTCCAACTAGGAGCCATGAAGTCTTCCCATACTCTCATTATAAGTGCTGTGCTCACCTGAGCACACACCCTGCTGGTAATTTACAAAGTCTGGACACAGGGTTGGAGATCCCGTCCCACCCAAGACACTATGGAATCTCCAAACTACAGAGCCCCATGACCAAATACCAAAACCTGGAGAAAGCTGCAAAAGCAGTTTTCTCCAGTCCACATTTATGCTCTGTAGCCTTGCACCAAGCAAATGTGCATACCCTGTGTCCTCCAAATTATCAATTTTACCTAGACAGCATCTCCTACTGTCACAGTATATATACAGTATCTCACAAAAGTGAGTACACCCCTCACATTTTTGTAAATATTTTATTATATATTTTCATGTGACAACACTGAAGAAATTACACTTTGCTACAAAGTAGTGAGTGTAAAGATTGTATAACAGTGTAAATTTGCTGTCCCCTCAAAATAACTCAACAAACAGTCATTAATGTCTAAACCACTGTCAACAAAAGTGAGTACACCCCTACATGTACATGATTTTTTTCCCTACTGGAACAAATTGGACCATGCTTTATAGGAATTGTTTTCCTTCCTCTGGATCAGCAGTGGGTATAGGATTCTGCATTGTATATTGTGGTTTTCTATTTATTTTCTCTAGATATTTTTTTTTTTTTCCAATAATATTTTTTTGCCTAATTATGTGTGCATGATTTTTGGTTTTGTGTACAGTAGTTATTGTGGGACATCTGAAGCTCTTTGAATTGTGTTACTTCTATTATTGGTTTGGTTGCGTATGGAGAAGCTCTGGGAAAAAAGTTCATCCCACTTTTCAAACATTTATTGGTTAAGAGCATAAAAGCCAAAACGTTTTGCTTGGGGAAAAAAGCTACCCCCTTTTCTAGGGCTTGAGCAGTCGATAAAATCATGATAGAAAGCACTAAGGGACCTGGGTTAACCACACAGACCGGAAGATTTTCACCCTTTGCGATTTGGCACTGTGTCGCTTTAACTGACAATTGCGCGGCCGTGCGATGCTGTACCCAAACAAAATTGATGTCCTTTTTTTTCCAAAAATAGAGCTTTCTTTCGGTGGTATTTGATCACCTCTGTAGTTTTTTATTTTTTGCGCTACAAACCAAAAAAGAGCGATATAATAAATATCCCAAATTAAAAAAAAAAAAAATTTCCTCATCAGTTTAGGCCAATATGTATTTTCTACATATTTTTTGAATAGCGTATATTGATTGGTTTGCGCAAAAGTTATAGCGTCTACAAAATGGGGGATAGATTTATGGCATTTTTTTATTATTGTTTTTTTACTAGTAATGGCAGCGATATGTGATTTTTAGCGGGACTGCGACAATGAGGCGGACCGATCAGATACTTTTGACACTTTTTTGGGACGACTGACATTTATACAGCGATCAGTGCTATACAAATGTACTGATTACTGTGTAAATGTCACTGGCAGGGAAGGGGTTAACACTAGGGGGCAATCAAGGGGTTAAATGTGTTCCCTGGGAGGTGTTTCTAACTGTGGGGGGATGGGACTGACTGGAGGAGGAGAGAGATTGATGGGACCAGGGAGAGCCGCTGCTCTCGTGCACATGGCTGGATCGAGATGGGCCTCGGGTAAATATTGGGGGGCTAGGGGGGTGCTGCAAATAGAAGTTTTTTTTTTTACTTTTATGCAAACCTTCACTAAGGACAGCCAGTTGGTGAGTGTGACAGACCTAGCCGGGACAGAGGCTGTTGGAGGGGACTGAATGCGAGCCTATTACCTTGCGATTATGGGCCCTGGCATTTGGGGGAACGGTGCTCTTTGAGCTGCAAGCCTGGAACCCCTGAGCTGGTGTTACTTGGATTCAGGTCCATGCTGGCCCCCCAATACACATAGAATCTGTATGTGTATTTGGCATATTAGCAATACACTGAATTACACTGTTGAGACACAAGCTGTCAGATGCTAATGTCATGAACTCCAGACAGCCTGTCTATTGTGTAAATGACTATAGTCTGGCTTGTAGGAGTGTTTCACCTATTGTTATGTGTGCTAATTAACCCTGCAATTGAATGAAGGAGTCCAGTGTTGATTAAGATAATTAGCTCATGCTAATTAAGTTAGGTCTTAGTCATCTGGCTGTATAAAATTGTGTGACATGTAAAATAAAGATTATTCCTGATGTAGCCTACACTGGTGTTGTCTGGTGACTGGGTGAGCTAATGGGTCTTGGATTGTGTGGTACCGGACAGAGGAAGCATTTACGGCGGACATCTTGAGTACGGGGTCCGTCACAATTGGCTGGCAGCGGTGGGATTGTGGTTCCTTGTCGTGAACACCTCCAAAACATCACCTGGATCCAAGGCCCGGATAGCAGAGGTACAGATACATCGTCATGGAAGAGGAATTCGGAAGGAGGTTGCGAGAGATGCGGATACAGCACAGAGGACCAGTATCGGTGCAGGTCCTGCTGGGATGGTATGATTCTGTTCGCCTACAACTCTGGAAAGAAGCGCTAGCCTGTGAAGAGCGACACCAGGGAAAAGTTCTCCCCTCCATCCATGTAAGGTACTGGTCACAGTATGAAGTATGAATGCTGTTATTGGGGGGAACAACCGAAGCAGGAGTGGACAGCTGAGTTAAGCAGGCTGATCCGGGCAGAAATGCGTTTGGACGAGAGCTACAGAGCCCTCCGGTGGTATGTAGCCCAAGTGTGCCCGTGGACAGCGGATGACAGGCCCACGGAAGGCTTTGATTATAATGGCCTGGGATTGTTGTACTGGAGGCTGTCCGAGGACCCCGACTTTGGGAGTGATCTGGAGTGGCGTTTGGAGGAAATAATGGAGCACAGAGAGCAAAGATTGAACGTCTCGGAAGTGCTCTGGGCACAGGAAGATTTGGAGTTCCTGGCCGCTCAGGAATGGGAGCTTGAGATCGCCTACATACAGCTGCTAGACTCTGCTCAGCAGCAGGGTGGGGCTCCCTTTGCCTGGGACTATCAGGAAATACCAGCAGACAGCTCTGAAATCCTGGCTGAAGAGTCAGCAATGTGGCATAGTAACAGAGTGCTTTTCCCACCTGCCCCCGCAGCTATGGATGCGGAGGTATTATGGCGGATACAGCAAGTGCTGACTGACCTTGACAAACCTGTTACTGCACAAGACGAGGTTGGATGGAGGAATGTGCCTGTCCAGCAGCATGCCAGAGAATCGGCAGTGGAAAATCTGGAGATTGCCATCCCCAAACCTGAAGTGCTGACAACAGGGCAGAGCTCTGCTAACCTCTGCCCAGCACCGATGGCATCTTCTAGGTTCCACGGACAGATGGTGAACCTCTATCCCCAGACATCAGTTGTAGAGACAGGGGATTTAATAGACTTTTCTGCTGAGGAAAAAACAACCTGATGAGCCTCCATCAGAAGAGCTGGTATTAGGGCCAAACTTCAGTGAGCTCTGCCCAGCACCAACAGCAGTATCCATGGAGTTACAAGGAACTTCCCCAGCTGAAGCGCTGGTCACCGGACAGAGGGTCCAAGACCTCTGCCCCACACCGGTGGCAGTTATGGAGGCTCAGGGTGAGAAGGTGGCAATCACTCCTGAGCAGCAGATCAGGACCCAAGGAGAGAATGCAATCTGCACTTCACAACTGCAGCTTGAGCTGGTATTGGTGGATGGGACTTCAGTCTCCACTTGTATACCCCAGGGTTGCTGGGCGGTCGGCCCAGATCCCCAACAGCATGATGGAGTGAGCCCAGTCACCCTGTCTTCTCTCCAGCGGCTGAAAAGACTCCAGGGAGAAGGGCCAGTCCAGGCCTCTCCCCAGCGGCGGATATGTTCTATGAGAGAGGCAGAGGTTGGCATTAGAGGCCTGGAACTATGGACTAACTTCGGAGTCAACCCGTCTGGGGTCTCCTCCTGTGTTAGTCTCCTGCGAAAAGGGGAGAAATGTGACAGACCTAGCCGGGACAGAGGCTGTTGGAGGGGACTGAATGCGAGCCTATTACCTTGCTTTTTAATGGCCCTGGCATTTGGGGGAACGGTGCTCTTTGAGCTGCAAGCCTGGAACCCCTGAGCTGCTGTTACTTGGATTCAGGTCCATGCTGGCCCCCCAATACACATAGAATCTGTATGTGTATTTGGCATATTAGCAATACACTGAATGACACTGTTGAGACACAAGCTGTCAGATGCTAATGTCATGAACTCCAGACAGCCTGTCTGTTGTGTAAATGAGTATAGTCTGGCTTGTAGGAGTGTAGAGAAAAAATCGCGCTGTTAGAGTCCAATTGAAGATAGGAAGTATGAAACAGTCCTAAAAACAACTTCTTTTAATGTAGATAATATCCTCCAATGGAAATATTAATCAAAGAAAATGTTTCAGCAATATTGAACCTTGCTCCTATGGATAAGCATGCTTACCAGATGTAAGCCAAAAATTTGCATATGGCTTTAACCCAGCCTGGGTTGATGATCCAAGATTCTTTATAGGAAACAGCACAGATTTGTGGTATAGTGATCGTCTCCTTCCAGGTATGGTACTCACAAGGAATGGTTACACAGTGCCGAAAAAACAAAAAATATACCATAGCATAATACTGCTATATATTTTGTAGAGAATATGTCACAAAAATCATGTGCCAGACTATGAAGACACCCGTGTCAACAGGTAGAATAAATATATGTGCACCACCACCAAATAGAGGGCCTCCTTACCAGATGCCAAAGGAAGTACACACACACAGAGACATATGATCCTTTCCAAAGGATTTCCCAACCAGTTCAAAAGAAATGAAATTTATCTGTGTGTTCTATAAGAGAAGTGCCTCCTTACCAACAGGAAAGCATAAACAGCAAGCATGCACTTTCACCGGTTAGGCTGTCTCCTTACCACAGTCTCAGGTTATAAAGGCTTGTACTGCTAGCAAAGGGGAGCAGGTAATCCTCCACAGCCTGGAATGTGCCGTTTACAGGCACAGAACTTTCAGCCAGTACCCAGGGGAAAAAAGCATACAGACCATGGCGTAATAACGTACTAAAAAAGTTTTATTAAAATAACAAAGGTTTGCACTTACAAACTAGAAGAGTTAAAACAGCGTTTTAAAATCGTAGAGCCGGCCGGCTACAAACACATAGACGCTCCCGTCCTGTTCCGCGTGGTGACGTCAGCACGTTCGCCCTCAGACGCGTTTCGTTACAAATAACATTGTCAATGAGGAACTCAGGGCGAACGTGCTGACGTCACCACGCGGAACAGGACGGGAGCGTCTATGTGTTTGTAGCCGGCCGGCTCTACGATTTTAAAACGCTGTTTTAACTCTTCTAGTTTGTAAGTGCAAACCTTTGTTATTTTAATAAAACTTTTTTAGTACGTTATTACGCCATGGTCTGTATGCTTTTTTCCCCTGGGTACTGGCTGAAAGTTCCGTGCCTGTAAACGGCACATTCCAGGCTGTGGAGGATTACCTGCTCCCCTTTGCTAGCAGTACAAGCCTTTATAACCTGAGACTGTGGTAAGGAGACAGCCTAACCGGTGAAAGTGCATGCTTGCTGTTTATGCTTTCCTGTTGGTAAGGAGGCACTTCTCTTATAGAACACACAGATAAATTTCATTTCTTTTGAACTGGTTGGGAAATCCTTTGGAAAGGATCATATGTCTCTGTGTGTGTGTACTTCCTTTGGCATCTGGTAAGGAGGCCCTCTATTTGGTGGTGGTGCACATATATTTATTCTACCTGTTGACACGGGTGTCTTCATAGTCTGGCACATGATTTTTGTGACATATTCTCTACAAAATATATAGCAGTATTATGCTATGGTATATTTTTTGTTTTTTCGGCACTGTGTAACCATTCCTTGTGAGTACCATACCTGGAAGGAGACGATCACTATACCACAAATCTGTGCTGTTTCCTATAAAGAATCTTGGATCATCAACCCAGGCTGGGTTAAAGCCATATGCAAATTTTTGGCTTACATCTGGTAAGCATGCTTATCCATAGGAGCAAGGTTCAATATTGCTGAAACATTTTCTTTGATTAATATTTCCATTGGAGGATATTATCTACATTAAAAGAAGTTGTTTTTAGGACTGTTTCATACTTCCTATCTTCAATTGGACTCTAACAGCGCGATTTTTTCTCTACATTACTACTGTGTTTATCCCATTATTATTGCAGCTATATTTAGAGTTCTTTTTCTTGTGAATAGCGCAGTTTTTTTACCTTTTATTTTGGCTTGTAGGAGTGTTTCATCTATTGTTGTGTGTGCTAATTAACCCTGCAATTGAATGAAGGAGTCCAGTGTTGATTAAGATAATTAGCTCATGCTAATTAAGTTAGGTCTTAGTCATCTGGCTGTATAAAATTGTGTGACATGTAAAATAAAGATTATTCCTGATGTAGCCTACACTGGTGTTGTCTGGTGACTGGGTGAGCTAATGGGTCTTGGATTGTGTGGTACCGGACAGAGGAAGCATTTACGGCGGACATCTTGGGTACGAGGTCCGTCACAGTGAGCACTTCCTTTGTTGCTATCAGAGAAAGTAGCAGCCTAGGACCTGAACGGGGTCCACTTATGCCTCGTTTCCACTGAGCGGATCGGTTCGGTTTGGTTCGTTACGGTACGCAATTTTAAGTGTTTCCATTATGAAAGCGGCCCATACAACCGAACCATACCACACCATTCAGGGTCCTGCTTCAGATGTGGGGCCATAGAAAATGGAATGGTTCGGTTAGGGCGGAGCTACGATACATTCCACTGATTGGCGGACAGAAAAACATCTGCCAATCAGTGTGAGGCCACACTAGCCATTTTTTCTAAACCCTCTATGGACCCTGGTGGTCCGACTTGCAGTGGAAATGCTCACCTGAATAGGCCGGACCATTCTTACCTTTCCAAACTGTACCGACCCGAACCGATCCGCTCAGTGGAAACGAGGAATTATATTGTTTTTCAATCCTGGATTTACTTCTTTGAGGGAAAAAAACACAGGAACCAATTTTCACTGACAGTCCAGCGCTATCAGACGCAGATGAGGCATTATTGCTTTGGAGTTAGGGCAGTCCCCTATCTTTTTTTGTTTTTTGGTGGGGTTTTTGTGGTTGGGACTGGTTTCCCTATGGAGTGGTTTGCCTCCCAAGTTATACTGTAATGTGGCCTTTCTCAAACTTTTTACCTCAGAGAAACCCTTGAAATAAATTTCAGGTCTTGGGGAACCCCTGCTAAAACCAATTCAATTCACTGACTGCAGTAAGCAACATGCCCCTTCCATTGGTGGCCAGGGGCAAGAATACTTACAGTGGTGATCATCAGGGGCGGACTGACATCTCATGAGGCCCCCGGGCAAAAGGAGATCATGGGGCCCCCTGTGTCTCCGCCCATGTGTCCCCGCCCATGTAATGAACATTCTTCTCACTGACCACCAATGTAAGGAACATTCTTCTCACTGATCACCAATGTAAGGAACATTCTTCTCACTGACCACCAATGTAAGGGACATTCTTCTCACTGACCACCAATGTAAGGGACATTCTTCCCTCTGACCACCAATGTAAGGTATATTCTTCCCACTGATCACCAATGTAATTGACATTCTTCCCTCTGATCACCAATGTAAGTAATATTTTTCCCAATTTTTCTTTATTAAAAGTCTTGCAATCAATAAGCATAACATCACTATATATAAAATATACATAAATATATACATATTTACATAAATGAAAATAAATATAGCAAATCTGCTCTCAAACAAAAAAAAAGACTTTTCAGCAAAAAACTTAAATCATCATGAACATGTCATTATTCTCTAATAGAAGTTTGTAGCAGCGCTACAGATGTTTTTTCAAGTGAATGAAAAATCGTTAATATACACACTTAGTGAACGACCATATATCTCACTAGAATATGTACATATAAATAATAATAATAAAATCAATATATATGTAAAAACATCCAAATCGAGTGAGAGTGATAAACAATCCAATAAGTGCTTTAAAAGTATCCAAGTGAATAGTGAACCATATATATGGTGAAAATAAATGATCAATAAAATAAATTAAATAAATAAATATGTATAAAAATTAATCAAAAAAACTGTGTCTCCAGTCCACTTAAATATTGCTTGACAATCTGGTCAAGCCAATCTGCAGTAAACCACCGAGTGACAGTTCTCAATTGGTATTTAAACAGTTCAAGATTTGGTGATATCCGAGTGATCCAGCCACCATGCGTTTACACCTTGTGCAAGAATCTTCCCCCTATGGGGCTGCACTCACCAGAACACTGCTTTAAATACGCCTGTAGTTAAATATGAGCCTTCTCCTCCAACATCAGACCGTCCGCCAGCGCGAAAATAAGACCAGATCCTCTATCCAGCATTCCCTGATCAATACTCCACCAGCGCGGTTACATAATGTGTGAAAAACAAATGGAGGGCCACATAGTGTAATATTGCTAAAAATTATACTTTTATTGAATCACTTCCCCTTTAAAAAAAGATCCCCCCTAGTAGTAACTGCGTACCACACAATAATTTTCATAAGCCTTTGGATAAATGTAGGATCTACTATGCCTGGGTTCCGCAGGATGTGGAAAAACGAGTTCCGCTGTGTGTCTGAGCGGCGTCTCTCCTTCCTGGTAGCCTGGAACGCACAGTGGACCGCAAGCGTGATGACGTCACTTCCTGCTGACCTACGCCCTGACACAGCCTGCCCTACGTATATTCCCATGATTTATTTGTCCGGTGCATACCCCTCCGTAATTTACCTCCATCGGAGGATATATACATATATATGTATATCTTGTGACCATTGTATGTTCAGGTTCACGTTCCTTTAATATATATATAACATGTTGTATTTTGAACATGGGCTATTATTGCTAATCGCAGGGTACAAATATTGCAATGGGTCTCCCCCGCATCCAGCGGGTCAGATGCATATCCCGCGGACATACGCCATGTACCACTTGCAACAGGCTATACGATTATTAACAATGACAGCCCATTTAAAACAAAACGACATGGGAATAATATATGGTATTGAATATGTACACATCTTTGTTACTAAGGAACAGTTCACATCATGATGATGCCTTAAATATGGTTGTGAACGAAGCTGTAAATACACTGACACCGAAGGCATTCGCCAGATGTCTTTGTTAGACCTCTAGTGTCTGCACATGTGGTCTACGGCCTCTTCGTCCGTGGTGTGAGTTTTCCAGCCTCCCCATTGGACGATAGGTCCATCAGTCAGTGCATATAAATGTCACTTCCTCCCTGATGACCTACGCCCTCGAGAAGAAGTCGGAAATGACGAAACGCGTAAAAGGGCGTAGGTCAGCAGGAAGTGACGTCATCACGCTTGCGGTCCACTGTGCGTTCCAGGCTACCAGGAAGGAGAGACGCCGCTCAGACACACAGCGGAACTCGTTTTTCCACATCCTGTGGAACCCAGGCATAGTAGATCCTACATTTATCCAAAGGCTTATGAAAATTATTGTGTGGTACGCAGTTACTACTAGGGGGGATCTTTTTTTAAAGGGGAAGTGATTCAATAAAAGTATAATTTTTAGCAATATTACACTATGTGGCCCTCCATTTGTTTTTCACACATTATGTAACCGCGCTGGTGGAGTATTGATCAGGGAATGCTGGATAGAGGATCTGGTCTTATTTTCGTGCTGGCGGACGGTCTGATGTTGGAGGAGAAGGCTCATATTTAACTACAGGCGTATTTAAAGCAGTGTTCTGGTGAGTGCAGCCCCATAGGGGGAAGATTCTTGCACAAGGTGTAAACGCATGGTGGCTGGATCACTCGGATATCACCAAATCTTGAACTGTTTAAATACCAATTGAGAACTGTCACTCGGTGGTTTACTGCAGATTGGCTTGACCAGATTGTCAAGCAATATTTAAGTGGACTGGAGACACAGTTTTTTTGATTAATTTTTATACATATTTATTTATTTAATTTATTTTATTGATCATTTATTTTCACCATATATATGGTTCACTATTCACTTGGATACTTTTAAAGCACTTATTGGATTGTTTATCACTCTCACTCGATTTGGATGTTTTTACATATATATTGATTTTATTATTATTTATATGTACATATTCTAGTGAGATATATGGTCGTTCACTAAGTGTGTATATTAACGATTTTTCATTCACTTGAAAAAACATCTGTAGCGCTGCTACAAACTTCTATTAGAGGGGACTGAGCACGGTCCACCCAACTTTGTTTGTATTTTTCTATATTTATTTTGTTTAAGCAGCAGCTGTTGATATATGTATAGGTCTCACTATACGTATATATCATACTGAGATTTTGTTTGCACATCACACATTCATCTTCATCACATCTATGCATATGCATATATTTATATATTCTCATTTATTTTGATATTTATATATTTATTTTGCACACATATACATATATTTATTTATTTATTTAAATCATATATTTATATACACCTTCCCAATACATTACTGGACCAGCCTAGAATTGTTAGTAATACATACCTATAGCGCAGAGCGGTGTTTTTATATGAGGGCGGAATAAAACATCACTATCCAACATGTCATTATTGGGGAAAAACTTACTACGACTCACACCACTACACCAGACAAACCTGCAAGGTCAAGAAACAAGCCTGCACCCATTATTCATGCAGCCCTTCTTCAAAAAGAAGATACTAACCAATAAAAACTAAAAGAAACAGAAAAAGAAAAGAGCTCCTCACCCAGAGATGGACAGATCACCAAAGGCAGGTCTGATATTCCTCCACGCCCTTATCCAGACTGCCCAAGGCTCCCTGCCCCTCTCAAGACCCCGAATTTTCCCAACCTCACCCAGAATATCGCGCACCACCACCTCGACAGAGAGGACTTTCTTCCGCAGGGTAATCTGGCACCGTGCATTCCATGTGAAGTATCGGATAACTATACTAACTAAAAACAGTGTATCGAAATCAAAATCCCAGCGAGTCGGGAATGCCCCGTACACCCACTCCGCATAACTCATGCGATAGAAAAAGGGTATGCCTAGAGCCCTCCCCACCCTTTTATACACCTCTATGTTAAAAGGGACACTGCAGCAAAAAGTGGTCCATAGACTCCACTTTACCAACACACTCCGCTCTAGGACAATCCCGATCATCCACAGGGCGATGCTTCAAGTTCCCTCTCACATAGAGCCTTCCATGGAAAGCAAGCCAGGCTTGATCCCTAAACTTCAAGGGGATTCTTTCTAAATTGATTAAACGCAACCCCTCCCTCATTACAGAGCCTGGGCAATCCCTTAAGGCCAGTGACACACTGAAAGCAGAGCTCAAAATCCTCTTCTCCAGAAGCTTCCTAGGGAGGGACTTGATATCCTCCACTGTCACCTGCCACTGCCAAAGTATTTTCAGACACAGGGCAACATAAGCCGGGAGCTTGCCATGTCGGACTCTCAGACTTTTCACTGGCCCGCCATCTTCCCAGCATCGCAGAAAAGGCCTAAAACAAGATTGAAAAATACCCACCCATCCCGGCGGGTTCTCTGCTAGCATGTTACCAAAATTGTACTTTAAAAAGAGCAGAGAAAAGAAAACTATTGGGTTGACCATTCCTAGGCCACCCTCCCGCCTAGAAAGGTAAGTTACATTGCATTTGATCAGGTTCAGCCTACTTCACCATAACAGTTGGAAAAAACAGCTGTACACCCTTGCATAGAGAGACGCTGGCAAGATACAGACGAAGCTGACATATAAAAAAATTGGGACCAGGTAAGTTTTGATCAAGTCAACCCTCTCCCTCAAGGAAAGCTTCCATTTCTTCCAGGTTGCTACTTTGGCATTGGCACACACCAACCTGCTTTCCCAATTTCGATGACCATAGTCGCCAGGACCAAATTTGATGCCCAACACTTTAATTTCCTGCTGGGGCTCTGGGAAGGCATCCGGAAGTTCAAAGCTTTCACCCTCCTCACCCATCCAGAAAACTTCACTCTTTTCATGGTTGACTTTAGAACCAGAAGCCTCCGTGTACTGCTCTATCACAGAGACCACCTCCTGCGCCTCCTCCGTCCCAGAGATAACAACAGACACATCATCAGCATAGGCCACGACCTTCAAAGGCGGCGCACCAGCAATGCCCAAAGGCACCCCGCACAAAGATCCACTCTCTAGCCTTCTTATGAAGGGGTCGATTGCGAATACATATAACAGGGGGCTCAGAGGACATCCCTGGCGCACACCAGAGCCAACCTCAAAAGGCCGTCCAACCCAACCATTAACCAGTGGGAAGCTCTCAGCCCCTCTATATAATGTCTTCAGCCAATCTATAAACCTCCCCTGCAGGCCGTATCTACCAAGTAGCAAGTACAGGTACTCGTGATTGACTCTATCAAAAGCCTTCGCCTGATCCAATGCCAGCAAGTACTTTCTCCATCCAGCAGCCCTGCATCGCTCCAAAGCCTCCCGGACAGCTAAAATCGCTGAAAAGGTACTTCTACCTTGGACCGAGCAGTGCTGATGACTGGACAACAAATCGCCTGCCACTGACGACAAGCGCCAAGATCTTTCTATCAACATTGAGAAGACTGATGGGGCGCCAGTTCTCAATCATTGAAGGGTCTTTACCTTTTTTTTTTTTTCAAATATAATCTTTATTAACACCTCACGCGGGCGAGATCAGGTCGATACAATACATTTCCAAGGTAAAACAACATACAAATCACAAATAAAATCTTATTCTTCTCGTATATGATAGTACAGATCAGCGAGATCGCTTAAAAGGCTACTCGCCTACCGTCACAACCCTGTTTTTTCCTATTAAACATATGGAGAGAAGAGAAGGAGAAGGAAAAACAAAAAAAAACACCAAAAGAATAAGTTCAAGTACCAGACCCAACCTCGCTCGTTTCCCTTTTTCTTATTTACCAAAAAAAAAACACTAAACAAAAAATAAAATAAACAAAAAACCCACAAACAAACAAACAACAAAAATAAATAAATAAATAAAATAATTAAATAGATAAATTAAACCCCACCAATAAAAAAAGGAGGGGAAAAATTAGGTGTCACTGGTTCTGGACAGCCCTAGCCCATGGGGCACAGCACTCTTTTATTACTCTACTATCTAAGGAGGGCTATACCCTCCTCAGATACAATGAACTGTTTCCAGGCATTCCAGGTCAAAGAGTATTTGTCCCGTTCATGTTTCTCCACTGCTAATAAGTCCTCCATTCCACAAATATCTACTACCTTACGCAACCAGTCGGCCACTGTTGGCGGTATTTGTTTTTTCCAATAGAGTGGGATGCAGGACTTTGCAGCGCTAAGAAGATGTCTTAAAATTGATTTTTGATAACATTTAACCAGAATATTCGAGACCTGCAGTAAGAAAAATGCCGGATCACCAGGAATCTTATACTCCGTGCATTTTTGAGTCACCTCTTGGACTGTCGTCCAGAAGTGATTCAATTTAGGGCATGACCAGAATATGTGAAGTAACGTACCTCTATCTCCCTCACATCTCCAACAACGATCAGTAGTCTCCGGGTAGTATTGATGTAAAAGGTGTGGAGTAAGGTACCATCGTGTCAGTAGTTTGTAGTTAAATTCCTGAGTTCTTGAGCAAACTGAAGACTTCAAAGCCAGGGTTAGTATATTCTGAATTTGAGCCGGTGTAAATTTTCGTTGTAAGTCCTGTTCCCATTTATCCAGAAACGGCGGATGTGATAAGACTCTTTACCTTTTGACAGAAGAATCACAGCAGATTGCCTCATGGAGGGAGGGAGCGAACCCTCTTCTAGACAGCGGTTATAAACCTCTGCTAAAAAGGGAGCCAGAATGGACTTAAAACACTTGTAGAATTCAGCTGTCAACCTATTTGGCCCAGGCGATTTTTTGGTAGCCAGCTTCTCTATAGCATGAACTACCTCATCCACTGAAATTGGTTCTGTCAAATCCAAAGACAACGTACCATTTTGCAATCCTGGAGTAGAATCCAGAAAGCTTTCCATCTTGTCCCGACAGAGGTCCTTTCTTCCTAGAAGGTCTGCGTAATATGACCTGAAGATCTCCAGGATCCCTGATCTGGACTTCACCAGGGAACCCGTACTATCCCTCAGGCCTATGACCGTCTTAACTGCTATGCCTTGCTTACAGTTCTGGTAAGGATCAGGCGAGTGATATTTTTGATAATCCCTCTCCAGAACCAAGGAGGCATGCCGGTCGTATTGACACTTTCTAAGAAGAAACTTCACCTCTGAGATCTCCGCTGGATCTCCTCTATACGAGACAAGATGATCAAGCTTCCTCCGCAAATGCTGGTAAGCAATGTACATACCTAGCTGCTTCTTCTTACTTATGGCCTTGAAAAGTCCAATTGCCCTTTGTTTCACAAGCTCCCACCACTCTGACTTACTGCTGCAAAAGTCCAGAATAGAAACCTGTGCCTGAAAAAATCCTCAAAGGATTGTCTTACCTCTACATCTTCCAGGAGAGTCGAATTCAGTTTCCAGGTACCCCTTCCCCTGGGTGGAGTGTCCGAGGCATTCAGAGTCACAGACAGCATACAGTGGTCAGAGAACTCCACCGCCCTCAACTCAGGAGCCAAGAAAGCAGAGTTCTCCTTTAAAAAAAAAAACTATCTATCCTACTCTGACTATTCCCTTTCTGAAATGTGAATCCCGTGCTGCCAGGGCAGTGCTTAATATGCACATCTACGAGGCCTGCTTGTCTCACCATATCTCTAAGGAAAACGCTATCGTAACCCAGCCTGTCTATGGAGCCTCTCCTGTCTTCAGGCCTAATTATGGTGTTAAAGTCACCTCCAAAGACAACCTGCTGGGACGTAAAAAGGAAGGGCTTGATCTCTGTGAGGAGGCATTTCCTGCCCCATCTTGAATGCGGTCCATAGATATTAATCAGGCGCAGGTCCTGCCCCCCAACAGAGACGTCCAAGACCATGCATCTCTCAATCTCTACCTCAATTATCCGCCGGCACGTTACCATATCGGTTTTAAAAAGGACCGCAACTCCGCTGCAGGGCTCAGCCGCAAGAGACCAAAAGGACCGCATCTCCACTCCCTTTTTGCTAGATGGACATCGGCCAAAGTATTGAGCCAGGTCTCTTGCAAAAATAAAATCTCAGCATCAAACTCGCTGAGCAAAAATAAGGCAATATCACAAGCTCTTGCAGATTTTATGCTGGCGACATTAATGGTCGCCACCTTTATCGGAGTGGGAACTGCCATCAGGATGATTGGGGTAGTCGTTTCTTAACCTTCACCACACTCTCATCACCAGAAACAGCTCTCTTTAGACTACATGATTCCCCCTCATCTATAGACGATAAGGAGAAGGATATATCACATATCTCATCACCTGACAAAACAGAAAAGGTATTAGCAAGAGGAACCCCCCCTGGGTCCGACTCTGAGGAAGAAATTACCAATTTTCTTGTCTTCCTCTTTTTCTTCCTCCTAAACTTCTCCCACCCCTCCTCCTCTGAATCCCCCTCAACAGAGGGTGAGACATGGGGTATGGACACCCTTTCATCCGCCCCACCCCCATCCAGCACCCCCACACTCCCCTGACCACGTTTGCTCTGCTGAGAGACAGGAACTGGAGGCTGAGTGGGAAGATCCGCTAAACCCGCCCCCCCAGCAGCTTCAGCTAGCCTGGAGGATCTACATACAGAAGGATTAGGGACCACCACAGGAGGGACAGACACAGGCAGCACATCACTAGGGGAAACAGAATCCGAAACAACAGATGTAACAGACACAGGAGGGACAGACACAGGGAGCACATCACTAGGGGAAACAGAATGTGAAGTAACAGATGTAACAGACACAGGAGGGGCAACAGCAGTTTCAGCGCCCTCATCCTCCTTATCTAACCTCTGCAGCTCAGCCTCCAATCCTGGCAAGTTATGAAATGCCTCTGGGCACTGACTGTAAGGGTGACCGAGCTTTTGGCACAAATTGCACCAAATTTCGGTACAATCTTTAGCCAAATGGTCCAGATCCTGGCATAGTGAGCATTTTTTACGGGTACAGGTAGATGCAAAATGGCCTTTGTCACCACATTTATTACACACCTTCGGCTGACCCTGGTAGAATATTGTCAGCCGATCCCTCCCTAGAAAGGCTGAACAGGGCAAATGCTGAACTACATTTCCCAGCATCCCCAATTTTAGTGACACTGTCCAGGCCCCTGTCCATATCCCATGTTCATCCAGGACCTTCCGCAGTGGAGTGAGGACCTCACCATATCGGCGTAGCCATACTATTAAATCAGCTTCTGGAATAGATTCGTTACGCACCAGGATCGTCACCGATTTTATCAGAGGCTGCCTGGAAATCACCTTTGGCACCAAACCACCCCACTGCGGAAGGCCCCCGCACCTCCCATATCGCTTCCAAAATAAATCCAAGCCCTCAGGCTTTACAAAGGATAAATCAAATTCATAACTCCCCACTGGACAAATCAAAGCAAATATCTCCGAGGCTTTAAACCGCATTTCCAAAACCAGCTCAGCCACCCTCCCCTTACTGGCGGGGTCCCCTCCCCCTCCCACTTCAACTGAACCACATTCCTCCTCCTGTACCCACTAACCATCCCACCACCAAACCTCCCCAAATTGGGACCGCTAATATTTAAAAAATTCCCTCCACCCTCCTTGGTGCGACTCCCCAAAACTGACTCATAACTGCCCACTTTCTTCCCAGCAGAAAAAACGTTTGTGTTTTTTGGACCGTCTGACACATTTCTAACAGATAACGATTGTACAGATCTGGTCTGCACAATCGATGAGTCTTTCCTCTGAGCAGAGACAGCAATGTCATTTTTATTTTTCCCAGCAGTATTAACCCCTTCACCACCACCTTCATTGTTTTATCATTACTGTCATTCTTAAAGTGTCATTCTTCGGAACCCTCCCCCCCTCCGGTGTCACATTTGGCACCTTTCAGGGGGGAGGGGGGTGCAGATACCTGTCTAAGACAGGTATCTGCACCCACTCCCGGGCATAAACTCCCACGGGAATTTACGTAGCTTCCTGTCCCGGCGCGCTGTCTGCCGGGACACACACGTGTCACGGCAGACAGCGCTGAAGATTCTTATTGCGCCGCGCGACTCCCGCAAGAGTGGCAGAGAGCCGAGCGATCGATCGGCCTCTGCTGCCGACACCGCTGGACCCTGGAACGGGTAAGTGTCCATTTTTTTAAAAGTCAGCAGCTGCAGTATTTGTAGCTGCTGGCTTTTAAAAAAAAAATTTTCAGTACAGTCCCGCTTTAATACTTGCTGGTATATTCACATGTCCTGCAGTCTTCCCAATAGTGTCAGTTCCCACTGCAGTGCTGGTGGAATCTCCAGATGGTCTGTTCTCTTCCATCAGGACAGAACTTTCTGCAGAGGACAGTGCAGGCTGGACTGACACATCCATGGCTTCCACTGCACATGGTGCAACCTGCTGATCCCTTCCCCCACCAGCATCAATCAGCTCAGGTGAGGCAATCTCTTTGCTGGTGTCAGCCATGCTGTGTGAAACACATTCAGCAGACTTGATAGAGGAACTACAGGTCCCAGCAGTAGTAACATCCAGGTTCAGGGTGTTTGGTGCAGGTCCATCTTCATTCCCTGATTGATTTTTCTGCTCATCCACAGGGACCTCTGATGGATCATCAGAAATGGCTCTCAGGGGAGATTCCATCCGCTGGATGAAGGTCAGGGTGCCCTGCTTGCTCTCAACCCCCTGGCTGGTTGCCGCTGGTGATTCCAAGGCCTTACATGGGGGGAGAGGTGCAGAAGCAGATAGACCTGGGTCATCCATTTCCTGAGGCTGATCCATGGAACATGCTGCGGACTGGCTGGCGAATCTCCTCTCATTGTCGAATTTTTCTTTAAACGCTCCACTTTTTTCTTTCAGCCTTTCCAACAATAAAGTTTGCTGCTTTACCTTTTCCTCCAAATCCTGTAACTCAGGCTTCATGGCTGTGCGATTTTTGCTCCAAGCCTGGAAGTATTTGGCTTTGAAGTTTTTATGCTCAGCTTTCAAAAAACTTTACGTTTCTCTTCCACCCTTCCAATTGCCTTAAAGCGATTGACAACCTTCTGGCGGAAGACACTGGCATCCACACCAGGGCCCGGACCCACAGTCAGATCCTCCACCACCTCCTCCTCCTCACTAGGCCCTGTATCGTCAGGGGAATCCCTCCCAGGGCCTCCCCCAGGATCAGGCATTATTCCTGGGCCGAGCTAACAGGCAAGGCCCAGGCTTGAAAAAAAAGCTGGTTCTCAGAAATGCAGCCACTGTGCCCATTAAATGCAGCCACTGTGCCCATTAAACGCAGCCACGGTGCCCATAAATTGCCACCACTGTGCCCATCAAACGCAGCTCCTTGGGTGTGTCCTCCTCCTCCTTCCCACTGATCACCAATGTAAGGGACATTCTTCTCACTGACCACCAATGTAAGGGACATTCTTCCCTCTGACCACCAATGGTAAGGAACATTCTTCTCACTGATCACCAATGTAAGGAGCATTCTTCCCACTGACCACCAATGTAAGGAACATTCTTCTCACTGATCACCAATGTAAGGAACATTCTTCCCACTGATCACCAATGTAAGGAACATTCTTCTCACTGATTACCAATGTAACGAACATTCTTCTCACTGACCACCAATGTAAGGGACTTTCTTCCCTTTGACCACCAATGTAAGGAACATTCTTCTCACTGTTTACCAATGTAAGGAACATTCTTCTCACTGACCACCAATGTAAGGAACATTCTTCTCACTGACCACCAATGTAAGGAACATTCTTTTCACTGACCACCAATGTAAGGGACATTCTTCTCACTGACCACCAATGTAAGGCACATTCTTTCCACTGATCACCAATGTAAGGGACATTCTTCTCACTGACCACCAATGTAAGGGACATTCTTCCCACTGATCACCAATGTAAGGAAAATGTTTCTCACTGTTTACCAATGTAAGGAACATTCTTCCCACTGATCACCAATGTAAGGGACATTCTTCTCACTGACCACCAATGTAAGGAACATTCTTCTCACTGACCACCAATGTAAGGAACATTCTTCTCACTGACCACCAATGTAAGGAACATTCTTCTCACTGACCACCAATGTAAGGAACATTCTTCTCACTGACCACCAATGTAATGAACATTCTTCCCACTGATCATCAATGTAAGGAACATTCTTCTCATTAATCACCAATGTAAGGAACATTTTTCTCACTGACCACCAATGTAAGGAACATTCTTCTCACTGACCACCAATGTAAGGAACATTTTTCTCACTGACCACCAATGTAAGGAACATTCTTCTCACTGACCACCAATGTAAGGAACATTCTTCTCACTGACCACCAATGTAATGAACATTCTTCCCACTGATCACCAATGTAAGGGACATTCTTCTCACTGATCACCAATGTAAGGAACATTCTTCCCACTGATCACCAATGTAAGGAACATTCTTCTCACTGATTACCAATGTAAGGAACATTCTTCTCACTGACCACCAATGTAAGGGGCATTCTTCCCTCTGACCACCAATGTAAGGAACATTCTTCTCACTGACCACCAATGTAAGGAACATTCTTCTCACTGACCACCAATGTAAGGAACATTCTTCTCACTGACCACCAATGTAAGGGACATTCTTCTCACTGACCACCAATGTAAGGAACATTCTTCTCACTAACCACCAATGTAAGGAACATTCTTCTGACTGACCACCAATGTAAGGAACATTCTTCTCACTGACCACCAATGTAATGAACATTCTTCCCACTGATCATCAATGTAAGGAACATTCTTCTCATTGATCACCAATGTAAGGAACATTCTTCTCACTAACCACCAATGTAAGGAACATTCTTCTCACTGACCACCAATGTAAGGAACATTCTTCTAACTGACCACTTATGTAATGAACATTCGTCCCACTGATCACCAATGTAAGGCACATTCTTCCCACTGATCACCAATGTAAGAGACATTCTTCTCACTACACTGACCACCAATGTAAGGGACATTCTTCTCACTGACCACCAATGTAAGGAATATTCTTCTCACTGACCACCAATGTAATGGACATTCTTCCCACTGATCATCAATGTAAGGAACATTCTTCTCATTGATCACCAATGTAAGGAACATTCTTCTCACTGACCACCAATGTAAGGAACATTCTTCTCACTGACCACCAATGTAAGGAACATTCTTCTCACTGACCACCAATGTAAGGAACATTCTTCCCACTGATCACCAATGTAAGGCACATTCTTCTCACTGATCACCAATGTAAGGAACATTCTTCTCACTGACCACCAATGTAAGGAACATTCTTCCCACTGATCACCAATGTAAGGCACATTCTTCTCACTACACTGACTACCAATGTAAGGGACATTCTTCTCACTGACCACCAATGTAAGAAATATTCTTCTCACTGACCACATATATATATATATATATATATATAGGGAATAAACTTACTTAGCCCAGGTTCACACTGACAGAGGAAATTAAATCGTGCAAGTTCAGCTAATCTCGCACGATTTCATACCAGCATGTCAGTGCGAGTTTGTCAGCAATTTCAGAGACATCTGTGCACAGATGTCTATAGAAATCGCACCCAGAAGTCGCCAAAAGTTGTACAGAAACTACTTTTGGGAATCGGTGCAGCGCCACAAATGTGGCATCCCACCATTTGGGTAGTGCAGTTGCTGATCATTTGTCATGCGATTTCACATGTCAAATCACATGCCAAATTGCTTCAATGTGAACCAGGGCTAAGTGCTATTCCCTATATAACACTGATATCTATACATTGAGTGGCATTCAATGTACCAGATATCAGTGTGCACTAAAGAATAGCACCTGCCACCTGGTAAATAGGCACAGCACAGGGCAAGAAGGAAGGATCATTCATATGCCTCGTTCTTATAACACACACCAACTGCTGTCTTGTCTGTCTGTCTGTCATTATCACACTGACCTGCTGCTGCACACAAGGCCGGTCAGTGTGGGTGCCGTTGGAATTTTAAGATGACTCCGCTCCCCTCTGTGTGAACTCTGCAGCCTCCAGCTCCTTCACCGTCTGTCCCCCGCGGCAGTGATGTATGGCCCCGCCCCTCAGCTAAATTCCCCAGGGGGAGAGGTGGCCGGAGAGCCTGTTACTGAAATCATCACCACAGCTGACTGCTCTGATGATCCATCCCGACCAGCTCGCTCCTCTGAGCCTCTCTAGCCGCATCAACCAGGTCACTGGCACTGCTTCCTCGGGTGGTATAACTTTTTAAAATCCTGACTGCATGATGAGCTGCGGGCAGGGCCGGACTGGGAATGAAAACCAGCCCTGGAAATAATTTCATACCAGCCCCATAGCATTATTATACCAGCCCAACAGTGCACAGTGGCTGCGTTTGATGGGCACAGTGGTGGCAATTTATGGGCACAGTGGCTGCGTTTGATGGGCACAGTGGTGGCAATTTATTGGCACAGTAGCTGTGTTTGATGGGCACAGTGGTGGCAATTTATGCATGCGGTGGCTGCGTTTGATGGCACAGGGGTGGCAATTTATGGATACAGTGGCTTTGTTTGATGGTACAGTGGCTGCGTTTGATAGGCACAATGGCTGCGTTTGATGGGCACAGTGGTGGCAATTTATGGGCACAGTGGCTGCGTTTGGCACAGTGGCAGCGTTTAATGGGCACAGTGGTGGCAATTTATGGGCACAGTGACTGCGTTTGATGGCACAGTGGCTGCGTTTGATGGGCACCGTGGCTGCGTTTAATGGGCACAATGGCTGCATTTAATGGGCACAGTGGTGGCAATTTATGGGCACAGTGGCTGCGTTTTACACTGACAGATACACTTACACTGACACCTACACTTACACTGACACCTACACTGACAGATACACTGACACTGACACCTACACTGACACCTATACTGACAGATACACTGACACTGACAGATACACTGACACCTACACTGACACCTACACTGACACCTACACTGACAGATACACTGACACTGACAGATACACTGACACCTACACTGACAGATACACTGACACTGACAGATACACTGACAGATACACTGACACCTACACTGACAGATACACTGACACCTACACTGACAGATACACTGACAGATACACTGACACCTACACTGACAGATACACTTACACTGACACCTACACTGACACCTACACTGACAGATACACTGACACTGACACCTACACTGACAGATACACTGACACTGACACCTACACTGACACCTATACTGACACCTACACTGACACCTACACTGACAGATACACTGACAGATACACTGACACCTACACTGACAGATACACTGACACCTACACTGACAGATACACTGACACCTATACTGACAGATACACTGACACTGACAGATACACTGACACCTACACTGACACCTATACTGACAGATACACTGACACTGACACCTACACTGACAGATACACTGACACCTACACTGACAGATACACTGACACCTACACTGACAGATACACTTACACTGACACCTACACTGACAGATACACTGACAGATACACTGACACCTATACTGACAGATACACTGACACCTACACTGACAGATACACTGACACCTACACTGACACCTACACTGACACCTACACTGACACCTACACTGACACTGACACCTACACTTACACTGACACCTACACTGACACCTACACTGACACCTACACTTACAGATACACTTACACTGACACCTACACTGACACCTACACTGACACTGACAGATACACTGACACTGACAGATACACTGACACCTACACTGACAGATACACTGACACCTACACTGACACTGACAGATACACTGACACCTACACTGACAGATACACTGACACCTACACTGACAGATACACTGACACCTACACTGACAGATACACTGACACCTATACTGACAGATACACTGACACTGACAGATACACTGACACCTACACTGACACCTATACTGACAGATACACTGACACTGACAGATACACTGACACCTACACCTACACTGACAGATACCTACACTGACAGATACACTGACACCTATACTGACAGATACACTGACACTGACAGATACACTGACACCTATACTGACAGATACACTGACACCTACACTGACAGATACACTGACACCTACACTGACACCTACACTGACACCTATACTGACAGATACACTGACACATACACTGACAGATACACTGACACATACACTGACACCTACACTGACACCTACACTGACACCTACACTGACAGATACACTGACCTACCTGACTCCTACTTCCTGCACTACTCACACACAAACCCCCTCCATACAGTTCAATTTAGATCGGGGAGGATCCATCATCCTCCTTACCTCTGCACTGTGTTGCTTCATCGACCATCATCAGGGCCTCTCCTCAGCAATGGGTGTGCAGAATTGTTTAGGGTTGAGTCCGATTCCACGCCAGCGTCATCCACCCGCTCAATGATGTCCCCGCTGGGGCCAGGCCAGTGCCATCCACCCGCTCAATGATGTCCCCGCTGGGGCCAGGCCAGTGCCATCCACCCGCTCAATGATGTCCCCGCTGGGGCCAGGCCAGTGCCATCCACCCGCTCAATGATGTCCCCGCCGGGCGGGAGGTCAGCTGACACACACTGCACCTCTCAACACTCATATCTGCTCCAAGCCCCGCCCCTCTGCTGCACACACAGACACACAGCGCCGCACCAGAGGGACAGGCCAGAGCAAAGGAGTCCCGGAGCGGCGCTGTGAGATATCTGTGAGGAGATGTGACAGCGCAGCAGGGCGCTCAGCGGCACACATGGGGGACTGGTGGCGGCACACAAGGGATTTGTTCTCTTGAATGGGGCGAGCGGAGCGATCATGAGAGGAGAGCTGAGCTCACACAGGACAGAGGTTGTAGTTGCGCCCTAGGTGGTAGTGCGCCCTAGGCGGCTGCCTACTTCGCCTAGTGGTAGCGCCGGCCCTGGTTATGAGGAAAGGTTGCAAGCACTGAACTTATTCTCTCTGGAGAAGAGACGATTGAGAGAGGATATGATTTCAATTTATAAATACCATACTGGTGACCCCACAATAGGGATAAAACTTTTTTTGCGGAAGGGAGTTTAACCACTTGCTTACTGGGCACTTAAACCCCCTCCTGCCCAGACCAATTTTCAGCTTTCAGCGCTGATGCATTTTGAATGACAATTGCGCAGTCATACCACACTGTACCCAAATTAAAATTTTTTCCCACAAATAGAGCTTTCTTTCGGTGGTATTTAACCTCTTCGCGCACGCGCTATAGCCGAAAGACGGCTGCAGCGCGGACGCTCTCTGCTGGGAGGACGTCCCTGGACGTCCTCTTGTTTACTTCCCTAATGCGCACTCCTGACAGCGCGCATCGGGGAAGTTCTGTGCTGGCCGTGTCCGTCGGACACAGCCGGTCACAGATCGCTGTAAACGGCCAATCACAGCGGCCGTTTACAGCCAGATCGGCGTGTCCAATGAGAGATGATCTCATATGGAAACATATGAGATCATCTGTCAGCGCCGCTCTCTCTCCTCACACAGACAGCGTGTGGGGAGAGAGAGATCAACGGCTGCAGCAGCCGTAAGTAAAAAAAAAACGAAATGTGCGATCTGTCTCCCCATCTGTATCCCCACCTGTGTCCCCATCCATCTGTCCCCACCTGTGTCCCCATCCATCTGTCCCCACCTGTGTCCCCATCCATCTGTCCCCATCTGTGTCC
Source organism: Lithobates sylvaticus (assembly GCA_028564925.1). NCBI lineage: Eukaryota > Metazoa > Chordata > Amphibia > Anura > Ranidae > Lithobates > Lithobates sylvaticus. The sequence goes on from CM053033.1 coordinate 159,887,010, forward strand.
CCATCTGTGTCCCCATCCATCTGTCCCCATCTGTGTCCCCACCTGTGTCCCCATGCATCTGTGTCCCCATGCATCTGTGTCCCCATCCATCTGTCCCCATCTGTGTCCCCAGTGCACCTGTCCCCAGTGCCATCTGCCAGTGCCACCTGTCCCCAGTGCCACGTATAAGTGCCATCTGTCATCAGTGCCACGTGTCATCAGTGCCACGTCAGTGCCATCTGTCATCAGTGCCATATCAGTGTCACGTGTCATCAGTGCCACATATTAGTGCCATCTGTCATCAGTGCCACGTATCAGTGCCATCTGTCATCAGTGCCACCTGTCAGTGTCACGTGCCATCTGTTATCAGTGTCACCAATGCCACGTATCAGTGCCATCTGTCATCAATGCCACGTATCAGTGCCATCTGTCAGTGTCACGTGTCATCAGTGCCCCGTATTAGTGCCGTCTGTCATCAGTGTCACGTGTCATTAGTGCTCCATACTAGTGCCATCTGTCACCAGTGCCACATCAGTGTCACGTGTCATCAGTGCCACGTCAGTGTCACGTGTCATTGTCCTGGTGCTCCAGGGCCTTCAAAAGTGTAATAGGTAGTCAACAAGTTAGATGTGTAATTTATGCTCCTAGAACACGTGATGGCGCTCCCTGCATGTTGGGCCTCTCTAAGTGGCCACGCTGTGTAAAAGTCCCACACATGTGGTATCGTAATACTCAGGAGGAGTAGCAGAATTTATTTTGGGGTGTCATTTGTGGTATACACATTCCATGTGAGAGAAATAACCTATTACAATGACAATTTTGTGGAAAAAAATAAAAAAATAATTCATTTTGCAAAGAATTGTGGGAAAAAAATGACAACATCAAAAAGCTCACCACGCCTCTTACTAAATACCTTGGGATGTCTACTTTCAAAAAAGGGGTCATTTGGGGGGTATTTGTACTTTCCTGGCTTGTTCGGGTCACAAGAAATGAGATAGGCCACCAGTACATCAGATGTGATCAATTTTGTATGATTCGCACCACAGATTGTAGAGTCTGTAACTTTCACAAAGACCAAATAATATCCACTAATTTGGGTTATTTTTACCAAAGATATGTGGCAGTATAAATTGTGGCCAAAATTTATGAAGCAAAATTAATAATTTGCTAAATTTTATCACAGAAACAAAGAAAAATTCTTTTTTTTTTTTTTTTTTTCCAAATTTTCGGTCTTTTTTCATTTATAGCGCAAAAAAAAAAAAAAAAACCCAGAGGTAATCAAATACCACCAAAAGAACACTCTATTTGTGGGAAAAAAGGACAAAAAATTAATTTAGGGAACAGTGTTGCATGACTGAGTAATTGTCTGTCATTCAAAGTGTGAGAGCACCGAAAGCTGAAAATTGGTCTGGGCAGGAAGGGTGTTTAAGTGCCCAGTAAGCAAGTGGTTAATCACAGCTGGGGTTTTTATTTTTTGCTACACAAACAAAAAAAGATGGAAAATTTAGAAAAAAAAAATAAGAATCATGTTTAATAGTTTGTTATAAAATTTTGCAAACAGGTAATTTTTCTTCTTCATTGATATGCGCTGATGAGGCGGCACTGGTGGGCACTGATAGGCACAGTTAAGGCGGCACTGATGGGGACAGATAAGGCGGTACTGATGGGCACAGATAAGGCGGCACTGGTGGCTACTGATAAGATGGAACTGATGGGCCCTGATGGGTGGCACGGATAGGTACCACTGATAGATGGCACTGATAGGTGGCACTGGTAGGTGACACTGATGTGCAGCATTGTTGTTCTGGCACTGATTGCTGGCACTGATAGGTGGCACTGTGGACACTGATGGGTGGTGCTTGTGGGCACTGGTAGGCAGCTCTGTTGCCTATTGCTAGGTGGCACTGGCAGGGGGCACATGTGGGCAATGGTGATCTGGCGGGAGCTTGCCGTGATCAGGACTGATGTCCTGTGGACGGCTTTTTTTTTTTCTCCTCACGCTATCAGTGCGAGGAGAAAAAATTGCCGATTACCGCCTCTGTTGACATCACATGATCAGCTGTCATTGGCTGACAGCTGATCACGTGGTAAGGGGTCGGGATTGATCATAGACTCGCTGATCACAGAGCGCGCCGCGTACGCCCTGCAGAGGGCACGCAGGCCGCTCGGCATGTCGACGTAGTCTCGGCAAAGCAGGTCCACGCTGTAGCCGTCATTCGGCTATAGCGCGGATCTCAAGTGGTTAACAAGACTCGTGGCCACCCAAGAAAAGAGGTTTAAACTTAAACTACTTAGAGGGTTCTTTACTGTAAGAGCGGCCAGGATGTGGAATTTCCATCCACAGGCGGGGGTATCAGTGGGGAGCATCGATAGTTTCAAAAAACTATTAGATAAGCACCTGAACGACCACAACATACAGGGATATACAATGTAATACTGACATATAATCACACACATAGATTGGACTTTATGGACTTGTGTCTTTTTTCAACCTCACCTACTATGTAACCCCTTGAAGAACCCAAGGGTTCCATGGAACTCTAGTTGAGAATGACTGCTCTGATGAATATTTCATTCTAGCCTAGTAGCAGGCACCACAAACCAAAAGTTGAGTGTGAAGCTACTTGCTACACATTCAACTACATCCTGTGCTTCATTCTGCTAGGTCAGTACATCACTGTCATTAGTTTATCTTGGTAACATGTTCACCCAATATCTTCCCTGAGCGTTTCAGTATTGCAGGAGAGGGTTTAAGCTGAAATCAAACACAGAACACCTCTAATGGCGAACAGAATTCTTTGCTAGGCAGATTTATTGATGCCGTCAAATTTATAGGTGTACGTTATTGCATGCCTATAATCTACAAGACAACATATCGTTCTGCCAAGCTCTCTGCGCGAGGTGCCCTCTCTATATTCGTCTCGTGGATAGTAGAACATCTGGAATCCAAGGTAGAACAGCTGATGTTTAATGACTCTCCTGTAAAAGAGAGAAAAAAAAAGAAAGAAAAAATTAATGACACGAGGCTGTGAAAATACCGATTTTTATGGTGAGAAATCGGAGGTGGCTGTAAGTCAGAAGTTCAGCGTTCTTTTTTTCTGTATCCCATAAAGCAGTGCCCAGCAGCAATGTGGAAGAGTGACATTAATGCTATGTATAAACACTCATGCTGTGCATTCATGTAACTGCTTCACATGTTCCTTTCTATTGTTCCCTGGGCCATGTTTAATGCTGCCCTAGGTACGTGTGAATGATGAAACTCTGCCTTCATGGCTCCACCTCTTTTATTGGTTCATAAATACACCTGAAAAAATTAAAGCCCATAAAAAAGAATGGTAGCATTATTTTAAAGGGGAACTCCAGTTGGAAAAAAAAAAACACACTATATTGTCAAAAGTATTGGAACACCTGCCTTTACACGCACTTGAACTTTAATGGCATCCAAGTCTTAGTCCGTAGGGTTAAATATTGAGTTGTCCCACCCTTTGCAGCTATAACAGCTTCAACTCTTCTGGGAAGGCTGTCCACAAGGTTTAGGAGTGTGTCTATGGGACTGTTTGACCATTCTTCTAGAAGCGCATTTGTGAGGTCAAGCACTGATGTGGACGAGAAGGCCTGGCTCACAGTCTTCACTCTAATTCATCCCAAAGGTGTTCTATCGGGTTGAGGTCAGGCCAGTCAAGTTTCTCCACCCCAAACTCACTAATCCACACTATATGGAAAATGTATTGGGTCACCCCTCCAAATCATTTGGTGGAGGGGGGATTATGGTGAGGGGTTGTTTTTCAGGGGTTGGGCTTGGCCTCTTAGTTCCAGTGAAGGGAACTCTTAAGGCATCAACATACCAAGACATTTTGGACAATTTCATGCTCCCAACTTTGTGGGAACAGTTTGAGGATGGCCCCTTCCTGTTCCAACATGACTGCGCACCAGTGTACAAAGCAAGCTCCATAAAGACATGGATGAGCGAGTTTGGGGTGGAGGAACTTGACTGGCCTGCACAGAGTCCTGACCTCAAACCGATAGAACACCTTTGGGTTGAATTCCAGCGGAGACTGCAAGCCAGACCTTCTCATTTAACATCAGTGTCTGACCTCACAAATGCGCTTCTGGAAGAATGGTCAAACATTCCCATAGACACGCTCCTAAACCTTGTGGATATCCTTCCCAGAAGAGTTGAAGCTGTTAGAGCTGCAAAGGGTGGGCCAACTCATTATTGAACCCAACGGACTAATGCCCTGTACACACGATAAGATTTTCCGACAACAAAATCCATGTTTTCTTTCCGACGGATGTTGTCTCAAACTTATCTTGCATACACACGGTCACACAAAGTTGGTCGAAAATTCCGAACGTCAAGAACGCAGTGACGTACGACGAGCCGAGAAAAAAGTTCAATAGCCAGTGCTGCTCTTTCTGCTTGATTCCGAGCATGCGTGGCACTTTGTGCGTCGGAATTGTGTACACACGATCAGAATTTCCAACAACGGATTTTGTTGTCGGAAAATTTGAGAACCAGCTCTCAAATTTTGACGGAAATTCCTATGGAAAATGTGTGATGGAGCACAAGGTCCTATCACACATTTTCCGTAGGAAAATCCTATCGTGTGTACAGGGCATTAGACTGGGATGCTATTAAAGTCCATGCACCCCAATTTTGGCAATATAGTGTATCTAATATGGTATGTATTCTTCTGTTTCTTTTGGGTTTATTGAAAAAGTTTAGGGCCCATTTACAACACTCTGGATTACTGTTCGCGTTTTGGCTTATTCAAAGGAAAGGCTCATTTACACGTTTGTTGGCCCTCTGAAGAGTGACACCCACTGGGTGTTTTTTCAGAGGTCATCTGACAAACGATAAGGTGGCATTATGTCACCTCCTTACTGCCTTGTGTAATCCCTAAAAGCCTGCAGCACCACTCTGCAACCGCGTGTATTGAAAACGGTTACAAGGCAGTTGCTTCCATTCACTTGCAGAACCACCTGAATGCAACAGTGGAATAAGTTTTGCCATGTATGGCTTCCTTTCTAATGGTAAGTAGTTGGGGGGTGGTAAAAATATGCAGTTAAATGTGTGAAAACGAAGCCTAAGTGGCCCTGCCGGTTTGACAAAGTTGATTGCTCAAGCTAGGGACAGGAAGAGAGCACTCACTAGTCCGGAGTCCCAGAGGTGGGCTAAGGCTGTTGGTTAACACAAATGTGGAGTTTAAGCCCTGGTTCACACCAGTGCAGCTTGTCAAACGACTCGACAGTTTAAAGTTGCATGACAAGTCGCACCCCATTTGCGGCAATGGAACTGTTCAAATTGCTCAAGTCACAACGACTTTAGAAAAGGTTCCTACTCTGATTCTGTGCAATGTCAGTGCGACTTGCATTGATAGTTGTTAAATGAAGTCACAGATATCAGCAAGCTGCACATGAAATTGCACTGCTTTGAAGTCGCGCTGAAGACTTTAAAACTGCACTGGTGAGCTTAAGCAGCACTCCATCTTAAAAGCGACACTTCTCCATTAAGGATGAGCTCAGGCGTGTTCGCATGGTCCACGTGCAGAGCCCGCCAGGAAGTCGGCGCAGTACTGCGCTAATCACAGGCAGTGAGACATTGCCCCGATGTGCGGCTGCAGAGATCGGGCAATGTCTCACTGCCTGTGATTAGCGCATCGATGCGCCGACTTCCTGGCCGGCTCTGCACGTGGATCATGCGAACACGCCTGAGCTCATCCTTATTCTCCATACAGACATGAACTCATGAACTCTTTATACTTTGGAAACAGTTCTCATTACACTTCTTCCTCTTCTGTGCGGCATTTCTGAGCTTGTGCCAGTTTGCAGCAGCCCACTTACCCGCCACCTCATCTCAGTGATATTGATTTATATGTTACACTTGAATTCTAAGAAACTCAAATTTGTACATGCTTAATCACTCAGAGGCCTCAAATTTTGTGACATACAGGCTGGGTCCCTAGGATGCCCTGTGCTTTGAGTCAGACCCAATAGGGGGGTTCGGAAAAGTGATGTATTGTGGATCAATTTTCAGAGGACAGTAAAAGGAGGTTTGTAGGTGCTCAGGAGGCAATACAGCTGCCTCCTGATGGTTCATATTTACTTTTTTAAATGTATTTTACATTGTGGGATCACACTGCATGTCACATTAAAATTGCCGCACCATTATGCAAAGCATCTCAGCCACAACAATGTGTACTCATCTTAGTTACAGACTGTCCCCTTGTAGGCGGGCAGTAAAAACGCAGATCAGTGTTTTTCCAGCCCCTCAACTACTCCCCCTGGAGCCTGTGTTCACACATATGCGAACACAGACATCGCATGTGATTCGCACTGCATTGGTGTACCGATCACATGGGATATCTGTGCAATGCTAGTTCAGCCATACAGTTTGTATGGCTGAACTTGCATTGCATTTGCACAAAAAAGGTGCAGGGACTTTTTTTTTTTTTTTTTTTCCCGCACTGGAATCGTATCACATGGGGGTTCATACCCATGCGATTTGATTCCTGTCCGAATCCACTGTAATTTGCGGACCGATCTGGGGGTGTCATTAACATTGTATTGACACCCGCAGTGGTTCGCAGAGGGCAGTGTGAACTGCAGCGCTGGAATTGCACTGGTTCCCGCATCGCTATAGTGTGAACCCAGGCTGAAAGACAGTGTCCGGTGGTGTACATAAGCTACAGTAGGAAATATACCCCCTGTCACGTTTGGTGGTCACTACTGCCCACCAAACGCAACCCATTCAAGTGAGTGGGGCGGTGCAGCAAATGCATGCAATGCACGTGGTTGCGGCAGAGTTGTCCAGCATTTGGGGGTTTAAAACAGGTAGTGAGTAAGCGATGCAACACCTCCTCACTACCTGTCAAATGTTCCCTGAAGAGTGATCCCCACGTGGATCGCTCATCAGAAAGGAATGAAAGTGTAAATGAGGTGTTTGGGCTCTTTCACACAGACGTTAAATTTTATAGCAGCCTTTAACAAGCATTCATGCACCTACAGTTGTGCTCATAAGTTTACATACCCTGGCAGAATTTATGATTTCTTGGCCATTTTTCAGAGAATATGATTGATAACACAAAAACGTTTCTGAAGCCATTTATTATCAATCAACTGTGTTTACTCTTTTTAAATCATAACTACCCAAATGACCCTGATCAAACATTTACATACCCTGGTGATTTTGGCCTGAGAACATTCACACAAGTTGAAACAAAGGGGTTTGAATGGCTACCCATTGGTGAAGGTAATGATAGATTTTATGATCCTACATAGACAAAGACAACATTTTTATCTTCTGCTTTAGCTATAAAAATATATGCCACTGACTTATGTACACAAGGTTATAATTGCATCAAAACTAGTCTTCCTCTATACATGTCAGTAGGAATGCAAAAGAACCTGGATGCAAATTAGAAGGAGCTCAGAATCACCTGTGAAGAAACTCAGAAGCATCCATGCAAGCTGAAGGCGCCTAAAGCATACTGCAATGTCCCATCTACACAAGCCGATGACCAGAGACCACCATGTCTTTGGTTTCATCATACTGGGATCATCTCATAGAAACCAACCTACATCTAAGAACCAAAAAAGGCACAAAGGTAAATCCCTTTTTATTTTACATATTGATGGCTAATATTTGCATGAAGTTATTTTTTAAAAGACTGGTACATCTGAAATTAAAAAAAAAGAATTATTTTAAAGCTCAGCCCCAAAGCCCAACCCACTTTACCCTCTGCCAGTATTTATGCTTTTTATGTACCTGCTTTTTCAGGAGGCCTTCAGTCCAGAGTCACAGGGTGTATACAACCCCAATTCCTCAGACTGCCTCCTGCAGGGGGTGGTGTTCAATGATCAGAGAATGGGGGGCTAATGTGAAGTGAGTGCTGCCCTGTGCATCATTACAGTGCATGGTGACAGGATGTCCTCAGTTTTCCGGGTTAAATGACATTGGGTGACATTTATTGCAGAAGATTGAGGGCATCTTGTAATATAAAAGAAGCTGCAAGAGACATCTCTGAAGTGTAAATGAGAGCTGCTTTCCTATTTTAAATTAAGTGGGACCATTTAAAAAAAAAAAAAAAAACCCGCTCTGGCTTTAACCACTTCAGCCCCGGACCAATTGGCATACAAAGGACCAGAGGTCTTTTTTCAATTTCGCACTGCACTGCTTTAACTAGTAATTGCGCGGTCATGCAATGTTGTAACCAAACGAAATTTGCGTCCTTTTCTTCCCACAAATAGAGCTTTCTTTTGATGGTATTTGATTGCCTCTGTGATTTTTATTTTTTTGCGCTATAAACGGAAAAAGACTGCAAATTTTGAAAAAAAAAGATATTTTCTACTTTTTGTTATAAGAAAAATCCAATAAACTCTCATGTGTTTTTGAAAATGAAGAAAGTAAAGAAAAAAATTTTTTTTTTTCAATTTTCAAAACTTTGTGACAAAAAGCGAGATCTGCACTCACCATACACCATGCACTCACCATACCTCTCAGCAAATAGCTTGGGGTGTCTACTTTCCAAAATGGGGTCATTTGGGGGTGGTTTGTGCCATTTGGGCATTCCATGGCCTCCGAAACTGTGATTGGCAGTGAGGAGTGAAATAAAAAAAATTACACCCTTAGAAAGCCTGAAGGCGGTGCTTGGTTTTTGGGGTCCCGTACGCGGCTAGGCTCCCAAAAAGTCCCACACATGTGGTATCCCCGTACTCAGGAGAAGCAACAGAATGTATTTTGGGGTGTATTTCCACATATGCCCATGACATGTTTGAGCAATATATCATTTAGTGACAACTTTTTGTAAAAAAAATTATTATTTTTTTTTTTTTTACATTATTCAATCTCTTGGGACCAAAAAAATAAAAATTTAATGGGCTCAAGATTGCTCTCAGCAAATAGCTTGGGGTGTCTACTTTCCAAAATGGGGTCATTTGGGGGGGGGGGGGTTGAACTGTCCTGGCATTTTATGCACAACATTTAGAAGCTTATGTCACACATCACCCACTCTTCTAACCACTTGAAGATAAAGCCCTTTCTGACACTTTTTGTTTACATGAAAACATATTTTTTTTTTGCAAGAAAATTACGTTGAACCCCCAAACACTATATATATTGTTAAAGCAAAGGCTCTACAGATTAAAATGGTGGGTGTTGCATTTTTTTTTCCACACAGTATTTGCGCAGCGATTTTTCAAACGCATTTTTTGTGGAAAAAATACACTTTTTTTTTATTTTAATGCACTTAAACACACTATATTGCTCAAATTTTTGATGAAATAAAAAATATGATCTTAGGCCGAGTACATGGATACCAAACACGACATGCTTTAAAATTGCGCACAAACACGCAGTGGCGACAAACTACATACATTTTTAAAAGCCTTTAAAAGCCTTTACAGGTTACCACATTAGATTCACGGAGGAGGTCTACTGCTAAAATTACTGCCCTCGATCTGAACTTCGCGGGGATACCTCACATGCATGGTGCAATTGCTTTTTACATATGACGCCAGACCAACGCTTGTGTTCGCCTTTGCGCAAGAGAAGGGGGGGCAGGGGTGCTTTTTTTTATTTATTTTTTTTTTTTTTAGTTTTTCTTTTTATTTAGCTTTTTTTTTTTATTTTTAAACTGTTCCTTCCATTTTTTTTTTTCTTAGTTATCATTTTTATTGTTATCGCAGGGAATGTAAATATCCCCTATGATAGCAATAGGCAGTGATAGGTACTCTTTTTTTGAAATAATTGGGGTCTATTAGACCCTAGATCAGGGATCCTCAAACTACGGCCCTCCAGCTGTTACATAGTTACATAGTTAATTAGGTTGAAAAAAGACAAAAGGCCATCCAGTTCAACCACAAATAAAAAAATATATATATATACATATATATATATATATATATATATATCATACAATCCCATATACCCCATTCTATACCCACAGTTGATCCAGAGGAAGGCAAAAAAAACCCCAGCAGAGCATTCTCCAATTTGCTAAAGCAGGGGAAAAAAATTCCTTCCTGATCCCCCGAGAGACAATCGGATTTTCCCTGGATCAACTTTACCTATAAATGTCAGTACCCAGTTATATTATGTACATTCAGGAAAGTATCCAGGCCTTTCTTAAAGCAATCTACTGAGCTGGCTAGAACCACCTCTGCATGGAGTCTATTCCACATTTTCACAGCTCTTACTGTGAAGAAACCTTTCCGTATTTGGAGATGAAATCTCTTCTCCTCTAGACGTAAAGAGTGCCCCCTTGTCCTCTTTGTTGACCGTAAAGTGAATAACTCAACACCAAGTTCACTATATGGACCCCTTATATATTTATACATGTTGATCATATCCCCCCTTAATCTCCTCTTACCAAGGGTGAATAAATTCAGTTCCTCTAATCTTTCCTCATAGCTGAGCTCCTCCATGCCTCTTATCAGTTTGGTTGCCCTTCTCTGCACTTTCTCCAGTTCCCCAATATCCTTTTTGAGAACTGGTGCCCAAAACTGAACTGCATATTCCAGATGAGGTCTTACTAATGAATTGAACAGGGGCAAAATGATATCAAAATGTCAGTTCACTATCTCTTTATGCAGTATGTACCTCAAAAAGTACAAACACTTGGTGAATACCGCATAAAACAGTGTTAAAGTCAATTCACTAAGGAAATAAATACATAAATGCATGCATTAAATTAGTAGTAGTAGTAGTCCAAGCATGACAAATTTAGGGAATGCATGAACTTTCGACTGGTTAAGAATCCGGGGTGGTATGATTCGCTTGTCCCCTCCCTGAGGCTGTTCACTTCACTGGGTATATGTGAGGGTTTACATCCACTTTAAAGAAATAGCGCATGTGGTATTTTAGTAGTGTTTGTAGTGAGTTGCAAAAACTATTTGAAAAGCACTGAACTATTTCCTCCTGATCTTAAAGCGGTAGATTTACAACAACATTTTGTGAATTAAGCCCATTGCCATTTATTCTTCTCTCCCTAAGATACTGATGTTTTGCTGCACCATCTTCCTCCAGCCAGCAGAGGGAGAGCTAAAGCCAAGCAAGCCCATAGTCTTCTATGCAGAAAACTGAGAATCCTGGGAGTGATAGTTTGAGACAGCAGTCATATAAAATAATATATACACTATAATGGATGGTTATACTACAGATCCCAATAGGCACTGTGCAGTAGGAGGAGCGAAGAGATAATATTTTTATTAAGCTGTCAGGGAAAGTTCTTCCTCTTGGCACTGAGCGAGTTAGAGAGAGAGCACCTCGGAATATTCGCCTGCCAGTTGGAGACACGGCGTCCCTCTGTCCTCTTCCCACGCCGTCCCTCTGTCCTCTTCCCACGCCGTCCCTCTGTCCTCTTCCCACGCCGTCCCTCTGTCCTCTTCCCACGCCATCCCTCTGTCCTCTTCCCACGCCGTCCCTCTGTCCTCCCATGAAGATGACAGGGTGGGGTTTTAAAAAGGAAGGGGTGTGGTCTTGACAGGAAAGGGTGGGTCATATTTAAAATAGGGGTGCATGAGTTTAGTCAGGCCTAGGGCAGCACAAAACCTAAATACACCACTGACCTAGACTTCACCTATACCACACTTTCACCACATCTACCTTACACCTCTGCCAAGACTTTACCATACCTATACTGTATGCAGATTAACTGGGGCTGTCAATAAGTGCACCAATGCTCTTAAAGGGTCCCATTGATAGCTGTCAGAGGAACATCTCAAAGCACTGCCCCTCCCGTAATAATAATTATTCTGCAAGCTCTCTTTGATATCCTGCCCCCTCCGCTACCATCCTCCTTTTCTTTTGAATAGTGCATACCTTGTCGGTGTAGGACTAGCATTGCCACCATAAATGCGCCCTGGCAGTATAGTTCCAGCACTCTGTAGATTAAACGTTACTACTGCACTACAGGTGGCCTTGCTACTGTTTATGCTGATCTGGATGTCAAATGTCATCGTATGCCTAGTCCTTACAGTCCATTTTATCCTTGCATTGTTACTCCCCTTTATGCTTGCCTAGTTATCAAAAATATTGGATGACAATATATTAAGTTTGCTTTTGCTACCTGATTTGGTGCCTGTTTACTATTTTCTGTATTGTAGTTTTTTCAATACTGTTTCCTTAACCACTTCAATACCAGGCACTTAGACACCTTCCCGCCCAGACCAATTTTCAGCTTTCAGCACTGTCGCACTTTGAATGACAATTGCGCGGTCATACAACACTGTACCCAAACAAATTTTTTATCATTTTGTCCTCACAAATAGAGCTTTCTTTTGGTGGTATTTGATCACCTCTGCGATTTTTATTTTTTGCGCAACAAATAAAAAAATACAAAAAATTTTGAAAAAAAAACAAGTTTTTCTTTGTTTCTGTTAAATTTTTTGTAAATAAGTACGTTTTCTTCTTCAATGATGGGCACTGATATGGCTGCACTGACGGGCACTGATAAGGCGGCACTGATGGGCACCGATGAGGTGGCACCAATGAGGTGGTACTGATGAGGTGGCACTGACGGCCACTGATGGGCACTGATAGGTGGCACTGATGGGCACTGATAGGTGGCACTGATGGGCACTGATAGGTGGCACTGGTATGTGGCACTGATGGGCACTCATATGTGGCACTGATGGGCACTCATAGGCGGCACTGATGGGCACTCATAGGCGGCACTGATGGGCACTTATGGGTGGCACTGATGGGTACTTATGGGTGGCACGGATAGGTGGCATGGATGGGCACTGATGGGCACTGATAGGTGGGCACTGATGGGCACGGATGGACGCTGATAGGTGGCACTGCTGGACACTGATGGGTGGCACTGATTACACTGATGGGTGGCACTGATAACACTGGGTGGCATTGCTGGGTGATGGGTGGCACTGATTGCTACTTGATGGTGCCAGCCAGTGCCCATTTGTGGGCACTGACTGGCACAGATTGGGCATCATTTGCACATGTGGATGGCCAGGGGGTACATACCTGGCCATCCACATGTTGCCCACTTCCCTGGTGATCCTAGTGGAATCCCTGGTGTGGGCATCTGGGGGGGGCTGCGCTGATAAACAATCAGCGCAGACCCCCCCTGTCAGGAGAGCTGCCGATCGGCTCTCCTCTACTCGCGTCTGTCAGACGCGAGTGAGGAAAAGCCGATCACCGGCTTTTCCTGTTGACATCGTGATCAGCCGTGATTGGACACGGCTGATCACGTGGTAAAGAGCCTCCGCCGGAGGCTCTTTACCGAGATCAGTGTAGCAGTGTGTCAGACTGACACACCGCTCCACCGATCGCCGCGATGCGCGCCCCCACGGGCGCGCGGCGGCATGTTATCCTGAAGGACGTCATATGACGCCCAGTCAGGATAACGGAACCACTTCCCGGATGTCAATATGCTATTGACCGGGCGGGAAGTGGTTAAAATACTGTAGCACTATTAACCACTTGCTTACTGGGTACTTAAACCCCCCTCCTGCCCAGACCAATTTTCAGCTTTTGGTGCTCTCACACTTTGAATGACAATTACTCAGTCATGCAACACTGTACCCAAATGAATTTTGTCCTTTTTTCCCCACAAATAGAGCTTTCTTTTGGTGGTATTTGATCACTTCTGGGTTTTTTTTATTTTTTGCGCTATAAATGAAAAAAGACAGAAAATTTGGAAAAAAAAAACGCGTTTTTCTTTGTTTCTGTGATAAAATTTAGCAAATTATAAATTTTTCTTCATAAATTTTGGCCACAATTTATACTGCTACATATCTTTGGTAAAAATAACCCAAATTAGTGGATATTATTTGGTCTTTGTGAAAGTTATAGAGTCTACAAGCTGTGGTGCAAATCATACAAAATTGATCACACCTGATGTACTGACGGCCTATCTCATTTCTTGTGACCCGAACAAGCCAGGAAAGTACAAATACCCCCCAAATGACCCCTTTTTTGAAAGTAGACATTCCAAGGTATTTAGTAAGAGGCATGGTGAGGTTTTTGATGTTGTAATTTTTTCCCACAATCCTTTGCAAAATTAAGATTTTTTTTTTCTTTTTTTCCCACAAAATTGTCATTGTAATAGGTTATTTCTCTCACATGGCATGTGTATACCACAAATGACACCCCAAAAAAAATAATTTTGCTACTCCTGGGTATTACGATACCACATGTGTGGGACTTTTCCACAGCCTGGCCACTTAGAGAGGCCCAACATGCAGGGAGCGCCATCAGGAGCATAAATTACACATCTAACTTGTTGACTACCTATTACACTTTTGAAGGCCCTGGAACACCAGGACAATGACACATGACACTGATGTGGCACTGATGACAGATGCCACTAATACGGGGCACTGATGACAGATGGCACTTATACGTGGCACTGATATGATGTGGCACCGATGACTGATGGCACTAATACGTGGCACTGGTGACACTGTTGACAGATGGCACTGATGACAGATGGCACTTATACGTGGCACTGATATGATGTGGCACCGATGACTGATGGCACTAATACGTGGCACTGGTGACACTGTTGACAGATGGCACTGATGACAGATGGCACTGATATGTGGCACTGACGTGGCGCTAATGACATGTGGCACTGATGACAGATGGCACTTATACATGGCAGTGTGGACAGGTGGCAGTGTGGACAGGTGGCAGTGGGGACAGATGGCACTTTATTTTAATTTTTTCTACTTACGGCCGTTGCAGCCGTTCATCTCTCCCTCCTCACACGCTGTCTCTGTGTGAGGAGGGAGATCGGCGCTGAGAGATAATCTCATATGTTTACATATGAGATCATCTCTCATTGGACACACCGATCGCGCTGTAAATGGCCACTGTGATTGGGTGTTTACAGCGATCTGGCCGCACAGAACTTCCCTGATGCGCGCTCTCAGGAGCGCGCATTGCGGAAGTAAACAGGAGGATGTACAGGGACGCCCTCCCGGCAGGGTGCGTCCGCGCTGTTGCCTTCTTTCGGCTATAGCGTGGGCGCGAAGTGGTTAAACCACTATTAACCACTTGCCTACCAGCCGCCATCGTCGATAATAACGATGGCGGCAGGTCGGCTCTCCTGCGCAAATCGCCGTATCTGTACGGTGGATCACGCAGGTGCAATAGCAGGCGTGCCTGCATGTCGGGCGGACCCGATGTCTGCAGGCGGCCCGCGATCACCTAGTACAGAGGCAGAATGGGGATCTGCCTTTGTAAACAAGGCGGGTCCCCATTCTGACAGATGACATGACAGAGATCTACTGTTAATTGGGAGCAGTGATCTCTGTCATGTCCCTGCCAGCCCATCCCCCCTACAGTTAGAACACACCTAGGAAACACAGTTAACCCCTTGATCGCCCCTAGTGTTAACCCCTTCCCTGTCAGTGTCATTTTTACATTGTTCAGTGCCTTTTTATAGCACTGATCTTTGTAATAATGTCACTGGTCCCCAAAAAGTGTCATTTGGGGTCAGATGTGTCTGCCGCAATGTCGCAGTCCCGCAAAAAAAAACATAAAAACGCAGATTGCCGCCATTACTAGTAAAAACAATAAAAATAAATAAAGGTCCCTAAATCTATCCCATAGTTTGTAGACGTGATATGTTTTGCGCAAACCAATCAATATACGCCTATTGCGATTTTATTTTTACCAAAAATATGTAGAAGAATATATCAGCCTAAACTGATCAATATATAATATAAATATAATATATATATATATATTCAAAATTGTCGCACTTTGTTTATAGCGCAAAAAACAAACAAATGCAGAGGTGATCAAATGCCACCAAAGAAAGCTCTATTTGTGGTAAAAAAAAAAAGACGTCAATTTTGTTTGGGTACATCGTCGCACGACCGCGCAATTGTCAGTTAAAGCGACGCAGTGCCTTATCGCCTGGTCATTAAGGGGGGAAATGGTTAAGTATTACTTTCAGTGATTTCCTGTGATATTGTTTGTTTGTAGACTCAACCTGTTGTGTCAGAGGGGCTGAGGTTCTTGAGAAGGTCAAGGCATAGAACAGAGGGCCCATCCTATACAGCGGTTCCTATGGGGTTAGCGCTACACTTCATTAAAAAAAACAACTACACTATTGCAGCACTCTTTGCTGTTTTACTTATTCTGGCATATTATTTAAAGCGTGGGAAACCCATAAACTGTGTTTTTTTTTTATTTTTTCGTTTTTTTTTGGGGGGGGGGTTTAAGTGTTTTCGTAACACTAGTATTTCCATTTTAAAATAATGCTTAATAGAGCCATTAAGTACTGAAAATAGCTTGGAAAGCCTTTCACCTGGGAAGAAAAAGTTCATGTGACATTGAGCATAAAAGGCTAAAATATGGAAAATGTAACTAAAAGAGTGTAATTTTAGATTTCCAGACAAAAATAATGATTTTTATTTTTTTTTTGTCTCTGAGACTACACATCAGGCCAGTCTTTCTCTCCCGCCTGCCTTGTACACTTCTTCAGCGCTCTGCGTATAACTAATCACCTTTCATTTCTCCACCCTGGGAATTTGCTCTGCCAAACTGGGGCAGGGAAGTGGGAGCATTGTTGACAATTTGCATTTTGTATGCAGCCAGTCATTAAAATTGGTATCTCCTGAATCATTACCAGCCTAGCTTTCACCAGACGATACCAGACTGTTATTTTCTAAATGTGTTAAGGAGCCCCGGCAGGGAGCAGGTAAAGTCAGTCAGTAAGCTACTAATTCTATCAACGAAACATTGCAACCGCGCTAAGGTCAGAAAGTCCTCTCAATTTGCTTTTGATCTGTATTGTGTACAGAGTTCTATACAATTTCTTTCAAGCCAGATTCACAGGGCTTCTAACAGGGCTTTTTTGGGGTGAATATACACTATAAGGCCCAGAATTCTTTTTTTTAATGTCTTATGTTTAGGCTATACAATTTTTGTTTTACTATGTGCAATTTTTTAAAAGCAATGTGACAGGTCCCAGTCTTGTGAAGATTATATATTATCATTTAATGAACATCAGGTAATAATGAGTAACGGAAAGAGCAAAAAATTCAAGAGAAAGTGAAGAAGGGTTGCTGGATATGGATAAGTAAAATAGTTACTTGATCCTGATGGGTTTTTGTTCGGCAGTTCAGCAGAAAAATGGGGACCCCCGAGAGAGGGGGTTCATCTGAATCAAGAAGTACACGTCACTTCCGGTTCTCTCTGCGCGGTCTGTGGAACGCACACTGTCCAGACCCCGAGAGCACTTTGTTTTATTCCTGTATGTTTGCTGGAGCATTGGAGCTCCCTTACCCTGTTTTTCTAGGCTACTGCCTTATAATTTTTTTTATTAACAAATTCATTTTTTAACTGTGGTACGCTATGAGGGTCCATTTTGTTCTGCCAATTACATGTGGTACCCGGACATCCCCAGTCTGAAGTGAATATAGGAGGAAAAGCATTAGTGTTCCACTAATAGCTTGCATATACCCCTTGGTACGCTATTCACCCTAGGAGGAACCAGGAAGGACCAGGATCCCAGACAGTGGCCCGACTGGTTGTATCAGGTTGCAGAGAAGGATACACCCTGGGATTGGTCCAGCAGGGATAGGAGTATATCCCACTTATATGCCTTTGATCCCTACAGGGGTGAGGTGCTCTGGTGAGTGCAATCAGGAGCGGGGAGCACGAAAAAGTCACTCATATTTTTGACACTGGAATTTTGAACAGACGTCAGACTGAGTTTGCACCAGTCACCTTTGGGATTCTTCATTTCAACTTATCAAAAAAAATGTTTGTTTGATTTGTTATTTGGACTTTATTTTTGCTTATTGCACATGTACTGGACTGTTTTATTTTTGCATTTGAATGCTGTTTGCACACTAATCGGGTATATATACCTTAGTATTAGCTACATACCACACCATCACAATTTTTTATGGATTATTATTTTTTGTTTTCCACACTTGGGTATTCAACCCTTACTGTTCACACAGGAATTTGAGTATTTATACCTATTTACATTTGTGTTTCCTGATGGATTTATATTAGCCTTTATATGGCTTGTCACATTTGGTTCACTTAGCATTATATATTTTTTGTTTGGGATATTTCCCTTGCATTACTTTCCACCTCTCTATATTTACCACACTTGTGAGGTTTTATTCATTTCCATTATATAGAACAGCGCAAATTCCCTTTCTTCGTATCCTTATGAAGTGCAATGTGACTTGTTAGAGAAAGTGCAGACAAAGGGTTCACAAATGAAAGTCGTGCGACTTTGCCGGGCCTTCAACGCAACTTCAGGGAGTGCTTGTGTATAGTGATGGACGAACGTCTGACGGGACGCCCAAATGTTCGCGAACCACAGGTTTGCGGCGTGCCCCATTAATTTTAATGGCAGGCGAACATTAAAAACCTCCAGGTCATATTTGCAGCCACAAAATACTTACTAGCTTTGCACACACAGTCCCACAACATGGACACTGACATACCAGAAGTATTAAGTGAATCTGGGATCGACAACGACAAGCATTCTTTTTTTTTTTTATCTGTGAAATTTTGTCAATTCAGGACTCAGGTGCGCATGAAGGCCATGGAGGAGAGGCAAGGTCAGGCCAGGCTATGAAGGGGGTGCAGGAGATGATCAGTGCCACAGTCAGGGCAGCGCAGTCCTGTGCCAGTGTCCCAGTGTGCCAACCTGTGCTTGAGCCCCTGACCCCTCCCTCTGCCCGGCCCTTACTCCCACCTATGCAGGGCTCCACTGCGGTCGTCCGGAGGTGCCAGTCCAGTGCTGGTCCTCAGCCATGGTGCTGGCGCTGCCTGCTGATTGACTTCTCCACTGCTATCTCCCTCACTGACACCAGCACCGAGATAGAGAGCACTGACACCAGCAACTCGCTGCAGGACCCAAAAATATGACACCGCTCAACCTCTTCAAACAGGAGGGTACGGGCATATAGTACGGTGTGCTTTTTTTCTACAAGTGAGCCATAGGTAGAAAAAAGGTCCGTGTGCTAGATTACTGGTCACATGTGTTGAATTCCTCCGAGATCCATGCCTCATTCATTTTTATAAATGTGAGGTAGTCAACACTGTCGTGAGCTAGGCGAGTGGGCTTATCGGTCACGATCCCCCCCCCCCCCCTGCGGCGATGAACGTCCGTTCGGACAGGACACTGGACGAGGGGCAAGCCAACAGTTCCATTGCGAATTGTGCAAGCTCTGGCCAGAAGTCAAGCCTGCCCACCCAGTAGTCCAGGGGTTCATCACTTCTCAGAGCGTCCACATCGGCCGTTAACCCAATGTAGTCTGACACCTGTCGGTCTTCCCTGATGGTGGATCCGGATGACACCTGTCGATGGGTCGGCTGATATGAGATCATTCTATCAGAAGTGACCAACACATCTTCAAACAGCCCTCTTCTTGCAGGCGCTGTTGGATTGGTACCCGCAACTCTTTCTCTGGGAGTGGAAATTCCTCTGCCAGCTCACGCAAAAACAGAATGCAGCATTTCTCTAAGCAAGGCCTGGAAGTGCTCCATTCTGACAGCCCTCTTTGATTGTGGTAACATTTCCGCCATTTTTTGTTTGTACTGGGGGTCTAAGTACGTTGCCACCCAGTACTGGTCCTTGACCTTTATGCTTTTTATACGGGGGTCCCTCTTAAAACACTGGAACATTAAGGGCCCCCATTTGCACTAAACTGGAAGCGGTGTTGTGGCCTGGCTCCTGCTCATCATCCAGTATAATGTCGTTCTCCTCCCCCCATCCACAGACAACAACGGGGATCCCAGAAAGGTTTAAAGCATGCTCTTCTTGCTCCTCCTCATCCACCCTGGCACCATCCTCCTCTGACACCTCTTCAGACTCCTGTTGTTAACTTGTCTCAGAGTAGCCCCCCCTGGGAATTCATCCAGCATTGCGACTTCCTCACCTCCCTATTTCTGCTCCTCGACGGCTTGATCAATGACACAACGCAATGCACGCTCCATACAGAAGGCGTAAGGTACGATGTCACTGATGGCGCCATGGCTGCGACTGACCAGTTTTGTGATCTCATTAAATGGCCGCAGAAGTCTGCATGCGTCGCGCATGAGCAGCCACTGGCGTGGTGAAAAAAGCCAAGCTCCTCAGAACCTGTTCTGCCGCAGAGTTCGTACAGGTAGTCGTTAGGCTGATCCAGCAGAAATGTGCAGTTATCAAGCATATACAAGGTTGAGTTCCATCGCGTCGGGCAATTGCAAATAAGACGTCTGACCAGCAGATTGTGTCGCCGCTGAATGTCAGCAAGGCGAGCCATGGCCGTGTAAGATCTTCTGAAATGGGCCGAGATTTTCCTTGCCTGCCGCAAGATGTCCTGGACCCCCAGGGTATTTGACAACGAATCGCTGCATGACCAAGTTTAAGACGTGTGCCATGCATGGCACATGTGTAATTTTGCCCTGTTTCATAGTTACATAGTTACATAGTTACATAGTTAGCTAGGCTGAAAAAAGACACAAGTCCATCCAGTTCAACCATAAAAATAAAAGAAATAATAAATAAAAATAAAATATATCGTACAATCCAATAAACCCCATTCTATACCCACAGTTGATCCAGAGGAAGGCAAAAAAAAAAAACCAAAAGAGCATGCTCCAATCTGCTACAGCAGGGGGAAAAAAAATCCCTTCCTGATCCCCCTAGAGGCAATCGGATTTTCCCTGGATCAACTTTACCTATAAATGTCAGTACCCAGTTATATTATGTACATTTAGGAAAGTATCCAGTCCTTTCTTAAAGCAATCTACTGAGTTAGCCAGAACCACTTCTGGAGGGAGTCTATTCCATATTTTCACAGCTCTTACTGTGAAGAAACCTTTCCGTATTTGGAGATGAAATCTCTTTTCCTCTAGACGTAAGGAGTGCCCCCTTGTCCTCTGTGTTGACCGTAAAGTGAATAACTCAACACCAAGTTCACTATATGGACCCCTTATATATTTGTACATGTTGATCATATCCCCCCTTATTCTCCTCTTCTCAAGAGTGAATAAATTCAGTTCCTCTAATCTTTCCTCATAGCTGAGTTCCTCCATGCCTCTTATCAGTTTGGTTGCCCTTCTCTGCACTTTCTCCAGTTCCCCGATATCCTTTTTGAGAACTGGTGCCCAAAACTGAACTGCATATTCCAGATGAGGTCTTACTAATGATTTGTACAGGGGCAAAATGATATCTCTCTCTCTCTCTCTGGAGTCCATACCTCTCTTAATACAAGAAAGAACTTTGCTTGCTTTGGAAACCGCAGCTTGACATTGCATGCTATTATTGATCTTATGATCTACCAAAACCCCCAGATCCTTCTCCACTACAGATTCCCCCAGTTGTACTCCCCCTAGCATGCATGATGCATGCATATTCTTAGCCCCCAAGTGCATAACTTTACATTTATCAACATTAAACCTCATCTGCCACATAGTCGCCCAATTAGACAGAGCATTGATGTCAGCTTGTAAATTGGAGACCTCCTGTAAAGACGTTATTCCACTGCATAGCTTGGTGTCATCTGCAAAGACAGAAATGTTACTTTTGATCCAAGACCCAATATCATTAATAAAGATATTAAAAAGTAAGGGTCCCAGCACTAATCCTTGAGGGACACCACTGCTAACCTTAGACCATTCAGAGTAAGAATCATTAACCACGACTCTCTGAATTCTGTCTTTTAGCCAGTTTTCTATCCATTTACAAACCGATATTTCCAATCCTGTAGATCTTACCTTACACATGAGCCGTGTGTGGGGAACTGTATCGAACGCTTTTGCAAAATTCAAGTATACCACGTCCACAGCCACGCCTCTGTCCAAGGTTTTACTTACCTCTTCATAAAAAGAAATGAGGTTTGTCTGACAACTTCTGTCTTTCATGAACCCATGCTGTCTGTTGCTTAAAATGTTTTTTTCCAGCAAGAACTCGTCTATGTGGTCTTTTAATAATCTCTCCAGTATCTTCCCAACTATAGAAGTTAAACTAACAGGTCTATAGTTACTTGGTAAAGACTTTGTTCCCTTTTTAAATATAGGCACCACGTTCGCCCTGCGCCAATCCAGTGGTACTATTCCCGTCATTAATGAGTCCCTAAAACTTAAATACAATGGCTTTGAAATTGCAGAGCTCAATTCTTTTAAGATCCGTGGGTGGATGCCATCTGGTCCAGGTGCTTTATCCACCTTTATTCTGTCTAAATATTTCTGGACCATATCACTTTTGAGCCATTGTGGATCATTCGGGGCTGTGTAAATACCACCCCCATTATGCACATGAGCTCCCCCATGCTCTTTTGTATACACAGAGCTGAAGAAAGTATTTAATAAATTAGCCTTCTCTTTGTCCCCTGTCACCCACTCTAGATTATTTTGTAAAGGGCCTACATGCTCAGACCTGACCTTTTTACTATTAATATATTTGAAGAATTTTTTGGGGTTTGTCCTACTATCTTTTGCAATCTGCCGTTCGTTTTGAATTTTTGCATCCTTGATTTCCTTTTTAAATATTCTGTTAAATTCTTTGTAACATTTAAACAACACTAGTGTTCCTTCACTTTTATATTTTTTAAAAGCTCTTTTCTTATTGATCATAGCTTTTTTAACTTTGACCGTGAGCCACATAGGTTTTATTTTAAGCCTTTTAAACTTATTGCCCATGGGAATATACTTTGCAGTGAGGTCCCAGACAGTCTTTTTGAAGAAATCCCATTTCTGTTCTGTGCTCATTGATGCCAATATTCCCTCCCAGTCCAAGTCCTGGAGAGCAGCATCCTTGGAAAATGTGCTCTCTTGAAGTTGAGCGTTTTTATCTTTCCTGTATGTATTTCTTGCTTACAGCTAACATCAAATGAAATCATGTTATGATCACTGTTACCCAGGTGTTCCTTTATCTGGACATTAGTAATAAGCTCTGCATGGTTTGAGATTACCAGATCCAGCAGAGCATCATTCCTAGTTGGGGCCTCAATAAACTGGACCATAAAATTGTCCTGTAATAGGTTTATACATTTTTGCCCTTTAACTGTCCCAGCAGTGCCATTACTCCAGTCAATTTCTGGGTAGTTAAAATCCCCCATTATTATCACCGTCCCAGCCTTTGCAGCCCTTTCCATCTGTGCAAGGAGCTGAGTCTCCACCTCCTCGTGAACATTGGGTGGTCTATAACAAACCCCAATGATTAACTTAGAACTACGCACATCTATATGCAGTTCCACCCATAATGCTTCAGACTCATCACACTCTCCATCAACCAGGTCCTCTTTTACGCTTGCTTTGAGATCACTTCTCACATAGAGACAGACCCCTCCACCTTTCCTATTTACTCTGTCTCTCCGAAAGAGTGCATAGCCAGGAATATTAATAGCCCAGTCATGTGAAGATTGAAGCCAAGTTTCAGCAATACCAATTACATCATAGCTCTCCTCATGCACCAGAGCTTCCAACTCACCTATTTTGCTTGGCAGACTTCTGGCATTGGTGAACAAACACTTTAATGCATTACTACATTTTGCTCTGGTGTTTTTCATATCATTTTTAGTAGTACAGATGGCACTATAGTTTCCAATGGCAGTTTGCAACATGGGAAATTTCCTGTCACCTGCCATAACCCTCCCCCCATCTATTCCCATTCCACCCTCCATTAATGTCAGACCCCTAGCTAACCTGTCTGCCCGATGTAATTCTAGTTCACCCTCCCCCCTCAATCCTAGTTTAAATACTCCTCCAGCCTTCCCATAAACCTCTTCCCCAGCACAGCAGACCCCCTTCCATTCAAGTGCAAACCATCATTAGCATATAGGTTGCACCCCAATGAAAAGTCAGCCAAGTGCTCTAGAAACCCAAATCCCTCTTCTCTACACCAGGTCTTTAGCCATGCATTCAGCTCTCTAATCACCCCCTGCCTTTCCTGTGTTGCACATGGCACAGGCAATATTTCAGAGAATATCACCTTGGTATCAGAGACGTACTTACCGAGACCGAGATGCCGAGAGCGGCTCACCCTTGCGACCCAGCGCAGTCTACCCCCTGGAGATGGGACAGGGAGCAAACGGCACCAGGAGGCACAGGTCACCTCCGTAGGTAGGCAGAACCGGAGTGGAGACAGGAGGAGGCGATGACCTGGCTTGGCCCGACCAGCAGACAGCAGGAAGAGGAGGCAGAAGCCCAAACACCCGGCTGAGGATCTAACCCAGGAGGTAGCTCGGAAGGCCGAGCGGGTTGTGCGGCAATCCAATGAGGCCCTGGGTTCCCCAGGGAGCAGGAACTGGAGCAGCGGGGAGGTAGCAAGGACCGACTGAGGGTCTAGTACTAGTCACTGAGCTGGGGAGATGCTGAGCAAGGTCCCGGTTGCAGGCACGGGGTCAAACACTGGAGACCGTAGCAGAGTCCGTGGAACAGGCCAGGGGGTCAAACACAGGAGAGAGGTAGCAGAGTCCTTAGAGCAAGCCAGGGGGTCAAACACAGGAGAGAGGTAGCAGAGTCCGTTGAGCAAGCCAGGGGGTCAAACACAGGAGAGAGGTAGCAAAGTCCGTTGAGCAAGCCAGGGGGTCAAACACAGGAGAGAGGTTGCAAAATCCGTCGAGCAAGCCAGGGGGTCAAACACTGGAGGCAGATCAGGTACACTTTAACACAGGGATACACAGGCACTAAGCTGGAAAGACAGACCAGCAAGGTGCCTGTGCGTCTGCCAGCCTTTTATAGGCGCCAGGGGACGCTAATTGGGCGCCCTTGCACTCAGGCGTGCGCCAGTGCGCATGCGCGAACGCCGGACCGCCGGGCCGCGAGTGCGCATGCGCCGGAGCGCCGGGCCCCCGCGCATGCGCACTGGAGAGCGGGCCGTCCGTCCAGCGCCGTTCTCCTGACAGTGCCCCCCCCCCCCGAGGGGTGGCCTCTGGACACCCAAACTGGCCATTAGTTCTGGGTGAGCTTGGTGGAATGCCCGAATCAAGCGTGGGACATGCAGGTTCCTTGAGGGTTCCCACGAATTGTCCTCAGCCGGGTAACCCTTCCACCTGATTAGGTATTGGAGCTGTCTACCCATTTTTCTGCAGCTCAAAATTTCTTCCACCTCAAACTCTTTCTCACCCTCGATTAGGATAGGTGGAGGCGGTGGTCTTTCCCTGCCCGGGAAGGGGCTAGGGGCGATGGGCTTCAGGAGAGAAGCATGGAAGACCGGATGAATCCTATAGTTCTGGGGTAGATCGAGCTCAAAGGCCACCGGGTTCACAACCCTTTTGATCTTGAATGGACCGATGAACCTCGGCCCCAATTTTCGAGAGGGCACGGGTAATTTTAGGTTGGTGGAGGATAGCCAGACCTCTTCGTCGATCCTGAAAGCTGGGTTCTCCTTCCTCCCTTCATTAAAGTACTTGCTGTACCCATCCTGAGCCTCTTGAATTAATTTTTGTAGTTTTTGAAAATTATCCTGTAGGGATTCCACACGGTCCTGAGCAGCAGGAACAGAAGTTTCCGGGGGAGATTCGGGGAGAAAAGAGGGATGAAAGCCGAAGTTAGCCCAGAAGGGTGTTTGCTTAGTGGCGGAGTGGATGGAATTGTTGTACGCAAACTCGGCGTATGGTAGGAGAGTAGACCAGTCATTTTGGGAATCTGAGCAGAAGCAACGGAGATACTGTTCTAAGGTCTGGTTGGTCCTCTCCGTCTGACCATTGCTCTGGGGATGATAGGCGGAAGATAGACAGATCTTTATTTCAAGACATTTGCACAACTCCTTCCAGAACCTTGAAGTGAATTGAGTACCTCTGTCCGAGGTGATGCTCTTGGGTACTCCATGAAGCCTTACAATTTCTTTGAAAAATGCGTCGGCCGTGGTGGAGGCGGACGGGGTATAAAGTGTGCCATCTTGGAGAACCGGTCCACAATGACAAAGATGGTGGTGAATTCCTTAGAAGGGGGTAGCTCCACGATAAAATCCATAGAGACTTCTGCCCATGGGCGTTCAGGAATGGGCAGAGGTCTTAGTAGCCCCCATGATTTGGCCTTCGGCCCATAACTGCGCTGGCAAGGAACGCAGGAGGCGACATAGTCTTTGCAGTCCTGTCTCCAGCCTGGCCACCAAAAAGAACGGGAGACAAGTTCGGTGGTTTTTCTGGACCCAAAATGACCTGCCAATTTATGGTCATGGAAGGTTTTAAGTACAGATGGCCTCACTCCTAGAGGGACAAAGATCTTTTCCCCAGACCACAGGAAGTCATCGTGACTAGTCAGGGAAAAGTTGGTAGGGGCCGGGTCGTGCCTGGTAGCGGTTTTAATGGCAGACATGAGATCCACCTGGGTAATCAAGCCGAAGTTTTGTGGAGATAGAATGGTGCAGGGTTCGGTTTCTTGGGTAGTTTCGAGGAACATGCGGGAGAGCGCATCAGCTTTTCCATTTTTGGAGCCTGGTCTATAGGCGATGAGAAAGTTGAACCTCGAAAAGAAAAGAGCCCATCTGGCCTGCCTGGGTCTTAGTCGTTTGGCTGTCCTAAGGTACTCGAGGTTCTTATGGTTGGTCCAGACCATAACAGGGTGAGATGCCCCCTCCAGGAGATATCGCCATTCTTCGAGGGCAAACTTGATGGCTAGAAGTTCCCTGTCCCCCACATCGTAATTCCTCTCAGGAGGACTCAGTTTCCGGGAGGCAAATGCCACCGGGTGAAGGAGAGCTTTAGCGCCCTGGCGCTGGGAGAGGATGGCCCCCGAGAGCTGTTTCGGAGGCATCCACCTCCAGCACAAAGGGCAATGTGGGGTCCGGATGTCTTAGGATTGGGGCGGAGGAGAACAGGGATTTTAACTGGACAAAGGCCGCCTGGGCTGCTGGAGACCAATGGAACTGGTGATGTTGATGGGTGAGTAGGGTGATTGGTGCCACAGTGGAGGAGAAGCCAACGATGAATCTCCGGTAAAAGTTGGCAAACCCGATGAACCTCTGCACTCCTTTTTTGTCCTTGGGAGCTGGCCAATCCTGGATAGCTCGGACTTTTTGTGGGTCCATTGCAACCCCACTGGTGGAGATAATAAACCCCAAGAATTGTACGGTGGACTTTTTGAATTCGCATTTTTCCGCTTTGAGATAGAGTTTGTGCTGCCTGAGGATGGTGAGGACCAGTCTTTTTTTTTTTTTTTTTTTTTTTTTAAATCTTTATTTCACATTTTTACCATAACAAATTCTTTTACTTCAAAACAATTTACATTTTACCACACCCTGTCCCCCCCCCCCCCCCTCTTGTCCCAACCTTGCAAGATGGTCCTACATTCTCTCCAAATTTACTCGTTAATTCCGGTCGGCTTGAGATTGTGGGTCGCAGCCCCCTGTCCCTCCTTGTGTGTATTAAGATCTAGTCTCCTCCCATTATCTAGTTATCTCTTCAAAGTACCTCCATGTTTTTTTGAACTCCTCCCAGCTTTGCCATCTTCCCTCTCTTTCCTCTGTATTTACCCCTTCAGTCTCCCTGAATTCTACTCCTTCCAGGGTTTGTCTCATATTAATTCGGGCAATCCATTCCCTTATCTTCGGGCACTCTGCTTCCATCCAATTTTTTGGAATTCAATTTTTAGCTTCGTTCAAAAGAATAGGAACCAATGGAACCTATACTGTTTCAGAGGGATGTCAGTCCCATGGAACAACACGGCCCATGGGTCATTCGGGACCTCTCTTCCTGTAACTATTTTTACTAAGTCCAAAATTTGTTCCCAGTATCTTTTAATGATGGGACACCCCCACCACATATGTATCATTGTGCCAATAGTCCCACAGCCTCTCCAACACTTTGGAGATTTGTCCCTTTGAATTTTGCTCATTTTAACTGGAGTTATGTACCAGCCTGAGAGGCATTTATAATTTACTTCCGTTGTTTTGGTATCAAACTCTACCCCATGTATTAACTTGAAAATCTTGTTACTTCTATCTATGGAGCAAGAGACCCCTAGCTCCTCCCCCCATCTTTCAACGCATGGAGGTACGCCCTCAAAGTCCTCCTGTATCAACATTTTGTATATTCGTGAAATGTTATTTTTAGTTGTAGGTCGCAAACAAATTTTTTCCATTGTGGTATAATCATTACCACCTCGGATTGGTTGCGGCAGTGTTTCTACGAAGTGCTTCAACTGGGCGTACCTCCATGAGTCTATTGACATTAAATCTTCTTCTTTTTTTAACTCGTGATACGTGCATATTTTTCCTAATTTAGTGATATCTCTTAATCGTGCATCCCCTTTTTTTATCCAATTGCCCCATAGTTTACTCCTCCCGGGTTAAAAAAAAACGTTATTTTTTAAGTATATCAATGGAGAATTATATACCCACCCTTTTTTCCTATGTAACCTATCCCACCCTTCTAACGCAACCCGTGTGATTTCATGTGTGTCCTCCCCTGGTAACCAAAATTTTGGTGGATTCCATATTTCGTGACCTAAATTCCTATTGCTTAGTGTATTTTCCAAGTTACACCATCTCTTTTTCTCCCCCTCTTTTGTCCATTCAGTGATTCGTGAGAGTGCAATTGCGCAAAAATATTTCTCGAAGTCGGGGAGGGCGAGCCCCCCTTGTTTTTTTTCTCTTGATAGGGTTTCAGCTGCTATACGTGGCCTCTTATTGTTCCAAATTAATTTGGAAATCATATTCTTCAGGATTTTAAAAAAAAACTTTAGGAACTGCTAGGGGGAGCATTTGGAGTTTATAATTTATTTTGGGGGCAATAATCATTTTTATCGCGTTGATTCTCCCCACCCACGATAAAGGTCTTAGTGAGAACTTTTTTAGTTCATTTTTTATCTCTTCTAGTAAGGGAATATCATTTATCAAATAAATCTTCCTCAGGGAGCCTGCCAGTCTCACCCCTAGATACTTGATATTCTCCCTCCAAGGGAATTGGAATTCTTTTGACACACGGGATACTTCTACTTTGTCTATGTTAATGTTTAAGATCTCTGATTTAGTGAGGTTAATTTTAAAGTTTGATATATGACTGTAAATTTTCAATACCTTAAGGAGATTAGGGAGTGTGGTTCGGGGGTTAGTTAAAAAGAAAAGCACATCGTCGGCAAAGGCCGCTAGTTTGTGGACCTCCCCTCCCACTTCTATACCTCTTATATCTAGTGTATTCCGTATAGTGGACAATAGTGGTTCTAGGGACAACACAAATAATAGGGGGGACAGAGGGCAACCTTGTCGTGTGCCGTTTTTCATAACAAAGGGTTGCGAAAGCAGGCCATTCACATTGACCCTTGCCTGTGGATGGTCGTATAGGATCCTTATCCAATTAATCATTCTGGGTCCTATCCCCATGTGTTCTAAAGTAGTAAACATGTGTCCCCAGTCTATTCGATCAAAAGCCTTCTCGGCATCCATTGATAAGAATAGACTGGGGACACTACTCAGCCTGCCTGCATGTAAAAGTAGTAGGGCCCTAACCCCATTATCTCTTTCTTCTCTTCCCTGCACAAAACCCGCCTGATCTGAGTGTACCAATTCTGACATCTTTTCCTTTAATCTACTTGCTAGAACTTTCGCGAAGAGCTTGGTGTCCACATTTAGAAGGGCTATAGGGCGGTAGCTAGAGCATAAAGTTTTATCCTTGTCCTCTTTCAATATCAATGTTATTGAAGCCATCAATGCTTCTTTTCCCATTACACATTCTCTCCCCAGCTGGTTCCAGTACTGGCATAACCTGGGCACCAGGATATCCCCGAATCTCTTAAAATAGGTCAAGGAAAATCCGTCCGGGCCCGGACTTTTGCCAGCAGGGGAACTCCTGAGGGCTTCATATATTTCCTCCTCTGTTATGGGTCTATCCATGGTTGAACTATCTTCCTGTGACAGTGTGGGGACCAAGCTATTCTTTACAAAATTCGAAGATTCTAGAGCTTCTTCTTGTGTGAGTTGTCTTTTTGATTTGACGTCATAAAGGGTTTCATAATATGCTCTAAACTCACTCGCGATGTCTCTAGTTATATTTACCATTGACCCTTCTTTATTTTGAATTTTATCTATAAAGTTCCTTTCCCTCTTTTTTTTTAGCATCCTTGCTAAATGTTTCCCACTTTTATTTCCCCATTGAAATGTATCTCTCTCGAGTTTGTGGAACCATTTCCTCGCTTCTTGATCTATAACTGTTTTTAATTCCTCTCTTTTGTTTAGTAATCTATGGAAAGTATCCTGTTTACGCATCTTCTCGTCCCTATGCTCTTGTTCAAGTGTATGAATTTCCTCTGTCATCCGTCTTCTAAGCTCCCTTTTCTCTCTCTTATTTCCAGCTCCGATTGAGATAAGAATCCCTCTAATGTACGCTTTGTGTGCTTCCCAAAGGGATGCTATAGACGTCTCACCCGTGTCATTGGTGTCGAAGAAGAATAATATTTCCCTTCTAATTTTTTCTGCGTTGCTCGGGTCCGCTAAAAGGTTGTCGTTAAGACTCCATGAGCATGTCCGCCTTTGAATTCCAGGTAGGGTAAAGGACATCGAGAGAGGAGCGTGGTCAGAGAGGGACATTATCTCGATCTGAGATTTACCCACTCTATCTAAAGATTTATGGTCTACAAAAAAATAATCTAAGCGGGAATACGTCCCGTGTACTGGGGAAAAAAAAGTGAAGTCTTTAATATTTGGGTGTTGCGCCCTCCAGACGTCTACTAACTGACTTAGCCTCAGTTTCTCTTTTATTTTTTTTAGCTGGTTGGTGCTCAGAGTCCGGGATCTTGATGTAGAATCCATATTGGGGTCCCAACCAAAATTCAAGTCGCCGGCCACTATTAATTCTCCAGTCCGAAGACTCGCCAGGCGACTCAGAATCTGGATTAGGAACCCAGTCGGGTTCTTATTTGGACTATATATGTTTGCTAATGTAATTGTGTTGTCCCCAATTCTACCCTTTATAAATAGGAACCTGCCTTCCGGATCAACCAGCCTCTCCAACAGAACAAACCTAATATCTTTCGCAAACCCTATTGCCACCCCCTTGGCACCTCTTGTTGGAGAGTCTCCATAAAACCACATAGGGTACTCATAGGACATGATCTTGGTGTTACTCTCTAGAGATAAATGAGTCTCCTGTAAAAAAACAATCTCAGACTGATAGGTATACAATTCCTGCATTATCTTATATCTTTTTCTCTGCGAATTTAACCCTTTCACATTGTACGTGATTAATTTCAAATCCCTATCTGCCATATTTCTTCAAGGTGATGAAAGTAGAGCGATCGGACCTGGACTGTATATTTATTCAATTGTTCTTGCAAGGTAAGGACCTTTTCCCACCCCTCCCCTCCTCCCTTAAGCCTCCCTCCCCCCGACCCCGACCCCTCCCCCCACCATTCCCCCCTAACCCCTGGTCGATACCGACCTTATGTGTACAGCGAGGCATCTCTTAGAGACACCTCCTGTCCACAGCGCCTCTGGGGTGGAGCTCCGAATCAGACGGACAGAGGCACCATCCGCCCCCCCGCCGGAGCAGGGGGGGCGGGCCAAGACCCCACGCACCCCCCGGGCGCCTCCAGCACCCTGCCCCTCCCCCACCACTTCCCCCCTGAATACTCCCCCAAAAAAAAAAAAAGGGAGGGGGAGTCCTATTTTATTAGTTCCGGGTATCAGGAATTTTGGGGATCGGAATCTCCAATTCCTGGCAAAAATTTGAGAGGTCTTCCAAAAATTTCATACGGACTGTTCTCCCTGATCTTGTGACTATCAGGGCTGTTGGAAATCCCCAACTGTATTTTATGTTTAGTAAACGTAAACTCTCCAATAAAGGCTGCAGCTGTCTTCTCCTTGCAAGAGTCCCTGCCGAAAGGTCCGGAAAGACCTGTAGCTCCGTTGTTTCAAATTTTAAAGGGGGGCTACCCCTGAGTTTACTCCAAATACGTGCTCTATCATCATATGAATGGAACCTAATGAGGACATCTCTGGGTACTTCCTCTCTAACCCCTAAGGGTTTCCTGATGCGGTGCACTCGATAAATTTTTAAGTCCTTATCTTCAGTCATATCTAAGACAGGCTTGAAAATACTTTTTCATTTTTAAGCTAAGGTCTTCCCCTCTCTGTTCCGGGAGGGATCTTATCCTCAAGTTTTGTCTTCTACTCTGGTCTTCCATACTTTCCATTTTGTATTTCATGTCCCTTTGGCCAATTTCCATTTTGTCCAGCTGCTTCCTGATCTCCAAATTTTCTTTTGCCTGTTCTGCTGAGAATTCCTCTACTTTCTCCATTCTTTTCAATAGAAAGCCCATATCTATTCTGATATTTGTAATTTCCATTTTAATAGAGTTTTCTAATTTAGCAAACATTTCTGCCGTTTTTGTTGGTATTTGTGTAAAATCACTTTGTGGTGGACTAGGTCCGCCGTCCCCCACTCTCTCCGACTCCCCTTCTAGCCTGGTTGTTCCGGCTTGCTCTGCTCTTTGTTTTTCTAGCTCTTTCTTTTTTTCCTTAGCCCCCTGTTTCTTCTCCATCTCAGGGCTTTTTATACTGATATCTTTAAGGTATTTTTGTATGGTACTGGTGTTTAAGCTCTCTTTGGGGGTTTTAGGCTCTGTTGCTCTTTGTGATCTCCCTTTCATTTTTAGGCTATGACGCCTGCAGCATTGGCCATTGCACCCAAACCCTTTAGTTTTGATTTCAGTAATAGGTCCGTAAGGAAATCTCTTTTTTTTAAGGATTGGGGCTATGCCTCAAGTGGTGCGCCTTTTTGGCCTAGTGGTTGGTTTGTTTGCCTGGACCTATGTTCCATATACACAAAGTCTATGTAGGATACTCTAAGGCCGGATGGACCCACGGTAGAGGCCAAAATATATGAAAAAAAGGGAAGAAGAGAATACCTTGCAACAAAGAAAAAAGAACAACCGCTCCTACTGTATAACCTGTATGTTTAATAAGATCTTGAATTTAATCGTGGCACCCAGATGTAAGTAGGACCAAAAAGAATACTTCCTTTCAAGGACACTTGTATAAAATGCTGCCAGATCTTATTTCTTCGCAGGGACACTATCTAGTTGGTGTACAGATAATTTAAGTTACACCTGTGTTGTTTAAAAAGTTGGGGTTGCTCTTTGTAATTTGAGTTCATCACAGGTATAATTCAATGTGTCTTTATTGCATGTCCCCTTGCAGTTGCCACTATGCAGGGCCCTCAGGCTTTATTACATATGTCCTTGCTGTCCCAACCATACCGTACCGACCTATCAGGTCTCAAAATAGTGTAATTTTCTCCGCCGCTCTCATCCAGCTCTAGAAAGTTTAAATCTCTCATGTAGTCAATAACATTTATAATGCTGGTTCATCCAGCCTGCAGTGGATGGCCCTTTAAGTGAAATATACCGGCAGTTCCAGCCTTATCAAACAGTCAAAATGTATATCCACATGTAATGTCCATCTAAGCTTATGATAAGTCTGTGAGAGTGTTCAGGAAGTTTTCCCCTTTTTTTTTTTTTCTTTTTTTTTCCTTTTTTCCTTCCTTTCCTTCCCTTTCTTCAGAAAATATTCAAAGCCTTCTTTCAAAATATCAGAAAATAAAGAAAATACTCCATACCTTAAAGGGATGCCAGTCTAAAAAATCCCTTCCCCAGTCACCTGATGTTCAGTTGAGGGGTTGCCGTCCATCAGCTGGGCGGGATAATGAGGGTCTCCACTGCGCTGAGGGTCTCCGCTGTGCTGAGTGCCCGTGGTAGGTTGCAGTTTAAAAAAGCTGGAGCGGCATGTGTTCTGAGCCTGTAGGTTACCCAGGGGTGCTTTATGTGGGGTCCCGTTCTCGGAGGTACACCGGACCTATAGCCGTGAGGTCTGCAGCAACTAGTATGCCTCCGGGTGTGCCTTCCTGGTTCTCGGGGGGAGCTTATCCCCTTCTCTGCGTCGTCCGGGTGTTCGCGTTCTCCCGCCGGACTTCCAAACGCGGTAATCTGAGTGGGGAGGGAGTTTGCACCAGAGCGCTCCAGGGGTCTTCTCCGGCGGGTTTAGGCAGCTGCTAGGCGGACTCTCACCACCGCCCAGCCTGTCCCGGATCGTATTCCCCGCCGGAGATCCATGCGGGCCTGTTCCTCCGCCGTCACCAGGCTCCTCCCCCTACGCCGGCGTCTCACGTCGGCATGGCGTGTGACGTGAGGACCAGTCTGACATGCATTTGGTGGAGTTCGGGAGTGGCAGAGAAGATAAGAATATCGTCAAGATAGACCACTAGGAAGTCATCCAGGTACTTTCGGAAGATATCATTCACTAAATGTTGGAACGTTGCTGGGGCATTGCAGAGCCCAAAAGGCATTACAAGGTACTCG
Organism: Lithobates sylvaticus; assembly: GCA_028564925.1. Taxonomy (NCBI): domain Eukaryota; kingdom Metazoa; phylum Chordata; class Amphibia; order Anura; family Ranidae; genus Lithobates; species Lithobates sylvaticus. Next base: position 159,921,214 of record CM053033.1, read on the forward strand.
TAGTGCCCGAACCATGATCTGAAAGCGGTCTTCCACTCATCACCCGCCCTGATCCGTATGAGATTATAGGCCCCGCGTAGATCAAGTTTGGAAAAGATCCGCGCAGACCGAAAACGCTGAAACAACTCGGGGATGAGGGGAAGTGGGTACCTGTTTTTAATGGTGATCTTGTTGATCTCTCTGTAATCGATACAAGGCCGCAACAAGCCATCCTTCTTCTCGACGAAGAACATACCGGCTCCGGCCGGTGAAGAAGAAGGACGGATGAACCCCTTGGCCAGGTTCTCGTCTATGTAAGTTTTAAGGGTTTTCAGCTCGGTTTCGGATAGGGGGAAGATACGGCCGAAAGGGACCGCGGCACCAGGTAAGAGGTCTATGGGGCAGTCGTAGGGTCGGTGAGGCGGTAGGTGGTCGGCCTGTTGTTTGTCGAAGACATCTTTGAACTCGAGGTAGACAGGGGGTACGTGTTTCAGACTGTCGGGCACGGGTACTAGGGCCGAGCAGGAAGCTGGGGCTGGTGAGGAGCAGTTTTGGGCGCAGTATGGAGAAGGGAAGGAGACCTCCTTCGTTCGCCAGTTGATCAGGGGTTCGTGCGCTTGTAACCAGGGGAGCCCCAAGATGATGGGAAACATAGGGGATGGAATAATGTCCAAGTGGAGGAGTTCCTTATGGCCGGAATCGGTGGTGACGAAGATGGGACTGGTTTCGTAGGTGATTAAGCCGGAGCGTGGAAGGGATCCATCGGCTAGATGCACCTGAAGGCACTGCTTCTTGGGGACAAGGGGAAGATGAAGCCTGGAGGCAAGAGAAGAATCCAAGAAGCAGCTGCAGGCCCCAGAATCAACTATGGCTGGGAGGCGGACCATCTTTCCCGTTAGCTGTAGAGAAATAAAGAGGACAATATAAGTTTGGGAGAGACTGGAAACTTGGTGATTAAGGTTAAGGTTAGAGAAGGACTTACTAGGCCTTATGGGGCAGGTCCGAAGAAAGTGCCCGGACCCCCCGCAATAAAGGCACAAGTTGGCCTGTCGCCTACGTAGACGCTCTTCTGGGGTCAAAGGGGCACGGACCAGGCCTAGCTGCATGGGTTCGGTTCCGGGAGTGGCTACCGATGGTGCATGGAAGGAGGTTTGGGCAGGGCTAGGCTTGGGCAACATCCAGTTGGGACGAGGCGTCTGGAAGCGTTCAGCGCAGCGTTCCCGCATGCGCCGGTCAATTTTGGTGACCGCTTGGATGAGATCTTCCAGGGAATCCGGGATGTCAATCCGGGCAAGCTCGTCCTTGAGGGAGTCCGATAGTCCTTGGCGGAATTGGTATTTGAGGGCCGGCTCATTCCAGCCGGTGTCGGCTGACCATTTCCGGAATTCCGCTGTGTAATCTTCAACCGGCCTCCGGCCCTGGGAAAGGTTATGCAGAGTGGTCTCAGCCGTAGCCCCCTTCTGGGGGTCGTCGTAAAGTTGGCCAATACTTTCAAAGAATGTGTCCACTGAGTTCAGTACTGGGTTCCTTTGTTCCATCAAGCTATGGGCCCATGCTTGGGGTTCCTCGGCCAAGAGGGAGATAATGAACCCTACTTTCACGACCTCAGAGGAAAAAGTCCTGGGTTGAAGGGCCAGATACAGGGAACAGGCATTCTTGAAAGCCCTAAACTTCTTGCGGTCACCAGAGAACCGCTCAAGTATGGGAACTCTGGGTTCGGGAGAAGCTACAACAACTGTGGGGTTAGTAGGTGCTGCGGGCGAAGGGACCCCACTGGCGGTGGCGGAGTTGGTAGCTGCGGGGTTGGGTGTCCCAGTCAGTTGCTGTAGGCGGCTGTCGATCTGGGTATACCCCACTTGTAGCTTTTAGACAGCCTCAGTAAGTGCTGCCATCTGCTGGCACAGGATCTCCAGGGGTGAACACGCTCTGTCGGTCTCGGACATGGCTGGTCTGTACTATCAGAGACGTACTTACCGAGACCGAGATGCCCGAGAGCGGCTCACCCTTGCGACCCAGCGCAGTCTACCCCCTGGAGATGGGACAGGGAGCAAACGGCACCAGGAGGCACAGGTCACCTCCGTAGGTAGGCAGAACCGGAGTGGAGACAGGAGGAGGCGATGACCTGGCTTGGCCCGACCAGCAGACAGCAGGAAGAGGAGGCAGGAGCCCAAACACCCGGCTGAGGATCTAACCCAGGAGGTAGCTCGGAAGGCCGAGCGGGTTGTGCGGCAATCCAATGAGGCCCTGGGTTCCCCAGGGAGCAGGAACTGGAGCAGCGGGGAGGTAGCAAGGACCGACTGAGGGTCTAGTACTAGTCACTGAGCTGGGGAGATGCTGAGCAAGGTCCCGGTTGCAGGCACGGGGTCAAACACTGGAGACCGTAGCAGAGTCTGTGGAACAGGCCAGGGGGTCAAACACAGGAGAGAGGTAGCAGAGTCCTTAGAGCAAGCCAGGGGGTCAAACACAGGAGAGAGGTAGCAAAGTCCGTTGAGCAAGCCAGGGGGTCAAACACAGGAGAGAGGTAGCAAAGTCTGTTTAGCAAGCCAGGGGGTCAAACACAGGAGAGAGGTTGCAAAGTCCGTTGAGCAAGCCAGGGGGTCAAACACTGGAGGCAGATTAGGTACACTTTAACACAGGGATACAGGGACACACAGGCACTAAGCTGGAAAGACAGACCAGCAAGGTGCCTGTGCGTCTGCCAGCCTTTTATAGGCGCCAGGGGACGTTAATTGGGCGCCCTTGCACTCAGGCGTGCGCCAGTGCGCATGCGCGAACGCCGGACCGCCGGGCGCCGTTCTCCTGACACTTGGAGGTCCTTCCCTTCAACTTTCAGCCTAGTTCTTTAAATTGATTCTTAAGGAGCCTCCACCTTCCATGTATACTGTCATTGGTTCCAATGTGGACCAAGACAGCTGGGTCATGCCCAGCCCCTCCCAGTAATTTATCCACCCGGTCCACCACATGCCGAACCCTGGCACCAGGGAGACAGCAAAACATTCGGTTGAGGCAATCCTGGCGACAAATTATTCTATCAGTCCTTCTGATTATAGAATCCCCTATTACCACCAACTGTCTAGGCCTACCTGCCCTCCCCTCACCACCTCTACTAGATGGTCTGCTCTCCCGGCTGTTAGGGGTAGCAGTGACCTCTAGGGCTGCCACCTCTGTGTTTGCCACCTCCACATCTTCACCCAACTTGGCAAATTTGTTTTGATGCACAAATACAGGGCTGGCCTTCCTTTTCCGCAAGCCCCTTCCACTCCCTCTTACTACATTAACCCATCTTCCTATCTGATAATCCTGACTTGCCCCTCCACCCTCCACATCACCCCTACTGACCACCTGCTCAGCGAGCAGAGGACCCCTTTCAAGGTTATCCTTTCCGCCCAGTGTTGCAACTTGCTCCTCCAGATCTCTAATGCAAGCTCCCAGAAGGGCAACCCGCTCGGCAGATTGGCACCATTGTCGCACACCACTTTACCAACTGTCAAATTGAGCGGTGTTAGCCACTGATCTGCCTCTGAACGCAAAGCTGAAAGGAGTGCAGGGCCAGTGTGGCTCTTGGCTTCCAGGCACAACAGACGCAGCACAGCATGGCAACGTCTCACCTGGCATGTCGAATAGGTTCTGGGGATCTTGGGCGGCACAGCGAAAGAGACGCTAGCAGTGGAAAAGGAGGAGTCAGCCGAGGAGGAGAGGGAGGATGGAGTAGGAGGAGGAGAAGAAGAGGCAGGCCTGCATGCAATCCGTGGCGGTAAAACCAAATCTACACGGGTGCCACGGGTTACATGCTTGACGGCTGTCAGAAGGTTCACCCAGTGGGCAGTAAAAGTTATATACCTTCCCTGCCCGTGTTTGCTAGACCACGTGTCTGTGGTCAGATGTATCTTGGCACCGACACTGTGTGCCAGAGATACATTCACTTGCCACTGAACATGGCCATATAGCTCTGGGATGCCCTTCTGTGAGAAATACTTCCTTCCTGGGACCTTCCATTGTGGTGTTCCAATGGCCACAAATTCGAAAGGCCTCCGAGTCCACCAGTTTATATGGCAGTAGTTGGCGGGCTATCAGTTCTGACAAGCCAGCGGTCAACCGTTGGGCAAGAGGGTTATCCGGCGTCATCATTTTTTTACGCTTGAACATTTGGCCCACGGAAGCCTGCCTTTTTCCAGAAAAACGTGAGGGCGGCATGATGGAAGGTGGAGTGGAGGACAATTCTGAGGAGAGAGGAGAAGAAGTAGAAGAGGCTGGACGGTGAGAGCCTGGAGTGTGGGTTTGTGGGTTCTGACGGCATTGCTCCCACTGGGCGCGGTGATGGCAGTTCATGTGCCTTCTTAAGGCGTCGTCCCTAGGTGAGTGTTGGGCTTACCGCGACTTATGCGCTGACTGCAAAGGCTGCAGATGGCAACACTATTGTCAGCAGCGGACACGTTAAAAAAATCCCACACTGCGGAGCCACTGTGCCGGTGTCCTGGGAGCGCCAGATGTGACCGTACATGGTTGATGGCTCGCTCCTAATACATTAGCAGTCTGGTTTGTCCCTCCTGTGCAATGTAAGTTCCGCCTGCTTCGCCTCCCTATCTGCTGGTCCATCTCTCCCTCTGAACTCCCCTCCTCTTCCTCTCTTATAGGCACCCACGTGACGTCCCTAGACACGTCATCATCGACGTCACCTTCCCCACCACTATAATTAGAAATCTCGGAGTAGGCAGCAACAGCGGGGACCAACCTCCTTGGGCTGATCTGGGTATTGTGGTCAGACTGCTGAGTGGCGGTTGTTGCTACCTCCTCTTCCTGATCCAATGCCATGAATGGCTGCGCATCGGAAATGTCTTGTGATGGATCGGAAAATAATTCCTGTGACTCAAGCGGAGGGTATATGGTGGTGTTGGTGGTAGTGTCTTTGGGGGTGCACACAGCAGAGAGTGAAGAGGGTGCAGATCGAGAGGATGAGGAGGGTGCAGAAGAGTAAGGCTGAGTGAGCCACTCAACCAAGTCTGGTGCGTCCTTTGACGTAATCGAACGCACCTTCTGCAACTTCCCACTTTGGCTCAAGCCTGGTGCTCCTGCCCTACCCCTACCACCCCTGCGGAAGGGCCTGCCTCTTCCTCTGCCTGTCATTTTTTTAAATGGCCCTGTGACAAAAGTCTCTAGAGAAGTGCAGTATATGTGGAAGAAGGTATATAACACCCGGCTTCAATCTGTCGTTTTGGGGGGCCACTGGTCTATCACACCAGTTATAATACTTTTTTCTAATTGCGTTTGTCACTCTTTGTAGTATCGCTGCAGAACCGCTCAGCAGTCACAATGCTGCACAGTAGAAATGCACTATACTATGCTTTCTATATTTGAAAGTATTTTATACGTGTATTACACCCCTATATACTGCACACCAAATAGTAAACCTATACCAGTCCTTAAAAGGACTTTTGTGGACCTATATTCGTTATCGATTTGTGTCGCTACAGTCTGTCCCTGCGACACACAGCAACCTCTCTCTTCACTGACAAAAGAGCTGCAGAACCGCTTAGCAGTCACAATGCTGCACAGTAGAAATGCACTATAATATGCTTTCTATATTTGAAAGAATATTATAAGTGTATTACACCCCTATATACTGTACACCTATACCAGTCCTTAAAAGGACTTTTGTAGACCTAATAGTAGCTAGTGATTACAGACTGTCCCTGCTCCACACAGAATCCTAGCCCTACACTGACAAAAGACAGAATGTAAAATGGCAGCCAGATCAGGTCTATTTATAAGGTAGGGGGCAGTGATGTAAGTAACTGAGTTAAAATAAACTGAGTTACCTAACTCAGTTACTTTAGAGGGTAACAAGTAATCTAACTGACTGACTGACTGACTGACTGATTACTGACTACTTTTCCCCTCATGGTAACTCAGTTCCCATTACTTTGGCTTAGTTACCCCAATTACATCTACCGCCACTAGATGGCAGTAGTGTAATTCCGTTGTCTTGCCGAAAAAGTTCCCCCGCCGGATAAGGACCCCCTGTACTGCGCAGGCGCAGGGCTTGCGCAGTACGAAGGACTACGGAGCTTCCGAAAATTGCCGAACCTAAACATCTCTAAGTGAACTCTACACCGCGCAGGTGCAGTTAACATGTAATTGTACGAGGCGATGCCGCACGCTCCTGATGCTCGTGCTACTCTGCAAGGGGCATCTATCGTGTAAGTAAGGGGCGGGTCTAGTATTACTGTAACGAAGGGGCGCATTTATTATTATTGTTGTATATCGAGCTCTGCCCATTAATTTAACATTCGCCCTCTTCTGTAGCCATCCGCCCCTTACATGATATAATAATAATAGACCCGCCCCTTGCTTACACGCTATAACAGATCGGCCCCTTGGTTAGAGTAATAATAGAGCAGCCCCTTGGTTACACCATATATAACAATAATAATTAATGCGCCCCTTGGTTACAGTAATACTAGACCCGCCCTTAGTTACACGTATAGAATATTTTAAAAAAAAGTCAGTTACTTTGCTGCGTAACTAATTACTTTTCCAATGTAGTAACTGAGTTACTAACGCAATTACTTTTTGGGAGAAGTAATTTGTAACTTAACTAATTACTTTTTTAAAGTAAGATGACCAACACTGGTACGGGGTATGTCCATGTGCTGAAATGTCTCAATTGGCTGTCCTGTACCCCATGATGGATGTGTCATGGGCAGGCCCGGATTTACTCCCTTTGCCACCCCAAGGCCGGGTCCTTCAATGCCGCCCCCCCCCCCCCCACACACACACACACACACCACCATCATCGTCCTTTATCGATGACTGCTACAATAGATCAATTAAAAACATATCTCCATACACGAGAACACTGAAAATAACTGGCTTTAATTGTACAGACTGAAAATACTCTGTAATGCAGAAAATGCCTTTTAAAGATTATAGCAGTAAGAAACTCCCTGAAAATATACTGCACAAGATTATAAGAGACTGCGAACATACTGCACGAGATTACCAGACTGCGGACATACTGCACAAGATTATAAGAGACTGCGGACATACTGCACAAGATTACAAGAGACTGCGGACATACTGCACAAGATTACAAGAGACTGCGGACATACTGCACAAGATTACAAGAGACTGCGGACATACTGCACAAGATTACAAGAGACTGCGGACATACTGCACAAGATTACAAGAGACTGCGGACATACTGCACAAGATTACAAGAGACTGCGGACATACTGCACAAGATTACAAGAGACTGCGGACATACTGCACAAGATTACAAGAGACTGTGGAAATACTGCACAAGATTACAAGAGACTGCGGACATACTGCACAAGATTACAAGAGACTGCGGACATACTGCACAAGATTACAAGAGACTGCGGACATACTGCATGAGATTACCAGACTGCGGACATACTGCACGAGATTACAAGAGACTGCGGACATACTGCATGAGATTACCAGACTGTGGACATACTGCACAAGATTATAAGAGGCTACTCACAAAAGCAGAGTGAATACAGGCATATAATGGATAATCCAGGGGACAGGTGCTTCAACGGGCCCCAATTACAGCTTTGCAGAGAGAGTGCACAGGGGACACAGGACTTTGTATTTCCGTGCTAGCTAGCAGAGAGGGGGCGGGGCCAGGAGCTCCACTCGGAACAGAGCGGCTGTAGTTAGAGCAGTGATCGGAGCGGGCATGTCAGTGGAGCTTCTGGCCCCACCCCCGGACCTCTGTATTCCCCAGCCAGTATAGAGGGGGCGGGGCTGGGAGCTCCACTGACGCGCCCACTCCGATCACTGCTCTAACTACAGACGTTCTTTTCTGAGCATACAGGCTACATGGGGCGGAGTCAGCGCGTCAGTGGAGCTCCCGGCCCCGCCCCCTCACTGCTGGCTAGATCGGGAACTCTGCACTCTGCTAAGCCGTCATTAGGGCGAGTAGCACGGGCCGCCCCTGTCACCACTGCCGCCCCGAGGCCTGGCCTCGGTGGCCTTGTGGAGAATCCGGCCCTGGTCATGGGTCAAAGTTCTTCACACTGTAAAAGAATCTCTTCTCCAGAGAGAACAAGTTCAGCGCTCGCAACCTTTCTTCATAACTAATATCCTCCAGACCCTTTATTAGCTTTGTTGCCCTTCTTTGTACTCGCTTCATTTCCAGTACATCCTTCCTGAGGACTGGTGCCCAGAACTGGATGGCATACTCTAGGTGCAGCCGGACCAAAGTCTTGTAGAGTGGGAGAATTATCGCTTTATCCCTGGAGTTACCCCTGGAGTTTTTAACGCATGCCAATATTCTGTTTGCTTTGCTAGCAGCAGCTTGGCATTGCATGCCATTGCTGAGCCTATCCTCTACTAGGACCCCCAGGTCCTTTTCCATCCTAGATTCCCCCAGAGGTTCTCCCCCTAGTAAAGGTGGAGCGATTGTCGCACCAGTGTGAACTGGACCTGAGTGTACAAAGTCTTTAATTGTCCAACTGGTTACAACAAGATGAGCAAGGGGAAGCGCTCACATTTCAGGGGCCACAAAATCCCCCTTCATCAGGGATGGGTGAAATGTCAACATGCAAAATGGGCCAACATTTTGTCATTTCACTCATCCCTGATGATTGGGAATTTTGTGGTCCATGAAACCTGTTGGTTGCCCTTTTTGTTATAAATAATTGAAGCAGAGAGGGATGCTAGTATAAGTATCTGTATTTGTACTAATTTTAGCTTCCTGTACTCTCCTGCACAACAAGGCCAGTAGCACACAGATGTAAGAATTTACTGATGTTTATACTCAGGATCCTGATGACCGATCCTGAGTAAAGTGTTCCATAAAGACCTTGCGTATATGCACATAAAGGCGCACACATACAATTTTTCTTCATTACAAGCATTGTAATCGGTGCCGAAACAAGGTCCGTAGATGGCAAACTGCGCTCCAGGTGGGGGGTGGGGCTAATAGCGGTGCACAGAGAAAAACATTTTGCGATGTTTCTGGCAAATTGTACAAATAGTTCTGGTACACTACAGTAAACTAAAGAGTTTAACATCGGTGCACAAATAAGGGGCTGACAGTGGTGAAGAGGAAAATGTCCCTGTGTCGGAGGTGTCACTGGAAGGGAAAAAATGTCTGTGTGTCCATTGTGTCAGTGGAAGAGAAAAATGTCTGTGTGTCCATGATATCCCTGTGTTGGTGGGGTCACTGGAAGGATAAGATGTCTCTGTGACAGCGGTGTTGCTAAGAAGAACAATGGCGCTGCATCAGTTTCCGTGGGGAAAAACTGGCACTGCATCACTGGAGGAGGAGGATTGTAAGTGGGATCAAGGAGGGAAGGAAAGCTGGGCTTTTGAGGGTTGCATAGAACTAAAAGGATCTTGAGGAAGTAATGCCGCGTACAGATGACCGGAATTTTAGACGGACTAGGTCCGACGGAACCAATCCGCCGGACAATTCGATTGTGTGTGGGCTTCATTGGACCTTTGCTGTCTAAAAATCAGACGGACTTTAGATTTAAAACATGTTTCAAATCTTTCCGACAGACCCGAGTCCAGTCGAAAAATCTGTTCGTCTGTATGCTAGTCTAACGGACGAAAACCGACGCTTGGGCAGCTATTGACTACTGGCTATGAACTTCCTTATTCTAGTCCGGTCGTACGCCATCACATTTGAATCCGTCGGACTTTGGTGTGCTTGTGTGTGGCCAAGTCCATTCGTTTGGAAAGGCCTTCGGAATTCCGCCGAAAGTCCATCGGGAAGACCTTCGGACCTAGTCCGGTCATGTGAAGGGGTGCTGAAAGGGCTATCATTACTGTCCGTCCTGAAAAATGATCCATGGCAGATCAGTTTTCAGAGTGCATTGGATAAGCAGTAAGGAGATGATATTTTACCTCCTCGCTGCATGTTTTAACCCACTGCTCTGCAGCTGTGTACATTGCAACTGCGGTGTGGCCCTGTTCCATTAAAATTTTGCAGTGGCTACAAAGAAAAGCATAAATCCATGGCATGTGTACAGCCCTGAGCAGCTGCATTTCCTTGTTGATGTGGCTTGTCGGGGGGGGGGGGGTAGTAAAAGGGCAGCTCAACTGTTTGATTGCTTTTACCATTCTTCTGTTCGGCCATGTGAATGAGCCCCAACGATGATCTACTATGGCTCTTCTACATAACATTTGGGTAGCCACGCCCACACTACTTGCGTATGCGCGATCGCGATTTAAAACTCACACTAATGCCGCGTACACACGATCGGACTTTGCCGCGGGAATGTCCGCCGGACCTAGTCCGGCAGACAAACTGCCGGACCTTCCAGCAGGGCTTCGCCGGACTTGAAAGCGAACGGACTTGACCACACACGATCACGCTAAAAGTCCGGCGCTTCACGCGATGACGTACAGCACGTACGACGGGACTAGAAAAAGGAAGCTCAAGATCCAAAACGACCGAGCGATTCCGTGACATACTTGCTACTGAGCATGCGTCCTTTTTGGTCCGCCGGACCATCATACAGACGGCCGTATTGTCCGCAGGACTGCCAAGTTCAGCGGACAATTTTAAAACAAAACTTAAAACCTAGTCCGCCGGACTTTTGGGAAAAAAAGTCAGTCGAAGGCCCACACACGATCCGACTGTCCGGCGGACTCTAGTCCGGCGGACAATCCCGCGGGAAAGTCCGCTCGTGTGTACGCAGCATTAGAGTTTTTTTCTTTGCTAGCAGCCTGTCAGTTTTATATACTGCTGGTCTTCTCATGATTGTTTTTAGTTCGTTCTTTTTGCTCGTTGAAGTTTGTAATAAAGCATCCTTGTTTTAAACGTATCACACGATTTGGAGCTTTTTTACTATCTTTTTGGTGACACTTTGGGACACCTGCCGTGAAACAACCGTTCAGTTCCTGGCAGCAGGAGATTTCTGATACAGAGAGATCGGCACCTGGATATCCCTGGATGGATTTTAGACCTGACCTAATTTGCACTAACTGACCAGGGTTCTGGTAAGCCTCCATTTTTTCATTATTGTGTAGAGGTGATGGGATCAGCGTGGACAAGTTGAATGCGATAATCCCATGGAGTTGCATCACTTTCAAAACGCACACCAAATGTTTTTTCACTTTTAGAAGTTTCTATGCTTTTGATCATGTTTTTCACGTTTTATACATATATGGACATTCATTTAGACACTATATGCACTTATCCATTGTGTTTGTATTTATTATTCAAACTTTTTATTTCATATTTTTTTCACCAAGCTCATGCTTTTTTCACCTATTTTGAACACACATCATTAACATTTTTTACCATATTTGTTTAATTGTTTGCATCATATACTGAGCAATCATCTGATTTCTTATTTTTGAGCGCTGCACTTTTTTCCTTCTTTACAGTTTTTTGCCCGGTCTGGGTTATAGTGTTCAGCTGCCTATTTTGAGACCTACTGAGCGCAGATTCCTTCACCTTTTTATCTTCTACATAACATAGTAAGCTTGCTTTGTTAGACAGAAAGCACTAACTGAATAAGAGAACTGGGTAATGATTTTTTCAGTGTGGCAATGTTTTTTTTCATTTTTAATCAGCAGGCTGGTGGTAGGTCAGTGACCAGGTTGTATTGCATAACTTTAGTGGAGAAAAGTCACCAACCTTGCTATGCTTCTTGGCAGATGTGCTTGGATCACAAGATTGGCTGAACAAAATTGCAAGTATTTGGCAGATAGCACAAATTACATATGTATTTCAACTGTTAACTAAAAAAAATTATCAGGCAGTTAGTCACATCTGTCATTGATCATGATTATGGAGAATTGCTTTTTTTTGATTGAGAGGGCTGCGAGTTGAAAACAGTTCATATATAAATACAGTAGCTGTGTGATTGGAGTTCAGCTTAATACTTAACCCAACTCTGTGTTAAAAGTTCCAGACTTGTTGCACCTAATAAAAATTCTGGATTAAATACTATGAGGTTGGGACATGTATCCCAATAAAATGAATATATACAGTGTGTGTAAATATACAATATCTCACAAAAGTGAGTACGCCTCTCCCATTTTTGAAAATATTTTATTATATCTTTTCATGTGACAACACTGAAGAAATTACACTTTGCTACAATGTAAAATAGTGAGTGTACAGCTTGTATTACAGTGTAAATTTGCTGTCCCCTCAAAATAACTCACACAGCCATTAATGTCTAAACCGCTGGCAACAAAAGTGAGTACACCCCTAAGTGAAAATGTCCGAATTGTGCCCAATTAGCCATTTTCTTTCCCCAGTGCCATGTGACTCATTAGTGTTACAAGGTCTCAAGTGTGAATGGCAAACGGGTGTGTTAAATTTGGTGTTATCGCTCTCTCTCTCTCATACTGGTCACTGGAAGTTTAACATGGCCCCTCATGGCAAAGAACTCTGAGGATCTGAAAAAAAAAATACACAAAAATGGCCTAGGCTATAAGAAGATTGCAAAGACCCTGAAACTGAGTTGCATACAGCGGTTTAACAGAACAGGTTCCACTCAGAACAGGCCTTGCCATGGTCGACCAAAGAAGTTGAGTGCACGTGCTCAGCGCCATATCCAGAGGTTGTCTTTGGGAAAGAGACATAAGAGTGCTGCCAGCATTGCTGCAGAGGTTGAAGGGGTGGGGGGGGGGGGGGGGGGGGGGGGTCAGCCTGTCAGTGCTCAGACCATACACCACACACTGCATCAAATTGGTCATCCCAGAAGGAAGCCTCTTCTAAAGATGATGCACAAGAAAGCCCAAAAGACAAGACAAGCAGACTAAGGACATGGATTACTGGAACCATGTTCTGATGAGACCAAGATAAACTTATTTGGTTCAGATGGTGTCAAGCATGTGTGGCGGCAACCAGGTGAGGAGTACAAAGACAAGTGTGTCTTGCCTACAGTCAAGCATGGTGGTGGGAGTGTCATGGTCTGGGGCTGCATGAGTGCTGCCAGAACTGGGGAGGTACAGTTCATTGAGGAAACCATGAATGCCAACATGTACTATGACATACTGAAGCTGAGCATGATCCCTCTCCCTTTGTAGAGTGGGGCGCAGGGCAGTATTCCAACATAACGACCCCAAACACAGCTCCAAGACGATCACTGCCTTGCTAAAGAATCTAAGGGTAAAGGTGATGGACTGGCCAAGCATATCTCCAGACCTAAACCCTATTGAGCATCGCTGGGGCATCCTCAAACGGAAGGTGGAAGAGCACAAGGTCTCTAACATCCACCAGCTTTGTGATGTCGTCATGGAGGAGTGGAAGAGGACTCCAGTGGCAACCTCACAGCTCTGGTGAACTCCATGTCCAGGAGGGTTAAGGCAGTGCTGGAAAATAATGGTGGCTACACAAAATATTGACACTTTGGGCTCAATTTGGACATTTTCACTTAGGGGTGTACTCACGTTTGTTGCCAGCAGTTTAGACATTAATGGCTGTGAGTTATTTTGAGGGGACAGAAAATGTACACTGTTATTGTCAGAATGTTTAACTGAAAAGTTAATTTCATAAAAGTTTTTTATAATAAAATACAACTTTTCAATACTTAAATGATACTTCTATATCTAAGACCTGGTAACTTGTGAAATATCTTCCATGACTACAGACTTATGTAAACAATTATGTATACCTTAAACTATATGATCCTTCTCAAACAAACAGATCTCCTTATCTCTTACACTCTTAAATGTGCACAAACAAAAATTGTTATATTGTGCACAGCTTGATAATTTGATCAAGGCTTCTGTTAAATTTAGAAATCTATTTGTAAACACATATCACGACAAAACCATTGTGCAGACTTTGGTCTTAGCTTTGTATGGACAGACAACAAATGTGTATGTCTATTAATTTTTGGAATATAACTCTATCATGCTGCAGTGAACTATAGATGGCTCCCTGGAGATCTTTCCTTCAGCCTCTATAGAGATGGAATCGTTCAGCCATCGTCCTTTCTCTCTCCCATCAGACCCCCGATCTGTAGCTCCTTTTAATCTCACCCCAAAAGTGGGTGTGTATTTCAGTACTATGTATTTTATGATGTCATATGACAATGGTGTTTATATGTTTCCATGGCAACCATAATCAACGCCATTTTGAATAATTACCAATTTCAGCCTCTTAGGGGCAGTGTTGTATCAGAAATTACTTTTAATGTGATTGACATAGCCTTCTGACCTTGGCTTAGCAAAACACCATAAATTGTGTAATGGTTGACAATTACATGTCAATTTCCTCTAGCCATCTCTTCTCCTTATGAAATATATGGGTATGAGAAAGTTACCCCACATCTAGTTATTGGTTTGTTACATTCCTAGAACCTGAAGTCATTATTCTAACGATAAACACAGCTGTTTCATGAACAAACTCTTCATAGGATCTCACACTTGCAACCTTATAATAATAGATATGTAATAAACAGGTTTATATATGAATAACTAATGCATATATACTATAACCATATTATGAAAGAAAACATCATTTAAAATATATAATACAATAGCTTCATTTGTGAATAAGCCCTCTGGCTTTGTTTTATGTAAGGATGATTCCAGTGCTCATGTGAACACAAAATCCTCTAACCATTTTCTTATCTTGTTTATTTAACTAAGACCTCTCAAGATTTATAACCTGGGAATATGGTACCATCCTTACAGACTCTCATAAGACAGAAAAACAATGTCTATTCACTTAAGATAGTGAACTTAAATTAACCTCTAAAAAGAAACTCCATTTTACAAGATGGCTTTGGTTCTGCTCAAAGCATTCATGAAAAATATACATGATAGAAAGGCCAATATGTGTATGTGTATATATATATATATGTATGTGTGTGTGTAATAAATATATATATATATCATAAATATAAATTATTTTAACCTCCCAAATGTTCTGACATTATGCAAGCTGTACACTCACTACTTTACATTGTAGCAAAGTGTCATTTCTTCAGTGTTGTCACATGAAAAGATAAAATAAAATATTTACAAAAATGTGAGGGGTGTACTCAATTTTGTGAGATACTGTATATATGTGTGTCTATAAAGTCCACGTTTCTACTCTTAATTTTTTCCAAACAATATCGGGACGTTGGCACACTGTTACTTGTTTATCTGCAGTATCACCCTGTGATTATACACATATTTAACGTTTTTTTGTTAGATTAATTCTGCAGTGTTTAGAGATATACTGACTGCTTCTGTCTTCTGTCAAATCATCAATAAACACCAATGACCCAGTGCCACTGGAAGCCATGTATGCCCACTGCAAGCTCCACCATGTTTTACAGATGACGTCGTGTGCTTTGGATGAGCTATTCCAAGCCCTCTGCACACTTTTTTCTTCCCGCCATTCTGGTACAGATTCATCTTAATTTCATACATCCAAAGAATGCTTTTCCAGAACTGGTCTGGCTTTTTTAGATTTTTTTATTTATTTTTTTTGGCAAACTCTAATCTGGATTTTCTATTCTTCAGGCTTATGAATGGTTTGCACCTTGTGGTGAACCCTCTGTGTTTGCTCTCGTGAAGTCTTCTCTTGATTGTAGACTTTGACAATGATACGCCCACTTCCTGGAGAGTGTCCTCTACTTGTCTGGATGTTGTGTATGGGTTTTTCTTTACCATAGAGAGGATTCTGCCATCAGCCACCACTATTGTCTTCCGTGGATGTCCAGGCCTTTTTATGTTGCTGAGCTCACCAGTGTGTTCTTCCTTCCTCAAAATGTACCAAGCTGTTGATTTGGCCACTCCTAATGTTGTTGCTCTCTCTCTGATGGAATTGTTTTGTTTTTGAAGCCTTACAATGGCCTGTTTCACTTTCACAGACAGCTCCTTTGAACGCATTATGTAGGTTCACAGCAATAGATTCCAAATGCAAATACCACACTAAAGCCCCATACACATGGTCGGACTTTTTCATGGATTCTGTCCGATCGGACAATGTTGTTGAAAAATCAGACCGTGTGTATGCACCATCGGACAGTGTACGTCGGTTTGTCCGACGGACAAAGTCTTATCTCCTGCTGGAAAGATTTGCCGTCAACACGGTCCGATCACACCAAATCCGATCGTGTGTACGGTTGTCCGACGGACAAAGTGCTACGCATGCTCAGAAGAAATTCTGTGACGGAAGCGCTCGGTCAGGTAAAACTACCTTTCCTAATCGACACAGCACATTCGTCACGCTGCAATGTTAAAATGTCTTTAATGCAGCGTATTCTCTTTTTCTTTACAATGCAACAAGAATGACATGTTTTAGCTGCTCCTATTCACCCGCAATTCTCACAAACGTAGTTCTTTATTACTTTTCAGCATTTATACACTACATGTTTATTTTTACTCAGATCGTAAAAGAATCTTTGTTATATTTTTAGCATGATTTGTCTTTCTTTTTTTTTTTTTTTTGGGAATACATATTTGAAGGAGATAATTTTTTTTTTTTTTGGAGGGGGGTTGTGTGTCTCAACTTAGCAAAACCACATTACTAACATTTGTATTTCTTGCTTAAATTTACTAGGAGTTTGTTGGTTGTTGGTGCCCCTTGTTAATTCTACTTTAGGATTAGTGAAATGTACCTGCCTACTCAAAGAAAAACTGTCATTGTAGAAAAGTAAAACACAATAGTCAATGATTATTTCAAATCCAAAAAAAATGTATTTAGGTCTCAGCAACAAACCAAAGAGGAACGCAGCCATGGTGAAACTTGGGTAATTTGCAAAGCCTTGGACACCCATGGCAACCATCATTTTTCACGCTTAAAAAATTGGGGGCCTGAAGAGTACCTATCTAAATAATAAGGGAGCGCAATCTGGTCCTGAAGTCCGGAACTGCAGCAGATGCCATCTAGGTCCCCAGGCTCTGGTCCTACGAGAGGCTCCATCTTCTCTCAGACCAGACTGAATCAAGGTCATCACTCTCTTGTCTTCCTTGTACGCTTCCTTCCACGCCGTGGTGCTGGTGCTGGTGGGGTGGCAGAAGGAGGAGGAGGAGGCGGAGCAAGGTCACTCTCGCAAACATGTGTGAGTGGGGTCATCTCCCCAGCCATCCCCTCATTTAGTATTTTGAGGATGACATCCTCACACATGCTGCGTTGCCCCGCCTCCATACCCGTCATTTTACTGCCAACCAAGGAGGCAAAGGCCTCCTCGTAGGTGGGTGTGGCATATAGGGAGGCTGAGGCATCTCGTATCAGCTGGAGCGCTGACTCACCCACCTCCCCCATGCTTTTCGCCCTTCTGTAGGGAAGGCGGAGGGGAGGGACTTGGGAGACAGTCAGGCTCCTACGCCTACCCCCCTGTTGGCTGCCACTAACCCCTGCCTCCTCCTGACTGCCACCTTCCACAGCCACCTCCTGGCTGAGGTCTTCCTGTGTCTGAAAAAGGGACATAGTTTCAGTTATTTGTTCATCAAACACACACAATTCTCATCTAGTGACTGTTGCAAAATGTTTACAAATAGAAAACCATACAATTCTCAGCCCTGCAGTTTAGAGTCTTCCCAAAAATGTCTCCAACACCACTGTCTGTTGATATGTCAATCACGTTAGGAACTAAGCAATTGGGGATCCTGAATTAACTGAACATCATTCCTTATTCCCCAAAATGGTTACAAAACTACTATACCTGGAACAAGCTGGGCACCTGCACATATTCCAGACTGGAAGGCCCAGGTTGGTCCTCGGAAGCCTCATCAGGGGTGGCGTGCGTGGAAGGACGCGTGCAAGGAAGAGTCGAGAGTGACTTCCTGACAGTAGCCTGGTCTTTGAGAAAGTGGAGCCTCTCATAGTACCAGAGCGTGGGGACATGGACATCAGCTGCTGCAGCTCCAGATGCTAGGGACTTCCGGACCTTATTGCGCTCCCGGAAATAGGTACTCTTCATGTTGTTAATCTTCACTTTTAAGTTTGCCACGGTTGCCATGGGCAGGGTTGGCTTTACAAATGCCACAAGTTTCAGCATGGCTGCGTACCTCTTTGGTCTGTTGCTGTAGTCACGGTGCTTTGGTAGCCATAAAAGGGGAAATTCCCTGTATTTATCAATGAAGAGGGGGAGAAAACTCACGTCGTAGAAGGCCTCCATCACCTCTGCAAGACACAACACCACACAGAACAATATAAATAATGTCAGCCTAAACTCTCCTAATCTTCTCCATAAAGAAGCCTCAAGTTCGAATCAGTCTAGGCTACTTATGTACCAACGTCAAATTGTACCTTCGTTTCTAGCGATCGTCTCGTGCGTGAGCTTTCTCTCCCCTCGTCTCCCAGATCGTGGCTACGACACAGGCGTGTGACGTTTTATATACAGTGCGCATGCGTCAAACTCCGCCCGCCCCTGACGATCTTTCTCGTCTATTCCCCACCCCTTCTCTTTACGGCGCAGTGGGGAGAGCACATGGCGGGGACACAGCAGGTGCGCCACAAATATCCCACCAACGAGGAGGACGAGGAAAGTCCGGAGGCAGAAACATCCCGATCCCGGAGCCTGAAATTCAAGGCCTCCAATATGTCATTTGGAGAAATGTTGGAGATGGTGGACATATTAAAGAGGAGCGACTATGATGGGAAGTATGGGCCTTACCTCAACCCCAATGTCCGCAAGGCCAAGATCATGTCTAAAGTTGTGAGGAGGCTGTACAATCAGTTTGGGGTACAACGATCCAAGGAGCAACTGAGGAAACGCTGGTCAGACCTGAAACTGAGGGAGGCCGATCAGTACAGAAAGATCAAGCGAATTCTTCAAAAAAGTAAGTAGTTGTGTTTTTGTGTTTTATTTCTTGCTTGCATACTGCTCCATGTGGTTTGATTTTTACAAAGTTGTACATTCCAAAATGGCCACTTTCATGTTCGTCTGTGCATTCGATCGTACTCAGCCTCGATCTTTCTGCCACTGTCATGGTCATGTGTGTGTGTCCATTCGATCGTACGCAACGATCGGCCACTTATAATACGATGTTTGGTGTTTTTTTTGTGGAAAGGAAGTTTGTTCTCACTAGAAATGTCATCAAGAATGTAAAGCCAATTTATTCAATGTAAAGGAGAGGTCACCCAGTAGCTGTTTGCCCATCTGGACTCTAGAGCACTAGTGCTGGGACACCCAAACCCCCTTTTTATTAGGCTTTTCCACACATGTGCTCCAGTGGATACTAGAGGGGGGTCTCCATCACACAAACTTCTACCAAAAAGCTAGTCAGTTTAGCACCTTTACAAAGTGACTACATTCATGTAGTTGGCATTTGTAACTGGCCAAACAAAAATTGTGTCCGTCACTTTCAAGCAATGTTTGTCATTTCCTATTTCTGCCCTCAATAGATTGTGTTGCTAAATCTTCCTTTTGTACATTCTCATAGGGGAGCGAAAACTTGGCCCGTCTGAGGAAACCCCAAAACCAACACCTCCCAAAAAAGGTGAAACAGCAGAAGCAGAGGAGGAGGAGGAGGAAGGAGAGATCATCGAACTTGGAGAAATTGTCACCACAACAGGTGAGTGTGGGAGAACACAGCTACTGGTAAGCTAATCAATGTATGGCTGCCTCATTTCCAACACCCGATTTTTGTTTGTTTGTGGTTTTTAGGTGACGTGGATGTTGTGGAAGAAAAATCGCACTTTACCACAGAGAGTGCCCACGTACTCATCGGGGAGATAATGGTCTGCAATAGAGATCTCGATTACATAAAGCAAAACATCAATGATGTTCAACAAAAATTGAAGAACATCATTGATGTTTTAGGAAAAATATGAAAACGCACCAAGTAATTAACACACATTTGTGCCAGCTTCTGAACACATTTGCAACTTAAGAACTGTGTGAAATTTGGAACATGCACACATTGTGTCCACATGTGCTAGCTCCCATCATGGTGGATGAATGCCAACGTTTTTTTGGGGGTGCAACCACTTTACGAACTACGAAAGTGGTTGTGGTGAAGGGGTTGCACCCCCAAAAAACGTCCATTCATCCCCATGATGGAAAATGGCACTTTTGAAGCTTCTAGGCATGTGTTTTACCATCTAATGACTATTTTCAGACCCAAATTGTGTGCATGTTCTAAATTTCCACTTTCCAGGGGTGACCCCCCCATGTGATGAAGGCAAGATCAAACACACTTTGAACATATAGTCATGTCTGATCTTGTCTTCACTTTACAAAGTTGAACTTTCCAAGTTCATAGGTTCTGTTTTGCTCCATGCCTGGTTTTACCAATTGCGGAATGTTTCTAAACAATGCTGTAAATAACCAAGATGTTGTCAGTTTGGGCGTGAAGATTGTAAACGCACTTGTGAATGTTTTCCAAGTAAACTTTTTTATTTTTCTAAATGTGTGGCTTCCTTATTTAAAAAACACAATGCATTATGTATGTCAAATGGAAAGGATATGGGGGGCAATTGGTGTTATTTACTAAAGGCAAGTCCACTTTGCACTGCAAGTTTCTTTTCCAGGGCACTTTTTCACTGCACTTGTAGAGCATAGTGGATTTGACTTATGTAAATGACACCCACAGTGCTTTGTACGAAAACACGGAGCACAGCATTTTTGAGAATACACACATGTCTGACCTGGTGATGGAGTATTTTGGGTGTCAGTTATGCAGTACAAACCTTATCTAGACCAAAGATTAGGTAGCAAACACACAACATGAGACTAATCTTTTTGGGAAGAAGAGACTGTTACCTCCTTTTGCCCAGAAAGTGCATTCCCACTGTCGAAGGCAAAGGGAACAAATTTCAAGGTAAAATAAGCTAAAAAGAATAGTGAAATGACAAGAAATCATAGGTTGGTTGAAATATCAGATTTATTAAAAAATGCCTCTCACACATCGTCAGGCAGAGCAATGGCCCCCCTACCCACAAAGTACTCCATATATTGCTCGCGGACCGTGCGGGCATTTAGAGGGGGCAAGCCTGGACGTGCCACTTGAAGGGCTGTGAGGTCCGCATTTGGAGGGCCCTCCACATCTGGGCCAACGGGCACCACATAGTTCCTGTTATGTCTTTTGAGGAAGTTGTGCAATATGCAACAGGCAAGAACTATGTGGTTCAGTTTGTATTCCGCCAAGTTAATTGCCGTCAAGAACAGGCGGAAGCGGCTGGCCAGGATGCCAAAAGTGTTCTCCACAACTCTTCTGGCTCTGGACAGCCTGTAGTTGAAGACCCTCTGGTCTGGGGTGAGGGTCCTCATCGGGAACGGCCTCATCACATGGGGAGTCAACGCAAACGCTTCATCTGCGACAAAGACGAAGGGGAGTCCTTCAGCATTCTCCTCTGGAGGTGGCAAGCACAGACTGCCACTTTGGAGACGCCAGTAGAACTCCGTGTGCGTAATGGCACCACCATCCGAGATCCGGCCGTTCATTCCCACGTCCACATACATAAATTCATATGTTGCCAACATCACTACACTATTAAACCCTTTATAATTATAATAGTGGGACCCCGAGTTGGGCGGTGGGACGATGCGGACGTGTTTCCCATCAATTGCCCCTCCGCAGTTAGGAAAGTCCCAACGGCTGGCAAAGTGGGAGGCCACAGTCTGCCATTCCTGTGGCGTTGAAGGGAACTGTGGAGTGAAACAAGAAAAAAAAATTAGTCACTTTGCACATAAACATTGCAAGCAGATTAGACAATCAACATCTTGGAACAAGAGCATTGTATAAAATTGGAGGCTGGAAAGTATTTGCACAGAAAAGTAGAGGCTCCCCTTCACAGATTACTCACCCCCCATCAATCCCCACACTTCTGATGGGCCATTGGCAATAACTAGGGTTTTTGGGGGGGGGGGGGGGGGGGGGGGTTGTTGGACAGGTAACCCTCTGCACTTCATTGATTGGCAAATGGCTCAATAATGTGTGCTAGTTTGGCCAGACCCTCTGTACTTAACACTATTGGCAGCCCCCAGGAAAGCTAAACTAACATTTCAACCCCCCCCCCCCCCCCCCCCAAAAAAAAAAGGAAAGCACATTGTGACATTATGAAATTACCAAGCAAGCTAATAGGAGGGAAAGAACACAAAAAAATAGGAAATGGAAAGTATGGAGGCAGCCCCTTGCACTACATGCTTTGCAGAATTCATCCCTAAAGATGCCCACTATAAAGAGGTAGGTATATAGTGTGTATTGACCTTGGGAAAGCCAGCAGATAGAGGATTGGTACCATCTGACAGAGCAGTTGGGGGAGGGGGTTCCTAATGAGTTTGCCCCCCCCCCCCCACCAAAAACAAGAAAAAAAAGGGGCTCTACATGAAGTAAACCACACAGCAAACATTTGTGCATATTTTAGGGGGTGTTTGGGGGCAAAAAATCCTATGCAGCAGACAAAATACATTGCTTAAGTGACTAGGCCATAGGTGTCTATTGGGGCAGAAGAGCATGCTGGGGAGGTAAGTGAAGGGAAAAATGCATGAAGGAGAAAAGGGGCACAGCATATTAGAACATATTGCAATCATGGTAATTAGGGAAGGAGGTCAAAAATAGAAGACATTAGCAAAAAGAACATACATAGAAGGGAATAGTAAAGGAGAAATGTTACCTTAATATAGTCCTCCTGCAGGACCTCGATGATGGCAGAACAGGTCTCTGGAATAATGATTCCCAGGGCCTGGGGAGAGATACCTGAAGAGAACTTCAAATCCTGAAGACTTCTCCCTGTCGCCAAGTACCTCAACGTGGCAACAAGCCTCTGCTCCGGAGTAATGGCTTGTCTCATGCAGGTATCCTGCCGGCTGATAAAGGGGGTCAGCAAAGCCAAAAGACGGTGAAAATCGGGGTCCGTCATCCTGAGAAAGTTCCTGAAATCATCAGGATTATTCTCCTGGATCTCACGAAGCAAAGGCATGTGCGAGAATTGGTCACGCTGAAGCAACCAATTCTTGGTCCACATACTCCTCGTCACTCTGTTCATGGACGGGTCTTGGCTCAAAGCTAGAAGCCCGACACCAATTCCGCGTACAGCACGAACTCGGCGACGAGTACGCACGGGAAACATCGCTCACAAGGTCACAAAAGGTCGGCTGGTCAGAACGGACAAACAGAAAGCACCGATAAACAGCAAGGCCTGAAAGAACGAAATGAATACCAGAAACGAGCAGACAATAAGCAGTGCAAATCAAAGCGTCCTATATCAAGATATAGGCCGCAATGACCAACAAATGCGAACTGACTACACGCACTAATAAACAGATACGCACGACAAGCACAAACTGAAGAGCAGTAACGATCTGAGTCAGAAAACTGAGAAGCGCGAATCTTAAGTCACCAAACTTCGACTAACTCGCGATAAACACGGGATCAGCAGAAGGAGCCCAACGGGTGCCTGACGTGGTGCTGAACTTCCCTTTTCTAATCTCGTGGACGACGACTTACGTCACGACGTTCTTGCAGACCGGATATTCCGACAACGTAGTCCGACCGTGTGTACGCAACACCAACATCGGACAAAGTACGACGGACAGAATCCGACCGACCTGGTCCGCGGATTGTCCGACCGTGTGTATGGGGCTTTAGAATCAACTCCAGACCTTTTACCTGCTTAATTGATGAAGAAATAACGAAGGAGTATCCCACACCTGGCCATGAAACAGCTTTTGATTCAATTGTCCAATTACTTTTGGTCCCATGAAAAAAGGGGTGGGCTATTCTTAAGAGCTGTAATTCCTAAACCCTTCCTCAGATTTGAATGTACATACCCTCAAATGCCTGTCTCCAAATATATATGGACCTAACTGTGTGTGTGTGTGTGTATATATATAATAAAAAATAATAAAAAAATATATATAAATAGATAGATATCTCTCTATCTCTATCGTATTGGGACACCTGCCTTTTACATGCACATGAACTGTAATGGCATCAAGGTCTTAGTCCGTAGGGTTCAGTTTTGAGTTGGCCCACCCTTCGCAACTATAACAGCTTCAGTTCTTCTGGGAAGGCGGTCCACAAAGTTTAGGAGTTTGTCTTTGAGAATATTTGGCCATTCTTCTAAAAGCACATTTGTGAGGTCAGGAACTGATGTTGGACAAGAAGGCCTGGCTCGCAGTCTCAGCTCTAATTCATCTCAAACTTGTTCTATAGGGTTGAGGTCAGGACTCTGTGCAGGCCAGTCAAGTTTCTCCAGCCCAAACTTGCCTATCCATGTCTTTTTAGACTTTTTTGTGCACTGGTTCAAATCATTTAGTGGAGGGGGGGGGGGGGGGGGTTATGGTTTGTTTTTCAGGGGTTGGGCTTGGCCCCTTAGTTCCAGTAAAGGGAACTCCTTAAGGCTAACATATTAAGGAAACAATTTCATGCTCCCAACTTTGTGGGAACAGTTTAGGGATGGCCCCTTCCTGTTCCAACATGACTGTGCACCAGTGCACAAAGCAAGCTCCATAAATACATGGATGAACGAGTTTGGGGTGGAGCAACTTGACTGTCCTGCACAAAGTCGTAACCTCAACCTGAACACCTTTGGAATGAATTAAAGCGGAGACTGCGAGCCTGGCCTGACTTCACAAATGCGCTTCTGGAAGAATGGTCAAACATTCCCATAGACACATTCCTAAACCTTGTGGACAGCCTTTCCAGAAGAACTGAAGCTGTTATAGCTGCAAAGGGTGAGCCAACTCATAATTGATCCCTACGGACTAAGACTGGGGTGCCATTAAAGTTCATGTGTGGGTAAAGGTGGGCGTTCCAATACTATTGGTAAGTTGGATATTTCGATATGTTTTAAAGCAGAAAATATTGTTTATTTTTCAAAATTTTGGTGATTTAATTGGAAAAAAAGAAAACCCAGTGGTGATCAAATACCACCAAAAGAAAGCTCTATTTGTGTGCATTTGGGTACAGAATTGCATGACCTGTTACCAGTTAGGCTTGATTCACACCTATGCGTCTTTGGGTGCTTTTTGCGTTTTGCAGAATTGCACTACAGTCCTTTTTGACATGGTTTCTATGGACAAGTTCACATCTCTGCTTTTTCAGCCGCTGCATTTTTGGAAAGGGTCAGGGACTTTATTACATGCAAAAGAGTGCTTTTTTTTTTATTTTTTTTTTGTTCCGTAGACTTAAATGGAGAAGCTGCAGAAAAGCATGTAGTTAGTTTTTGCCACAATTCTTTTGTCTCTATTTGCATTTTTCAATCAAATTGGCTACAAAAAAAAGCATAAAAAAAATGCAAAACGCAAATTGCAGCAAAATTGAGGTAAAACTGTAATGCATGCTTTTCTGCAGCTTCTCCATTGAAGTCTGCTGAACCAAAAAAGCAAAAAAAAGCACAGTTTTGCATCTAAAAGAAGTCACTGACCTTTTCCAAAAACACAGTGGCTGAAAAAAGTATAGATGTAAGCGTGTCTCATAGGAAGCCATGTTAAAAGGACTGTAGTGTGTTTCTGTAAAAAGCACAAAAAAAAACACACAAATGTGATTCAGGCCTTAAAGTAGTGCTGATTGGCAAAAAATGGCTTGGTCTTGAAGGAGATAAAATCTTCCGGAGCTCAAGTGGTTAAAATGGTACATACTATTCTTCTCCAATGGTATGAAAACTTTTGAGTACAACTGTATGTGTGTGTGTGTGTGTATATATATATATTATATCTATCTCTGACACTAAATGATGTTGGAGGGGGAACCGACTAACTGCCACTACAACCGTGATCAGTGCTAATAATATACACTGTCACTGTACAATGGCAATGGCTGGGAAGTGGTTAACATTTAGAACGATCAAGGCATTAACTGTGTGTCCAACAATGTTTACTGTGTGCTCCTTTTACTAAGCAATGTGTCGGTTCTTACTCTCTGCTTTGCAATCTTTCTTTGTCTACCTGACCTTGGCTTGGTGTCGAGATCCCTGAATTTTCCACTTAACCACTTGCCGCCCACTCACCCACCATCAAATAGAGGCTGGGCGGTGCAGCTCTCTTTTTGGGTGGACATCATATGACGGCCTCCCAGAACGACCGCTCTCACGTGTCCCTGGGGGTGCGCAGCACCGCGATCATGGCCGCGCTGCGTTGCTAGGACACAGCGAGACCCCCGATCTGTGTAAAGAGCCGTGACTCTTTAACCATGTGATTGGCTGTGTCCAATCACAGCCAGTCACATGTAAACATGGAGATGCCGGTAATTGGCGCTCCTTGCTTCACACTGACAGAGTGTGAGGAGAGACGATCAGCAGCGTCTCCTCACAGGGGATAGCTAGGTATGTACTTATCATCAGTGCCCTGATTACAATTAGTGCCCACCAGTGCCAGCAATGATTGCCCACCACTGCCAGCAATCAGTGCCAACCAGTGCCCACAAGTGCCAGCAATCTGTGCCCACAAGTGTCAGCAATCAGTGGCCATTAGTGATGCCAGTCAGTGCTGGCTATCACTGCTGCCCATCAATGTTCATCACTGCTGCCCATCAATGCCACCCATCAGTGCTGCCTATCTGTGCCCACCAGTGCTGCCTATCTGTGCCCGGTGCCCACCAGTGCCACCCATCAGTGCTCATCAGGGCCACATAGTGCCACCTATCAGTGCTGCATATCCGTGCCTCCTCATCAGCACCCATCAGTGAAGGAGAAAAATTACTTATTTACAAAATTTACTGAAAGAAACTAAGAAAAAACTTAGTGAAAAAACAAAAAAACAAAAAACACAGGAGTGATTAAATGCCACAAAAAGAAATCTCAATTTGTGTGAAGAAAATTATAACAATTTCACATGGTTACAGTGTAGCATGACCGCGAAATTGTCATTCAAAGTGTGACAGCGTGAAAATGGCCTGGGCAGGAAGGGGGTGTAAGTGCCCTGTATTGAGGTGGTTAATAAGTGATTGAACAGTACTCGCTGGCATATGCAAGGTCTTCGATATCTTTTTATATCCTTTTTCCATAATTCTAAAGTTCCATTACCTTGCTACGCAGGTCTTTTGACAGTTCTTTTGCTCCCCGTGGCTCAGTATCTAGCCTGCTCAGTGCATCCATGTGAGAGCTAACAAACTCATTGACTATTTATACACTAATACACCAATTTCAATTTAAAAAGATGTGGGAAATTAACCTTTTTAATTGCAATCTTAACCTGTGTGTGTGTCACCTTGTGTGTCAGTACCAGGGCCAGACATTCCAGGGTATGTAAACTTTTTTGATCAGGGACATTTGGGTGATTTCTGTTATCATGGTTTAAAAAGAAGCCAAACAACTATGTAATAATAAATGGTTTCATATGATCACTATCCCTAAATAAATAAATAAAAACATTTTTTATTTTTTTTGGCATTATCAGTCCTATTTTTGAAAAAAGATGTCAACATTTTAAGACGGGGTATGAAAATGTTTGGGCACAACTGTATATGTATATACGTGTATACGTGTGTGTATGTATGTGTATGTGTGTGTGTGTGTGTATATATGTATGTATATATATATATATATATATATATATATATATATATATATATATATATATATATATATATATATATATATATATATATATATATATATATATATATATAATTAGTTACATAGTTAGGTTGAAAAAAGACACAAGTCCACCCAGTTCAACCACAAATAAAAAGAAATAAATAAATATATCATACAATCCCATATAACCCATTCTATACCCACAGTTGATCCAGAGGAAGGCAACAAAAAAAACCAGCAGAGCATGCTCCAATTTTCTAAAGCTGGGGAAAAAATTCCTTCCTGATCCCCCGAGAGGCAATCGGATTTTCCCCGGATCAACTTTACCTATAAATGTTGGTACCCAGTTATATTATGTACATTTAGGAAAGTATCCAGGCCTTTCTTAAAGCAATCTACTGAGCTGGTCAGAACCACCTCTGCAGGGAGTCTATTCCACATTTTCACAGCTCTTACTGTGAAGAAACCTTTCCGTATTTGGAGATTAAATCTCTTTTCCTCTAGACGTAAAGAGTGCCCCCTTGTCCTCTTTGTTGACTGTAAAGTGAATAACTCAACACCAAGTTCACTATATGGACCCCTTATATATTTATACATGTTGATCATATCCCCCTTAATCTCCTCTTATCAAGGGTGAGTAAATAGACCGTATTTATCGGCGTATAACACGCACTTTTTTCCCCTTAAAGTCAGGGGAAAATCGTGGGTGCCTGTTATACGCCGATCCCTTGCCGATTGTGAGGTTTTCTGTGGCTTTCGGCTAATTTCGGCCGCACTCTCGGAAAGCCGCCGAGAACGGCTGAGTGCGGCCGAAAATAGCCGAGGACATCCGCTCTGTATCTCGGCAGCACCATTTTTAAACGGCAAGTCTGCAAAAGACACTGACAAGACTGCAAATGACTGACAAGGCTGCAAGACTGCAAATGACTGACAAGGCTGCAATGCAAGGCTGCAAATGACACTGACAAGGCTGCATTGATGGGCATTTAAATGTAAGGTTTTTTTCCTTAAACTTCCCTCCTAAACTTGGGGTGCGTGTTATACGTCGACACGTGTTATGCGCTGATAAATACGGCACATACATGCATACATACATACGTACGGGGCAATTTAGGTAACAGCAATCACAGGTAAATTGGCTTCCATATAAATCACACAAATAGGAAACATAAGGGGAATACAACTACCCTATTCTACAAACCTTGCTAGAAGGCATAAATTGGGATAAAATCTTAGGAACAAAGAACATGGAGGAGAGATGGGCTTGCTTTAAGAGCATATTAAAAATGGGCATTAGCCAATGCATCCCATTGGGTAATAAATTTAAAAGCGTGAACCAAAGTCCTTGATGGCTTAACTCCAAATTAAAAATGCATATAAGATCAAAAGAGAAGGCCTTCAAAAAATACAAGGTTGGGCGTGGCCAGCCGGCAAGAGAGATGGACGCTTAGTGCTCAGCTCTGCTGTGAGGGAGACGAACCGGAACGATTAGGGACCGCTGGAGCCGGTATTTTTGTACAAAAACTTCCCCACATTAGTCCGGTAGTGACCCACAACAATGTCCCGTAAGAGAACTGGGGACCACAAGCCCCAAAAGCTCACCACACTCCTGTACCCTCCTGAAGCGCTGGTCAGTCAGAATCAAAATGGAGCTGAAGGCATAGCAGCGCCTCAGACTAAACATACAGAAATCCCTAACAACATTTCTGGTGACTCACCAAACAGGGAGATGTCTAGCTCCCATGACAATGACACAGAGGGGGATCCCTTAATGAACAGCCCAGCTAAGGCAAAAATGAGAATGGATGCTCTAGCACAGCGGCCGCCTCACTCAGAAATTGAGCCCCAGGCTTTAATCCTTCAACATATCACTACAATCAAAGATCCCGGAATCATCAACCTATGGAAGTATCTGGCTCCTAAGCGGTCCGCTAACTACGTTTATAGCGTCCCCTCCAGGAATTTTGTTTGATCTCACTTGCCTTTGGTATTAACTTGTTCCACACTGCAGCAGTAAAAGCTGCTTTTTTTCTGTGCTTGACCACCCAGCAAAGAGACAATTTTTGTGGCATACTGCTGAAAAGCTTGATAGTGATATCTTATGTGTCCAAGAGACACACTTGACCCCACTTTCAGCCACTTTATGTCGCAGTAACAAATTTCCCCTTATTTTCTATTCTAATTTCTCTTCCAAGAAGAGAGGAGTGCTTGTAGCGATCAAGAAAGACACTGACTTCCACCTCATAAAAGAAATAGGTGACCCCAATGGTCGTTTTTTTATTTTAATCTGTATGATTAATGGAACTAAATATACCTTACTCAACTTGTATGCTCCCAATTCTAGACAGGCAAATTTTGTCAAAAAGACTTTGACCAAAATTAAAGAGTTACAACAAGGATATCTCCTTGTATGCGGAGACTTTAATATGGTTGCAGATATTTATATGGACACTACTTCAGCGGATAAGAGAAGACCCTCTCCCCTGGGGCAAATCCTGACATCGTCTGATCTTTACGATGTCTGGAGATGCCACCATGGATCAGAGAGGGATTATACTTATTTCTCCCCGCAACACAAGTCGTATTCCAGAATTGACATGTTTGTTGTTGATAAATTGTTATTACAAAAGGTTATCCACACCATGACATGGTCAGACCACAACCCAATTTCGATAATTATTGATGATACGTCTCCTCAACGGAACTCTTTTCTCTGGAGAGCCAATAATTTCATATTACAACATGCTACATACTCCAAAGAAATTGCTACTCATTTGAAAGAATATTTTGAATTAAACGCTGATTCAGTGGGGGATCCTGCCGTGGTGTGGAACGCGCATAAAGCGGTAATGAGAGGTGTTCTTATAAAACTGGGCTCCATTCACAAAAAAAAAAAGAACACAACAAATAGACTCCCTTACTTCCCAAATTGCTCATTTGGAGGCAGACCATAAGTCATCTGCATGTCCCACTACACTAGCACAATTAATGTCGCTTAGACAGGAACTCAGGCTGCTTCTTCTCCATACATATGAACATATGCAACGCAAATTCAAAGCCATCTCTTATTCCACATCCAATAAGGCAGGAAAAAGATTAGCACAACGTATCAAAGGGGCTAGAGTTAAATCTAAAATTCCCTTCTTATTCCACCCACACTCGAAAGTGAAGCTATCTAATCCACAAGACATTGCGAATGCTTTTAGCGATTACTATAGTGACCTATATAATCTCAAGAATGACCCTACAACCCACCAACCATCCCCAGAGGAAATTGATGACTTTCTCCATAAGATAAATTTACCGACTCTGACAGAAACACAATTGTCTTATTTAAATGCTCCTTTTTCAGCACCAGAACTTCTAGCTACCATCTCATCACTGCCTTGTAACAAAACACCAGGCCCGGATGGCCTTACAGGGGAATACTTCAAACAATTCTCTACCTATTTGATTCCACACTTGCTTAAATTTCTTAACCAAGCTGCATATTCTTCCAAATTCCCTGTAGAATCGCTAAACGCATTAATTATCACTCTCCCAAAACCTGAAAAAGATCCGACTGCCCCACAAAACTTCCGGCCAATCTCCTTACTTAACCTTGATTTAAAAATATACGCCAAAACTATTGCTAGACGCTTAATGAAGATTATGCCAGACCTGATTCACAAAGACCAAACAGGATTTATTAAAGGGAGGCACGCATCCGACGCGACGCGTCGCATGATTGACTTAATCCATTGCGTAAATTTCAGTGGAACGCCTTCTCTGCTTCTTTCTTTAGATGCAGAGAAGGCGTTTGATCGGGTGCACTGGACCTATCTACAGAAAGTTCTCATGAAATTTGGGTTTAAAGACAACATTTATAATGCTATCATGGCACTATATACTTGCCCAGCTGCTCAAGTTTTTTCGGGTAATATGATATCTCATCCATTCCAAATTTCGAACGGTACCCGTCAGGGTTGCCCATTGTCGCCCTTAATTTTTGATCTAACTATAGAACCTTTAGCTGAGCACATACGCACGAACTCGAACATCTCAGGCATAACTGTTGGCAACACTACTCATAAGATTAGTCTTTTTGCTGATGATGTGATTTTAATATTATCAAATCCTACCTCCTCCTTAGCAGCAGCCCGAGACGTTTTAGATTGGTTTGGACGAATATCATTTTACAAACTAAATGTCACCAAATCACAAATACTAGATCTCAAATTGAATTCCACCACTAAATTACTATTACAAGCCCAATACCCCTTCACATGGTCTGAACACAGCATTTCTTACCTAGGTATTCAACTCACTAGAACCACTAAACTCCTCTTTTCATCAAACTTCAAGCCTCTCTTAGATAAATTACGTACTGAATCTCAGAAATTAGCTAAAATGGAACTGTCATGGTCTGGCAGATTAGCGGCGTTCAAGATGATGCATTTACCTCAAATTTTATACCTGTTTAGGACCATTCCTATTCCTATTCCTAAATATTACTTTAAGTCACTTCAAACGATACTCAACCGATGTATTTGGCACGGTACAAAACCTAGATGCGCTCATTCTATACTTCGGATACACAAATTAGCGGGAGGATCAGGTTCAATAGATTTTACAGATTATCACACTGCAGCGATCATAGCTCAAGCAACTGAGTGGTTTCAGCAAGATCCGAATAAAAACTGGTGCAATATAGAACTTTCCTTACTATTTCGTCCTAGTTTAAAAAATTGGTTGTTGAGCACTCCATTAGACGCTAAAATACCAAAAGCGATTCCCCCTACCATGATAGCCACGGTCAGAGCATGGAAAATTCTAACCCAAACTATCCATCAAGAACCCACTACTACACAGATACCGATACCTATAGAAGTCTTAAACCACATCTCACCTGAATTATCTACATCCCATTGGTCTAACCGAAAAATCTCATTCATAAATCAACTATTTCATGACTCAAACCCAAAATCCTTTTCAACCCTCCAAAATGAATTTCACTTGCCTGAATCAGACTTTATTGCATATTCCAAACTTCTGAAATGCCTTAACAAAATCAAACCTCCCTTATATACAGTTTCTTCAGTAATATGGAAATACCTGCACTTTGAATCTCCTAAACAGAAGGGTATTTCACTTGTATACAACACCCTGAACCAAAAGCGTGTATTTACTAAATCCACACCACATACACACTGGGAAAATGATCTAGCAACGACTTATACAGAATCACAATGGGAACAAGCTTCACGAAGTGTATACAAATCCACGAAAAGCTCTGCGTTGTGGGAACTCACACAAAAATTGTCCCTTAGATGGTATTTGACGCCTTCTCGCTTGGCAACATTCTATCCCACATTATCTAATAAGTGCTGGAGATGTAATTCCAACATAGGAAGCATATTCCACATATTTTGGGAATGTACCCTCATACAGGAATACTGGAAAACCGTTTTTCTTCTCTTAAAAGATATATCCCAGATAGATATACCAATGTCTCCGGGTCTAGCTATCTTGAATTTATCCATTGAAGACATACCCTTTTCATTTCGTCATGTGACGACACATATCCTATTGGCAGCTAGGTTAACTATAACCAGATTATGGAAGTCAGATACAACTCCCTCTATCACTCACCTCTTAGATACCGTAAACCTACATTATAGTTATGAATTAATGATGGCATCCAGTGAGGGTAAATTACCCAAGGAAAAAAACAATCAATCTCTAACAGATTGATATACACTTTTGCCTCTGGGTTCTAGAGTATGGACACAGGTTCCTGGATAAGTTCTATTATTGTGGCAACGTTCTCCTCTTAGACACAGTGTAGTCCCCATGGGGGTGTCTAGAGGACATATACTTCTATTTGATCTTATGTTACTATATTGATCTTATATTTCTATATTGAATGTATTGCGTTTTGTAGCATTTTAATAACAGTAATTCTTGTTCTGTAACACTTCATTGATAATTGAGTTGACATTATTTAAGTGCTATTCTGAGTTAATTTATTTTAACGGCATACAATGTGTAATTTGCATCTTTACTGTATGTTATGAAATTCAATAAAAACTGATTGAAAAGTAAAAAATACAAGGTTGAGGGATCATCATTCAGACTTTATAAAGAATGCAACAAGAAATGTAAGGGTGCAATACGGACGGCTAAGATAGAACATGAAAGACACATAGCGGAGGAGAGTAAAAAAAAATCCCAAGAAATTCTTTATGTATATATACAGTAAAAAAGGGAGGACAGACCATATTGGCCCCATAAAGAAGGACATCTGGTTACAAAGGATGGGGAGATGGTGAAGGTACTGTATTCTTCTCCTCAGTCTTTACGAGGGAATCGGGGGGGGGGGGCTTCAGTAACCAAAACTGCAGTGTTTATCCTCATGACACATCATAGGAAGCACCTCCATGGTTAACAGAGGACAGAATTAAAATTAGACTCGAGAAACGTAACATTAACCACTTCAGCCCCGGACCAATTGGCAGCCAAAGGACCAGGCCCCTTTTTGCGATTCGGCACTGCGTCGCTTTAACTGACAATTGCGCGGTCATGCGACGTGGCTCCAAAACAAAATTGGCGTCCTTTTTTTCCCACAAATAGAGCTTTCTTTTGGTGGTATTTGATCGCCCCTGCGGTTTTTATTTTTTGCGCTATAAACAAAAATAGAGCGACAATTTTGAAAACAATGCAATATTTTTTGCTTTTTGCTATAATAAATATCCCCAAAAAATATATAAAAAAACATTTTTTTTTCCTCAGTTTAGGCCGATACGTATTCTTCTACATATTTTTGGTAAAAAAAATCGCAATTAGCGATTATTGATTGGTTTGCGCAAAAGTTATAGCGTTTACAAAATAGGGGATAGTTTTATAGCATTTTTATTAATATTTTTTTTTTTTACTAGTAATGGCGGTGATCAGCGATTTTTATTGTGACTGCGACATTATGGCGGACACATCGGACATTGACACATTTTTGGGACCATTGTTCATTTATACAGCAATCAATGCTATTTAAATGCATTGATTCCTGTATAAATGACAGTTGTAGTGAAAGAGTTAACCACTAGGGGGAGGGGAGGGGTTATGGGCTGTGATGTGTGTGTTTTTTTACATTAGGGGGCGGGGCTGACGTCTGACGTCATTGATCGGCTTTCCCGATGACCGGGAACAGCCAATCAATGACAGGCACTGAGTAGGAAGCGTGGGGAGAGGTTTGTTTACACTTACCTCTCCCCGTTCTTCAGCTCCGTGACCCAATCGCGGAGCTCCCGACCGGGTCGCGAGCACGACCCACAGGCAGGCAATTGCAAAATCACGTTTATATACGGGATTTTGCCTGCCCGTGCCATTCTGCCGCAGTATATCTGCGTGAGGCGGTCGGGAAGCGGTTAATAAATCACTGGGACCAGATGGCTTGCACCCGAGGGTACTTAGGGAACTCAGTTAAGTGATTGCCAGACCATTGTTCCTAATTTTTACTGACAGTCTACTGACTGGAATGGTACCAGCTGATTAGAGAAAAGCCAATGTAGCACCAATATTTAAAAAAGGCCCAAAATACATCCCTGGGAATTAGACTAGTTAGCCTAACATCAATAGTATGTAAACTCCTTGGAGGGGATGATAAGGGACTATATACAAGATTTTAGTAATGAGAACAGTATCATTAGCAGTAATCAGCATTCATGAAGAATCGTTCTTGCCAAACCAATCTACTAACCTTCTATAAGGAGGTGAGTTGCCAGTTAGATAAAGGAAGGCCCGTAGACTTAGTGTATCTGGATTTTGCAAAAGCATTTGACACAGTTCCCCATAAACATTTACTGTACAAAATAAGGTGCGTTGGCATGGACCATAGGGTGAGAACATGGATTGAAAACTGGCTACAAGGTTGAGTTCAGAGGGTGGTGATAAATGGGGAGTACTCGGAAGTGTCAGGGGTGGGTGGTGGGGTCCCCCAGTGTTCTGTGCTGGGACCAATCCTATTTAATTTGTTCATAAATTACTTGGAGGATGGGGTAAATAGTTCAATCTCTGTATTTGCGGACCATACTAAGCTAAGCAGGGCAATAACTTCTCTGCAGGATGTGGAAACCTTTCAAAAAGATCTGAACAAATTAATGGGGTGGGAAACTACACAGAGCTCCTATATTTTCTTCCCAGAAGCACCCATAGGACTTCTAGTGTGTTAGTGGCATCACACAGAGCTCCTATATTTTCTTCTCAGCAGCACCCATAGGACTTCTAGTGTGTTAGTGGCAGCTAACAGAGCTCCTATATTTTCTTGTCAGCAGCACATATAGTACCTATAGTGTGTTAGTGTCAGCACCCATAGGACCTACAGTGTGTTGTGAGCACACATAGGAGCTCTATTTTTTATACTATATACACTACCGACTACAATGGCTGGAAGACCGCCAAGGAGAGGCAGAGCGTGCAGAGGCAAGAACACAGGGCAGGCAGGCTCTGTTTGTAGAGACAACAGTGCTGGCCGTGGACGTGGTCGTGCATCGTCATTAGCACGTGGCCATGGGACACGCTTGTCTTTGTTTTCAGCAGCTGGACACGTGGAGCCGCATCATGCTGAAGGCTTGGTAGAATGGATGACCAAGCCCTCCTCATCCTCTCTCACCCAGGCTCAGGGTACTGGCAGAGCAGCTGCCAACGCGTACTCAATGGCATCATCAGCCACCCCTTCCCTAGACCCACCATGTCCTCCTGAGGAGTCCCCCGAACTGTTTGAGCACAGTGTTGGGTACATGCTCCAGGAGGATGCCCAACGATTCGAAGGCTCGGATGATGATACCCAGCTTGAGGAAGTCAGTAGTGTGCGCGCAGAGAGAGGGGATGCTGAAGGACAGCAATCTGACAGTACTGTTCCACCAGCTGCAGCTTACTGCCAGGTTTGCTCTAGTGGTGAAGAGGGAGGGGATGATGAGGTCACTGACTCCACGTGGGTGCCTGAAGGGAGAGAGGAGGAGGAGGAGGAGGATGCGGCGTCACATGTCCAACGAGGCAGGATGCCCCCTGGAGGCCAGCTAGAGGCCAGCACAGCAACTGTACCACACCGCAGAGCTCCGCCTGTGCAGGGCGCTGCCTCTGCACGTTATCAGAAAAGTTCTTTGGTGTGGGCCTTTTTTGAGACGAGTGCATCAGATCGCACCACTGCTATTTGCAATATTTGTCTCAAGCATCTCGCATGGCCAAAACATCAGCCGCTTGGGCACCACAAGCATGAGCAGACATATGTCGACCTGCCATGCAGCTCGTTGGCAAGCACACATAAAAGACCCACACCAAAGAACAAAGCGGACCTCTCCTTGCTCCTCATCAGCTGGGATCTCCATCCCCACTATATCTTCAGTCCTCTCTGAAAGCTGCTCTGAGAGGACTGAAGGTGTAGAATTAGGTGTGTCACAACCAAGTACTTGCAGTACACCGACGTCCGATTGTAGCAGGCAAATTTCCCTGCCCCAGCTGCTGGACCGTCGAAAGAAGTATACTCCCAGCCATCCACATGCCCAGCGGTTGAATGCTAGCTTGGCTAAATTGCTAGCACTTCAACTGCTGCCTTTTCAGTTGGTAGACTCGGCCCCCTTCCGTGAGTTTGTTCAATGTGCGGTTCCTCAGTGGCAGGTTCCCAAACGCCACTTTTTCTCACGGAAGGCGATTCCGTCTCTCTACCGGCATGTGGAAGGCAATGTCCATGCCTCGCTGGACAGGGCGGTCAGCGGTAAGGTGCATATTACCGCTGACTCATGGTCCAGCAGGCATGGACAGGGACGTTATCTTTCTTTCACGGCCCATTGGGTCACTCTATATGCAGCTGGGAGGGATGCAGGACAAGGTGCAGTAGTGTTGGAGGTTGTTCCGCCACCACGCCTCCAAAATGCTACTACTGGTTGTGACACACCTCTCTCCTTTACCCCCTCCTCTTCTTCTTCCTCCAGTGCTCTGTCCTCGGAACCAGCGGTGCTCCGTAGGCGTACAAGGGGCTACGCGAGTACGCAGGCAAAAAGATGCCATGCCGTGCTTGCGCTGGTGTGTTTGGGGGACAGGAGCCACACTGGGCCAGAGGTTCTGGCAGCTCTGCAGGGGCAGGCCGAGAGGTGGTTGACGCCACGCCAGCTTAAGCCAGGAATGGTCGTTTCTGACAATGGCACCAACCTCCTCTCCGCCCTGCGACAGGGGCAGCTCACCCATGTGCCCTGTATGGCTCACGTCCTCAACCTGGTGGTGCAGCGGTTCTTGGGCAGGTTCCCAGGCTTACAGGATGTCCTGAGGCAGGCCAGGAAAGTCTGTGTGCATTACCGCCGATCTTATAATGCCAGTGCTCGGCTGACTGAGCTGCAAAAGGAGCTGAACCTGCCCAAGAACCGCCTAATATGTGACATGCCCACCAGTTGGAACTCAACGTTGGCCATGCTGCAGCGACTGCACACGCAGCAGGGGGCCATCAATGAGTACCTTTGCGACTACGGCACCAGGACAGGGTCAGGGGAGCTTGGCTTTTTTTCCCCCACGCCAGTGGAGCATGATCAGGGATGCATGCACTATCCTCTCACCATTTGAGGAGGCCACGAGGATGGTGAGCAGTGACAGTGCATGCATCAGTGACACTGTACCTCTTGTCCACCTGTTGGAGCATACGCTGCGTGGGATAATGGACAGGGCACTTGAGGCAGAACAGAGGCAGGAAGAGGAGGACTTCCTTGCCTCTCAAGGCCCCCTTTATCCAGACAGTGTTCCTTCTGTCCCACCCATCACACAGGAAGAGGATGAGGAGGAGGATTGTGTGAGCATGGAGGTGGAGCCTGGCACTCAGCATCAGCAGCAGCAGTCTTTTAGGGATGATGTACAGTCCCAACCAACCAGTGGACTTGTACGTGGCTGGGAGGAGGTGGCTGGCGATCATGTCATCCTCAGTGACCCAGAAGACTCCGGACCGAATGCCTCAGCTAACCTACGCTGCATGGCCTCCCTGATCCTGCAAAGCCTGCGGAAGGATCCTCGTGTTCTTCGGATCAAGGAGAGGGACCATTACTGGCTGGCCACTCTCCTTGATCCACGGTACAAGGGTAAGG
Organism: Lithobates sylvaticus; assembly: GCA_028564925.1. Classification (NCBI taxonomy): domain Eukaryota; kingdom Metazoa; phylum Chordata; class Amphibia; order Anura; family Ranidae; genus Lithobates; species Lithobates sylvaticus. The sequence goes on from CM053033.1 coordinate 159,959,656, forward strand.
TTGCGGACCTTATCTTGCCATCGCAGAGGGAGCAGAGGATGAGACATCTCAGGGAGGCCTTGCAGAAAGGTCTGTGCAACGCGTTCCCAGAAACTGGGAGGTTACAAACTCCTGGTCCTGGACGACGAGTTGCTGAGGCTTCGGTCAGTAGCAGAAGGAGCGGTGGGGAAGGTGGACGTCTGACCGATGCGTTCAGACAATTTTTTAGTCCGCAGCCCCAAGGTATGATCGGTTCCAGCAACCATCGCCAGCATCTGATATACATGGTGCAGGAATACCTAGGGGCAAGGTCAGACTTGGACACCTTTCCCACTGAAAATCCTCTGGCTTACTGGGTCCTGAGGATGGATCACTGGCCAGAGCTTGCACAGTATGCAATTGAGCTACTGGCCTGTCCTGCATCCAGCGTTCTTTCCGAACGCACATTCAGTGCTGCTGGAGGATTTGTCACCGATCATAGGGTGCCCCTGTCCACCGACTCGGTTGATCGACTGACCTTCATAAAAATGAATCAGTCTTGGATCACCACCAGCTACCAGGCACCTGAAGCGGATATAACGGAATAATTTATAATGTCACATCCCTTCAAGACTGCCTATGCTGATGCTGAGTGACTGTCCTGTTATGTTCACTGACTATCCTCTTCCTCCTCCTCAATGATCCATGCCACCACACCAGTGCCTAAGGCACAATTTTTCAGCCCCTGTATAACAGGGGCGTGTACTTACAATTTTTTTTAAAAATGCTTCGCAAAAGGTGTGACTGCTGTGCTCCAAGTACAGTATCTGTGAGGGGTTGCAGTGTTGTGGCACCAGCACCAGTGCCTAAGGCACAATTTTTCAGCCCCTGTTGGGGCGTGTAATTACAATTTTTAGGCAATGCTTTGCAACAGGTCTCATTGCTGTGCTCAGAGTACAGTATCTGTGAGGGGTTGCAGTGTTGTGGCACCAACACCAGTGCCTAAGGCACAATTTTTCAGCCCCTGTATAACAGGGGCGTGTAATTACAATTTTTTAAAAAGATGCTTCGCAACAGGTGTGACTGCTGTGCTCCAAGTACAGTATCTGTGAGGGGTTGCAGTGTTGTGGCACCGGCACCAATGCCTAAGGCACAATTTTTCAGCCCCTGTTTAACAGGGGCGTGTAATTACAAATCTTGATCTAATAGTTCACAGCAGGGCCCATTCCTGCGCCCACCAAGAGTAACTATGAGGGCCTACAGTCTTGTGGCAACACCGTCCACCACCACCACCGCCAAAGGCCCAATTTTTCTGCCCTGTTCAACAGGTGCATGCAATTACAAATCTTGATCTAATAACTCACAGCAGGGCCCATTACTGCACCCACCAAGAGTAACTGTGAGGGCTTACAGTCTTGTGGCAACACCGTCCACCACCACCACCACCACCACCACCAAAGGCCCAATTTTTCTGCCCTGTTCAACAGGTGTATGCAATTACAAATCTTGATCTAATAACTCACAGCAGGGCCCATTCCTGCACCCACCAAGAGTAACTGTGAGGGCTTACAGTCTTGTGGCAACACCGTCCACCACCACCATCAAAGGCCCAATTTTTCTGCCCGGTTCAACAGGTGCATGCAAGTACAAATCTTGATCTATTAACTCACAGCAGGGCCCATTCTTGTGCCCACCAGTCTTGTGGCTACACCAACATCTAATAGGGCAAATTTCTGCAGAGTATATACGGCAGGCCCCTACTTTCAAACATCCAACTTACAAACGACTCCTACTTGCAAACGGAAAGAGAAAACAAGAAGTGAGAGGAAATCTACCCCTAGGAAGGGAAATTCTATCCTGTTAGATTTAATTTGGGAAAAAGGTATCTCCTCTCTACTGATGCTTTATCACCAATCCTTGTTTCAATTAAAACCCCACTTTTCCAAAAACATTTGTCATTGGGACGGAAAGTGAGGTGACATGTTCTGAACAGATGTGCAAAGACAGCAAATGTTACAGGGGTGATAACCCCTCCCTATGTTCTCCAAAAAGCTTAAAAATAGATTTTTTTGGGATGGAGCTACACTTCATAATGTACCTGTTCAGATTCTACTTAAGAACAAACCTACAGTCCGTGTCTTGTTTGCACCACCTATATACTGCTGTTCAGAGTATATAGGGTTGTAGGTATAGGGTTTTATTTTGGGTGCGGGGTCCCCCTTAATATCCATACAAGACCCAAAGGGGCTGGGGTGGGGGGGGGGCCATTGGTGATGGGGTAGCCATGCCATTTTTCTCAAGGATTTTCAGCCATATGGCGGCCAGGACAAGACATGACTTTAAAGCCGCAAGTGGTTTTAAATGGCTTATTTTTTTCCTTTACAAATGTCATTTTGTGCAAGGACAGTTCTAAACACGGGAAACACATGCCACTTCACAGGCATACTTTAGACACCCCCCAGGTACCATATTTAAAGGAAAATTTCACTTTTTTTTTTTCACTTTATGCATCATTAAAATGACTGCTCCCGAAAAAACGTTAGTTTTTAAAAGTTCTTTTTGCATTGATATATGTCCCCTGGGGCAGGACCCGGGTCCCCAAACATGTTTTATGACATTAACATGCATATTGGCCGTTGTAATTAGCAATTTTGATTTCGAACGTTCGTGTCCATTATAACGAATAGGGTTCGAAAATTTGCGCAAACTTTCGGTCCGTTCGAAGGTTCTGGTGCGAACCGAACCTGGGGGTGTTCGGCTCATCCCTACTTTTGAACTATGGTGTTGGAGAAGACTCTTTAAGTCCCTTGGACAGCAAGTAGAGTAGAGATGGCCTTGCGGTTCGGGCCTTGCGGTTCGCCCGGCGGTCGGTTCTCGGCAAACTTTGCTTGTTCGCGATTCGCTAAACCGGCGGAATTATGGCGCTGTTTGCGGCGGCCATATTCGTTTACATTGTGAAGAACTTTGACCCATGACACATCCATCCTGGGGTACAGGACAGCCAATTGAGAAATTTCAGCACATGGACATACCCCCTACCTTCTAAATAGACCCGATCTGGCGGCCATTTTACATTCTGTCTTTTGTCAGTGTAGGGAAAGGACGCTGTGTGGAGCAGGGGCAGTCAGTCTGTAATCACTAGCTATTACTATTAGGCAGGGCCGATCCTAGGGTCACAGAAGCCTGGGTGCAGAAATATTTCTGGCGCCCCCACGTGGGCTTGGTCATCTTACCAACTCCTCCCCTTTACAAATGTTTCTATGACAACGACTTCAACACAGAGATGTTCCCGTAAGAAGTCTTCGTTACCCTGGGATCCTCCCATGATCTTTTACCAATAAATAAAATACAGGAAGAGCGTACACTAATGAGACCTGGAGGGGAGTCTCTCTGATGCACACAGAGGGGGCTTCTATTAGAGAGTCTATTAGACATAGTACAGGAGATGGTCAGAGACTGTAGACATGATACTAGAGACAGTCAGAGACTGCAATCATAGTACAGGAGACGGTCAGGCTACACACAATACAGGAGATGGTCAGAGACTGCAGACATGTTACAAGAGATGGTCAGAGACTGCAGACATGTTACAAGAGATGGTCAGAGACTGCAGACATGTTACAAGAGATGGTAGTAAATAATGGCCGATGGGCCCTCTCACCTGACCCAGCGATACAGCAACAACGGTTTCTCTGATCAGGAGTCAGCTCACTCTGAATTGCCCGTGGCGACTCCGCTGGGTAGAGCCCAGATCTGTATTCCTGCAATGACTCCATTCCTTTCTCCACCAGGGATGGTGCCAGGCTGTGTGGCTTTCTCTCTCTGATGGTGTTCTCTCAGCACTGCCCTCTCCCTCTGGAGTCCTGGGTGCCCTTCCCTGAAAGCTTTCCCGGGCTCCTGGCTTTCTCTCTCCCATTCAGCTGAGCATGCTGTTTGGGCTGCAGTTTCCGTGTTACAGTGGGGCTGCCAGTCCTTGGGACCACATGTCCCACAATCCTTTTCTTTGCTCCTTTGTTTTTTCTTCCCTGGCCGTTATGAAGGCGGGGGAAGAAACATAGTGCGCCGCCCATTAGTACAGCAGCGCACTAGGAGGTGAGGGAGAAGGGAAATAAGAGCCCGCAGCTGCAGTGGCATCACTAGGGTTGGTGTCACCTGGTGCAGTAAAACATGGTATCACCCCCTCCACCAACTATAGTCGTCCCTCAGTACAGACCCCACTCCATTAAGTATAGACCCCCCCCTCCGTCAGTGCAGACCCTTCACTAAGAATAAATACCTCCCTCAGGACAGACCCCCCCATCAGTATAGACCCCCAGGACAAAACACCCCCCTTTATCAGTATAGACCCCCCCTCAGGACAAACCTTTCCCCCCCTATATTAGTACAAACCCCCCAGAACAAACCACCCCCCCTCCATTAGTACAGACCCCCCAGAACAAACCACCCCCTCCATTAGTACAGACCCCCCAGAACAAACCCCACCCCCTCCATTAGTACAGACCCCCCAGGACAAACCACCCCCCCCCACATTACTACAGACCCCCCCCCACATTAGTATAGCCCCCCCAGGACAAACCCCCCCATTAGTATAGACCCCCCAGGACAAACCCCCCCTACATTAGTATAAACCCCCCAGGACAAACCACCCCCCACATTAGTACAGACCCCCCCACATTAGTATAGCCCCCCCAGGACAAACCGCCCCATTAGTATAGACCCCCCAGGACAAACCCCGCCTACATTAGTATAAACCCCCCAGGACAAACCAGCCCGCCACCCACATTAGTATAGACCCCAGGACAAACCACCCCCCCCACATTAGTATAGACCCCCCACATTAGTATAGACCCCCCAGGACAAACCACCCCCCACATTAGTATAGACCCCCAGGCCGAACTACCCCCCACATTAGTATAGACCCCCCAGGACAAACCACCCCCCCACATTAGTATAGACCCCCCAGGACGAACCACTCCCCACATTAGTATAGACCCCCCAGGACAAACCAGCCCCCATACATTAGTATAGACCCCCCAGGACAACCCCCCCTACATTAATATAGACCCCCCAGGACAAACCACCCCTACATTAATATAGACCCCCCAGGACAAACCACCCCCCACATTGGTATAGACCCCCCCAGGACAAACCACCCCCCCCACATTAGTATAGACCCCCCCAGGACAAACCCCCCACATTAGTATAGACCCCCCCAGGACAAACCCCCCACATTAGTAGACCCCCTAGGACGAACCCCCCCCCCCCACATTAGTATAGACCCCCCCAGGACAAACCACCCCCCCCCACATTAGTATAGACCCCCCCAGGACAAACCACCCCCCCACATTAGTATAGACCCCCCGGACAAACCACCCCCCCACATTAGTATAGACCCCCCCGGACAAACCACCCCCCCCACACATTAGTATAGACCCCCAGGACAACCCCCCCACATTAGTATAGACCCCCCAGGACAAACCACCCCCCCACATTAGTATAGACCCCCCCAGGACCCCCCCAACCACCCCCCCCCACATTAGTATAGACCCCCCAGGACAACCCCCCCCCCCACATTAGTATAGACCCCCCAGGACAAACCCCCCCACATTAGTATAGACCCCCCCAGGACAAACCACCCCCCCCCCCCACATTGGTATAGACCCCCCCAGGACAAACCACCCCCCCACATTAGTATAGACCCCCCAGGAAAACCCCCCCCCCACCCCACATTGGTATAGACCCCCCCAGGACAAACCACCCCCCCACATTAGTATAGACCCCCCCAGGACAAACTCCCCCCACATTAGTATAGACCCCCCAGGACAAACCCCCCCACATTAGTAGACCCCCTAGCACAAACCCCCCCACATTAGTATAGACCCCCCCAGGACAACCCCCCCCACATTAGTATAAACCCCCCAGGACAAAACCCCCCCCCCCACATTAGTATAGACCCCCTAAGGACAAACCCCCCCACATTAGTATAGACCCCCCCCTAGACAAACCCCCCCCCCCCCCACATTAGCATAGACCCCCCAGGACAAACCACCCCCCCCCCCACATTGGTATAGACCCCCCCTAGTCAAACCGCCCCCCACCACTAGGCTAATTAAAACCACCCGGGCGGCAGCTGGAGAGGACAGTGTGCAGCCGCGCCGCCCGGGTGGAGAACAGAGCGTGTGTGATGCTTGTGCTGGTGGGCAGAAGGCGGAAGTTAAACACAGGACTCCTCCTGTGTTTAACTTCCGCCTCCTGCCCACCAGCACCAGCATCACACACGCTCTGTTCTAAAGAAGTCGGGCTCGGCCATGGAGCGCCACACCCCCCCTCCCCCCCGCGGCGTCACTGCGCGGCCGCGGCTGTGACAGGCGGAGAGAGTCGCGCCGCCTACGGACAAGGAGAGGAGGAGGGAGCGGAGCACTCTGCCGCTCCAGCGCCCCCACCTCTGTGGCGCCTGCTATTAGGTCCACAAAAGTCCTTTTAAGGACTGGTATAGGTGTACAGTATATAGAGGTGAAATACACTGATAATATTCTTTCTTTCAAACATGGAAAGCATATTATAGTGCAGTGCTCAGCGATTGTGCAGCTGTCATTTCTCAGTGTAGGGAAAGGTTGGTGTTTGGAACAGGGATAGTCTGTCATACACTAGCTAGCTACTATTAGGTCCACAAAAGTCCTTTTATAGACTGGTATAGGTGTACAGTATATAGAGGTGAAATACACTGATAATATACTAAATATAATAAAATACTTTCAAATATGGAAAGCGTAGTATAGTGCATTTCTACTGTGCAGCATTGTGACTGCTGAGCGGTTCTGCAGCGATACTACAAAGAGTGACAAACGCAATTAGATAAAAGTATTATAACTGGCGTGATAGACCAGTGGCCCCCAAAACGACAGATTGAAGCGGGGTGTTATATACCTTCTTCCACATATACTGCACTTCTCTAGAGACTTTTGTCACAGGGTCATTTAAAATATGACAGGCAGAGGAAGAGGCAGGCCCTTCCGCAGGGGTGGTAGGGGTAGGGCAGATGCAACAGGCTTGAGCCAAAGTGGGAAGTTGCAGAAGGTGCGTTCGATTACGTCAAAGGACGTACCAGACTTGGTTGAGTGGCTCACTCAGCCTTACTCTTCTGCACCCTCCTCATCCTCTCGATCTGCACCCTCTTCACTCTCTGCTGTGTGCACCCCCAAAGACACTACCACCAACACCACCACCACCATATACCCTCCGCTTGAGTCACAGGAATTATTTTCCAATCCATCATCACAAGAAATTTCCGATGCGCAGCCATTCTTGGCATTGGATCAGGAAGAGGAGGTAGCAACAACCGCCACTCAGCAGTCTGACGGCAGTACCCAGATCAGCCCAAGGAGGTTGGTCCCCGCTGTTGCTGCCTACTCCGAGATCTCTAATTATAGCAGTGGTGAAGGTGACGTCGATGATGACGTGTCTAGGGAAGTAACGTGGGTGCCCACAAGAGAGGAAGAGGAGGGGAGTTCAGAGGGAGAGATGGACCAGCAGATTAGGAGGAGAAGCAGGCGGAACTTACATTGCACAGGAGGGACAAACCAGACTTTTAATGTATCAGGAGCGAGGCATCAACCATGTACGGTCACATCTGGCGCTCCCAGAACGCCGGCACATGGCTCCGCAGTGTGGGCTTTTTTTAACGTGTCCGCTGCTGACATTAGTGTTGCCATCTGCAGCCTTTGCAGTCAATGCATAAGTCGCGGTAAGCCCAACACTCACCTAGGGACGACCGCCTTAAGAAGGCAAAGAAATGCCATCACCGAGCCCAGTGGGAGCAACGCCGTCAGAACCCACAAAGCCACACTCCAGGCTCTCACCGTCCAGCCTCTTCTACTTCTACTTCTCCTTCTCCTCTCTCCTCAGAATTGATAACCCTCTTGCCCAACGGTTGTCCGCTGGCTTGTCAGAACTGATAGCCCGCCAACTACTGCCATATAAACTGGTGGACTCGGAGGCCTTTCGAAAATTTGTGGCCATTGGAACACCACAATGAAAAGTCCCAAGAAGGAAGTATTTCTCACAGAAGGGCATCCCAGAGCTATATGGCCATGTTCATCGGCAAGTGAATGTATCTCTGGCACACAGTGTCGGTGCCAAGATAGATACATCTGACCACAGACACTTGGTCTAGCAAACACGGGCAGGGAAGGTGTATAACTTTTACTGCCCACTGGGTGAACCTTCTGACGGCCGTCAAGCATGTAACCCGTGGCACCCGTGTAGATTTGGTTTTACCGCCACGGATTGCATGCAGGCCTGCCTCTTCTTCTCCTCCTCCATCCTCCATCCTCCCTCTCCTTTTCCGCTGCTAGCATCTCTTTCCCTGCGCCGCCCAAGATCCCCAGAACCTATTCCACATGCCAGGTGAGACGTTGTCATGCTGTGCTGCGTCTGTTGTGCCTGGAAGCCAAGAGCCACACTGGCCCTGCACTCCTTTCAGCTTTGCGTTCACAGGCAGATCAGTGGCTAACACCGCTCAATTTGACAGTTGGTAAAGTGGTGTGCGACAATGGTGCCAATCTGCTGAGCACGTTGAAACAGGGCAAAATTACACATGTGCCATGAATGGCACACGACTTAAACTTGGTCGTGCAGCGATTCGTTGTCTAATACCCTGGGGTTCAGGACATCTTGCGGCAGGCAAGGAAAATATCGGCCCATTTCAGAAGATCTTACACGGCCATGGCTCGCCTTGATGACATTCAGCGGCGACACAATCTGCCGGTCAGACGTCTTATTTGCGATTGCCCAATGTGATGGAACTCAACCTTCTATATGCTTGATAGGCTGCTCCAGCAGAAACGTGCAGTTAACGACTACCTGTACGAACTCTGCGGCAGAACAGGTTCTGGGAGCTTGTTTTTTTTTCGCGCCAGTGGCTGCTCATGCGCGACGCATGCAGACTTCTGCGGCCATTTGATGAGATCACCAAACTGGTCAGTCGCAGCCATGGCACCATCAGTGACATTGTACCTTACGCCTTCTTTATGGATCGTGCATTGTGTCATTGATCAAGCCGTGGAGGAGCAGGAAGATGAGGAAGTCGCAATGCTGGATGAATTCCCTATCTGAGACAAGTCAACAACAGGAGTCTGAAGAGGAGTCAGAGGAGGATGGTGCCGGGATGGATGAGGAGGAGCAAGAAGAGCATGCTTTAAACGTTTCTGGGATCCCTGTTGTTGTCTGTGGATGGGGGGGATCGTGACCGATAAGCCCACTCGCCTAGCTCACGACAGTGTTGACTACCTCACATTTATAAAAATGAATGAGGCATGGATCTCGAAGGAATTCAACACATGTGACCAGTAGACCATGTATATGCATAACCATATAAACGATTTATATAATCTAGCACACGGACCTTTTTTCTACCTTTTGGCTCACTTGTAGAAAAAAAGCACACCTTACTATATGCCCATACCCTCCTGTTTTGAAGAGGTTGAGCGGTGTCATATTTTTGGGTCCCGTAGCGAGTTGCTGGTGTCAGTGCTGGTGTCAGTGCTCTCTATCTCGGTGCTGGTGTCAGTGCTCTCTATCTCGGTGCTGGTGTCAGTGCTCTCTATCTCGGTGCTGGTGTCAGTGCTCTCTATCTTGGTGCTGGTGTCAGTGCTCTCTATCTTGGTGCTGGTGTCAGTGCTCTCTATTGCGGTGCTGGTGTCAGTGTTCTATCTCAGTGCTGGTGTCAGTGAGGGAGATGGCAGCAGAGAAGCCAATCAGCAGGCAGTGTCAGCACCATGGCTGAGGAATTGATCAGCACTGGACTGGCACCTCTGGACCACCACAGTGGAGGGTAAGGGCCGGGCAGACGGAGGGGTCAGGGGCTCAAGCACAGGTTGGCACACTGGGACACTGGCACAGGACTGCGCTACCCTGACTGTGGCACTGATCAATCATCTCCTGCACCCCCTTCATAGCCTGGCCTGACCTTGCCTCTCCTCCATGGCCATCAATTGACAAAATTTCACAGATAAAAAAAGAAAGCTTGTCGTTGTCGATCCCAGATTCACTTAATACTTCTGGTATGTCAGTGTCCATGTTGTGGGACTATGTGTGCACAGCTAGTAAGTATTTTGTGGCTGCAAATATGACCTGGAGTTTGCGAACATTTGGGCACGTCCCGTCGGAAGTTTGTCCATCACTAGCAAGAAGATTAAACCAGTAAATCCGGAAGGAAATCAACCCTGAATATTCACTGGAAGGACAGATCCTGAAGCTAAAACTCAAATACTTTGCAAAGAGAGGACTTGTTGGAAAAGACCCTGATGCTGGGAAACATGGAAGGAAAAGGGAGAAGAGGGCGACAGAAAACAAGATGGATAGATAGCATCATCGAAACAATGAACATGAAGTTAAGCAAGCTCCGGGAGGCAGTGGAGGACGGAAAAGCCTGGTCCATGAGGTCACGAAGAGATGGACACGACTGAACAACTATATCTATAGCAACATTTTTTACCTTTTTTAAAATGTTGAATTTACACCATCATTATTCTTTCTTGCTGTTGACAGGTAGCACTATACTGCCGCTCAGCCTAATTAGTGTGGAGGTGATCAGTGCTTATGGTAAATGAGCTCTTGCAGGAAATACTTTGTAATAAATATGTTACATTTACACTTGGCATTGACCTTTTGCCAATGGAAACTATATTTTTCTTGCTGGGAATGGTGAAGAAGGTCAAAAGGTGGTTGAGTCACCATACAGGGAGCTGTGTGCAATACATTAAAATGACTTACTATACCCTAGCTGTTTTTATAGAGGCACTGATTGGCTGGCCCATAGCAAGAGCAGAGTTATTACCTCAGAGCAATGACTAGGTGGATTAAGAGGTATTTATGGCAAATGTTTAGTAGACTTGGGAACTTGATACCAGCTTCGTGTATTAAACTTTGGAAAAAAATACACAATGAACTTCAATTATGACCTAGAGAACATGGAATTTTAGCATCTGGATTTCATTGTGTGTTTTTTTTTTATTTTACAACGTGCAAAATGAGTAAATTAGCAAGGATGTGAAAGTGGAAACTGCTTAGCGTTAGGTAAATGAAATGGATAAGGTGAGAGATGATTACTTCCTTTATTAAACACTGAGATATTGTTATTAAATTCTCACAAAATTATTGTTTATTATGTTTTGTTCTTAATGAACAGCTATACAAGGCAGGGGCTGAATCCCAGGGTGAATATTGGTTACTTCTAATCACAGAAGAGTTTGAGCTGCTGTGAGAAAAATGCAAGCATTGTATTAGTTCCCGCCATTTATCTGTCTAATGGAGGACTCAAGTTTACTTTGCCCAGCTAACACAGGGGATTTGAAACTGACAAGTGGAGCTGGCTAGCCAAGAAACATTGAAAAAGGATTGTTGAGTGGCCAACGCTACCCCAGAGCTATTCGTTGTTGATGAAACTGTGCAGTCGTTTTCTGTGTTTTTAACACTCAGTTTGGAGAGATACCTAATTTGTTGACATTACCAGTTTTCTCTAACCTAATTTTTAAAATGGCAAACTTTTAATATTATGATTATTGAGTATTAATGCAAGAGTACTATGCTATTTATGGTCTGAAGTTCTAGTCCAACAAAAAAAAGTGGTTAATTATAAGTGGACACCAGTTTGTTAAATTTCCCACCGATGTTTGTTTATATTCCTGTAGGTTGTCCGGTTTAGTCAAAATGGTTGCAGTTTTGGAACATGTTTGCACTGGAGGGATTTAAAAAGTCATCATTTCAATCAACTTTCATCTACCAAACTAAAATGAGATCAGTTTAGACTAGGGTTAGCTTAACTGGCATTCTCTTTTTGAATTCTCTTTTATAACTAAATTCTTAACTGAAAGCAATTGCCTTTTACAGTGCTTTGAAAAAGTATTCATATCCCTTGAAATTTTCCACATTTATTGTTAAGTTAAAACCAAAAACGTAAATGTATTTTATTGGGATTTTATGTGATAGACCAACACAAAGTGGCACATACTTGTGAAGTGGAAGGAAAATAATAAATGGTTTTCAACATTTTTTACAAATAAATATCTGAAAATTGTGGCCTGCATTTGTATTTAGCCCCCCTATATCACCTTTTCGCTGCAATTACAGCTGCAAGTCTTTTTGGGTATGTCTCTACCAGCTTTGCACCTCTAGAGTGACATTTTTGCCCATTCTTCTTTGCAAAATAGCTCAAGCTCTGTCAGATTGGATGGAGAGCGTCCGAACAGCAATTTTCAAGTCTTGCCACAGATTCTCCATTGGATTTAGGTCTGGACTTTGACTGAGCCATTCTAACACATGGATATGCTGTCATCTAAACCATTCCATTGTAGCCCTGGCTGTATATTTAGGGTCGTTGTCCTGCAGACTCTAACGGGTTTTCTTCTAATGCCGCGTACACATGGCCGGAATTTCCGATTTTTCGGTCGTGTGTATGCAATTTCGACATGCAAAATTCCGACGCATGCTCGGAAACAATTTGACGCATGCTCGGAAGCATTAAACTTCCCTTTTATAGTGCCGTCAAACGTGTTGTATGTTGCGGTGTTATTGACCGTTGGAATTTAGTGTGACCATGTGTAGGCAAGACAGTTTGAGCGAAATTATGACGGGAAAACCATCAGAGCTTTTTCCGACGAGAATTCCGATCGTGTGTACACGGCATTAGACTGCCCTGGATTTGGCTCCATCCATCTTCCCATCAACTCTAACCAGCTTCCCTGTCCCTGCTGAAGAAAAGTATCCCCCACAACATGATGCTGCCATCACCATGTTTCACAGTGGGGATGGTGTATTCAGGGTGATGTGCAGTGTAAAGCTGGCCATACACCTATAGATTATCTGCAGATTTTCTATGGTTAGATGGAAAAAGTGGGAGATTCCTCCATCCACACAGTTTAGCGAACATGGAGAAATCTGTTGCACTTTTTCCATCTAACCATAGAAAATCTGCAGATAATCTATAGGTGTATGGCCAGCTTTAGTTTTCTGCCAAACATAGTGTTTTGCTTTTATGGCTTTTAGCAAACTGCAAACAGTACTTCTTATGGCTTTCTTTGAACAATGGATTTCTTCTTGCCATAAAGGTCAGATTTGTGGAGTGCACAACTAATAGTTTTCCTGTGGGCAGATTCTCCCATCTGAGCTGTGGATCTATGACCAGCTTCAGAACTCCAGCAGACTCCAGCAAACTCCTTCTTCCAGCAGAACTCCTCCCAGAGTTACCATGGTTGCTTCTCTGATTAATGCTCTTCTTACCTGGCCTGTCAGTTTAGGCGGATGGCCATGTCTTGGTAGGTTTGCAGTTGTGCCATCCATTTTTGGATGATGGATTGAACAGTGCTCCATGAGATGTTCAAAGCTTGAGATTTTTTTTATAACCTTTCCCTGCTTTAAACTTCACAAATTTATCCCTAAACTGTCTAGTGTGTTCCTTGGCCTTCATGATGCTGTTTGTTCACTAAGGTTCTCTAACAAACCTTACATTACAGCTGTATTTATACTGAGATTAACCAGTAGCTGACCGTCGGCCGTCTATTGACGCCCAGGCGGCGCAGCTCTCAGGGCGGGAGGACGTCATATGACGTCCTCCCCTTCACGGCCCTCCGGCGAGCGCGTGCGCGCCATGTCACTGGGCACCTGATGCGCGTGCCAAGCACCCGCGATGTCCGCCGGGCACCGGCGATTGCCCGGTAACACAGCGGGACCGTGGATCTGTGTGTGTAAACATACAGATCCACGGTCCTGTCAGAGGAGAGGAGCCGATGGTGTGTTCTCTGTACAGAGAAACACAGATCGGTCTCCTCCCCCTTGTCAATCCTCTCCCCCCACAGTAAGAATCACTCCCAGGGAACATGTTAACCCCTCCCCCTAGTGGTTAACCCCTTCACTGCCAGTGTAAATTACTCAGGAATCAATGCATTTAAATAGCAATGATTGCTGTATAAATGTCCGATGTGTCCGCCATAATGTCGCAGTCACAATAAAAATCGCTGATCGCCGCCATTACTAGTAAAAAAAAAATTATTAATAAAAATGCTATAAAACTATCCCCTATTTTGTAAACGCTATATCTTTTGCGCAAACCAATCAATCGCTTATTGCGATTTTTTTTTTTACCAAAAATATGTAGAAGAATACGTATCGCCCAAAACTGAGGAAAATTTTTTTTTTTTATATATTTTTTGGGGATATTTAGTATAGCAAAAAGTAAAAAAATATAAATTTTTTTAAAATTCTTTTGTTTATAGCACAAAAAATAAAAACCGCAGAGGTGATCAAATACCACCAAAAGAAAGCTCTATTTGTGGGGACAAAATGATAACAATTTCATTTGTGTACAGTGTTGTATGATCGCGCAATTGTCATTCAAAGTGTGACAGCGCTGAAAGCTGAAAAAGGGCTTGGTCAGGAAGGGGGTGAAAATGCACTGTATTGAGGTGGTTAAATTGCACACAGGTTGACTATTTACTAATTAACCACTTCAATACCCGCCCATAGTCATATGACGCCCACAAGGTGGATCTACCATCCTGGGTGGGCGTCATATGACGTCCTCGGGTTCCCGGCCGCCTGGGGGGCGCGCGCGCGCCGCCGGCATCGCTCGGGACCCGGTGCGAGTGCCCGGCGGCCGCGATGTCCGCCGGGCACCCGCGATTGCCCGTTTAAAACAACGGGACCGGGCGGGACCGTGGAGCTGTGTGTGTAAACACACAGCTCCACGTCCTGTCAGCGGGGAGGAGACCGATCATGTGATCCCAGTACAGAGGATCACATGATCGGTCTCCTCCCCTTAAGTCCCCTCCCCCTACAGTTAGAATCACTCCTATTAGGGACACACATTAACCCCTCCAGCGCCCTCTAGTGTTAACCCCTTCCCTGACAGTCACATTTACACAGTAATCATTGCAATTTTATAGCAACGATCGCTGTGTAAATGTGAATGGTTCCAAAAATGTGTCAAAAGTGTCCGAAGTGTCCGCCGCAATGTCGCAGTCACGAAAAAAAAATCGCAAATCGCCGCCATTACTAGTAAAAAAAAAAAATAAATAAATTCAATAAATCTATCCCCTATTTTGTAGACGCTATAACTTTTGCGCAAACCGATCAATATACGCTTATTGCGATTTTTTTTACCAAAAATATGTAGAAGAATACGTATCGGCCTAAACTGAGGAAAAAAATTGTTTTTTTTTTTTAAAAAATGGGATATTTATTATAGCAAAAAGTAAAAAATATTGTGTTTTTTTTCAAAATTGTCGCTCTTCTTTTGTTTATAGCGCAAAAAATAAAAACCGCAGGGGCGATCAAATACCACCAAAAGAAAGCTCTATTTGTGGGAAAAAAAGGACGTCAATTTTGTTTGGGTGTAACGTCGCACGACCGCGCAATTGTTAGTTAAAGCGACGCAGTGCCGAATCGCAAAAAGTGCTCTGGTAAGGAAGGGTGTTTAAAAGCCCTGTATTGAAGCGGTTAAGTGACTTCTGAGGGCAATAGGTTCCACTACATTTTAGTTAGGGATATCAGAGTAAAGGAGGGCTGAATACAAATGCATGCTACATTTTTCAGATATTTATTTGTAAAAAGTTTTGAAAACCATTTATCATTTTTCCTTCCACTTCACAATTATGTGCCACTTTGTGTTGGTCTATCACATAAAATCCCAATAAAGTACAATTGTGTTTTTGGTTGTAACATGACAAAATGTGGAAAATGTCAAGGGGTATGAATACTTTTTTTCAAGGCACTGTAAATTCCTCAAACAAAGCAATAAAATAGAAAAAAAAAAAAAAACACCTAGCAGTGTCTGAAACCCTTGACTGTTAATGGAAGTATATGAGTAGGGGAGCTTTTTCACAGCACAGACTTTACTAATTCATCCCCAGAAAGATCCAAATTAAACGATTGAGATTTGAGTGGCTGGTGGAAGTGGTCTCCTCAAATGTAAAAGGGCATTATGAATACAGCCCTGATGGAGGGAGCATATAAGGTACTTTCTATATGGTACCTGGTGCCAGACCACCTCTGGAAAATGTACCAAGGGGCTTCCACTTTGTGCTTTCGGAGATGCGGTCAACCCGGTACGATGTTCCACACGAGGTGGACCTGTGCCAAGGTGCACAGGTTTTGGATAAGCGTTCATTCTCTGATCTATTCTGTGACAATGGTGAATATAGTCAAAATCCCCAAAGTGTCTCTTCTCAACGAGCCTGTTTATATTTCAATATTTTTATTAAAATAATAAGACAATGGGGGTGATTTACTAAGGAGAAGGCACTGCATCAGTTCATACATTAATTGGTGTGCCGGAAAAGGCATTAATTGAAAGTGCGAACCGGTGCACATTGAAGCGCAAATAACGATAATAAATACCGCATATGTAAACTGCAACTGGAGCTAGGGTAACTGCGGTTTTCTCATTGATAGCGCACTCCCAATACAATTGGTTAATTTCATTTCATTGGATGTGTCTTTTGACTGCTGGTGATTTCTGGATTGCATTTTTAGGTTCTTTTTGGGCCTTTTCCGTGTAGCTTTTTAACACCTATTTTCTGACACCTTTTTAAACAGGTTTTTTTTTCCTTGCTAACTTCAGCCTCTAATTAAGGGGAGTGGTTAATTGGTCACAGGTGCTTGAAGCCTATATAACCTTTTGTCAAACTCATTGTGACCCTGCTCATCTTTGAGTCTGTTGGAACTCTGTCCAAGTGGAACTTGTCTAAGTGGTAAGTTAAAACTTGAGTTAAAGTGGTGAGTGGTGAGTTAAACGAATACTGCTGTGCAAAATGTGAGCACATTGTTTCCCTGGAAGCCCAGGTTCTGAATCTGGGGAAGCAACTGTCAACACTGATAAGTCCCTCCATACTAAAGGAGAGCCAGGGACGTACATGGCAGGGGCCAGCACAGAGGTGGGTGGAGACAAAGAGGTGCAGGCACTAGAAAATAGTAGATGGGTGACAGTCAGGAAGGGTAGAGGGGGAAGTGCCAGGGAGGCCGATCCAGGGCTGGAGCATCCCAATAAGTATGCTCCATTGAGTGACATTGGTGATACCAGTCAGGGACCAGCACTGCTGGAGCTGAGGGACTCTCCTAGCTGCCAGGGGAAGAACTCCTCCAGTGAGATTGGGGGGGAGCAAAGGGAAAGGAATGACAGATTCTGGTGATAGGGGACTCAATTCTTAGAAGGACAGATAGGGCAATCTGTAACAAAGACCTGAAGCGTCGAACTGTATGTTGTCTACCGGGCGCTCGGGTTCGGCACATCATGGATCTGGTGGACAGATTACTGGGATGGGCTGGGGAAGACCCAGCTGTCATGGTGCACGTTGGCACCAATGACAAAGTCAGAGGCAGATGGAGTGTCCTAAAAAACGATTTTAGGGACTTGGGAGCTAAATTGAGGAAAAGGACCTCCAAGGTAGTATTCTCAGGAATACTACTGGTACATCGAGCCACACCAGAAAGGCAGAGGGAGATTAGGGAATAAACAAGTGGCTGAAGATCTGGTGTAGTAAGGAGGGGTTTGGGTTCCTGGAGGACTGGGACGACTTCTCCGACGATAACCGGTACTATAGAAGGGACGGACTGCACCTAAATGAGGAGGGTGCAGATCAGCTGGGAATAAGGATGGCCAAAAAGTTAGAGGGGTTTTAAAACTAGGCGATGGGGGGGGGGTCCAGAGATAGAAATAGTCAGCGTGGAACATATTCCAGAGGGTAATATTAGGGGCATTAGTGGTAGGGTAACCAAAGCACATAAAGCCAAGGTAAGTATAGTAGCAAGTCCTAGTTGCAATCTCGGAACACCCAAGAGGATAGTATGTGACCGGTTAAAATATAGTAATGCATTAAAGTGTTTGTTCACCAATGCCAGAAGTCTGCCAAGCAAAATAGGTGAGTTGGAAGCTCTGGTGCATCAGGAGAGCTATGATGTAATCAGTATTGCTGAAACTTGGCTTCATTCCTCACATGACTGGGCTATAAATATTCCTGGCTATGCACTCTTTCGGAAAGACAGAGTTAAAAGGAAAGGTGGAGGGGTCTGTCTGTATGTGAGAAGTGATCTCAAAGCAAAAGTGAAAGAGGACCTGGTGGATGGAGAGTGTGATGAGTCTGAAGCATTATGGGTGGAACTGCATACTGATATGCGTAGTTCAAAGTTAATCATTGGAGTTTGTTATAGACCACCCAATGTTAATGAGGAGGTGGAGACTCATCTCCTTGCACAGATGGAAAGGGCTGCAAGGGCTGGGACAGTGATAATAATGGGGGATTTTAACTACCCAGAAATTGACTGGAATAATGGCACTGCTGGGACAGTTAAAGGGCAAAAATGTATAAACCTATTACAGGACAATTTTATGGTCCAGTTTATTGAGGCCCCAACTAGGAATGATGCTCTGCTGGATCTGGTAATCCCAAACCATGCAGAGTGTATTACTGATGTTCAGATAAAGGAACATTTGGGTATCAGGTACCATAACATGATTTCAATTGATGTTAGCTGTAAGCAAAAATCACATACGGTAAAGATAAAAACACTTAATTTCAAGAGAGCAAGTTTTCCAAGGATGAGGGCTGCTCTCCGGAACTTAGTCTGGGAGAAAATATTGGCAACAATGGGCACAGAACAGAAATGGGGATTCTTCAAAAAGACTGTTTGTGAACTCACTGCAAAGTATATTCCCATGGGCAATAAATTTAAAAGGCTAAAAATAAAACCTATGTGGCTCACGGCCAAAGTTAAAAAAGATATAAACTAAAAGAAAAGAGCTTTTAAAAAATATAAAAATGAAGGATCAATAGTGTCATTTAAATGCTACAAAGGATATAACAGAATATGTAAAAAGGAAATCAAGGATGCAAAAATTCAAAACGAAAGACAGATTGCAAAAGATAGTAGGACAAACCCCCAAAAAATCTTCAAATATATTAATAGTAAAAAGTTCAAATCTGAGCATGTAGGCCCTTTACAAAATAATCTAGAGTGGGTGACTGGGGACAAAGAGAAGGCTAATTTATTAAATACTTTCTTCAGCTCTGTGTATATAAAGGAGCATGGGGGAGCTCATGTCCATAATGGGGGTGGTAGTGACACAGCCCCAAATCCACAATGGCTCAAAAGTGATATGGTCCAGAAATATTTAGACAGAATAAAGGTGGATAAAGCACCTGGACTTGATGGCATCCACCCACGGATCCTAAAAGAATTGAGCTCTGTAATTTCAAAGCTATTGTATCTAATTTTTAGGGACTCATTAATGACAGGAATAGTACCACTGGATTGGCGCAGGGCCAATGTGGTGCCTATATTTAAAAAGGGAACAAAGTCTTTACCAAGTAACTATAGACCTGTTACTTTAACTTCTATAGTTGGGAAGATACTGGAGAGATTAATAAAAGACCACATAGACGAGTTCTTGCAGGCAAAAAATATTTTAAGCAACACAGCATGTATTCATGAAAGACAGAAGTTGTCAGACAAACCTGATTTCTTTTTATGAGGTGGTAAGTAAAACCTTGGACAGAGGGGTGGCGGTGGACGTGGTATACTTGGATTTTGCAAAAGCGTTCGATACAGTTCCCCACACACGGCTCATGTGTAAGGTAAGGTCTACAGGTTTAGAAATATTGGTTTGTAAATGGATAGAAAACTGGCTAAAAGACAGAATTCAGAGAGTAGTGGTTAATGATTCTTACTCTGAATGGTCTAAGGTTATCAGTGGTGTACCCCAAGGTTCAGTGCTGGGACCCTTACTTTTTAATATCTTTATAAATGATATTGGGTCTGGGATCAAAAGTAACATTTATGTCTTTGCAGATGACACCAAGCTATGCAGTGGAATAATGTCCTTACAGGATGTCTCCAATTTACAAGCCGACCTCAATGCACCGTCTAATTGGACGACTATGTGGCAGATGAGGTTTAATGTTGATAAATGTAAAGTTATGCACTTGGGGGCTAAGAATATGCATGCATCATACATGCTAGGGGGAGTACAACTGGGGGGATCCATAGTGGAGAAGGATCTGGGGGTTTTGGTAGATCATAAGCTCAATAATAGCATGCAATGCCAAGCTGCGGTTTCCAAAGCGAGCAAAGTCCTTTCTTGCATTAAGAGAGGTATGGACTCCAGGGAGAGAGATATAATTTTACCCCTGTTCAAATCATTAGTAAGACCTCATCTGAAATATGCAGTTCAGTTTTGGGCACCAGTTCTCAAAAAGGATATTGGGGAACTGGAGAAAGTGCAGAAAAGGGCAACCAAGCTGATAAGAGGCATGGAGGAGCTCAGCTATGAGGAAAGATTAGAGGAACTGAATTTATTCACACTTGATAAGAGGAGCTTAAGGGGGGATATGATCAACATGTATAAATATATAAGGGGTCCATATAGTGAACTTGGTGTTGAGTTATTCACTTTACAGTCAACAAAGAGGACAAGGGGGCACTCTTTACGTCTAGAGGAAAAGAGATTTCATCTCCAAATACGGAAAGGTTTCTTCACAGTAAGAGCTGTGAAAATGTGGAATAGACTCCCTTCAGAGGTGGTTCTGGACAGCTCAGTACATTGCTTTAAGAAAGGCCTGGATACTTTCCTAAATGTACATAATATAACTGGGTACTAACATTCATAGGCAAAGTTAATCTGGGGAAAATCTGATTGCTTCTCGGGGGATCAGGAAGGAATTTTTTCCCCTGCTTTAGCAAATTGGAGCATGCGCTGCTGGGGTTTTTTGCCTTCCTCTGGATCAACTGTGGGTATAGAATGGGGTATATGGGATTGTGTGATATATATATATTTTATTTATTTTTTTATTTGTGGTTGAACTGGATGGACTTGTGTCTTTTTTCAACCTAACTAACTATGTAACTATGTCTTGTTAGTAGGTGTACTTAGTTAATTAATCCCTTTGATGCTAATCTCATTCCTATCACTTATATTATATCTTTGAAATGTGTTTTATTTTTTATTAATTTTTTTACCCAAATCCTTCCGTACATTACAAAGAACAGAGAACTGTTTCTAAACCTAATAAATTTATATTTTCAGATCTTGATCTTTAACCGCTTCAACACCGGGCCAATTTACACCCTTCCTTACCAGAGCACTTTTTGCGATTCGGTACTGCGTCGCTTTAACTGACAATTGCGCGGTCGTGCTACAAAGACACCCAAACAAAATTGACGTCCTTTTTTTCCCACAAATAGAGCTTTCTTTTGGTGGTATTTGATCGCCCCTGCGGTTTTTATTTTTTGGGCTATAAACAAAAGAAGAGCGACAATTTTGAAAAAAACACAATATTTTTTACTTTTTGCTATAATAAATATCCCATTTTTTTTTTTAAAAAAACAATTTTTTTACTCAGTTTAGGCCGATACGTATTCTTCTACATATTTTTGGTAAAAAAAATCGCAATAAGCGTATATTGATCGGTTTGCGCAAAAGTTATAGCGTCTACAAAATAGGGGATAGATTTATTGCATTTATTTATTTTTTTTACTAGTAATGGCGGCAGTTTTTTTCGTGACTGCGACATTGCGGCGGACACTTCGGACACTTTTGACACATTTTTGGGACCATTCACATTTACACAGCGATCGTTGCTATAAAATTGCATTGATTACTGTGTAAATGTGACTGGCAGGGAAGGGGTTAACACTAGGGGGCGCTGCAGGGGTTAATGTAATCCCTATATGTGTGATTCTAACTGTGGGGGGAGGGGACTCAAGGGGAGGAGACCGATCATGTGTTCCTCCGTACTGGGATCACATGATCGGTCTCCTCTCCGCTGACAGGACGTGGAGCTGTGTGTTTACACACACAGCTCCACGGTCCCGCACGGTCCCGTTGTTTTAACAGGCAATCGCGGGTGCCCGGCGGACATCGCGGCCGCCGGGCACTCGCACCGGGTCCCGAGCGACGCCGCGCGCGCCCCCCAGGCGGCCGGGAATGGGAGGACGTCATATGACGCCCACCCAGGATGGGAGATCCACCTTGTGGGCGTCATATGACTATGGGCGGGTAGTGAAGGGGTTAAAGGTGACCATACACTGCAATCAGTTAGATCTTAAATAAATTAGATTTAGTGCAAGACCCTATTTGATTTCCTATGTTTTAAATTATTTGTTCAAGTGCGTCTTCCTATTACCTATTTTGCCTAAATATCGAGTTGTACAGACATTGGATTGCATAGTGCATGACCATCTTAAGTGACAAATTTGGAACGTAGAATGTGCCATGACCCCCTTGTTTTTTCCTAACGATATTTCTTGGGTATTCTACAAGGCACATGGAAAAAACACCTTTTTTCAAGACATGCTAGAGTGATCAGGAATCTTCAAAATACGTCTCTCCAGCTGTTGGGGAACTACACATCCCATGAGGCATTGTAAAACTCTGACATTCACAGACATGACTAGGCATGATGGGTAGGGATGAGCCGAACACCCCCGGGTTCGGTTCGCACCAGAACCTTCGAACCGACCGAAAGTTCGCGCAAATTTTCGAACCCTATACGTTATAATGGACGCGAACGTTCGAAATCAAAAGTGCTAATTACAACGGCCAATATGCATGTTAATGTCATAAAACAGGTTTGGGGACCCGGGTCCTGCCCCAGGGGACATATATCAATGCAAAAAGAACTTTTAAAAACTAACGTTTTTTCGGGAGCAGTCATTTTAATGATGCATAAAGTGAAAAAAAATAAGTGAAATTTTCCTTTAAATATGGTACCTGGGGGGTGTCTAAAGTATGCCTGTGAAGTGGCATGTGTTTCCCGTGTTTAGAACTGTCCTTGCACAAAATGACATTTGTAAAGGAAAAAAAGAAGCCATTTAAAACCACTTGCGGCTTTAGGTTTGTTCTTAAGTAGAATCTGAACAGGTACATTATGAAGTGTAGCTCCATCCCAAAAAAATCTATTTTTAAGCTTTTTGGAGAACATAGGGAGGGGTTATCACCCCTGTAACATTTGCTGTCTTTGCACATCTGTTCAGAACATGTCACCTCACTTTCCGTCCCAATGACAAATGTTTTTGGAAAAAGTGGGGTTTTAATTGAAACAAGGATTGGTGATAAAGTATCAGTAGAGAGGAGATACCTTTTTCCCAAATTAAATCTAACAGGATAGAATTTCCCTTCCTAGGGGTAGATTTCCTCTCACTTCCTGTTTTCTCTTTCCATTTGCAAGTAGGAGTCGTTTGTAAGTTGGATGTTTGAAAGTAGGGGCCTGGCGTATATACTCTGCAGAAATTTGCCCTATTAGATGTTGGTGTAGCCACAAGACTGGTGGGCACAGGAATGGGCCCTGCTGTGAGTTAATAGATCAAGATTTGTAATTGCATGCACCTGTTGAATAGGGCAGAAAAATTGGGGGTGGTGGTGGTGGTGGTGGACGGTTTTGCCACAAGACTGTAAGCTCTCACAGTTACTCTTGGTGGGCGCAGGAATGGGCCCTGCTGTGAGTTATTAGATCAAGATTTGTAATTGCAAGCACCTGATGAACAGGGCAGAAAAATTGGGCCTTTGGCGGTGGTGGTGGACGGTGTTGCCACAAGACTGTAGGCTCTCACAGTTACTCTTGGTGGGCGCAGGAATGGGCCCTGCTGTGAGTTATTAGATCAAGATTTGTAATTGCAAGCACCTGATGAACAGGGCAGAAAAATTGGGCCTTTGGCGGTGGTGGTGGACGGTGTTGCCACAAGACTGTAGGCCCTCATAGTTACTCTTGGTGGGCGCAGGAATGGGCCCTGCTGTGAGTTATTAGATCAAGATTTGTAATTGCAAGCACCTGATGAACAGGGCAGAAAAATTGGGCCTTTGGCGGTGGTGGTGGACGGTGTTGCCACAAGACTGCAGGCCCTCATAGTTACTCTTGGTGGGCGCAGGAATGGGCCCTGCTGTGAACTATTAGATCAAGATTTGTAATTACCCGCCCCTGTTAAACAGGGGCTGAAAAATTGTGCCTTAGGCACTGGTGCTGGTGCCACAACACTGCAACCCCTCACAGAGACTGTACTTGGAGCACAGCAGTCACACGTGTTGCGAAGCATTTTTTTAAAAAATTGTAAGTACACGCCCCTGTTAAACAGGGGCTGAAAAATTGTGCCTTAGGCACTGGTGCTGGTGCCACAACACTGCAACCCGGCCCTCACAGATACTGTACTTGGAGCACAGCAGTCACACGTGTTGCGAAGCATTTTTTTAAAAAATTGTAAGTACACGCCCCTGTTAAACAGGGGCTGAAAAATTGTGCCTTAGGCACTGGTGCTGGTGCCACAACACTGCAACCCGGCCCTCACAGATACTGTACTTGGAGCACAGCAGTCACACGTGTTGCGAAGCATTTTTTTAAAAAATTGTAAGTACCCGCCCCTGTTAAACAGGGGCTGAAAAATTGTGCCTTAGGCACTGGTGCTGGTGCCACAACACTGCAACCCCTCACAGATACTGTACTTGGAGCACAGCAGTCACACGTGTTGCGAAGCATTTTTTTAAAAAATTGTAAGTACACGCCCCTGTTAAACAGGGGCTGAAAAATTG
Organism: Lithobates sylvaticus; assembly: GCA_028564925.1. NCBI lineage: Eukaryota > Metazoa > Chordata > Amphibia > Anura > Ranidae > Lithobates > Lithobates sylvaticus. Next base: position 159,984,182 of record CM053033.1, read on the forward strand.
TGCCTTAGGCACTGGTGCTGGTGCCACAACACTGCAACCCCTCACAGATACTGTACTTGGAGCACAGCAGTCACATGTGTTGCGAAGCATTTTTTTAAAAAATTGTAAGTACCCGCCCCTGTTAAACAGGGGCTGAAAAATTGTGCCTTAGGCACTGGTGTGGTGGCATGGATCATTGAGGAGGAGGAAGAGGATAGTCAGTGAACATAAGAGGACAGTCACTCAGCATCAGCATAGGCAGTCTTGAAGGGATGTGACATTAAAAATTATTCGGTTATATCCGCCTCAGGTGCCTGGTAGCTGGTGGTGATCCAAGACTGATTCATTTTGATGAAGGTCAGTCGATCAACCGAGGCGGTGGACAGGCGCACCCTATGATCAGTCACAAATCCTCCAGCAGCACTGAATGTGCGTTCGGAAAGAACGCTGGAGGCAGGACAGGCCAGTAGCTCAATTGCATACTGTGCAAGCTCTGGCCAGTGATCCATCCTCAGGACCCAGTAAGCCAGAGGATTTTCGGTGGGAAAGGTGTCCAAGTCTGACCTTGCCCCAAGGTATTCCTGCACCATGTATATCAGACGCTGGCGATGGTTGCTGGAACCGATCATACCTTGGGGCTGCGGACTAAAAAATTGTCTGAACGCATCGGTCAGACGTCCACCTTCCCCACCGCTCCTTCTGCCACTGACCGAAGCCTCAGCAACTCGTCGCCCAGGACCAGGAGTTTGTAGCCTCCCAGTTTCTGGGAACGCGTTGCACAGACCTTTCTGCAAGGCCTCCCTGAGATGTCTCATCCTCTGCTCCCTCTGCCACGGCAAGATAAGGTCCGCAACCTTACCCTTGTACCGCGGATCAAGGAGAGTGGCCAGCCAGTAATGGTCCCTCTCCTTGATCCGAAGAACACGAGGATCCTTCCGCAGGCTTTGCAGGATCAGGGAGGCCATGCAGCGTAGGTTAGCTGAGGCATTCGGTCCGGAGTCTTCTGGGTCACTGAGGATGACATGATCGCCAGCCACCTCCTCCCAGCCACGTACAAGTCCACTGGTTTGTTGGGACTGTACATCATCCCTAAAAGACTGCTGCTGCTGATGCTGAGTGCCAGGCTCCACCTCCATGCTCACACAATCCTCCTCCTCCTCCTCCTCCTCCTCCTCATCCTCTTCCTGTGTGATGGGTGGGACAGAAGGAACACTGTCCGGATAAAGGGGGCCTTGAGAGGCAAGGAAGTCCTCCTCTTCCTGCCTCTGTTCTGCCTCAAGTGCCCTGTCCATTATCCCACGCAGCGTATGCTCCAACAGGTGGACAAGAGGGACAGTGTCACTGATGCATGCACTGTCACTGCTCACCATCCTCGTGGCCTCCTCAAATGGTGAGAGGACAGTGCATGCATCCCTGATCATGCTCCACTGACGTGGGGAAAAAAAACCAAGCTCCCCTGACCCTGTCCTGGTGCCGTAGTCGCAAAGGTACTCATTGATGGCCCTCTGCTGCGTGTGCAGTCGCTGCAGCATGGCCAACGTTGAGTTCCACCTGGTGGGCATGTCACATATTAGGCGGTTCTTGGGCAGGTTCAGCTCCTTTTGCAGCTCAGTCAGCCGAGCACTGGCATTATAAGATCGGCGGAAATGCACACAGACTTTCCTGGCCTGCCTCAGGACATCCTGTAAGCCTGGGAACCTGCCCAAGAACCGCTGCACCACCAGGTTGAGGACGTGAGCCATGCAGGGCACATGGGTGAGCTGCCCCTGCCGCAGGGCGGAGAGGAGGTTGGTGCCATTGTCAGAAACGACCATTCCTGGCTTAAGCTGACGTGGCGTCAACCACCTCTCGGCCTGCCCCTGCAGAGCTGCCAGAACCTCTGGCCCAGTGTGGCTCCTGTCCCCCAAACACACCAGCGCAAGCACGGCATGGCATCTTTTTGCCTGCGTACTTGCGTAGCCCCTTGTACGCCTACGGAGCACCGCTGGTTCCAAGGACAGAGCACTGGAGGAAGAAGAAGAGGAGGGGGTGGAGGAGAGAGGTGTGTCACAACCAGTAGCAGTAGTAGCGTTTTGGAGGCGTGGTGGCGGAACAACCTCCAACACTACTGCACCTTGTCCTGCATCCCTCCCAGCTGCCAATAGAGTGACCCAATGGGCCGTGAAAGAAAGGTACCGTCCCTGTCCATGCCTGCTGGACCATGAGTCAGCGGTAATATGCACCTTACCGCTGACCGCCCTGTCCAGCGAGGCATGGACATTGCCCTCCACATGCCGGTAGAGAGACGGAATCGCCTTCCGTGAGAAAAAGTGGCGTTTGGGAACCTGCCACTGAGGAACCGCACATTGAACAAACTCACGGAAGGGGGCCGAGTCTACCAACTGAAAAGGCAGCAGTTGAAGTGCTAGCAATTTAGCCAGGCTAGCATTCAACCGCTGGGCATGTGGATGGCTGGGAGTGTACTTCTTTCTACGGTCCAGCAGCTGGGGCAGGGAAATTTGCCTGCTGCAATCGGACGTCGGTGTACTGCAAGTACTTGGTTGTGACACACCTAATTCTACACCTTCAGTCCTCTCAGAGCAGCTTTCAGAGAGGACTGAAGGTGTAGTGGGGATGGAGATCCCAGCTGAGGAGGAGCAAGGAGAGGTCCGCTTAGTTCTTTGGTGTGGGTCTTTTATGTGTGCCTGCCAACGAGCTGCATGGCAGGTCGCCATATGTCTGGTCATGCTTGTGGTTCCCAAGCGGCTGATGTTTTGGCCACGCGAGATACGCTTGAGACAAATATTGCAAATAGCAGTGGTGCGATCTGCTGCACTCGTCTCAAAAAAGGCCCACACCAAAGAACTTTTCTGATAACGTGCAGAGGCAGCGCCCTGCACAGGCGGAGCTCTGCGGTGTTGTACAGTTGCTGTGCTGGCCTCTACCTGGCCTCCAGGGGGCATCCTGCCTCGTTGGACATGTGACGCCGCATCCTCCTCCTCCTCGTCCTCCTCCTCGTCCTCCTCCTCATCCTCTCTCCCTTCAGGCACCCACGTGGAGTCAGTGACCTCATCATCCCCTCCCTCTTCACCACTAGAGCAAACCTGGCAGTAAGCTGCAGCTGGTGGAACAGTACTGCCAGATTCCTCAAGCTGGGTATCATCATCCGAGCCTTCGAATCGTTGGGCATCCTCCTGGAGCATGTACCCAACACTGTGCTCAAAGAGTTCGGGGGACTCCTCAGGAGGACATGGTGGGTCTAGGGAAGGGGTGGCTGATGATGCTCTGTCAGTACCCTGAGCCTGGGTGAGAGAGGATGAGGAGGATGAGGAGGGCTTGGTCATCCATTCTACCAAGCCTTCAGCATGATGCGGCTCCACATGTCCAGCTGCCGAAAACAAAGACGCGCGTGTCCCATGGCCACGTGCTGATGACGATGCACGACCACGTCCACGGCCACGTCCACTAGAAACAGAGCCTGCCTGCCCTGTGTTCTTGGCTCTGCACGCTCTGCCTCCCCTTGGCGGTCTTCCAGCCATTGTAGTCGGTAGTCCTGTGGGTGCTGCTGAGAAGAATATATAGGAGCTCTGTGTGATGCCACTAACACACTAGAAGTCCTGTGGGTGCTTCTGCAAAGAAAATAGAGGAGCTCTGTGTGATGCCACTAACACACTAGAAGTCCTGTGGGTGCTGCTGAGAAGAAAATATAGGAGCTCTGTGTGATGCCACTAACACACTAGAAGTCCTATGGGTGCTTCTGCAAAGAAAATAGAGGAGCTCTGTGTGATGCCACTAACACACTAGAAGTCCTGTGGGTGCTTCTGCAAAGAAAATAGAGGAGCTCTGTGTGATGCCACTAACACACTAGAAGTCCTGTGGGTGCTTCTGCGAAGAAAATAGAGGAGCTCTGTGTGATGCCACTAACACACTAGAAGTCCTGTGGGTGCTGCTGAGAAGAAAATATAGGAGCTCTGTGTGATGCCACTAACACACTAGAAGTCCTGTGGGTGCTTCTGCAAAGAAAATAGAGGAGCTCTGTGTGATGCCACTAACACACTAGAAGTCCTGTGGGTGCTGCTGAGAAGAAAATATAGGAGCTCTGTGTGATGCCACTAACACACTAGAAGTCCTATGGGTGCTTCTGCAAAGAAAATAGAGGAGCTCTGTGTGATGCCACTAACACACTAGAAGTCCTGTGGGTGCTTCTGCAAAGAAAATAGAGGAGCTCTGTGTGATGGGACTAACACACTTCAAGTCCTATGGGTGCTTCTGGGAAGAAAATAGAGGAGCTCTGTGTGATGCCACTAACACACTAGAAGTCCTGTGGGTGCTTCTGCAAAGAAAATAGAGGGGCTCTGTGTGATGCCACTAACACACTAGAAGTCCTGTGGGTGCTTCTGCAAAGAAAATAGAGGAGCTCTGTGTGATGCCACTAACACACTAGAAGTCCTGTGGGTGCTGCTGAGAAGAAAATATAGGAGCTCTGTGTGATGCCACTAACACACTAGAAGTCCTGTGGGTGCTTCTGCAAAGAAAATAGAGGAGCTCTGTGTGATGCCACTAACACACTAGAAGTCCTGTGGGTGCTGCTGAGAAGAAAATATAGGAGCTCTGTGTGATGCCACTAACACACTAGAAGTCCTATGGGTGCTTCTGCAAAGAAAATAGAGGAGCTCTGTGTGATGCCACTAACACACTAGAAGTCCTGTGGGTGCTGCTGAGAAGAAAATATAGGAGCTCTGTGTGATGCCACTAACACACTAGAAGTCCTATGGGTGCTTCTGCAAAGAAAATAGAGGAGCTCTGTGTGATGCCACTAACACACTAGAAGTCCTGTGGGTGCTTCTGCAAAGAAAATAGAGGAGCTCTGTGTGATGCCACTAACACACTAGAAGTCCTGTGGGTGCTTCTGCAAAGAAAATAGAGGAGCTCTGTGTGATGCCACTAACACACTAGAAGTCCTGTGGGTGCTGCTGAGAAGAAAATATAGGAGCTCTGTGTGATGCCACTAACACACTAGAAGTCCTGTGGGTGCTTCTGCAAAGAAAATAGAGGAGCTCTGTGTGATGCCACTAACACACTAGAAGTCCTGTGGGTGCTGCTGAGAAGAAAATATAGGAGCTCTGTGTGATGCCACTAACACACTAGAAGTCCTATGGGTGCTTCTGCAAAGAAAATAGAGGAGCTCTGTGTGATGCCACTAACACACTAGAAGTCCTGTGGGTGCTGCTGAGAAGAAAATATAGGAGCTCTGTGTGATGCCACTAACACACTAGAAGTCCTATGGGTGCTTCTGCAAAGAAAATAGAGGAGCTCTGTGTGATGCCACTAACACACTAGAAGTCCTGTGGGTGCTTCTGCAAAGAAAATAGAGGAGCTCTGTGTGATGGGACTAACACACTTCAAGTCCTATGGGTGCTTCTGGGAAGAAAATATAGGTCTCTGTGATGGGACTAACACACTTCAAGTCCTATAGGTGCCTCTGGGAACAAAATATATGATCTCTGTGTGATGGGACTAACACACTTCAAGTCCTATAGGTGCTTCTGGGAAGAAAATATAGGTCTGTGTGATGGGACTAACACACTTCAAGTCCTATGGGTGCTTCTGGGAAGAAAATGTAGGTCTGTGTGATGGGACTAACACACTTCAAGTCTTTTGGGTGCTTCTGGGAAGAAAAATATAGGTCTGTGTGATGGGACTAACACACTTCAAGTCCTATAGGTGCTTCTGGGAACAAAATATAGGATCTCTGTGTGATGGGACTAACACACTTCAAGTCCTATGGGTGCTTCTGGGAAGAAAATGTAGGTCTGTGTGATGGGACTAACACACTTCAAGTCCTATAGGTGCTTCTGGGAACAAAATATATGATCTCTGTGTGATGGGACTAACACACTTCAAGTCCTATAGGTGCTTCTGGGAACAAAATATATGATCTCTGTGTGATGGGACTAACACACTTCAAGTCCTATAGGTGCTTCTGGGAAGGAAATATAGGTCTGTGTGATGGGACTAACACACTTCAAGTCCTATAGGTGCTTCTGGGAACAAAAATATATGATCTCTGTGTGATGGGACTAACACACTACAAGTCCTATAGGTGCTTCTGGGAACAAAATATATGATCTCTGTGTGATGGGACTAACACACTTCAAGTCCTATAGGTGCTTCTGGGAAGAAAATATAGGTCTGTGTGATGGGACTAACACACTTCAAGTCCTATAGGTGCTTCTGGGAACAAAATATATGATCTCTGTGTGATGGGACTAACGCACTTCAAGTCTTTTGGGTGCTTCTGGGAAGAAAATATAGGTCTGTGTGATGGGACTAACACACTTCAAGTCCTATAGGTGCTTCTGGGAACAAAATATAGGATCTCTGTGTGATGGGACTAACACACTTCAAGTCCTATGGGTGCTTCTGGGAAGAAAATGTAGGTCTGTGTGATGGGACTAACACACTTCAAGTCCTATAGGTGCTTCTGGGAACAAAATATATGATCTCTGTGTGATGGGACTAACACACTTCAAGTCCTATAGGTGCTTCTGGGAACAAAATATATGATCTCTGTGTGATGGGACTAACACACTTCAAGTCCTATAGGTGCTTCTGGGAACAAAATATATGATCTCTGTGTGATGGGACTAACACACTTCAAGTCCTATAGGTGCTTCTGGGAAGGAAATAAAGGTCTGTGTGATGGGACTAACACACTTCAAGTCCTATAGGTGCTTCTGGGAACAAAATATATGATCTCTGTGTGATGGGACTAACACACTTCAAGTCCTATAGGTGCTTCTGGGAACAAAATATATGATCTCTGTGTGATGGGACTAACACACTTCAAGTCCTATAGGTGCTTCTGGGAAGAAAATGAAGGTCTGTGTGATGGGACTAACACACTTCAAGTCCTATAGGTGCTTCTGGGAAGGAAATATAGGTCTGTGTGATGGGACTAACACACTTCAAGTCCTATAGGTGCTTCTGGGAACAAAATATATGATCTCTGTGTGATGGGACTAACACACTTCAAGTCCTATAGGTGCTTCTGGGAACAAAATATATGATCTCTGTGTGATGGGACTAACACACTTCAAGTCCTATAGGTGCTTCTGGGAAGAAAATGTAGGTCTGTGTGATGGGACTAACACACTTCAAGTCCTATAGGTGCTTCTGGGAACAAAATATATGATCTCTGTGTGATGGGACTAACACACTTCAAGTCCTATAGGTGCTTCTGGGAAGGAAATATAGGTCTGTGTGATGGGACTAACACACTTCAAGTCCTATAGGTGCTTCTGGGAACAAAATATATGATCTCTGTGTGATGGGACTAACACACTTCAAGTCCTATAGGTGCTTCTGGGAAGAAAATGTAGGTCTGTGTGATGGGACTAACACACTTCAAGTCCTATAGGTGCTTCTGGGAACAAAATATAGGAGCTCTGCCTGCCTGCCACGAACACACTACAAGTCCTATAGGTGCTTCTGGGAACAAAATATAGGAGCTCTGCCTGCCTGCCACGAAACACACTACAAGTCCTATAGGTGCTTCTGGGAACCAAATATAGGAGCTCTGCCTGCCTGCCACGAACACACTACAAGTCCTATAGGTGCTTCTGGGAACAAAATATAGGAGCTCTGCCTGCCTGCCACGAACACACTACAAGCCCCTCTTTCTAAATCAATCTAAATGAATGAATCTATCTAACTCAATCTCTCTAAGTAAATCTCTCTAACTAACTAAATCCAGCAGAGTGTCACAGATCTAGCCTGCTTTATCTGCGCCGGAACAGCATGTGACCGGCGCAGACGGCGTGGCGGCCTTTTATAGGGGGGGGGCGTGTACTACAGCCCCTGAGCTGTAATTGGCTACAGGCGTCCTGCCTGTAGCCAATTATGGCTCTTCGAGTTTCCGGGGCTGTGATTGGCCAAGCATGCGGGGTCACAGTGCATGCTTGGCCAATCATCAGCCAGCAATGCACTGCGCCGGCCGCGCCGGCCGCAATGCATTGCGGGGCCGCTCGCATCACACGAACGTGATGCGAGCGGCCAAAATAGTTCTGGGCTCGCCGAGCGAGCGAACGCCCGGTGCTCGATGCGAACGTGGGTTCGCATCGAGCACCGGGCCCATCCCTAATGATGGGAATTGTAGTTCCTGACCAACTGTAGGGCTGTAGTTTGAAAACCCTGTGCTAGACCATTATTATGCCTCCAGAATTGGAAGTGTGGCATCTAGACAAATTCTCTCACACTGAAGCAGGAAGCAATATACATTGACCCGGAAGTGGATCTGTACACAGGAAGTAGGTGTGTGTTTTGAAGCCAAATCATTTAGACATACACACATGACCCACACAAACACCACCCCATGTAAAAATAAATAAAAAATTATCTTAATTTGCAAATAAGGATCATCTCTTCCTCAGAGAACAGTGATCGGGGCATGGTGGTGGGAAGAAATTAGCAGCAGTACAAGCAACTTCCTGGAGGGGTATGATGTCATTCCTGTGTGCTTGCCACCGCTTCCGGGAACCAGATATGTGCCATGGGTACATACCTTCGCGCACACAGCAGTTGCGAATCTCACATACACAGCGGTGGCGCATCTAGATGCATTTGGCGCATCTAGCTGCATGAACCCAATTTTTAGGGAAATTAATAGTAAAGCAGATGCAGATTTCCAGGACTGGACTAACAAATGTTTCTAGTGAAAGGCAACTGGTGTTTTCTATTAAACAATGTCTAAATGGGCCATTGACATGCATTACAGTTGAACTTAGGAATGTGTCCTTGCAAAGTTAAACTAAATGAAATCCTTTCTTATTTTTGCTTGGGGATAGAGTGCAGAGGGATTAGAAGTCTTGTCAATTTTTGAGGATGTCTGCATAGGGTGAAGACACCTCACGAATTTTGCCAGTTTCTCCTTCAAATGTATTCACTTTGTGTCACATAGCCAAACAGGAAGTGAGGGTGAAACCCTACCAATGTCTTTCCTTGGGGACACACAGGTCAATCTAAATAGTTTCCCCATTAGGTAAATTGCACTCTATCATTTTGCTGTGTACACCCCAAATTAGTAGGTATCTTGGACCTTGGGGTTTATTTAGTAAAGGCAAATCCACTTTGCACTACAAGTGCACTTGGAAGTGCAGTTGCTGGAGATCCGAGGGGGACATGCAAGGAAAAAAACAGCATCTTTGCTTCTACATGATTGGATAATAAAATCACCAGTGCTTTCCCTCAGATTCATTCAAGAAAACCCTATTTTGTCTTCCGTAAAAAAACGGAACGTATGAAAAACGGACGTTAGCGGACGATCCGTTCACATCCAATCCGCTGACATCCGTTTTTCATCAAAAAAATTCCCATAATTCATGAAAAACTGTTTAAAAAAAAAAAAGGATAAAAAACGGACATAAACGGATGAAAAACGGACGAAAAACGGAAATGAAAATGGATGAAAACTGATGTTTACTGACAACAACTGATGATAAAAAAACGTGACTGAACTGATCTAATGTACGGTCCGCATGTGTGAAAGGGGCCTAAGGTTCCTTTCACACGGGGCGGATCCGTAATGATCCGCCCCGTGAAGATCCGTTGCTCAGTGGGGATCGCACAGCTGTTCCCCGCTGAGCCGGCTGATGACAGGGCGGTCCCTGCACACTGTGCAGGGACCGCCCTGTCAGTTCTCCGCTCTCCTCTATGGAGGATCGGATGAACACGGACCGTCTGTCCGTGTTCATCCGATCCGCTCTGCAGACGGATGAAAAAATAGGATTTTCCTCCGTCTGCAGAACCGGACAATTGCGGAGGCGGACAATAGCGGGTGTCAGCGGATGCTCATCCGCTGACACCCGCTACCCCATAGACATGCATGTATGTCCGTTTTTCATCCAAAAACGGATGGATGAAAAACGGACATACGGTCCGCATGTGTGAAAGGGGCCTTAGGGTTTGTGTGCTAATGAGGCAATTAAAAACATATGCACGGTCCATGAAACACACAAAATGCAAGTTCACCCAATGTAGAGTCGGTTCACACAGGGGCAACACGACTTCCAGCGCGACTTTTGGAGGCAACTTGGACACGACTTGAGGAGCTACTTCAACATGACTTGGGATGACTTACAACACGACTTTAAGTCGCCCCAGGCCAGGCGACTTTGGCCATGGCCAATCAGAGAATAATCAGCTCTGGAGGGAGAAATCCACGCCAAAGTTTAAATAAAAAACCGGCATGGGTTCCCCCTCCAGGAGCATACCAGGCCCTTAGGTCTGGTATGGCTTTTGAGGGCAACTCCCTACGCCGAAAAACGGCGTGGAGGTCCCCCCAAAATCCATACCAGACCCTTATCCGAGCATGCAGCCTGGCCGGTCAGGAAAGGGGGTGGGGACGAGCGAGCGCCCCCCTCCCTCCTGAACCGTACCAGGTAGCATGCCCTCAACATGGGGGGGTGGGTGCTTTGGGGAAGGGGGCGCCCTGCGACCCCCACCCCAAAGCACCTTGCCCCCATGTTGAGGAGGACAAGGGCCTCTTCCCGACAACCCTGGCCATTGGTTGTCGGGGTCTGCGGGCGGGGGGCTTATCGGAATCCGGGAGCCCCCTTTAATAAGGGGGCCCCCAGATCCCGGCCCCCCACCCTATGTGAATGGGTAGGGGTACGATGTACCCCTACCCATTCACCCAAGGTGTAAAAGTGTAAATAAAAAAAAACACACATTTTTTTTTAAATATTTTATTGCACTGCTCCGGGGTCTTCTTCCGTCTTGGGGGGTCTTCCCGCCAGACTCCTCCGCTCTCTTCTGCTCTTTTACCTAGCTCTTTCACAAGCGGAGGAGCCCGGCTTTCTTCTTCGTCGTCGCTGCTGTCGTCTGGGGGTCTCTTTCCGCCTTCGGGGGTCTTCCAGGGTCTTCCGGGGTCTCTTCTGTTCTTGCCGATGTCGCCGCTTTCTGCGCCGTCTTCTTCTTCTTCCTCTTCCGATGTTGACCCGTCGCTCTCTCTGGCCGGAATGGCAGAGCCGCGCTGTGTTGGGACTTATATAGGGACAAGGAGGCGGAGTCACATGCTCATGTCACATGGTCCCATATGATGTCACAGTCCCTCATCAACATGGGGGCAAGGTGCTTTGGGGGGGGGGGGGCCGCAGGGCGCCCCCTTCCCCAAAGCACCCACCCCCCCATGTTGAGGGCATGCGACCTGGTACGGTTCAGGAGGGAGGGGGGGCGCTCGCTCGTCCCCACCCCCTTTCCTGACCGGCCAGGCTGCGAGCTCGGATAAGGGTCTGGTATGGATTTTGGGGGGACCCCCACGCCGTTTTTTTTTTCGGCGTAGGGGTTGCCCTCAAAAGCCATACCAGACCTAAGGGCCTGGTATGCTCCTGGAGGGGGGACCCATGCTGGTTTTTTATTTGAAATTTGGCGTGGAGTTCCTCCTCAAGGAGACATTGTCGCGTCCATATAGATGGAGATCCGACTTGGAGGCGACTTCCATTGAAATCAATGGGTACAAGTCGCCTAGAAGTCAGATTGAAGTAGTACAGGAACCTTTTCTGAAGTCGGAGCGACTTCAGTAGTGTTCATTAAGACGGCTCTCATTCACTTGCATGTAATTTCTGATGTCAAGTGACTTGGGGCGACTTGCAGTCTGACAAGTCGCCCCCCAAGTCACGGTAGTGTGAACGGGCTCGTAGAGACAGAACTTCAAAGTGGGTACACCTGTTAAGGATGTCCTTTAAATTACTAACCCAAAAAACACACTTTCTGAGCATGCCCAGAAAACCCAAGTGCAACTAGCACACAATAAGCTACCCCCCTGTCCAAAATTAAGCACATCATCCAGCATGCTACAAAATACAGATGGGACAAACACCCCCAGGGGTGCAAACAAAGAGCCTAACATGGGAAAAAGTTATACTACAAATACCATTGCAGTCTATGGGAACTGACTTGTTAATTTTGTGAGTCCCCACTTGGTTGGATTATATTCTAGTTATTGGCCTTAAAATGGGTATGGGGTCCCAGGTCCCACCCTGAGGGACATATATCAATGTCACCAATTTGGCCAACCTCAAAAACGAAACAAGGAGATATGCCTTTAAAACATTTTAATTGCTTAAAAGATAGTAACTTGGGGGGGGGGGGCTTACTCTGCCTGTAAAGTGGAGCATCTGTAGCATTAATCCAAAATGCTGCTTCAAAGATGTATGGCTTTAGAGGAAACTTGTGTAGCGCCCACCACCTTTAGGTCGGTGCTAATAGGTAGAAGTTAGGAGAAATTACCAGTGCCTTACTATTTCTTTGTTTAGGCCTGGGTGTTTGATTTGAGTTGGGGAGGAGCAGTAGACTAGAGGGGGTGTGACCACCTGTTCCTCACCCTGGGAAACCTCCCTTGCTTCTCCAGGGTAATGTTCTGGAAAGGAGGCGGGTCAGGGACTGAGGGACAGGCAGTGTATATGGCCCTGGTCCAATTATTAATTTTGTTTGGGCGGGGGCGGGACATGCATATATACTGAGGTCACATGCTTCCTAGGGGAGATGGGAAAAGACTAGATCCAGAAAGACTTCACAATGTGACCTCAAGGAACAGGCTCAAAGGCCTGGGGGTTCAGAGACCCCAGCGCTGGAGAGCAGGAACCTAACCAGAAGGCCTAAGGGTTCAGAGACCTCAGTGCTGGATGTTTTAAGCCTACAAGTTGCACTAAAAACCCTGGGAAAAGAAACCAGGCATCCCCGCTGGGATGGACCATTGCACAAGAAGTGGGAAGTAGCTGCAAAGTGGAGGGAGTAGACCGGGGGCGCCTGGACTTTCCTGAACTGGCCTGGGAAGGATTTGCAGGAGGCGAGAAAGGCAGGTGAGGCCTGGGACTTCCAGAATTCCAAAGTACCAAGGTGTCTTTCAGAGGGGCATCGGCCAGTTCGCTAAGGGAAAGGGTCTTAACTACTCAGATGAAACAAGAAGAAGAGGCAGCTCATGCTTTCCTGCACTACTGACAACACCAGAACAAAAATAGCCTGCCCCCCCCCCCCCCCCCCCCGCTAATACATACAAGGCCTTTTGGGTCAGTTAATGCTTAAAATGAGAACCCCCATGTCAAAAATACCACCCCAACTAAAAAAATATTGTGCCCCTCCCACACACTAACAAACCCCTAGCCAAACACACAGCAAGCCAGCCCATGGAAGGGGTGGATGCTTGGGGGCAGGGGGGGCTCGGGCACCCCAAAAGTCAACCACCTTATTTCCATATTTAGGGCCTCTTCCATACAACCCTAGGCTAGGGTTGTGGGGGGCTCCAGACAGGGGGCTTTATGGAATGTGGAAAACCCCTTTTAAACTACTACTTTAAACTAAGGTACAAGGTACTTTGTGGTTGGTATTGGGCTGAGCCCAACATGCCCCAAAGACAGCCAGCTGAGTGCATGTGGCCTTGTATGATTCAGGAGGGGGTTGGGCGATCGCTCTTCTCGCCCCTTTCCTAGCTGGTCCTGTTGTATGCTCTGAAGGATGTGGTTTGGATTTCTGAAGGCAGCTCACAGCCTTTTGAGAATAGAGTGGAGTGTGGAGTTCCCCTTTTAAAAACAAAAGTTAGCCCATGGAAATCCAAGGTGTTAGAGGGAGAAGACAAGAGCATTGGAAAATTAAGTGTGGAATAACCTTTTAAAAGTGAAAGCTAGCCCAAGGAAATCATATGCATTCAAGGGGAGGTTAAATGCCCTTTTAGGAGGAGCGAGAGTATTTTTACATAATTTTAACAAGGTGCATGTCACATGTTGGCAACGTAACATGTGCAAATCTAATTTAAAAAATACATAAAGGTGAACCAGCGTAAAAAAAAAAAAGTTGAGGTGCGCCTGCATGCAATTGCATGTACGTTGCTTAACACTAACTAAGATTTTGGCCGTGCAGTGAACAAACGCATGTGAACGAGCGCAACAGCTGCTTGCGCACTGCTTACATTGATCTCACGCAGTTCAAAACATACTTGCGGGGACAGCAGGCTTTCTCCTGAAAAAGTTACTTTCTCATTCTATTTGTTTTTTGGCCAGTTGTTACTAAACTTCCTCGCATAACCCCAAAATATTGGCACCTCCATCTTCTGTCAATATTGATTTGGAGATTCCGTGCGCCATGTCCATAATGGCGCACAGATTGCATATTTCGTAAATATGAAAATGTGCATTGCGCTTTGCAGTGCACCTCTACTGATGGCGCACGGCTTTTGTAAATCACCCCCAATGTCCTATAAAGCACAATCTTTGCACAATAGTTTAAATTGATGTTAAACCATACATAAACACAGGGGTATTCTCCCATAAAATATTCATAGACATAAGACTTCCTAATGTGAAATGGGGAGAACCCAACAATAAACATTCTCAGTAGGGATACCAGTAGAGACAATAAAACAGTATATTAAAATACAAATTATTATCAATAGGCTCAAGGGATATGTCCAATCCATTAGGGATTGATTGCGTGATATCCCATCAGGCCATCGTGGTATGTGAAACTGGAAATTACTATATTACGGGGAAAAAAGATAGGGGGCAGGGAACAGGAGGGAAGGGGGGGGGGGCAAAGAGAAGGGGGAAAAAAAGGGGAAAATAAAAAAGAAGACCCCCTGTGTACCTTCCTGAGAGTATCATCAGCATAGAACTATGTGTTCAATCAGAACATCTTGCTATTATTGAAGAGATAAAACAAATGCAAAGAAAAAAATCTAAGGAGAAAAGAGAGTAGATCAAGGAAAAGAGAGAGAGAGAAAGAGGAGAAGGGAAGAGAAGAGAGCGCCAGCCAGAAATTCATTAATTTACAGATAAGTATCGTATCCATTGATCCCATGTCGCATCAAATTTCTAAGAGTTACGAAGAATACAGGTAAGTTTATTGTTAACCATGATCCAGTTAAGTTTAAGTTTATTATTCACGTATTCAAGGGGAATCATTGACTGCTTCCAATATTTAGCAATAGTTATTTTAGCTGCTTAAAAAATATGTAACGAGTTTCGTCGCTTTATTGGGGACTTCCTCGGGAAACTTTTGAAAAAACGCTGGTTCCGGGGATCTACGGATATTTACCCCTGTCGCTGAATATATCAAATTAAATATTCAAATCCAAAATCTGTAGACTACAGGGCACTGCCACCAAACATGGTACATTGTACCCATCTGGCCACAACGCCGAAAGTAAATGGGGTATCGGGACCAAATACCAATGTAGGAGTGTTTTTATAGTTTGCTTCAATAAGTGTTGTATTAATAGATACTTTGGATAAAGCATAGGCAAAATCTTGCCAGCCAGACAGTTGTGGTATTTAAGTCCTTTTCCCATTGAGTCATATAATGGAGCTTGGTAGCCGGGTGAGTAATGCACACGGTCGGAAATTCCGACCACAAAATCCGTAGTATTTTTTCCGATGGATTTTGTCCGACACGGTCGGACAAAGTTGTCGGAAAATCTGATCATTCTGACCGTGGTTACGTTCGTTGCGTACGGCGTAACTACGTAGAGGCTATTAGCCAATAGCTTTGGTCTCGTAATTTGATCTGAGCATGGCAATTTGTCCGTCGGAATTCTCTACACACAATCGAAAAAAGTCCAATCGGATTTTGTTGTCGGAAAATTAGAGAGCAGGATCAAGTCCGATGGAGCCCACACACGGCCGGATTTTCCGACAACTTGGTCCGATCGGACATTTTCCGTCTGAATTTCCGACCGTGTGTACGGGGCATAAGAGTGGCATACACCTGTCCCCTTAAAAAGCCTTTCATTTGACAAGATAATTCAAAATTTGTGAGTGTAAGGTGTCCCTCTAGCAGAGTAAGTTTAGAGCGTACAAAAGGGCATGCAACGTATCCTTAAAATATTGCAATTAGTATGATTGATCCCCGTTAAGGTAGTCACTTATCCTAAAAAGCTCTTTTGTTAAAGTGGAAGTAAACCCTTCCAAATGACTTTGGCCTACAGGTAAGCCTAGATTATCTCCTAAACCTGCATGGTTTAGGAGATATTTAGCGATGAAAAGGCATCGCTGTCTACGGCGCATGCGCCGTAGACAGCGGCGCGCAGGCGCACTGAGGGCGCACTGAGGATGCCGCGATCCCGGCGATATGCCGATCTCGTGCGCATGCGCGGGACCGACGTCATCGCCGCTCCAGCGAATGATAGCGCTGGAGCGGCGAGACCCGGAAGTCCCTCCGGCCCTGGATGGCGGCGATGAAGATCGAGGATAAGGACCGCTTCGGGGGCTTTGTTTTCAGGTAAGTCTTTCATAATGAGCTAGTATGCTATGCATATTAGCTCATTATGCCTTTGCTTTACTTCCTCTTTAAGCCACCATAGGAATGGCATTGGAGAAAGCCTGGGAGAAAAATCAGGGTGGGAGAAAAATCAGGGTAGCAGAACAAGGGGGCCAGCAGGGTATGTGGAGATGACAGGGGTTTTTGATGTTTCACTCCATCCCAAACCGCTAGTGAATGAGACAGGGAAGGAGACTAAATCGGGGAGGTGAAGACGGCTAGGAAGAAACATTAGAGAACCAATGGCGAAACGGTGGCACAAGAGGGCTTCAATGGAGACCCAGATGGGTGTAGATCCCTTTGCCGTTGTGTAGGAAAGCTGAGTTTTTTTGAGCCGCTTGATAGTAGGCCTTTAAATTAGGAAGGCCAAGCCCACCACTCAGTTTTGAAACATACGTCAATTTATTTATTCTGGGTTTTTTATTACCCCAAATTAAGCGAAGGACTTCGGATTGTAAAGGCTGTAGATCTCCCCTTGGAACAGCAATTGGTAAAGTTCTAAAATAGTAAAGTATCCTGGGTAGAAATTTCATTTTAATTGAGTTCATTCTGCCAAACCAAGATAAGGGATAGTCTGCCCATCGTCGAAGATCTTCCCGAAGTCAACAAAAAAGTGGAGGATAATTAGCCCAATAAAGAATGTCAATCAAAGGAGTCAATTGGATGCCTAAATATGGAAGGGAGCTTAATGCCCATTGAAAACTATAAGTATTTCGTAAGGTCTGAACCGCTGAGGTAAAGAAATATTAAGGGCCATTGTTTTTTGGGTATTCGAGGAAAGGCCTGAGATCTGGGAAATTTTATGTAACAGTGTTAGCAAATTAGGCAGGGTAATTTGAGGATTAGTAACATACATGAGGACGTCATTGGCAAATAAGGAGCATATTCCATGTATACTAGGATGAGCTCTAATTGCTATAGCTAAGGGTTCAATCGCTAACGTGAACAGCAATGGAGAAAGTGGACAGCCTTGTCTTGTTCCATGTCGAATAGAAATGACAATGACCTATAAACTTTAATGGCAACCTGGGCCGACAGATTGCTATAAATCATTTTTAAGCGTGAAATAAAAGTAGAGCCAAATCCAAAGGCCTCCAAAGTGATAGTTTAAATTGGGACTACTTATTTACCAAAGGCCTTGTGAAGGTCCAATATAAGAAGTAATAACTAGACAAAGGGGTATCCCACTTGGAGCGTACCGCAGAAATTAGTGCTATAGACCGACTGATCAGATCTAATGTTTGGCGTTCAGTTATAAAGCCGGTTTGGTCTTTATGGATATATTGCGCTAAAAATGTATCTAGACTCAAAGCTAAAAGTTTTGTTAGAATTTTGAGATCACAATTAATCAATGATATCGAGCGGTAATTAAGGATGTCAGTAGAGTCTTTGTTCGATTTGGGAATGACGCTAATGTAAGCCCTATTTTCATTAAGAGGAACTTTACATTACGTAAAGAGTTAAAATAGAGAGCCATATGAAGAGCCAATTGTTCGGAGAATGTTTTATAATAACTATTGGGAAGCCCGTCAGGACCAGGTGATTTATGCAATGACAACGTCTTAAGAATTTTGTGAATTTCTTCACCTGTAATAGGTTATTCCATAGGTTCCCTATGGGATTCAGTGAGAGATGGTAGAGATGAAGTATTTAGGAAACAACTAAGGGAAGAAGAATTATGGCCCTGAGGTAGGTTGTATAGTTTAGAACAGAATTCCTGGGGATTTTGAGAGAGGGTACCTCCTGAAAGTCTAATTTTCAGGAGGGCTGTATGCCTATGTTTAGGGGTAAGTTTACGTGCTAACACAAATCCAGTCGCTCATGCCAGGTAAAAAATGTATGATTGGTCCAGCGTAAGCTCTCTGCCTTCGTAGTAAGGCAAATATTAAGTTCCATGTGGGCTTGTTCAAGTTGTGCAACAAATCAAAGAGTGGAGAACGCTTGTGTTGAGTGGCTAGGGCTTTATATTCCTTAGTTTTGGCAGTGATCACTTTGTTACAGGCTTTCCAACTGGATCAGAAAACCCCGAACGGAAGCTTTGTGTGCCGCCTAATTGATGGCAGGAGTTGTGTCCTCTGCCTTATTGAAAATCAAAATAAGCTTTCAAATGGGTCGTTACTAAGAATAGATTTGTTTAATCGCCAATGAGATTTGGACAATTTAATCATCAAGTTAGAGAACAAGAAAACTACAGGGTCGTGGTCGGACCAGGGTGTCGAGACTATCTTAGCTGAGAGCAGTTTGGATAGTAGCCGCGAGAGGAAAAATACATGATCAATTTGTGAATAGTGATTATGAGCTCTAGAAAAGTGGGAATAGTCTTCAGTGGAAGGATTGGCCTCCCTCCAAGCATCAATAAGATCATGATGATGTAACAGCTGAGAAAGTTTGCGGCTATGTTTAGGGGGGACTGTAGTCAAGATATTTGAGATTTATCCAATATATGATCCAGCGCCAGATTAGATCCGCTGGTCAAGGTAACATCCCCTTCAAACTCCGGCGCAAGAGATCGAAGTAAGAAATGGATAAAGGTCACCTGGTTCGTATTTGGGGCATAATAAACCAACAATGTTACAAAGTTCTCTCCCAAGTGCCCTTTTACCAATAAGTATCACCCTTCTTTGTCTTTTAGTATTTTAGTTTCGGTAAATGAAAGCCTTCGTGACAGAGCGCCACCTTCAGTGTTTTTTTTCTCTGTAGCATTAGCAAAATAACAAATGGGGTAATCTTTATCTATATAGCGGGGAGTGAAAGGAGTAAAATGCGTTTCCTGAAGAGCTACAATATCATCGCCTAGCGACCTATAGTAATTAAATACCTTAAGCCTGGGTTTACACCGGTGCGAATTTAATGTCCGGCATGGCTGTGCACTGAAACGTCTGTTGTTCTGCGGTTTGTCAGCGTTTTAGGTGCGAATCAGCTGCAAATTCATTAGTAACCCTTCCTGTCTAATTAGAGTTGCTAATTTTTAGCTAGCCAAGCAATTTTTCTGATTTTCTGGCTGCTAATAAAACCTGGGATGTTTGTGTACACTTCCTGGTTGTCCAGGAGTCTGTAGTGTGTGTTTTGTGTTTCTTTGCAAAATGTGTGCTGCTCTGCCTATGATAATGCCAACAGTTGTTGCTGCAACAGCAGCAATCTTGCTTGAAGAAGAGAATAGGAGAAGGATGAGGAGAAGAAGAAGATACTGGGTTCATCCCATCATTGCAAATCGTGAAGAGAGAGGCCAGTTCATGATCTTGTATGGGCACCTCTGTGGGAATGAAGAAAACATTTTCAATTTCACACGCATGTCAATAAGTAGGTAGAGTAATTTTTCATCCAAACCATACTTTATTTGTAGCCATTGATGTATAGTGTGTTTTATATTTTCAAGACACAAGTCCATCCAGTCTAACCTATGTGTGATTATGTCATTCTAAGATTATTATAACTAATAAGCGTTGTCCCCCCCCACAAAATACAAACTGTACATTATTTGAGCATGCAGCCTAAAGGGCACAAAATGAGCGTCAGCTAGCACCCTCCTCCTGGTGCAAACCAGGTCATATGCCCTTAACATGTGTTTTTGGATATTTTACCCCCCAAACACCTTGTCCCCAATTTGCAGGTGACAAGGTGCTTTGTGGGTGGTGGTGTTGCCACGCAGCTTTGTTTAGCATTTTTGGATCAGACAATTGTTATTGTTAAATTCAAAGGCCAGTGGCTTATTCTCTGTTGAAATGAGGACCCGTATGCATATTTTTTTTATTTTTTTGGCCACTTATTTAACCATAATTATATTGTAACTAAGGATCCATGCCTTGTTACCAGAAATAATGTCCTTAACCACTTACCTTACTCTTTTTTATACAGTAGGCCCAAATTTTTTTCACACATGTATGTATTTAATATTTTTTGACTTAGTTTTGACGAATTGCTTGGCTTAATCTCCCCTCGCTTGGAGCGTCAGAACACGTGCTTCAGAACAAGTATCCAGCCTGCTGAAAGATTATTGATCACATTAAGGTAATTTTCAGAACTGATGTCCTTTGTCATGTGATTTATTGACCATGTAATCTAATGTTTTTTATAAGATTTTTAACCTGTGTATTTTTAAAAATATGACGCCACAAAAAATGGTGGAATAAGTATTTATTCACGTATCATAAAATATGAAAAAAATATAAAATTTACCCATGTATAAAACATAAATTAACTCTGAAATAACTTAAAATATAATCTTGCCTGTCAAGTAGGCCTCTTCCATGTTGTTTTATCAAAATGTGTCATGTTGGTCCTTAACCTTGAACAGACCTCATCACAAATTCTGATATGTTTTTGTGAAAGGGGCCTCATAGGAGTATTGAGTTGCGGAAGCTGGGTCATCACTGGCAGTGTGGGGAGCAGGCCTACCCTCCCCATGTTGACTTGGCACATACATACCCTGAGTTTGGGGGGTGTTGTGGCTATTTTTATACCTACCTCACTTATATGCTTACCGCTACATAAAATAAGTGAGTAAAAACCTTTGTCTATGCAATTACTAAAAACGAACGATAACAGTGCGAAAATATAAACAATTACATTTATTTATATAGAAAAGAAACGTTAGAGATTACCCAACATAGTATAGAGATGTTATAAATGCAATGTTGCCAGTGTTTGTAAAGATAGTTAATGCAAAAAGGGGATATAGTTACAATGGACATACACAGGCTGTTACTTGAATCTTAGGCAAAATCTTAATAAAGAAGAAAAGTAGGGAAAAGTAAAGAGAGATAAGGGAATACATTACACAGGAATCTTACGTGTCCAGTCCATGAGGCTTAAGAGGCCTTGCATCCCTAAGCTGTTGGTTTTTATGTTGTTAGAATAACCCACTCCTACCAATCAAAACTCAGGGTCACCTCATGGGTTCAGAAGTGCATTGAATCCTGATTAGTTACCCCTGCAGCCTAATGTTCATTGGTTGAGTTGCCTAAAATTCGATTGGTTGTAATTTCAAGCCCAGTCAACAAAGCATGCTTCTCACAACAGTAAGAGACCAACTCTGGTGCCTCGGTGTCTGAAACCCTAAGTACTTGTTTACTTATCTCTTGATTTACAACCATCAGCCCTCTTTGATATAACATAAATTAGCATTTCAAGGATTTTTGACAATAGGGTAATTTAGTTACTAGGCAGATAGCAGACAAACACGTTGGTGTGTTTGACATACCAGAAACAGTAAATAGGCCCATCTTACTTATTGTTCTAATAAACCATACACATATATATATGCACAACACGGGGCATGGTAATAGAAGTCCCTGTACTGGTTCCCTTGGAACTCCTTGATATAAATATGGATTTCAAAATCCCCAACACAGTTTCCCCTGAAGTTCATTCTTGAACTTATGTCAATGATTTTGTACCCACCCACAACAGCCCAGAAGTCCCAACCCTTCCCCACCACCACCACGGCCTCCTCTTCCTTTCTTGAACACGCCGGTACTCCTCAAGGTAGGCTTAAGACAGCAAAGAAATCCTGGTACCCTTGAGACTTCACATCCAAACCATGAGTGTCTGTACTGCAATGTTTCATCGCCCCACTGCCTTGGAAGAGCGGAACTCCAACATTGATGGCGGGATCCTGGCATATCTAGTCCTGTAACTTGGTAAGACTGTGTAATGGTTTCTCCGCTTGGATCGGACCGCGAGACAGCACTTTTCAGCATGGCGAAGAACAGTTCAGGATAGTCTTATTTGTCACATTTGTCTCAAGAGATGACTTGGTTGTCTTCCGGTGGTGGTTGGGCGGGCCTCCAGACAGTCGTGCATGAATACAAAAAAACAAACAACAAAAAAAGGAGAATGTCAGTGTACAGATATTGGAGGAATGCCAGACAGGAGCAGTGGTCATCAAGACCTAGTACTTATAAGGGGTGCAATGGGGATGAGTAAAGTGGGCTCCCCACAGGGAACAGAGTCCAGGCAACAGCCAGTATCATCCATGGCCCTTGATGGTAGGGATAGTCAATACTGCCTGTTATTGCAAGGTCCCTGGGTTCACCACACCTGCTCACGGGGCTCAGGTTAAAGCAGTAGGTAGACTAAGGGGGTAGCATTACATTAAGGCATAAAAACACGGGATGTCCAGGGATATTTTGGTTCAAAATGTGGTACACTACTGGCGGGCAGGAAAAATCCTTTTAAACAGAAATGATATGACTGATGTCTTAGTTACATTATCTTGAGAAGATGGATGATAGAAACCCAGAGAAAAACTTAGCATACTATTAATGAAGCAAAAGAAACGGAAGAGAGGTGAGTAATGAAAATGAACGAGAAAATGGTGGAATTAATAATGGAAAGGGAAAAAAAAGAAACCTACAGATTTAATGCTGCTCCAACCAAGACTGTTAAAGAGCATGGAATCTGGGTTAAAAAAACAAATACATTGGTTGGAAAAAAATAAAAATAAATAAAAAATAAAAATAAAAATGAAAATAAAAGAATGGCACCAAAAAAATAAAAAAAAATAAAAATAAAAATATAGTTTCTTAAAAAAAAAAATTCTCCCACACTAGCAATTAGCAGTATTTTTGCAGGTCAGGTACACAGATATTAACAATGAGGGGAAGGAAAAAATAAAATAGAAAATAAAAAAATAAAAAATGATTAAAACTTTTTGGAATTTAGGTAAACCTGACTGCACATTATTACTACAAATTGAAAAAGGCTTATCCCTAGAACAACAAAAAAACAAGGAAAAATATAGTTCTAGGGTCCTCTTTTAAATGCACACAGTCCCCTATGTTGGTCTCTAATAGTTACCCAAATCAGGACAGCAACAGGGTGTTGTTTACTAAAGCTGTGGCCCTAAGACTATACCTGAATTAACTTTTCCCAAGAAACCTTACCCAACTACCCAATTTTTAACTCCTCCCCGAACCCCAACGGAAGTTTCAGTAGGTGTAAGGGGATGTCAGGTTTGCTATACAAACTTCCTTCAGGGGTGATTGGGGCGCTACCCGGTGTTCCTGCTATATTCATGCCAAGGGCAAGAGGAGATGTACAATAGACTCCCCAAGGTAGTGTACCCTGCTGAGTACCACTTAACCCGATGCTGAAAACAGTGCATCATTAGACATGTGATACCAGCACCAGTACCCTGGTCTCAGGTCTCATGCATTTTTAACTTTGTTTAGGACCAGTTGGGACACTACCCCGGCATCCATTAGGCACGACCCCCTCCTGTGCCAGCATTGTTGCCTTTTCCTTTCTCCAGCACTCATCCGTACCAGTCATCTGAGGCTGTCCGGACTCAAACCGTCAGAAGAAGATGGACTGCAGGGTGTAACACAGTAGAGTCTGTTAAAGGCTAGTACCCAGATTGACTGCGATATCTGCACAATGTTCCATCCCTGTTATTAGGGATGAGACCAGTGCAAGTTAGATTTTGACGATCCTGGAACTGAGTCATCTACCAATCTATTATGATTCATAGGCAACCTGGATACTACCCTCACCTGCCTGTCCTTGCAAAGTGAAAATTGACCCACTGAGAAAGTCAGTCACTTCTCCAAGGTCCTGGATGTTGGACAGAGCAAGTTGGTTTTCCTAACCCCTTTCCCTGATATGTAGCACAAGGCCTCCCAATGTGGTCTATAGTATCTCCCGCTCCATAGTGTTTCAAGGTACCCGGTGCCCCCCCTCCAGCTCCAACGGCAGTCTCCATTAAGCCTCTCTTTATCCTAAGTATGGGAAATAGTCTGAAAACCCGGATTGAAAACCACCTGCCAACAGGTACACTCGATTCTTTATAGAGGCTGCACACCTTCTCCCTCCTTTATCAATTCGGTAATCCGACCATGTTATCCTTCACCCATACAAAATAAACTGCCTATACTATTCAGACAGGACTCACATGAATGACAGAGGCATAGCGTATCACTGGGGCACTGGGCTTCCTGGCATGCAGGACACAGGCAACTAGTAAAAGGTACACAAGGGGTCTAGGACAGGAAGGACCCCTATGGGTATTAACTGAGGAGAATACAGCATGCCTATACATATATCAGAAGTGAGGGCCCTTGGAACAGCCAAGAGCTGGGAACACCCCATACAATTTTCCTGCACAACTTTTTCTCCAGACTCAACCAAAACTATACAATACGAGGCCAGACCTATACACTTTCAACTTGTATGCAATCCGGCAGGCCCTCGTACTTCACATCTGCAGATAAATCTGAAGGAAATTGAAAAAAAAAGATAAAAATTGCATAATGTCTATCCAACTCGAGGAACTTCTGCTACCAAAAACCACTGGCCAAAGGGCAAAGGAAAATCCCTTGCAGCACTGAGAACGCTGAACAGTCGGGGGTACAATTCGAGCCAACCTGTGTGCTTTGAAACCCCCAGATATTAGCGACAGATATGCCACAGACACATTAGACAATTCATAACAAATCGTCACGTAAAAACAGTGACACTGGGCAGGAAGCAGGCTGGAACTTTACTTGGGGACACACAGACTGCTAAGGGACATTAACATACCTTAGCCTGAGGCAATGAGCAGAGCTGGAACAGCCAGGTAACTAATTACAATAACCGCAGGGGGGTGAAGCAGTCCTAAACACAAGTAATCAGTGGAGCAAAGAAACTCGTTCATACCAGAGCTTTATACAGGTTGGATCAGAAAATACCACACACACTTAGGTAGTCCAAAACACAGCTGAATGGGCTGACAAATAGGAGCACAAACCAGATAATGGTGCTGAAACCAGGGAAAATAAAAAATTGTCTATGATTTCCTTTGGTTCTGAAAGCCATGAAACCCAATTATCGCATCTGAGGAATAAAACACCAATAAAATTTAGTAATAAACATTCCATTTTTCGCCTGAAAAAAAAAACAATGGTTAAATATCTGTAACAAGACATTAGCATATGAAACAAATATACATTTACATTACATAAACAGTGCACCTTATTTTTTTTAAATAGCAAAAATTGTTGAGCTCAACTTATTATTAATATGTATTACTTAATACATATTAATACCACGTGGATTTTTGTTTTATGGTATACCAATAATTCCCCCCAAAAAAAAAAAATATTCACCATGGTGAGAAAAAAAAAATTAGCAACTCGCAATAAAACTTTTTTCCATTTTTCAACAAATTATACTTCACCAGAAAACCTCTTGCAGAACTGTCTCTGGAAAACAAACATTTTAGTAAATGCACCTTTCAATTCATTAGTACAGATCTTGGCTCAGGTCATTTGCATGTCAATACAGTTCCTTTTGCATTCTCACAGATCTGGTCAGAAAGAAGGGGGGTCATTTGGGTGGGCTGTCAGCAGCTGAGACAACAGAGATCACACGACACAACATATATTGCATCTTCCACACACTGACACAATTTGCTAGGTCAAAGATGACCTCTAGCACACATATCAGCATGTCTTCTATAATAACCTGGGCTTCTTATTAAACCCATAACCTCTGTTTGGTAAGGTTGAAATTCTTTCAGAAATCCATCCCATTTCATTAGCCCCTTCCCCGCCTGTATGGGGGCAATTTGTAAAAAAAAAACCCTCACCTTCCAGGGATTTATTCTTGCAAAAACACCAGGAATGAAACATTGTTGGTGACAACTGGATTAGTAGCATTGTTGGTACATACCTTAGGTGTGGAGGATGTCCCCCTGATCATCACTGTCACTACTCTGGGGATGTGGCTCTAGTGGCTGTCCCTGCTTGTCCCTACTTCTCAGCATTTGGTGCGTTTTCTCCTTACCTCCCACCGTAACAAAATATTCACATCATCAGTTCTATGCATGGATTCTACCATCCATGCGCTCCATGCATCTCTTTCATTTGTTCGTGTCATCTTCCCACGGTGATTGTACCACAGGGCTTCCCAAGTTTTTAGTTTAAAAGTACCTTTTTTAGAATAAATTTTGCCAGTCCAGCAATCCTAATCTTGCATATATTTCACAACCTAATTTCACAACCTATATTTCAACATAAATAAATTTATAATTTGCGTCTGCCACTGCCATTAATACCAACGAAAAAAAATTTTTATAATTAAAAAATTGTCTCCCACTAGCTGGAGGCTTGAGGATGCGTACATGTTTGCCATCAATGGCTCCAAGACAGTTGGGGAAGTTGCATCTCTCCCAGAATAGGTCAGCTATCATCAGCCATTCTTCTGGTTTGGGCTTCTTCATCACAATGTCCTTCAGTTCTTCCCATATGACTAAGCAGGTATCATGAACAATGCCACAAATCATTGATTTTCCAACCTTGAATTCGTAGTGCAAACTTCCAAAGGAATTCCCTGTTGCTAGGTACCTAAAATGACAAAAAAAAAAATCATTATGTTGTCCTTTATTTTTCAGTGCGGTACTTACAGACAAGATGGCATAGCATGCGTGATGCTTACAGAAAATACATGAGGCACCTCAGAGAAAAACGGAGTGGCTCGGGGGCAGCGCCTAGGGTACCCTATATGTATGCCAGGGACTTGGATTTTCTACAACCCATAGTGGAGATGAGGGAATAAGTATCTGGTAACAATCTGGTAATCATCAATATGCCGAGTTAACTTTGAACATTTTTACAATATAAAACAGGACAGAATCTAGTTGGGAGGAGCAAGATGTTTTGGAGGAAGAACAAGAACAACAAACAGAGGAGGAAGCACCCATTGATATTCCAGAAGACACAGAGGATTTAGCACTAATCCAAACATCTTCCAGTCTCTGGGAAACTCAGCCAGAAGAAGAATGTTCAGGGGCAGAGGAGGCGGTTCCTGGGCCATCCTCTGCTCCTGCACAAATTGATCAGCCTGGCAGAGTGCCACGGAGGCGCCCAGCAATATCCCAACCAGACCTAAGTGAGCGGTTATTAGACATGTTAAAAAACATGACAGGAAAGGTGGATACATTTTTATGTCCCGATACAATCCTTGCGCTCAGTTTTGTACCCCTAATTAAAAAGATACCCCCAGAGTGGTACTATGAAATGCGCAAAACTATAGAAAAAATGCGGCATCCTTCTCCCAGCCACAGGAGGAAGCTGCATTTAAATACCCAAATGTGCCCCAACCAAGACCTCCCCATCACTACCCAAGATACCCGCACTACCCTGAGCAGCAACACCATCCTTATCCCTATAATCCACCATCATATCCCTCAAGTGACAGGCCAATCTCCAGATATGAAGGGCCACCCAGTAACCTTCCCTATCCCATCCCATCCCCACTTCCTTCAATTAGGGCCCCCCCCCCCCAAACTCAGGGTATGTATGGGCAAAGTCAACATGGGGAGGCTAGGCCTGCTCACCACACTGCCAGTGATGACCCAGCTTCCGCTATGAATACTCCTCCAAAAAACCTATCAAAATCTGTGATGAGGTCTGTTCAAGGTTAAGGACCAACATGACACATTTTGATAGAACAGGGAAGAGGCCTACTTGACAGGCTATTTTTTTGATATTAAGTTATTGCAGAGTTAATTTATGTTTTATATGGGTAAAGTTTATATTTTTATCATATTTTTTGATACGTGAATAAATAATTATTCCTACATTTTTTGTGCGGTCATGGTTTGACAAATACCCAGGTTAAAAAACATAAAAAAAAACAAAAACATGGTCAATATAACGCATGACAAATGACATGAGTGATGATAATTACCGTAATGTGATCAATAATCTTTCAGCAGGCTGGATACTTGATCTGAAACTCGTGTTCTGACGCTGCAAGCGAGGGGAGATTAAGCCCAGCAATTCGTCAAAACTGAGTAAACAAAAAAAACATCATAAATACATGTGGGAAAAATATTGGGGCATACTGTAAAAAAAAAGTAAGGTAAGTGGTTACGGACATTATTTAGGGTAACAAGGCAGGCATCCTTAGTTCCAATCTAATTATGGCTAAATAAGTGACTGGAAACAAATAAAATGGCATATGGGTCCTCATTTCAACAAAGAAGAAGCCAAGATTTTACACAGAGAGCTGTGGGTAATCACACAGACTGCAGCCATCCCCACCCAGTACACCAAGCACCACTGTCCCTGTCCCATGAACATCTGTACCAGTGCATAAAACATCTGTCAGTGTACCAGTGTCCCATCAACATCTGTACCAGTGTATCGGTGCACAAAACATCTGCAATAGTGCAATAGTGTTCCATCTCAACATTAACATCTGTAAGTGTCCGCCGGTGGACGATCAACATCTGTCACAGTGTACAAGTGCACATAAAGTGTACCAGTGTCCGACCAATAAATAAATACATTTAAAGCACCCCCCTCTGCAAAGGCGAATGCACACATTGGTCCTGTACGCATACGTAAATGGCAATGTTACCCTACACGTGAGATATCCTCACAATTTTTTTTAGCACTAGACCTCCTGTGTAACTGTAAACTGGTAAACAATAGAGGTTTACAAAATGTCGCCTATAAGGTTTTTAAATACTGAAGTTTGGTGCCATTTCACAAGCATGCACAATTTTAAAGGGTGACATGTTTGATATCTGTTTACCTGGCACAACACAGTATTTTATATTTTACCACAAATTTGGGAATATATTGTCTTTGTGTGCATAAAAATGTATTTATGCATTAGTTTGTAAATTTGTGTTAACCACTTTAAGACCAGCCTCGTTTTGGATTTTAGGTGTTTACATGTTTAAAACAGTTTCTTTTGCTAGAAAAAAACTTAGAACCCCCAAACATTATATATTGTTTTTTTTCAAATACCCTAGAGAATAAAATGGTGGTCGTTGCAATACTTTTTTTCACACCGTATTTGCGCAGCGGTCTTGCAAGTGCACTTTTTTTGGAAAAAATTCACTTTTTTGAATAAAAAAATAAGACAACAGTAAATTTAGTCCAATTTTTTTATATATTGTGAAAGATAATGTTACGCCGAGTAAATTGATACCTAACATGTCACGCTTCAAAATTGCGCCCGCTCGTGGAATGGCATCAAACTTTTACCCTCAAAAATCTCCATAGGCGACGTTTAAAAAATTCTACAGGTTGCATATTTTGTGATGTGTGATGGCGTAGTAGCGTAGTTACGTCGGACGCGTTTCGTCATATGACGTCCTCAGCGACGGTGGGGACGTCATATGACGAAACGCGTCCGACGTAACTACGCTACTACGCCATCACACATCCCCCAGGAAGCACAAGCTTTTGACACGCAGGTGGCACGCAAGCCGACCCAACTGCAGTGTCTAGCTCCGTAGCGGGAGCCGATAGTGCCGATCTGTATGCCCCACCAGTAGGGATCCTTTATAGAATATTCCTGATCCAGAATCTGTTTTTTCTGAGGGGTACATGGCATCAAGGCGGATGTAATATACAATTTTTTAACCCGATTTTCATTTAGTATTATTTCTTCTGTAATACCTT
This sequence comes from Lithobates sylvaticus, assembly GCA_028564925.1. Taxonomy (NCBI): domain Eukaryota; kingdom Metazoa; phylum Chordata; class Amphibia; order Anura; family Ranidae; genus Lithobates; species Lithobates sylvaticus. The sequence goes on from CM053033.1 coordinate 160,013,848, forward strand.
TTATTTTTGGTTTTTAAATAAATTAACCCTTTATTTTGGCAACGATATTGCACAATGGGATTTTTTTCTTTTTCTTATTCCACTCCCCCCTCATGAGGATACCTTCCTATCACATAATACACCTGAGCTTCCATATATCAGCCCAGCAGAGGAGGAATAAGACCTGGACCACTGACCCAGCCGAGACCTGATCTGGTTTTAGAGTGTCCTACAGGCGTGTTACCCCTGCGGGGGTGCAGGCATCCGGTGAGTGGGAATTTCAAAGGGGGAGCACTGAAGTCACCCGAAGATCTAATATGAGCACAACTTAATCACCAAATCTCCTTTCTCCTGTTTCCTTTTGGGAAGTTTAGAACTTGGACTGTTTAAACTCTCATTATTGTATATTTTGGACATCTTCACAGCTTCTCTGTTTTGTGACTGACTTGTGTACTAGCTTCCGTACACCTTGTAGATCCAACTGCATACAGCATATATGAACTAATGTTACTGGGATCAACTGTAGCACCGTTATCTTCCTAATAAGAGGAAGCTGTGTTCTAAAACGGCCAGCACTTACCGTAGCCAAATTAGCACATCCAGGCCACTAGCAGGCTGTGCTTAAGGCCTCTGTGATTATACTAGCGGACCTGTTTGGGCATTTTTTATGATTGCATTCAAGCACCTGTTTGCTATATTTACCCTATTACTCATTTAATTTGTTAAGAGCACAGAGTGATCTTTTTGTCTTATAACCTAATACAGGACATACCTTCACTTCACACGTCCAAAGCACTTAGGGGACTTTTATCCCTGGCTTATGGTGAATCACTTATGTTATATCACCATACACGTGAACTAAATTTTCCTTTATTAAATGTGCACGTCACTTTACACTGTGTTAATAATATTGGCACATATTGTGTGGTTGATGCCAGCACAAACATTTATATGATTTAGGTTTATATATTATATTTTATTTGAGATATACACACTAGGGGGGCCCACGCCCTGGCCTAAGTGAACACAAGTGAAGCCTTTCACATTGGGCCAGATTTCTGCTCGGTTCTTATGGCTTATGTATCACGTTGTGAACACTGAATTTTGGACGCACATTGGTGGCTATTCTAGCATCGTATAATTCTATTTACGTTTTACTACAGATACTATATATTTCTTTGTAATTAAGCAGACGTGCTCCTATATATATTTCTAGCTTCTAACTCACATTACAGGTAGCGCCTGACCACAGTATTACCTACTAACTATTCTTAGGATAGCTTCTATCCTTTCCCCTGGGGTGGCAGCAACCTATATACTTATTATTTTTTACCTAAACGCGGTTTACCACACAAAAACCTTCATCTAAATACCTTAAATGGTCTACTTTCCAAAAAGGGGTAATTTGGGGGATATTTGTGCTTTTCTGGCATGTTAGGGCCTCAAGACATGAGATGGGCCATCAGTGCATCAGTTGTGATCAATTTTCAATAAATGGCATCATAGCTTGTAGACTCTATAACATTCACACGGACCAAATAATATACACAAATTTGTGTTGTTATTACCAAAGAAATGTAGCAGTGTACATTTTGGTCAACATTCATGATGACAAATTACTTATTTGCAAAATTTTATTATGGAAACTAGGAAAAAAATATTTTTTCCCCCAAAAATGTTTGGTCTTTTTTCATTTGTAATGCAAAATAAAGAAACCCCAGTGGTGATTAATTACCACCAAAAGAAAGCTCTATTTGTGTGATTTTTTTTTTTTAGAAAACTTTCATATGGGTACAGTGTTGCATGATTAAGTAATTATCATTCAAAGAGCAACAGCACTGAAAGCTAAAAATTAGCCTGGGTAGGAAGGGGGTTAAAGTGCTCAGTATTGAGGTGGTTAAAAAAAAAGGGCACGGGTGAACGCATTAGGATTATGATCTCCTTCACCTTCTATATTCATGGGATGAACATATGTATTGTATGCTATCCATTGAAGTTATATTACTGGTGTATCAATGTGTAATCAGTCAAATGTATTCATTTTTTTATTTTCTGGTTTTAATCTTTTACCTTGTGATTTGTAATAAAGTGTACATTTTGTAGAATTTTTTTTTTTTTACCCTGGTGTGCTGTGACCTCTTTAAAAATCCCTGGGGCAATTCTGAAGCTGCTGAGAGGGTTTGGGTTCTGTATTTCCCCTCCTGACATGCACCTGAGGCTCAGGCTTTACAGCCTGGCTCAGTTATTGTTAGTGACTTGAGGTAATTTGTTCCCTGTGCAAGCCCCCGCCTAGAAGTATTGGCTATGATGACCAGCGGAGCTAGGGGGTACTTGCATGCTACAGGTGCACTCCTGGCATGTTTTTGTTTTACGATGTTTGGTGGGATCTTCCAGGTTTGGTGGGATCTTCCAAAGCTGCAACATATTTGTTGAGTTCTTCTGGATTGCACCCCATACTTCCAAAGATTTCTTTAGTGTGGATGTCTACAAAGTGATAACCCCTGACCGGGCTACTAGAAATCAATTGGGTCGACTTTACCCGATCAGAGGCTGCCCTCCCAATGTTCAGTCCCAGAAGCACTCTGACAAATTCTGTCTTAGTGTGTAGTTTTACCTTTTTATTGCAGATCTTGAACAAATGCAGGGAAGAAGATTTAGGGTTGCAGGATATTAAAGGCACAAAACCTTGAAGCACCAATTCCCTGAAAAATACTTGTACCCCACAGGAACCACTAGTGATGATGGGTCCTCTGTTCTTTGCCATGACTCTTTAACCTACTCGGTCCCCACCTGGTTCTAAGTTATTCTCACATGTGTAACTTAAGCATTAATATCCTTCTGCTCTTATAGGACACAGAAAATAGACAACGAGCAGCTTGAGAATTAATAAGATGAATGGACTATTGAAAGGTAGGCAAATGCAATGCATAGAACAAACAAACAAGACAAGCAAATATATTCGATTAACTGACGGGCAGGTTAGCCTCACCTATGGCCATTAACTTCTGCAGAAGTAAGGTTAAGCCCCATTACAGTAGTCCCACATACAGTATCTGTAAGAATAGCATCAACCGTGAAAGCATGGATGGCATAAAAGAAACCTCACTGTAATTCTTAGCAACAGCTACTCAAACAACATTCCTGGGTGCATTCTATGCATACATCCCCAATAGCAGGTGGGTGTATGCATTACTGACAAAAGGGGCTCTAAAGTACCTGATGCCTAATTGTCATTGGGGCCCTTCTGTAAAATGGTGCTCATGCAGCGGTCTCTTTTTAATGTTGTTCAGAAAAGATGGCAAATGGGTTGTTAGGTAAGGATCTGCATTAACTGTAGGTGGTAAGAGATTAAACTCTTTAGCTCCGCTCACCAATCCTGGCATGCAACAGGTCTGGTTCCATAAGCCTGGCAGGCAGTCGGACCAGCAGTTTTAGTCCACACAATCTTGCAATCAGGTCCTCTCTGAGGTGGCCACACACAGCAACCGGTTTCCCCAGCTCAGGTTCCAAGGGACAGCAACTCTCTCTCTGTGGCTCAGTCTGTTGGTCTGGTCCTCACAGGCTCTGTCCTCAGTGTAAGGAAACACGCCACACTGATTTCCCCACACTGTCTACCTGGTGCCCTGCGCAGACCCCAGCAACAGGTCTGAACTTGTTGGCTCCCCCCACTGTTCTGCCCCAATTTCTGCAGATTTGCCGAGGAAAAAAACCTGTCTCTCCTCTGAGTGCAGGGAATCCTGGGGATTAAAATCTGCAGCTCCATTGACTTGTGTTGTGCTGTGCCCCTTTAAGACAAAAATTCCCAGAATCCTCTGTGTCTGCATAGCAAGTCCTCTCCCTGCCTATGATTGGCTCAGGGCATTTGCAGCCAAGAAGGAGGGGGCCGGAGCAAGCCAGGGGATTTCACACAGAGCTGCTCCGGTCAGCTGCGGTGAGAAAGGGGACAGAACCCAGCTGCATTCTGTATTGCCAATCTACCACTGCTAGTGGGTATGTGGTGCAATAAGGGATCACCTGGCTATATTCTGTTCCAGCAGGATTTGGTTCTTAAGTAGCAGCTTCAAAATGTGGCTGAAGAAAAAGGAGACAGCCAGTTGTTCTGAGACCCAAGGCTGGCCCAAGACATTGTGGTGCTTGCGTCCAAGAATGAAAGCCCCCCAAAAGCCCCCCACATCCATTATTTTATATAATGATAATTAAAACTAAAATAACATTTATCAGGAAGTCAGATTTACATGCAACAGAACATTCTATATGTAAAATGTATATGACATACCATTATGTTCAATTCCAAGGCGCGGGCTAGAGCAGTATCGGGGAAGGCTAGGGCAGTATAGGGGCAGGCTATGGTAGTATATGGACAGGCTAAGGCAGTATAGGGGCTGGCTAGGGTAGTATAGGAGCAGCCCGGGGGGCAGTTGTCATTATGACACACAATTGCTGGAAGAAAATCTTGGTCACCAATTTGATGGGTAAATAGAAGAGAAGGTGAGGTGGCCATGGTTCAATTTGCTGCCCCTCTCAAAGTGCTGCCTGGGTCCAATGGACCCACTGGGATCCATGAAAGTGCAGGCCCTGCTGAGACCCTATATGAGCAGTCATCAGTGAGCAGTTCTGTACCTGCAGCTTCAGACAAGAGGCACCCATCCCTCCAGTTAAGTTTCCACAGGAGAGTTTCCTAAAGTGGTTGTATACCCAGTGAAGTGACTGGCCTCCAGTGACACAAATATGAAACAAATGCTCCTACATAAGCTGTACCTGTTTATCTGCAGACCTCTCTTCTCTACAGCTGTTTTTATACAGCTTGTCTGAGCTTTCATAAAGAAGGGAGTTGAGGCTGTCAATCACTGGCTGTGTGCTAGAGGTCACTCCCATGCCACTTGTTTTTCCCGTCACCTTTTTTCCCTTGGTGTCAGGGAAACTGTCAGCAGTGACTTGTGCAGCTAGCAGAGGAACGAGACAAAAATTACACTTTTAGTGCTCTGTATTGAGACAAGCACACAGTATAGAGATATATGCTTTGTTCATATTCCATGTTAGAGGTTTACAACCACTTTCAAGTCCATATTCCTTCAGACCCTCAGCCAAAACACCTACTGATCAACCTATATATTCACCAGCACACCATGGATCATCAAATGTCGTTCAAAGCTGTTCTTGCAGAAAGATCACATCACAGAGGATCAACGTTTCGGAGGAATACTGTGCGGCTCCAAAAATGTTGCACTTGGTGTTCTGTGATGTGATCTTTCTGCAATAAAAGCTTTTAATGACATTTGTTCTATGGTGTGCTGGCGAATATATACGTTGATCTGTGATGATTCTAGCTGGTAGTTTTTGCAGCACCCACTACTGCTTAGCCTATTTCTAGCAATGTGTGCGATGGTAATATAGACAATAACACCTGCTGAGGTCCAGCAGCAGTAACCTCTCTGGAACACACACATACTCCCTCTCCTAGGTGGAAAGGCCTCAGGTGAAGAGAGCTTTGAGAGCTTTGATCAGATCCTCCCAAATATTTATCATCTCCCTAGCCACACCCTCTGGGCCAGCCTCCCAGGGATTGGCTAAGGTCAGATAACTATTCATAATCTTCCCAAACTATAACATTCTTCCAGAGGCAGGCAGAAGCAAATGGCCAACAGGTTTAGGGATAAACCTGGTCAGACTTGGGTCAATGACATCACAAGGGGGCCCGCCTCTTAGCTTTTTTACCGGCGGGAGGCAGCGGAGTTGTCAGACGGCAGAAGCCTTCGTTGGGTGTGGAACATTTTTTTTTATTTTTTTTTGGTCCCGATTTCGATAAGTCAGTGTTGTGGGGGAAGGGGCCCTTGTCCTCAACAGGAGCACCCCCCCCCCACAAGTTGACGACATGTGACCTGGTTCAAGCAGGGGGGGGGGCATTGGCATTATCCAGATAAGGGTCTAGTATGGATTTTGGGGAAGGACCCCCACGCTGTTTTTTTTTTCTTAAATTTTTTTTTTTATGGCTGGCAATTGTTTAGCTTTCATCCGTTGTAAAGGAAGCAGTGGCTGGCCCGCTCCTTAGCAACCAGCTATTTGCTGGTTGTTAAGGTCGCCAGCAGCCAAGCAGCCACCCGCTCCTTAACAAAAGCGCTACTGTTCCTAAACACTTTTGAATATTTTACTAAACACTGCAAAAAAGCTGGCAAAAAACACTAGATTTTATCATCTTTTACACAGTGTTTTTTAGTTATTGAGTTTCTAGTGTGTATGGAGCCTTTAAAAGTAAATTGCACGACAACTGAGCTTTAGCAAAGCTATATAGCTATATACTAAATTTAGCCAGGGCAGGGGCGCTACATCTATTTGCTCTCGGGAACAATATTTTTTATTTTTATTTTTGCATATCAATAAAATATATTTTAAGTGCAGGAGCCCTTTAAATTTACTAATACGTCTTCCACCTGCTTAGAACTTCCATGGCTCTGGACTTGGTAAATAAAATTTATACCTGCTTATATTAAAATGACAGGCAATATTTTGATTGAAAAAAAAACTGCAATTGTTCCAGAAGTCATCTCGTTTTTCAGCTGTCTGCCAACATTTACCGTTCATCGTTCTCTGTATTATATATTTTGTTCTTTTTAAGCATAATCTGTGTGCAGGTTTGGAACACAGCATAACCTGATAAATTGCAGATTAAATGACTATACAGCACTTCAGTCCCCCAGCTGTTAATTTCACACACTGTACAATTCACCGCATCTCAAGCTCTGTCAATTCCGGCTAATAGCAGTAGGCAGTAAAATACTCTGGCCCTGACAGTCCCAGATCAGGCGCTTCTAAGTCCTAACTCAGGTGGATTGCACTCATCACTTATGCACAAATCAGCAATGTCCCAGGGAGAAGGATTATGTCAGGTGACGGCGCAGACATGTGCTGCAGATAGAAGTCAGGCCTGGTGTCAGCTCGCCCTGACAGATTACACAGAGGTGCTACGCCATTTATAAGGAGCCTGGTGTCTCTTCCTCTCCCTTACCAATAACACCCCTCCTGGGAAAAGTATTTAAAATGCTGATTTGTTCCCTCGTTCCTCTGGTAAATTTAACAATTCCTCTGAACACTGACGGTTTGGGATGAAGTGCTTTGCTATCTGTGCCCAAGCAAAAAAGGCCAAACTCATGCTAGAAAAAGGTGATTTTTTTTTTTTTTTATATATATATATTTATTTATTTATTTATTTTTGTACCATAGATTTTTGCATGTAAAATTGTTACCCTGTGCATCATAACCGATTCTAACCTAATCATAATATTTAACCTAAAAAGAAACTGCCAGTTTCTGTCCCACTTTTTTTTTTTTTATATCTGCAGGCTTTAGTCCAAAATAATTTCACATTTTATCTACTGCGCTTCCTGCTGCTTGAAAATGGGTATCAATGCACAACTATGTAAAGTGGACCTTCTCACTGAAATCAAACGCTTCACCTCACCAACCCTTCACACTGCATGAAGATACCCCAGTTATTTTTTTTATTTATTTTTTCCTATTTTTATTTATTTTAAGCATGTCCCCCCCACACACACACACACACACACACACACACTCATTCTCCATTTTTGCCTAGGCAAGAATGATGACTGCATTCCCGGTACCTCCAGAGACATGTCACACATATCCAAGGAGGCATTGGCTTCTAACTATGGAAGGAGGTGGAGGGATTAATAAAAACGTATAAATAGCAGAGGGGTGAAGTCCTTTTTTAAATAGAAAAGTTATGTATTTCTTTTAAATTAGTGTATGTTGATTTGTCATACATAATGCTGTTTTGTAAGACCAAATAGGCTCAATACTCTGAATCAATAGTGTTCAGTGCTGCAATCTCGATGCACGGAAGAAATTTTTAGTGCAGGTAATTTTAGTATATGAAAAGGTCAGTGCAAGTTTGTAGGGAGTTAATAGTTTTAAGGGTTAGGTTAGCGTTACAGGATTAAATGTATTTTAGGGTTTAAAGTTGTAATTTTAAGTCATGGGTAAGGGAATATTTATCAAAACCAACCAAGATGACTACATAATAGGTAAGGTGAGGTTTAAAAATAACTATCAATATGACTACAAAGACCACAGTTTTAAAACATAACAACCTGTAAATGAATAATACGCACTTCCAACTATCACCCTACATAAAGCTGCTGTGCAAGGGAGACCATAATCAATCTATCCATATATAATTTAAGAGCTCAACCAATCAAGATCAGTGTACCATACATTATAATCCATAATACATATACAAAACTTGGGTAAAATTTTATAGCGTTATAATAAACCCTTGATTCCTTAACACCTGAGTAGCAACTGCATTTCAGGAATCTGAAACCCCCTTCATCAGGGCTAACACCAAGCATATTTGATAATGATAAAAATAGAAATATGTAATTCCAAAAAAAAGTGCAAACTCTGTAGGGGACGCGGATCCCTGAAACACAATGGCTCTCCTGGAATCCTCACTATACAGTATGGACCACCTATACCCTTCTCTGCACTTTCTCCAGTTCTCCAATATCTCTTTTGTGAACAGGTCCCCAAAACTGAACTGCACCAGATGAGGTCTTAACAGTGATTTGTACAGGGGAAAAATGATGTCTCACTCGTTGGCGTCTATACCTGTTTTAATACAAGAAAGGATTTTGCTAGTTTTAACTTGGCATCGCATGCTATTAAATATATGGTCTATCAGAACATCAGATCCTTCTCAATCATTGACTCCGCAGCTGTTCTAGAATATATGATGCATGTGAGCTACAGAGTGTTAGAGAGAGTCTACATAATGTTGCAGAAAACATTCAGTGACAGGAATAGGGCATCAGTCACAACATGATGGGTCATATGGTCATATGACCTGGATCCTCCCTCAAGGAATTTTTTTTTTTATATTCATTGACCTGAACAGGGCTTTATTTGTTTCAGAATCCCAGAGCTGGATCATGCTTTTATAGGGTATTGCCCCAGCTGATGAGGACCCACCCCTGGAAACCCTGGGGCCAGAGGACTTCTAATTGGCTGGGTGGGCCAAAAGGATTGCTTTCCACTGAATGGATTGGTAGAGACATTACAGCTGGGATCTGTGTGGAAGCCCAAACATCCTGAGAGCTTGGGACCCATGAGCAGGGCTGATGCCCGCAGGAACCTTTGTTGCCCATGGAAGTGTGTTTGCCCGGGAGTGGCAGGGCTAAAGACTGAGAGCACATCACTTTGGGTTCCCATTCCTGGGTTCCCAGACTCAGGACTAGTTAACTCCCCATGGTTTGTTCTGTATCAGGTGTGATTACGCTAAGGGTCCCAGGTGCTATTCTGCCAGAGACTGCCAGAGGCTGTAGGAAAAAAGACCAGAGTGCTCTAATGTTCCAGTATTCTGCTGCTCCAGATTTATTGTGCTAGTGGATATCTCAGGATTTTTGTAGGTGGTGAAGGCACCTTGGAGAGTGGTGTTTGTTCCATTGTTTACTTTGTCTGCTTCAGAGTTCTGCTTAAAGGGGACTGTTGCTTGTACTTTAAGAGTTAATCTGAGAGTCTACATGGTTACATAGTAGGTAAGGTCGAAAAAAGACACAAGTCCATCAAGTCCAACCTGTGATATATGTGATTATATGTCAGTATTACATTGTATATCCCTGTATGTTGTGGTCGTTCAGGTGCTTATCTAATTGTTTCTTGAAACTATCGATGCCCCCCCGCTGAGGCCACCGCCTGTGGAAGGGAATTCTACATCCTTGCCGCTCATACAGTAAAGAACCCTCTACGTAGTACTCCTTTAAATAATCCAAGGACTGCAATGCTGGCAGCCTCCGTAAACTGTCCCACTGGCCAGTGGTTAGGTAGGGCATCTCTGCCCTAGGTAGACTATGTGGTATTGCCAAAAAGTTATTTGTACTTGAGAATTGTCATGTTTGCTTCATGTTCCAGTGTTACTCACAACAACCTCGTGTGCATTTTGCACCTGTTGCTTCACAGACAGCAACTTTTGTGGTGTTGCCATTCTCAAACTATATTGTCATATCAAACTGTCTACCAACCCATTCTCATTCAGGACTTTACTGTGGTTAAAGCCCAACTCTGGGCAAAAAAAAAATAATTCCCCTGCTTGTTTTTTTTGTAGGAAAGAGGAGAGCGGAGATATACTTCATAGAAATAAAGTGGAAAAGAAACTGCGCTATCTAAAAGGGATCAGCAGCCTGCACAACAATTTTGTGTTAAAAATAAAAATAGTAAATGTAGAAAGTGCGGCGCTCTAAATGCTCAATAATAAATACCGAACATTTAGATTGGGATGATATACAATATTGTGATAGGTGCACATCAAAATTATATCAAAATAGTATATGTCTTACACACTAAAATATACAATGACCAATACTTGAATTGTATGACACTGGATATAGTGCAAGGCATCACATAGTGACCATAATGTAACAAAATAGTCCTGGTTGGTGATAATTATAAAAAAAATCTCCAAATGGGAGCAAAAAAATGTGGTCTTATATAAACATCTCTGATAGGACACCAAAGATAAATAGTGCTAATCACTTAAATATTCTAAAATAAATCTACAACTGTGAACAGTTCCCCAAACATGTGACATATATATGTGTTATAAAAGACATCTATAAGTGACTTGTGCAGCTTGTCTGAAGGGGTCCGCCACCAATTGGAAGAAGGCTTACCAACTGTCGTGGACTCAGATAGGCTTACGCCGTATGAGTTTTAAGCTCTGGATGGTGTTAATTGCACCGATAGGAACAGCAACTCCCGACTTAAACGCACAGCAACCACAGACAAGATCTTTCACTGGATATTCCAGAGGGGCTCAAGGAGAAGATAATGAGCGGTGTATGGTATGGTTCATCCCAGGTGGTATTACTGACAATAAAGGTCAGGCGCTACAATGCACTTCTCCCCTTTATCTCGGCGCAATGAATGGTAAAAAATACAAAAATACAAACAAATTAAAATTTATTGAAATCACATAGATGGGTACTCACATGTACAAAAACGATTAAAGTCATATATGAAATTCTGGCAGCAGTGGCATCAGCAAATCGTGTTCCGATGCGTTTCGCCTCAGTAAGGCATCATCTGGGGGTGCTGATTCACTGGAGCCACTGCTAATTTATAGATACAGGGGTACTTACAAATGAGGTCAGCCTGCCACCACCGCTCGTTTGTTTCCTGAATCACTTCCGGTATAACGGAAGATGGCGCCCATGGCTTGTGTGTCAGGCCTCATTTTGGATGTAAGATGATTATAATGAAATGGACCCTATTTGTTTGTCCAAAGAGGGAGGGGATTTAAATCAAGAATATGCCGTTAGATGATAATAAAATATATATACTAAAAAGCGCTGATTCCCGAAATGTCTGGACAGAAGTTTATAACGTCCGTACTCGTGATCAGGTAAAGTTGCGCTGGGCTTATGAAAAATGGCGCCTAAAGCGGAAGTGACCCATCTTCCGCTGTTTACAACGGAAAGAGAGGAAAAATGGAACGCGTTGCTGTCCAAGCCTCGATATGTGGCTGGACATGACGCATCCATGTCATCCCGAGAAGAGTAACGATTTATGACGTTTAGTATCCAAGCCTCCCTTTCAATAAAGGAGGTGGACGAATAAAACGAAAAATAAAACAGAGGTTAAACAGAACTGACTAGCTGTTTGGGCGTAAATATATAAGCACAAACAAACATGCTTTACTATATTGGCCTCTGACATTATGTTAAAAACATTAAAAGGTATATTTATAGCTAAACCTGAAAAAATGCTTGTAAAAGCACTAAATAGAAATAAATAGATAAAAAATAAAATCAATATCGGAGATATACTTACCTGATCCTTCCAGCACAAGACCGGTCCGACACCTCAACACTCCAGCAATCTTGAATAGTGGACTGTGCCGGATGTCATCATGCCCAGAGCAGTATCCATAGACCAGCAACAGTGCACTGCTGGGCCATGGGGGAGCATTGTTTTCTGAAGGATTGGGTAAATATATGCTGTCTGCTCACTCATAGACAAAACGAGCAGTTGACCAGTTTTGTTGTGCACATAGGCCCATTGCACAGGAACTCATTATTTTTTTTTGGCTGGAGTTCAATAAATAATAATATCCAATTGCTTCCTGCAGATCAGGTGGGATTTATTTTCCCCTGCTGGAGCAAATTAGGCAATGCTTTGTATGCAGGTTTTCTATTGCTTATTATATTTTCTATTGGTTGAATTAGATAGACTTGTCTTTTTTTCAACCTAACTATGTAACTATGTGGCTTATTGGCTTTTGGGTGAAGGTTGAGTTGCAAGTGCTGCCACAGTGGCAAGCACGTCTTGAGGCAATTGGGGGACTATTGGGACTTTTAAGGTTAACTACAGGAGAACAACAATTTCATTGCATGCACCTCTTCCACATACTTACATACCGTGTTTCCCCCGAAAATAAGTCTGGGTCTTATATTCATTTTGGCAACAAAACAGACACAGTAGGGCTTATTTTCGGGGTAGGTCTTACCAAGTAATATGCTGTCTTCTCTCCCCTCTCTTTCCCTGCCTGACAGGAATCCCCTGTGTGAACTTAGTTAAAATGCTTGTAAAATCCTATAATACACTCTATTACAGTAGTATATAATGTACAATGTATATGTTTCTGTAATATAATTGTGCCAAATACCTTTGTTATAGCGCCACTCTGTGCTTCTGTGACCCGCCGGAGCTCTCTTCCCCACAATTATATTAGAGAAACACACACATTGTACATTATATACTACTGTAATAGACTGGATTATAGGATTTTACAAGCATTTTAAACTCGGGCTTATTTTTGGGGTAGGGCTTATATTGCAGCCCTCCTGGAAAATAACGCTAGGTCTTATTTTCAGAGTAGGTCTTATTTTCGGGAGAACACGGTAGTGAGGTTGAAAAGGTTGAGGTTGAAAAAAGACACAAGTCCAACCTATGTGTGTGTATATGTCAGTATTACATTGTATATCCCTGTATGTTGTGGTCATTCAGGTGCTTATCTAATCATTTTTTTTAAACTATCGATGCTCGCTGCTGAAACCACCACTTGTGGAAGGGAATTCCACATCCCTGCCGCTCTTACAATAAAGAACCCTTTACGCACTTTAAGGTTAAACCTCTTTTCTTCTAATTTTAATGAGTGGCCACGTGTCTTATTAAACTCCCTTCCGCGGAAAAGTTTTATCCCTATTGTGGGGTCACCAGTATGGTATTTGTAAATGGAAATCATATCCCCTCTCAAGTTCAGTGCTCGTAACCTTTCTTCATAACTAATAACCTTCAGTCCCTTTTTATTAGCTTTGTTGCACTTCCCTGCACTCACTCCATTTCCAGTACAGCCTTCCTGAGGACTGGTACCCAGAACTGGACAGCATACTCCAGGTGAGGGCGGGCCAGAGTCTTGTGGAGTGGGAGAATTATCACTTTCTCTCTTGAGTTAATCCCCTTTTTAATACATGCTATTATTCTGTTTGCTTTGTTAGCAGCAGCTTGGCATTGCATGCCATTGCTGAGCCTATCATCTACTAGGATCCCCAGGTAATTTTCCATCCTTGATTCCTCCAGAGGCCCCCCCCAGTGAGTAGATTGCATTCATATTTTTGTCACCCAAATGCATTATTTTACATTTTTCCACATTAAACCTTATTTGCCATATAGTTGCCCACCCCATTTATTTGTTCAGATCTTCTTGCAAGGTTTCCACATCCTTCGGAGAAGTTATTGCCCTGCTTAGCTTAGTATCATCCGCAAATGCAGAGATTGAACTGTTTACCCCATCCTCCAGGTCGTTTATGAACAAATGAAATAGGATTGGTCCCAGTACAGAACCCTGGGGGACCCCACTTTCCACCCCTGACCATTCCGAGTACTCCCCATTTACCAGCACCTTCTGAACTCACCTGATCCGATACTGATCTGGTCAGTGAGAACACTGAAGCAGGTCTTACCAATTCATAATGCGACTGAGGAAGGTTATCTGTCCAACCACTAATTGTCCACACTCTGGTACTAAATTCATGGATTACGCTGTCTTCTCATGCAGGTTGTAAAAGCTCCATTCAAGGCTGATCTCACTGTTGCTTACACTGGAGCTGGAGCTCAAACTATCTATGTAGCAGATGGTCACCTATTATAAAGCTTTTCGACTGCATTTGATGTGTTATTAAAATGACCAGATGTTTGTTCTGCAATAGGTGCCATGTTGTAAAATGAATGACCTAGGTATTAATAACTCATTTGTCAGTTTTTTTAACTGTTATCCATTCGTTTCTATTACTTTTGTCTCTTGCTAATTATTTTGTCCATAAAAACAGTAAACATACCCTATTTCAGCTGTGTATTAAGCTCATTTGCCCAGAGTTTCACATTGTTTCTATTCCTCGTTTTTTCACTGCAGCTACTTGCCTGCAGAACTTCTCTGGGCCCAGCAGTTAGGCCTGATTCACACCTATGCATTTTTAGTGATTTTTGCATTTTGCAGATTTCCGCTACAGTCCATTTAGCATGGTTTCCTATGAACCACATTCTGTGGTGCAAATCTGCAAAATGCAAAAAGCACTAAAAATGCATAGGAGTGAATCAGGCCTTGTGCTGACTGTGAATCAGAGGAAAAACAAAAGGCTCCCTACATCGTCACAGCCCTTGTGGGGGGAATCCTATATGACTTAGGCCTCTTGCACACAATACTCCAGTTTGAGCATCTACTTTTTCCAATTTCTTTTTTCTTTATGTATTTTTGCGCATATGCGTTTGTGCAATTTTCTCTCATGCGTGGAAGCTTGTTCTCGGATCGACAATGCCAATGGACAAATCTGTGCATTTGCATGCATAAGGAGCGAATTGCTGACCAAAAATGCTGATTTTTCTATTTTTTATTTACTGAAGAACACATGGCGCTTGTTTACACGCCTGTGTGCAAAGGGGAAAATTACAATTAATGGGCTGTATTTTATCCTGGAGCATGTACCCAACACTGTGCTCAAACAGTTCGGGGGACTCCTCAGGAGGACATGGTGGGTCTAGGGAAGGGGTGGCTGATTATGCCATTGAGTATGCGTTGGCAGCTACTCTGCCAGTACCCTGAGCCTGGGTGAGAGAGGATGAGGAGGATGAGGAGGGCTTGGTCATCCATTCTACCAAGCCTTCAGCATGATGCGGCTCCACATGTCCAGCTGCCGAAAACAAAGACAAGCGTGTCCCATGGCCACGTGCTGATGACGATGCACGACCACGTCCACGGCCAGCACTGTTATCTCTAGAAACAGAGCCTGCCTGCCCTGTGTTCTTGCCTCTGCACACTCTGCCTCTCCTTGGCGGTCTTCCAGCCATTGTAGTCGGTAGTGTATATAGTATAAAAAATAGAGCTCCTATGTGTGCTCACAACACACTGTAGGTCCTATGGGTGGTAAAACTAACACACTATAGGTACTATGTGTGCTGCTGACAAGAAAATATAGGAGCTCTGTTAGCTGCCACTAACACACTAGAAGTCCTATGGGTGCTGCTGAGAAGAAAATATAGGAGCTCTGTGTGATGCCACTAACACACTAGAAGTCCTGTGGGTGCTGCTGAGAAGAAAATATAGGAGCTCTGTGTGATGCCACTAACACACTAGAAGTCCTATGGGTGCTGCTGAGAAGAAAATATAGGAGCTCTGTGTGATGCCACTAACACACTAGAAGTCCTATGGGTGCTTCTGGGAAGAAAATATAGGAGCTCTGTGTGATGCCACTAACACACTAGAAGTCCTATGGGTGCTTCTGGGAAGAAAATATAGGAGCTCTGTGTGATGCCACTAACACACTAGAAGTCCTATGGGTGCTTCTGGGAAGAAAATATAGGAGCTCTGTGTGATGCCACTAACACACTAGAAGTCCTGTGGGTGCTGCTGAGAAGAAAATATAGGAGCTCTGTGTGATGCCACTAACACACTAGAAGTCCTATGGGTGCTTCTGGGAAGAAAATATAGGAGCTCTGTGTGATGCCACTAACACACTAGAAGTCCTATGGGTGCTTCTGGGAAGAAAATATAGGAGCTCTGTGTGATGCCACTAACACACTAGAAGTCCTGTGGGTGCTTCTGGGAAGAAAATAAAGGAGCTCTGTGTGATGCCACTAACACACTAGAAGTCCTATGGGTGCTTCTGGGAAGAAAATATAGGAGCTCTGTGTGATGCCACTAACACACTAGAAGTCCTATGGGTGCTTCTGGGAAGAAAATATAGGAGCTCTGTGTGATGCCACTAACACACTAGAAGTCCTATGGGTGCTTCTGGGAAGAAAATATAGGAGCTCTGTGTGATGCCACTAACACACTAGAAGTCCTATGGGTGCTTCTGGGAAGAAAATATAGGAGCTCTGTGTGATGCCACTAACACACTAGAAGTCCTGTGGGTGCGGCTGAGAAGAAAATATAGGAGCTCTGTGTGATGCCACTAACACACTAGAAGTCCTATGGGTGCTTCTGGGAAGAAAATATAGGAGCTCTGTGTGATGCCACTAACACACTAGAAGTCCTATGGGTGCTTCTGGGAAGAAAATATAGGAGCTCTGTGTGATGCCACTAACACACTAGAAGTCCTATGGGTGCTTCTGGGAAGAAAATATAGGAGCTTTGTGTGATGCCACTAACACACTAGAAGTCCTATGGGTGCTGTTGGGGTGCAATGCTGTGCTAACAGCACTGCGGTTGGTACTACTGCAATACTGTACTAACAGTAAGCACGCACCAGACTAATCCCCAGCAGCAGCTAATAACACACTAACTGTGCAATCAGCAGCAATGAACGATCAATGACTTAGGTAGCAATGGTTTAGCAAAGAAATAGCCAATGGTTTAGCAAAGAAGAGCAAATCTTTCTGTAGCAATGTATCAAGCAAAGACAGAATC
Source organism: Lithobates sylvaticus (assembly GCA_028564925.1). NCBI lineage: Eukaryota > Metazoa > Chordata > Amphibia > Anura > Ranidae > Lithobates > Lithobates sylvaticus. The sequence continues at coordinate 160,030,745 of CM053033.1, forward strand.
AGCAGACTGATCTCTCCTAAAGCCGGAACTCATGTGACCGGCGCCGACGGCGTGGCGGCCTTTTAAATGGTGGGGCGTGTACTAAAGCCCCTGAGCTTTAATTGGCTACAGGCGTCCTGCCTGTAGCCAATTATTGCTCTACGAGTTTCCGGCGCTGTGATTGGCCAAGCATGCGGGGTCACAGTGCATGCTTGGCCAATCATCAGCCAGCAATGCACTGCGCCGGCCGCGCCGGCCGCAATGCATTGCGGGGCCGCTCGCATCACACGAATGTGATGCGAACGGCCCAAATAGTTCTGGGCTCGCCGAGCGAGCGAACGCCCGGTGCTCGATGCGAACGTGGGTTTGAATCGAGCACCGGGCCCATCCCTACTAATGATACCGTTTTCATTACTAAAATCTTGTATATAGTCCCTTATCATTCCCTCCAAGAGCTTGCATACTATTGATGTTAGGCTAACTGGTCTGTAATTCCCAGGGATGTATCTTGGCCCTTTTTTTAAATATTGGTGCTACATTGGCTTTTCTCCAATCAGCTGGTACCATTCCAGTCAGTAGACTGTTCGTAAAAAAATTAGGAACAATGGTCTTGCAATTACTTGACTGAGTTCCTTAAGGACCCTCGGGTGCAAGCCATCTGGTCCCTGTGCCTCGTTTGTGTTACTTTTTCAAGACTATTTCTAATTCTGTCTTCTGTAAGCCATGAGGGTGCTTCCTATGTCGTGTCATGAGGATAAACATTGCAGTTTTGGTCACTGAAGCCCCCCACCCCCCCCCCCCCCCACCGATTCCCTTGTGAAGACTGAGAAGAAGAAATTCAATACCTTTGTCATCTCTCCATCCTTAGTAACCAGGTTCCCTTCATCATTCTTTATGGGACCAATATGATCTGACCACCCGTTCTTACTATTTATGTACTTAACCACTTTAATACCGGCCCATAGTCATATGACGTCCACAGATGGGATCTCCCATCTTGGGTGGGCGTCATATGATGTCCTCGGTATCTCGCCGCTCCTGTGGTCCCCTGGGGGCCCGCATCGCGGAGATCATGTCTGAGATGTGTCCCTCGGACACAGCCCATCCCTGATCCGTGTAATCCGCCTCCCCGCTCCACCCCGATCCATGTGACTGGCTGTGTCCAATCACAGCCGGTCACATGTACTGGCTACATGCACAGCGCTTGTACATGCCCCTAGGGCGCGTGCAGAGTGGCGATCGGGGACGAGGCTTGTCACCCTGACACAGCCTAACTCCGATCGCAGTAAAGAGCCAATGGAATTGGCTCTTTACCACGTGACCGGCTGTGTCCAATAAAAGCCGGTCAAAGAAACCGCGGTAACGAGATGTTACCGTGTTCTCTTCCTCACACACCGATCGTGTGTGAGAAGGAGATTGCGGTAACATCTCGTTACCGCTTAGTGTACACCAATGCACACTGATTACCCCCCTAATAAAGAGGACCTTTAATCACCCATTAAAGTACCTCTCATTACCCGTCACAGCCCATCTGAGTACCCGAGTACCTGTCACAGTCCATCTGAGTATCCGAGTACCCAAGTACCTGTCACAGCCCATCTGAGTTCCCAAGTACCTGTCACAGCCCATCTGAGTATCCGAGTACCTGAGTACCTGTCACAGCCCATCTGAATACCCGAGTCCCTGAGTACCTGTCACAGCCCATCTGAGTACCCTAATACCCGAGTACCTGTCAGTCCATCTGAGTACCCGAGTACCTGTCACAGTTCATCTGAGTAAACGAGTACCTGTCACAGTTCATCTGAGTACCTGTCACAGTTCATCTGAGTACCTGTCACAGTTCATCTGAGTCTCCGAGTACCTGTCCAAGCCCATCTGAGTCTCCGAGTATCTGTCCAAGCCCATCTGAGTCCCCGAGTACCTGTCCAAGCCCATCTGAGTCCCCGAATATCTGAGTACCTGTCACAGTTCATCGGAGTACCCGAATACCTGTTACCAGCCCATCGGAGTACCCGAGTACCTGTCTCCAGCCCATGCCTCATAGAATACACGTTGGGGTGTTTGCTTTCCAACATTTTGTGGGTAATTCCATTGTCCTGGTGCTCCAGGACCTTCAAAAGTGTGATAGGTAGGAATGAAATGAGATGTGTAATTTATGCTCCTAGAACGCCTGAAGGTACTACTTCAATGTTGGGCCTCTGTATATGGCCAGACTGTGTAAAAGTCTCACATATGTGGTATCGCCATACTCGGGAAGAGTAGCAGAATGTATTTTGGGGTGTAATTTTTGCTATATACATGCTATGTGTTAGAAATATCTTATAAATTGACAACACTGTGTAAAAAAAAAAAAGATTTTCATTTTCTTTCCACGTTTTCCAAAGACTTGTCAAAAAATGAACTGTTCAAAAGACTCATTATGCCTTATAGAATAGACGTTGGGGTGTTTGCTTTCCAAAATTGGGTCATTTTGGGGGTAATTCTACTGTCCTGGTACTTCAGGACCTTCACAAATGTAATAGGTCGTTAGGAAATTAGAGGTGTAATTTATGCTCCTAGAACCCCTGACAGTGCTCCCTGCATGTTGGACCTCTCTGTGTGGCCAGGCTGTGTAAAAGTTCCACACATGTGGTATCGCCATACTCGGGAGGAGTAGCAGAATGTATTTTGGGGTGTAATTGGAAGTATGCATATGCTGTGTGTGAGAAATAACTTGTTATTATGACAATTCTGTGGGGAAAATTTTTTTTAAATTCTTAATTTTCCCAAGAATTGTGGGAAATAATTACAACTTCAAAAAACTCACCATGCCTCTTACTAAATACCTTGGACTGTCTACTTTTCAAAAAGGGGTCATTTGGGGGTTATTTGTACTGTCCAGACATTTCAGAGCCTCAAGAAATGAGATAGGCCATCAGTGCATCAGGTGTGATCAATTTTCAATGATTTGCACCATAGCTTGTAGACTCTATACCTTTCAAAGAGACTAAATAATATCCACTAATTTGGGTTATTTTTACCATAGAGATGTAGCAGTATAAATCTTGGCCCAAATTTATGAACAAAAATGACTTATTTGGTAAATTTTATCATAGAAGCTAAAAAAAAGTGTTTTTTTTTTTTTCAAAATTTTCGCTCTTTTTTTAACTTATGTCGCAAAAAAGAAAAAAAACAGTGGTGATTAAATACCACCAAAAGAAAGCTCTATTTGTATGAAAAAAAAAAAAAAAATTTTGTTTGGGTACAGTGTTGCATGACTGAGTAATTGGCATTCAAAGTGTGAGAGCGCTGAAAGCTAAAAAATTGGTCTGGGAAGGATATAAATGCCCTGTATTGAAGTGGTTAAAGAATTTCTCTGGATTTTTTTTTTACTCTCCTCCGGTATGTGCCTTTCATGTTCTATCTTAGCTGCCCTGATTTCCCCCTTACATTTCTTGTTGCATTCTTTGTAAAATTGGAATGCTGCTGATGATCCCTCAGCCTTGTATTTTTTGAAGGCCTTCTCCTTTGCTTTTATATGCATTTTTACGTTGGAGTTAAGCCACTCAGGACATTTATTAGCTCTTTTAAAGTTATTTCCCATTGGGATACACTGGCTAATGCTTATTTAATATGCTCTTAAACCACACCCATTATTTTTCCTCCATGTTCTTTGTTCCTAGGATTTTATCCCATTTAATATCTTCTAGCAAGGCTCGTAGTTTAGGGAAGTTGTCTCTTTTGAAATTCAGTGCCTTTGTATTTCCCTTTTGTTTCCTATCTGTGTGATTTATACTAAAACTATCTCACTTTTCACTGTCTGACAAAGCAGGTCTAAAAAAAAAACATTTCTTTATCTGGGCACTCTTAAAGAATAATTATATTTTTGTTATTTTATACATCCACTATAAAGTAAACCTTTAGGCAGGTGCAATTTGACCTCCATTACGCGGCACTGTGCCACTATACAGATGGAGCTCAATCTTTAGAGTAAAATTCTTCTGTGAAAGATGCCGTAATTGTTTTAAAGGTTGCAGCTGTTTGATTGGACGCTGCAACTTCTGATGACCTCTGGCAGCCATCTTGGCATTCCTGCTCCAGTTAGGCATACCTGGAGTGAGTGGATAGATGAGGGACAGAGACCTTATTTGTCAGGGAGAGTTATCAGCACAGGTAGAGTTTCTTGATTGAGTAAGATTAGTGCAGGGGCACCACTTGTTCTTCACATACATTTCAATACCCAGACCAGCAACTGGGGAATCTTTTCAACGACAGAGTGCCGCTACGTTATACACCATAGTTCACCACCCCTACAGCAGAAACCATCCTCTGGTAAACAGGTTAAGCTTGGAATACTGGCACTCTGTAACATTGAGCATTACTGAGTGATTTGCTGCTGCAATACTGTGCCAATACTGTGCTAGTAATACACTGCTGTAATATTGTGCCTTACAGTTTGTTACTTAAATAACAGTGCCTACCACTCACTGAGTAGATAGTGGTGCTCACGCACCCTCAATAACCTAGAATAGACGCCGTAGGTATACAGGCTTGTATATCACATTAACTCAACTGAAGCTCACAATTACCTAAACCATTAGAAGGTTTGACACCACTGTAGAAAAATTTTATATGTACCTTTATGTGTTACTGAAAGACATGTGTTTATTATGTCATTGTTTTCTTTCTCAATTTCCTATCTCAATAAAATAAGATTGAACTAAATAACAGTGCCTATAGTTACCATCTGCAAATACCTCTGTTAACCTAACTATAATATACAAAATATTATACACTCAAATATTATACACTATCCCCACTCTGTGTGTGATCTCTCGCAGACTCGGTACCCTAGTCCCAACCCCGCCTACACACCTCTAAAAAATTTGTTGGTTTTGGTACTTTCAACACCAATCCTGTACATGATGACCTGATAGTTTTTTTAAAGTGTGGATTTGAAGAGGTTGCCTGAAAGTCCAATTAAAGTCCCATAGTCACAACATGCCAAGTGGAGTTTTTTTCTGGCAGAAGACACATGTGAATACTTTTACCCATAATATTTTCCTCCATTCCCCTAGCAATCTTTTGTTTGTCTATGTACACTTCAAGGCACATGTGAAGGACTTATATAATCAGTGGCTGTCCAATAGCCGAAGAGGAGCATCGTAGGAGAAAAGAAGGTGACAGCAACTGGGCCATAATGTGCATATTTTAGCTTTAGAATTTAAGATTAGGATTTCAGATAGGGTAATCCTCAGAGGGTTAATGTTAAATCTGAACTTCGGGATAAGCAAATATTGTCTAAATGCTACTGTGATGTGCATTTTTACTTGAATCTTGTTTTGCTTTGTGTATTTCTTCCAGATCTCTGCAGTAACCCAGAGTTAATCTAGAGCTTCCCGTAATAAAGTCTAGTCACTGCTGCTTTGACTCCATGTATAGGGTGATTGGTCTTGTCTCTTATAGTTTCCTATAGTCAGCCAGTAGCAGGTGGGTCTGCTTTCAGACAAAGTGCACTTATTCTTCTTGCCCTGTGTCCTCAGGTAATCAACCGCAACCTCACCCTTCACATACATATGGAGATTTAACAACTGCAGCCTACAAGGATTGTTTTATATAGCTCTGTCACTTGCACACGACTGTGTAGTAGAGCCCTATTGACGTTGATGGGGGCCCATCTCCCTGAGTCTCTAACCGGTCAGCTATAGTGATCCCATGTAAGGGCTAGGGTGAAGGGTCAAAGGATTGGGTCCAAGCAAGAGTTCTTCTGTATTCAGCCCCTGTTCATTTAGCGTCTGGTGCCTTTTTGTACCTTTCTTAAATGTTGTTTTTGAAGGGGGCTAGGTTCAACGCCACTCTACAGAAACACATGACATCTGGTCACAAGTTCAGGATTTTAAGGGTCTTCCAAGGTGGCTTGGGGGATCATTTACAAGTGTACTTTGCTAAAAGGAACAAACTGCTTCTGCCACTAAGGTCTAATACGATGATAGAAGGAACACCTGTGTAAAGATCTTTGATTCTTATAAGGCTCTGCATAAACGTGCACAATTGTTTCAGCCAAACACATAAACTTTTACACTTTAGAATATGCCAACCTTTTCTTAGAGAAATAATACAAATATTTGGGAATATTTACCCTTGGATCACCTGGCCACGAATTCCAGAAGCCAAAGCGTAACTGTACACAAACACTTGTTTTTTGAGCTGTCCATTCTCCTACCTCCTAACTTTTTGAGATGGGAACAAAGGACACCTATAAGCAAAAGTATGTAGGCATAGGACACACCCCCTGCCACGTCCATTTACAAGAAGAATTGTACAAAAAAACATTTTCTTTTTTTTTTTTTTTACCACTCTTTATACTGGCTTTTGAAATTTACAAATGCAAACATTTTAGAAATTGGATGAAAGGTTTAGCATTGCGAAACACTTTTTAAAAGATAAATGGTGAATTTTATATACAACTATATAGATCAGACCAAAATGAAGGACAAATGAGGAGGAAGGAAATCTCCAAGTCCACTAGAAAAATATATTTAAATAGAAACCCTCCATATACAGAATCCATGACTGATCCAGAAGAAGGCAAAAAAACATCATGAAGCATGGTCCAAATAGCTGCAGCAACAGAAAAAAAAATCCTACCTAATCCCTAAGAAGACAATAGGATATTCCATGAATCAACAATCTCTGGTGTTATTACCTATAAATGTTACTATCCAGTTATATTTTATGTATTTAGGAATACACCCAGCTCCTTTTTTTTTTTTTAACAATATACAGAGCTGACCAGAGCTAGTTCTTGAGGGAGTCTATTCTACATTTTCATTCCTTTTACTGTGAAAAAAAAAAAAAAACACTTTCTGTATGTGGAGGTTTAATCTCCACATTATTAATAATAGGTTCAGACTATGGTCATCTCATGTCCTATGAGTAACCAGTTTGGACTGACAGATCCCAAAATATGAATAATATTTCCACTGTAATTATCAATAGCCAGCTCTGTTGCCCACGACCTTCTGCCCCCCTATCTATACAAGCATATTCTCTCTTGTGCAGCAAAGCATCTAACATGTAGTTTCCATTGCCACAAGAGTGGGATTTCATTTTCCAGCCTTTATTTTGAAATTGCAATGTTTGGAGGCTTTTACAGTTTTATGTACAAACCAGTTTGATTACTTAAGACAATTTAAAAAAATATATTTTTCCAACAGTTTGGGTGCACATTTCGGGGAATGCTATCTAAACAAGATGCAGCAGTTTTTGATAGTGTGAAAGATTGGCAAATAAGAGAAAAATTACTACTTCACAAAATATGGCTTAGTCGGCAGTATTAGGCATTCTTCATAATTTTTCATTTAAATTAAAAAAAAGAAAAAAAAATGTAATGCAAATTTATTCAAGCAGCATGGAAAAAAAATGTGGACATGTCTGATTAGGTATAATTTTAGCTCTTCGACTCTTGTGTTAACACTAAGCTATGGCTTATTCTGTGTTCGTTAAAAGTAAAATTAATGGCAGGCAGGCAGCTTCTCATTTATAATTGCTTCATTATGCTGTTGCATACTCTAGACAATTATGACTTGCTGCTATTGTATGGGTACAATGCATACAGAGACAAAGCAGAAATGTGTACGTAGGTCTCTATGTATAGTTATATAGACAACAAACTTATCATGTGATATAATCATGAAAAAAAATGCAATGTATATTTTATATACACAATTGCTGGTGTGATATGTGTATATAGTGTATATGAGGCTTCCCAGTCAACATCTTTACTAAACCCCTTCTCTGGAAAAAAATTAAATATCAGAGAGTATATCTTTGAAATCTGGAAAGATTTGCTCAAGGACATATTGTCACTTTCAAGATGCCCTGCCTTGATTTTTACAATATGACAAGTCTAGAAAGAGCTGGGAAGGAAGAGACTGCCTACCTACAAATTACCATGATTGCCACTCAGGTCTGTACACATTGCTGCGGCCACAATGCTTCGATATGCGTTGAGGCAAATGTACTTAGCATTTCTTTTTGGCAGGTGGTGCTAGCATGCCAAAAGTTACCATTTGAATCAATATGTTGCATACAGTTGCAGCACAGCATTTCAATGTAAAATCACCCTTGAGATTTGGACAAAAAAAGTATTCAGTATGCCTGAGGGACTGTTGTGGAAGGTGACAATCTCTACAGTAGTCAGCGCTACTACAGTGATATCCGCAATGTTCCAGATCCTGTGTTGAGTGGTTTCCCTTCTGCATTTTGACCACAGGGTCTTGCTTACTTGCCACTGCCTCCATTCACAAAAAACCTGTGATCTCTGGACAAGGTGGAGATCCTGACTGCCCTGCCTCTCCACCTCATCCAATCAAAAAAAATTGTGTTTTGTAAATGCAGGGTTTATTAACCACTTCAGCACCGGGCCATTTTACACCCTTCCTTACCAGAGCACTTTTTGCGATTCGGCACTGCGTCGCTTTAACTAACAATTGCGCGGTCGTGCGACGTTACACCCAAACAAAATTGACGTCCTTTTTTTTCCCACAAATAGAGCTTTCTTTTGGTGGTATTTGATCGCCCCTGCGGTTTTTATTTTTTGCGCTTTAAACAAAAGAAGAGCGACAATTTTGAAAAAAAACACTATATCTTTTACTTTTTGCTATAATAAATATCCCATTTTTTTAAAAAAAAAAAAATTTTTCCTCAGTTTAGGCCGATACGTATTCTTCTACATATTTTTGGTAAAAAAAATCGCAATAAGCGTATATTGATCGGTTTGCGCAAAAGTTATAGCGTCTACAAAATAGGGCATAGATTTATTGCATTTTTTTTTACTAGTAATGGCGGCGATCTGCCATTTTTTTTTTCGTGACTGCGACATTGCGGCGGACACTTCTTTTGACACATTTTTGGAACCATTCACATTTACACAGCGATCGTTGCTATAAAATTGCATTGATTACTGTGTAAATGTGACTGGCAGGGAAGGGGTTAACACTAGGGGGCGCTGCAGGGGGTAATGTGTTCCCTATAGGAGTGATTCTAACTGTGGGGGGAGGGGACTCACAAGGGGAGGAGACCGATCAGTTATCCTCCGTACTGGGATCACATGATCGGTCTCCTCTCCGCTGACAGGATGTGGAGCTGTGTGTTTACACACACAGCTCCACGGTCCCGTTGTTTTAACGGGCAATCGCGGGTGCCCGGCGGACATCGCGGCCGCCGGGCACTCGCACCGGGTCCCGAGCGACGCCGCGGGCGCGCGCGCCCCCCAGGCGGCCGGGAATGAGAGGACGTCATATGACGCCCACCCAGGATGGGAGATCCACCTTGTGGGCGTCATATGTACATGGGCGGGTAGGGAAGTGGTTAAATGAGCAACCACTTGTAGTCACTATGCTGCTTGGCAAAAGGCCTGGCGTAGTAGCAGCAACTACAATTGTCACCTTCTACATCAGTGGTTCTCAACCTCAGTCCTCAAGTACCCCCAACAGGCCATGTTTTGGGAATTTCTCTTAGAGAATATAGCTGTCCAAAATACCAAGCCATTGACTCTGATTTAAAGCACCTGTGCAAGATGAAGGAAGAACCTGCAAACCTGGCCTATTGGGGGTACTTAAGGACTGAGGTTAAAAACCTCATGGACATGGGGACACAATGAGACTGGAGGAGAAGCGGTTTAACCTTAAACTGCATAGGGGTTCTTCAATAAGGATGTGGAACTCTCCCCCACAACTGGTGGTGGCTGTGGGCAGCATGGATATTTTTAAAAGACTCTTAGATGTACATCCTAAAGGACACAACATACAGGGATATAGGAAATCATTATAGACACTGATACACATGCACCTACACAGGTTGAACTGGATGGACTATTTTCTTTTTTTGGGCCTTACTGACTATGTAACTATGTAAATTTGCAATAATGATCCTACCTAGACTTCAGATTTTTTTTTCAAAATATTTTTATTAAAGTTTTAACAACATACAAAGATATAAAACAAAAGTGGTCACAGTATATACAAAGGGTCATTGGAAGAAATAATCATATGCAGTGCAAACATGGTACATCAGTACTATATCTCTGTAAGGGTACATCTCTGTTGGCCCCAGATAGATAGGTGCGATAAGTCCCAATCCCAAGCCGGAGCCCACTGAAAATAGGTATGTTTGGGATCCCCCAGGGGGAGGGGAGGGGGAGCAGAGCTCCGTCAATGGAACAAGCCCCACCACATCCACTTAAGCTGTTTCCGGTTCTGCCAGCCAATTGTGCCAGACCTTGTCGTATTTTTGTGGGCAGCCCCTGTGCAGATAAGTATCTTTGTATAAGGGAAGGCTGTTGTTCACTAGACGTTTCCACTGTACTATGGAAGGGGGTTTTTCAGGCTTTTTCCACTGTATTTTTCCACAGCAATATTCTTCCGTGCATAAAACCGCAATATACTAATCACTGTGCGTTTAGCGGCGGACAGTACAATGGGTTCAATAAGTCCCAGTATGCAAACTTCCATAGCCAAAGGTACAGTGATTGAGGTAACTTTGCCAATCAGTTCCAGTACTGATTCCCAGTATTGTTGGGCAATGCACCACAACGCCAACACTCCGGAGAATGAGAAGGGTTCATCTTGTGGAGCCTGTATGGGGTGTAGTAGGCCCTGTGAACAATTTTAAATTGAACCAGACGGTCTCGGATGGAAACAAGGGAGTTAAAGGGGAGGTCCCAAACATCGTCCCAGTCATCATTGTCCAATGTTGGAATGTCAGTCTGCCAGCTAGTCCAGAGTTTGCCAAGAGTCGGTAGTGGCACGAAGATGAGGTGTGCATATAGGTGAGAGGCGGGTTTCCTATCACAATTGAATATGAGTGTTCGCTCTAGTTCTGAATGTGCCATTATACAGGAGGAGTTCGGAAATTGGGCAGCGAATGCGTGCGACAATTGATTAAACCTGAATAGGTAGTAATTTGGCAAATTATAAAGGGAAGACAGATTAAAGAAGGGTAGTAGGGAGCTTTGTGACACTATATGTGAAATAAGCTTGAGTCCATGTCTAGTCCATGCGTGCGGGTCAGGGATCGTATAAATGTAAACTGGGGTTCAGCCATAACGGGGTATTCGGAGAGATTTCAGTTGGCTTGCATTTTTCAATGTCCAGTGCTGCCTTCCATGCTCTCAAGGTAGTGATCATGGAGGGAGTTAAAGGGCACGGGGCCTTAGGGCCTCAATAAATAAGGAATTGGAGGGATTCCAGTGAACCGACGACCGAAGCCTCCAGCACGGTTGATGAATTTGTTTTGTCAGGTTGTAGCCACCAAGCCGCAGTTACCAGCTGTGCGGCCAGGTAGTGTTTGTAGCAATCTGGAAATGCCATGCCTCCCTGCGTTCGAGGTCTCATTAAGGTTGTCAGACGGTACCTGGGTGGTAGGGGGCCCCATATAAAGAAAAAAAATATCTGGTTGAGTTTTTTGAAAAATGATTTGGGCAGCCACTGTGGGGAATGGCGGAAAAGATAAGTCAGCTTGGGGATAATCTTCATTATTCACCCCCACAGTGATAGTGGCAGATTTCCCCATGATTTAAGTTTTGACTGGGCTTCTAAGAGTACTGGGGTAAGGTTCAATGTTAAATAGTCTGAGGCCAAGTTAGATATGTGGACCCCTAGGTATTTAAAGGAGTCAACCCAGAGAAGAGGGTTGTCCGGGAGGGATGTGGCCTTTGCTTCCTGGTCGATCGGGAACAGAAGGGACTTGGACCAATTCACTTTGAGACCCATGACTCTAGCAAATTTGTCCAGGACAGTCAGCCCCCCCTGCAGCGGCGGACCTGCATCGTTCAGGAAGAGCAGCATGTCATCCGCATACAGTGCTACCCTCTCCTCCAGCAGCCCAATGCGCAGACCTCTGATATGCAGTGAAGTGCAGAGTGCTTACGCCACTGGTTCGATAGCGAGGGCAAATAGAGCTGGAGAGAGAGGGCAGCCCTGCTTGGTCCCCATGAAAAGCCTAACGGAAGTAGAAAGACCACCCCCCAAGTGTACCGAAGAGGTAGGACTTCTGTAAATTACCTGAAGCCATTTGATAAACAATAGGGGAAAACCCATCCTACGTAACGTTTCCCACAGAAAGGGCCATTCAACCGTATCAACGGCTTTTTCGACATCTAATGAAGCCACTGCTTTTGTTCCCATGTTCAGATGTTGAGCATGTATTTTTGTGAAAAGCCTTCTGAGATTTACATCTGTGGATCTATGGGGCATAAAGCCTGTCTGGTCGGGGTCTATTACCGAGGGTAGCATGGGGTAAAGTCTAAGGGCCAGGAGTTTGGTCAGGATTTTAAAGTCAGAGTTTAATAAAGCTATGGGTCTATATGATGCGCAGGAGGTGGGGTCTTTGGGGGCCTTATGGATCAGAGTCAGGTAGGCGTGGTACATGGAAGCAGGTAAACCTCCATCTGTAAAGCAGGTGGAGTAGAGTTGAGCTAGCAAAGGCGCCAGGAGGTCTTCATGAGCCCTATAAAAGTCTAGTGGAAGCCCGTCGGGTCCCTGGGCCTTACCAGAAGGGAAGGATCTGATGGCCTTAAGGACCTCTAAGGTCGTGAAAGGCTGGACCAGGGTCTCCTGTTCCGAGTCAGACAGCCACCCGAGTGCCAGCGGATCAAGAAGGTAGCTCAGTGACTCAGGTTGGAAATCTGAGGGCAGGCCCGAGGAGTACAGTGTTTCGTAGAAGGTATTAAAGGTCTGTAGTATGTCTGAGGGGGAAGACACTTTTCAGAGTTCAGTAACTTTAATAAGTTCTGAGTGTCTGAATACTGTTCTAAGTTGTGATTTTATGTGACATTAACCTTTAGTAATGGTAGGAAACAAAAATGCTGTTTTTCCTACACAATGTTTAAAGTGGAAACTATAGGCAAACCTTTCTTTTTTCATTTTGGATAGAGTAAGGGGGGTTATAAGCCTGGTCAGTTTATTTGTTGCCATCTATGTCCCATCCTGGAGATTTACCTTCGCTTCCTGTTGCATAGCCAAAACAGGAAGTGAGAAAATCTTTACAAAATAAGGGAATTCCTTGGGGACCTCTAGGTCACCATAACTAGTGATCCCATTGGAAGATTTCCCCTCTATTACTTTTCTGGGGGCAACTTAAAGTGGAGGGCCACCCTAAAAAAAAAAAAGAGCATTGATATTTTGGGGAAAAAAAAAATAAAACATTTTTTTTTTTTTTTACCTGATCCGAAATCCCTGTTGCTAGGCAGTCTTCCTAATCTGCCTCCTTCCTACTCCGCGGTGATCTTCGTTCTTCTGTCCTCCGACGCGTTGTCTTCTGGGTAATGGGGCGCGCTGTGTTATGGGAACTGTGTGTTCCCTAACACAGCGCATCCCATTCACAAAGCGCCGCATGTCTCGCGCATGCGCAGTAGGAAACGGGCAGTGAAGCCGTAGTCTCCACTGCCTGTTTCCCTTACTGAGGATGGTGGCGCTGGGACCGGAGCGCCGACGGACATCTCGGCCTCCACGGCTGACATCACAGGCGCCCTGGGAGGGTAAGTGTACTTTATTTTCTTTACTTTTTTTTTAGCTGCTGACTTTAAAAAAAAAAAAATTCAGCTGAAACACCCCTTTAAAATTTGGGATTTTCTTTTACTTTCACTTTCGATGATCATGGTAAACAGGACAAACGGTGAATCTCCCTATTGGGGGTACAAACAGCAAAAAAATACTAATAAGTGTTCAAATCCCTCTCAACTATATCCAAAACTAAATGTATAAAGATCAAATTGCACAATCTAATATAATAGTAATAGCAGATATTATTTGATTTATTCATCTATTTTGCACTAACAAGTGTTCTCACTTCACTTAAATAAAATAGAAACAACAAAAACAGTGCTGCGCTATTAATGCAAATAAATAATCAATGGATACATCTAAGTACCCAATCAATAATCCTTTAACCACTTCCCACCCGGCCAATGTACATATACGGCCGGGTGGGAGCCGTCTACTTCTGAATGGACGTTCCGGAACGTCCTTCAGAAGTAGAGGGATCGTGCGCGCGCGTGCCCGCGCAGCGGCGCGATCCCGATGCGGCCGTGTCACCCGGACACGGCGCATCTCAGATCGGCAGGAGGGCTCGGTGATTGGCCCTCCTGATCACATGACGGCCGTGTCGAATCACAAAATCCCCAAAACACACATGTCCCCAAAACACAAATGTCCCCAAATAATAAAAACACATGTCCCCAAATAATAAAAACACATGTCCCTCACATATGTCCCAGTAAAATAACATGTGCCAATGATTATCTGCACACATATGTCCGTGATCACCTGCACACCCCTTTTACATGATCATTTGCGTACATATGTCCGTGATCACGCGAACCAATTATTATACACTTAACGGAATTTTTTTTACAAAAAACATGTAACAGAATACATTTTGGCTTAAATTTATGACAAAATTAGATTTTATTGGATTTCTTTTAAAAAAGAAAGGAGAAAATATTGTTTTTTTTCAAAATTTCCGCTATGTTTTTGCTTATATCGCAAAAAATAAAAAACAGAGTCGCGAATAAATACCACCAAACTAAAGCTCTATTTGTGCGAACAAAATGATAAAAAATTCATTTGGTTACAGCATTGCATGACTGCGCAATTGTCACTGAAAGTGCGAGAGCGCTGAAAGCTGAAAATTGGTCTGGGCAGGAAGGGTGTTTAAGTGCACAGTAAGCAAGTGGTTAAGAAAAAATATGTGCTGTAAAGTTCATATGTTATATCCAGTGACTGAAGTGAATTCAGAAACATCGATAAATCAATAGTGCAAAAAATCCAAAGTGATTGTGCTCTCCTCCACCAGTATCACAGGTTGCTCGTCTCACATCTGAGTTAAATCTGCAGTGTTCCCCTTTGGAGATAATAGAGTAAGCTGGCATGGTGCTGGTGATCACCTCCTTCCTCCAAGACACCTACTCCCATGGGACATGAATCTTGTTTGTCTCGCCAAATAGGATGGGTATGCAAGAGAAGGAAAGCAAAATCTAGTGCTCTCTGTTTTAAAATATATGTTTGTATATAAAAAAAGGTAGATATACAACTCACAAGTTTATAACTTTAAATCCCATATGCATAATGTGCGCAAGTTCATATCCGTGCTTTAGGAACCTTTTCACCACTTTGTGAATCGCCACTTTGAACTTCCCGATGTATGTATGTGAAATGCGTAGAGGCTTCTGTGTAATTGCCGACTTCACTTCCTATCCTAACCCCGCACCAGATCAAGGCTTGGAATGCACGCCGATCCTGGGAGATGAATCGGCGGAACTAACCCAAAAAATATACTGCTGGAAAGACTCAGTGGTGGTCTAAAGGCACCTGCATTGTGAGTGCACATTTTATACATTTTTGGATGTTTACCTTATTGGTTTAAAATACATTTTAAATAAGCCTGTTGCGCAATGATGGATGTTTACTTCTTATGAGATATCAAGACTAATATGGAGATATGAGGAGTAACTACTGGCAACCTAGTTGGAAAGTGGAGTGGAGTGGTTATCCCAAAATAAACCAAAGGTGACGTTATTTTCTAGCTTCTGGTGAGTGCCCATTTCAGAAGGTGGTGATTCACGAAGTGGTGAAAAGGTTCCTAAAGCACGGATGTGAACTTGCGCACATTATGCACATGGGATTTTAATGATAAAATTGTGAAGAGGACTTTGGGGATTATTGTTAAAAACCTATGTCCTGGTGTTTGATATTTTGCACTTGATAATTTGCACTATATATTGATATATTGATTTTTTTGCGCTATATAGTTTTGATGATTGCATTTATTTGAGAATATTTTGTAGACACCGTTTTAGTGGTAAAAAAATTGTATAAGCACTTTAGGATCAGCGCAGTTACATTTTATACAATACTATTCATCCCACTAAATAGTGGTAGGGGACTTCTAACCGCAGCAGATCCAATTTTAATTTTGAAATATTATTATAATTAATTAATCACTACTTTTTGCGCTGGTGACACACTTGTTTATCTTAATACAACTTACAAGGATGGTACTGTAAGCCGCGCAAACTCGAAATAGATAGACACAATAGGTCTCGAGATGGCCGCGATGTGACATCAATACGCAAGCTCAGCCCCATCCTTGTGAGAATTTTACCTCCCTTTTTTATATTGGATACTTAGATGTATGCATTGATTATTTTATTTTATTTTTTTAACATAAAGTTTATTTATTTTTAAACAGACCAACATGGTATTAAACATCATACAGAGACATTGTAGACATAAAGAAAAAGACAATTGTACATGTATTCAAGCAATGAGATCAGAATTACATTCAGTGACAAAGCTTTCCAATCTATAGCAAACTATAGGATGACTGACGTTGCATCACTACAAGCAAGAGAAGGGGGGGGGGGACAGGCTAGAGCCATCTTCCCACTACCATTTGCCGACCGTTTCCATCCGGACAGGAGGTTGAGCCGTCATTATCTAATATACATTGTCCAGCCTCGAGTGGGTTTGAGGGGGTATACCATTTCCTAGTCTATGGACAATTCACATGCCGATACCCAGGGGGCCCAAATTTTATCAAATTTATTCGGACAATTCCTACCCAGGTAGGTTAGCTTATAGAGAGGCAGGGCGTTATTGATTAATGTCATCCAGAGCTGTTTAGTGGGGGGCTGGGTTTGGTTCCAATTCAAAAGAATGGCCTTCCTAGCGTAAAAGGACGCATAAAAAACAAACAACTTTCTCCTTTGGGGAGCCTCGAGAAAGTTGCAGACCCCCAACAGGAGGGGAATGGGGCTGTATGGGACCCTAACTTTCCCTATAGTATTGATATCTGCCAGCACTTCTTTCCAGAATTCCTCTATTCGAGGACACGCCCAGACTACATGGAAGAAGCCTGCGTTGTCCTGACCGCACCTGGGGCACACCGCTGAGCGACCAGGATATATTCTTGCCAAGCGAACTGGGGAGTATTGGGTACGATGGAGAAATTTCAGCTGCGTGAACCTATCCCTAGCCAAAATCATTAACGGCAAATACTGCTGAATGCCCTCCTCCCAGTCATCAGCAGCCAATTCCGGAATATCAGCTTGACAACTATTGTATAATTGTGATACTTTAGAAGTGTCCAGCCCAGCCAGCATAATGTAGAGTGTGGAAAGTGTGCCCCCATTTTCCCCGGACCTTAGGATACCCTCCAGGCCTGACATCCGTAGCTCAATAGCCCGAGGGAATTGGGAATGGTATGCATGGCGCATTTGGAGGAATCTAAAAAACCTGTGGTTTGGAAGGCCTCTGTCCCTCTTCAGGTCATCAAAGGATATCAGGTGCCCCCCGGTCACCACGTCTCCCAGCTGTGTAACCCCATGCCTGGCCCAGATCACCGGGTCCGGAATAGAATGGAAATGGGGCAGGCGGGGATTACCCCAAAGTGGGGTGTAGGGAGACCACGCATCCGGTTCTTGTACCAGCGCATGGACCTTGTCCCATACTTTAAGCGTAGTCCTCATAGTTATGGACACCCCTGGGTTGGATTTGGGTCCCCTGTATATCAGATTCCTAAGTTCCGCTTGAGAACCCAGCAGCGCCGCCTCCAGTGCCGACGCGGGATTAGCCGGATGTTCGGACAGCCACCACCTAACTGTGACCAGCACAGTCGCCCAGTAGTATTTTATGAGGCTTGGCAGAGCCACCGGAGTCTGCCTGAAAAGGTATGTAAATTTTGGGAGTATTGTCATCTTAATAAGATTGACACGCCCCACCGGAGTGAGCGGAAGGGACTTCCAGACTGCACATCTCTGGGACATGTGGGACATCACTGGAGTCAAATTGAGGTTAATGAATTTTCCTAAATCTCAGTGTATTTCCACCCCCAGGTACCTGAACTGGGAAACCCTCTGCAGCTGAGTGTCCGACACCTGGGGAGGGTCACCCGAGTGTAGAGGGAACAGTATGGACTTTCCCCAATTGATGCATAGTCCCGAATAGCTTCCAAAGGCGCTGATAACAGACAGCGCCTTCTGAAGAGAGACCCCGTCGTCTCTAAGATATAGCAGGGTGTCATCGGCATACAACGACACCTTTTCGTGTATTGAGCCGATCGTGATGCCCTCTATCGCCTGGCTGGACCGTATGAGGATCGCCATTGGCTCTATAGCGAGAGCAAACAGCCCCGGCGACAAAGGGCACCCCTGCCTCGTACCCCTGCCCAGGCTGAAGGGCTGGGATAGGGCTGTACCCGTACGGACCCTGGCTGTTGGGTTTTTGTATATAGCCTCCACCCAGGAAATAAAGACTGGACCAAAACCGAACCTGCGGAGGACCTCCCACAGATAGGGCCATTCGACCGATTCGAAGGCCTTCTCTGCATCCAGAGAGGCCACCACCGCAGGCTGGGCATCCCCATTCCTAGAGGCCAGGACTGTATATAACCGTCGCAAATTAATATCCGTCCCCTTACCAGGCATGAATCCTGACTGGTCATCATGGATTACAGTGAGTATTACCTCGTTCAGGCGCTTGGCAAGAATCTTGGTCAGGACTTTTGCATCTGAATTCAATAGGGATATAGGCCAGTAGGACGAGCACAGTTGAGGGTCCTTGCCAGGCTTAGGGATTACTACTATTATAGTTTGGGCCATTGATGGAGGAAGAGCCCCATCTTTTAGTGTTTTTGCAATCATGTTATGCAGTTTAGGTACTAATTCCTCAGCATATTGCTTGTAAAATTCCGGTGGCAGCCCATCTAAGCCCGGGGTCTTACCCGCCTGCAAAGTACCAAGTGCTATCTGATGCATTGATTATTTATTTCTATTAATAGCGCAGCACTGTTTTTGGTATTTCTATATCCAAAGCTAAATACAAATAATTGCCTTTTACTTTAACTTCATTTGCTGAAGCTCATTGAGAGCCAGACACAGAATGAACTGCATGTAACTTTTAGAACATTCCACTCAAGTTTTAACACAACTGGCTATTTTTTTTTTTTTAAGTGATTTACTTTACTCCATAGGCTGCAATGTCTTTTTATTGTTTCTTTAGTCCTCTCTCTAACATGGTTTATTTTCCCAATGTTTGGCAAAACAACGGGAACATATAGACTAATATTGAGTAAACCGCATAGCTCTGACCATAATGAAAACTCTAAACAATCCACTGGTCTCACAATACCCTGACACTTTACATTTTATAATTATGTAATAAATAATACTATAAAGTCATGTCTTATTCCTCTCTCCAAAAATGTACAGGACAAAAACAAATACTTTTCTTTTACAATCTACATAACAAGTTTGTTCACATCATATACAAGGCACCTTTCTACACAATACTTGGAGCTCTGTAAGAAGAGATAGCAGCACAGACATTTTCAGAATTAAAAAAAAAAAAAAAAAAAAGAGATATGATCCTACACACATTACATCAAGTGTTTGCTGCTGTCGGAGAGAGTTGCTTAAAACAAAAGCCTTGTAGAGAATCCCCAGGAGGCTCTCCAGCTAGTTATAAAACAGAAACACAGTTCCACATTTCAGCAGCAATGTCTCTGCTCCAGCATTTCCCTCGCCATACCCTGTGATCCTTAAAAAGTTTAAATTAATGACAACCCTGGAGTAGCTCATTAATAATTGCTTCATTATGCAATTGCACACTCTTGACAATAACGGTGTTTGGTGGTGTATTTCTAATTATGTGGCATTTTCAGCTTGCTAATAAGGCCTGGATAATTCTGTGATGGAAAAGGGTTTGCTCCCCCGAGTGTCAATTTTCGAACTCCGCTCATAATACAACACTGCTGCCATCCCCCGCTCAAGGAACTTTGAATCCCACTTGGATGATGTGACCTGCTAATATTATTTATTCTAAAAGGTTTGGAATTCCTAACTGCATTGTAATGTAGTCATTCAGTTTTTTATTTTTTTTTGCAAGGAGACAAATGAAAGCACACTTTATTTTTTTTTTTTTTTTTAACAAGAAAAAGGTTTATTTAAATCTTTATATTACAAGCGATGGACAAGCACAGTTGATACCATTTACATTACAGTAGGGTTTACCGCATAAAACAATTTGCTGATATACAGAGGGGAACAAAACCCTTAAATACAGTAGGATAGTATACTGATGGGTGTATTGTACAATAAGTTCACAAGAGGGGGTTATGGAGGGGAGAGGGATGGGGAGGAAGGAGGGACCCCAAGTGATAAGATTATTTACAAACTCCACATAAGTATTAGCAGGCAAGAAAATGGATAAGGAAACAATTATCACGGTGCAGCCTCAAGACCCAGGTCATTGGCCATAATCTCCGAGCCCCAAGCTTCTATCCATCCTGACCAGATTTTATCTAATTTGCTAGGGCAATTACGATTAAGGTAGGTGATTCTATAGAGTGGCAGGACAGAATTTAGAACAGAGCGCCAGGAGGACACTGTGGGTGGTGCAGCATCTTTCCGGTGGAGAAATATCTCCCTGCGAACAGCCTAGTGTATCTACCCTGAACGGTGGTGCCAAAGATCTGACTTGAGGGCCAAAGAGGTTATCCAATTGAGTTCATCAAGAATCTCAAACCAGTAGGCAGCAAGGCGTGGACAGGACCAGACCATATGTAGAAAGGAGGCAGCCTGCAGATCACATCGGGGGCAAGGCACCGGGGCCCCCGGATTCATAATTGTCAATCGTTTTGGGGTGTAGTAGGCCCTGTGTAAGAACTTAACTTGCAGAAAACGGTCCTTGGCTGAGATCATATTTGTCACAAAACAGGATAAACAAGCTTCCCAGCCTTCTTCAGTCAAGTCAGGGATGTCTATTTTCCACTTGTCAAAGGTCTTTTCTATTTTTTTAGTAGGGGTTATGGATAGGCGGAAGTACATGGAGGATAAGGGTTTGTCTATTACCTTGGTTATAAGCAATACTTCTATAGGGTCCGATTCTAGGGTGAGAAGCACACCTCATTTTAGCCCTGTTTTTTTAAGCTGACGTTTGCCCAGACAGTGAGGAAAATACATTACGAGTTAGTAAATGGACAGCCAACAAGCTTTTTCTACCTGAACTACATAGAAGAGAACTTGTGAAAACTGTCAAGCATAAGCAACATGAAAAGCTGCTAAAAACTATTTAGTATTTGGTCAATAATATCCCCGTAAAAACAGATAGCTAAGGCAGAACTAATGGATAAGTAAACCTATATGTCATAATGTCTGTGTGGCACCCTCCTAGTTAAGAGTAGGCTGCAAGGAAATTTTAGTTGGCTCCTTTTAGCCAGAGGAACATAGGTTGATTACTTTGGGCTGTTACTCCAGTTGTCCAGTAGGTGGTCGGTCAGTCTATACATCTTTTGAGACCTGGTAGCCAAGGTGCAGAGTTCCAAGGTCCAGCCATCTGGAGAAGACCCCTCTGCTGGAAGCTCCGATCCCCCCCTCTCCCCGGGGCAGATACAAGAGAGAGAGAGAAGCCTCAGGAATCCGGTGCAGACATCTAGGTCCCAGCTAAGCTTAGCTGTAGATCCTGCCAGAGATAGAAAGAGAATGAGTCTGAATAAAGGCCAGTAGGTCAAGTGTGAGGAAGCTCCACTATTCTGGGACTGAGTTCTTGAGCCTGCTACGCTGTGGAGAAGTGACTGTGGGGTGATTCACAGTACGGGGCTTGGAGCAGGCAGATGTGCAAGACAACCAGGAGCGTGCCATACATAGACAGTAGGGATGGGCCCGGTGTTCGATTTGAACCCATGTTCGAATCGAACATCGGGCGTTCGCCCGTTCGGCGAGCCCAGAACTATTTGGGCCGCTCGCATCAATTCGTGTGATGCGAGCGGCCCGCAATGCATTGCGCCAGTCGCAGTGCAATGCTGGCTGATGATTGGCCAAGCATTCACTGTGACCCCGCATGCTTGGCCAATCACAGCTCCGGCAGTGAGGAGAGCCATAATTGGCTACAGGCAGGATGCCTGTAGCCAGGGCCGGACTGGGAATAAAATTCAGCCCTGGAAAAAATGTCATACCAGCCCCACAGCATTATTATACCAGCGCAACAGCATAACGTCATTTTCTGGTTCATGAAAGGGAAAACCATACATTTGAAGAGTGTATTATATACAGATATGAAATCACATAGGCATTTATTATATTATATTATATATATATATATATATATATATATATATATAAAAGCAAATTCCAGTTAAAAGTGGTCAATCATCAAGGGGGACCCCAGGTACTGGAGAGCAATGGGGGGGAGGGGGCTTGAGAGCACCGGTGGAGGCAAGGAAAGTACAGGGGTGGAAAGCACAGGGGACTGGAGAGCACTGGTGGGGTTGGAGAGCACATGGGTGGGGGCAAAATGCAGGGGGGGTGGAGAGTGCTGGGGGGAGCTTAAGAGCACTGGAGGGGGAGCCAAAAAGAACAGGGGTGGAGAGCACTGGGGTGGGGGCTGGAGAGCACCGGGGGCAGAAATAACAGAGGTGGGGAGCATGGGGGGGGCAGGACAGCACTGTGGGGGGTGGGGAGCACGGGGGCTGGAGAGGACTGGGGTGGGAGCTGGAGACTGATGGGGGGAGCTGGGGCGCACCGGGGGAGAAAGAACAGGGGTGGGGAGCACGGGGGGGGGCTGGACAGCACTGTGGGGGGCTGGAGAGCAGTGGGGGCAGAAAGAACAGGTGTGGGGACTCTGGGGAGCACGGGGGGGCTAAAGAGCACTGTGGGGGGTGGAGAGCATTGCGGTGGGGGCTGGAGACTGATGGGGAGAGCTGGAGAGCACCGGGGGCAGAAAGAACAGGGGTGGGGAGCACGGGGGGGGGGGCTGGACAGCACTGTGGGGGGTGGGGAGCATGGGGGGCTAGAGAGCACTGTGGGGGGTGGGGAGCACGGGGGCTGGAGAGCACTGTGGGGGGTGGGAAGCAGGGGGGGCTGGAGAGCACTGTGGGGGGTGGGAAGCAGGGGGGGCTGGAGAGCACTGTGGTGGGGGCTAGAGAAGGATGGGGAGAGCTGTAGAGCAGGGGACGCAGAAAGAACACAGGTTGAGGGAACTGGGGGGGGGGGGCTGGAGAGTGTGGGGGGGAGCACAAGGAGAACTGGGAGGGGGCAGTAAAAGAAGTTGGATAGGGGGATCAGCGGGGGGCGGCATATAGAGGAAATGAGCTTTCTATATTCCTCCATGCAGCCGCTGAATGCTTGATTCTCCTCCTCTCCCTCCTCCAAGCATTCAGCGGCTGCATGGAGGAATACAAAAAGCTAATCTCCTCTATATGCTGCCCCCTGCCGATCCCCCTATCCAGGCACACAGTTAGGGCTGTACTCACACACAGGCATCTCTCCTGCTCCTGTGATCACGGCGCTGGCCGGCTCTGTGTTCTGCGGCCGCGCACCGCGCTGTAACACGGTCCCGCCCCCCTAGACCCGCTCGTGTGATAGGTGGAACACTGATTCTATCTACTATCACATGAGCCGGTCTAGGGGGGCGGCCGCAGAACACAGACCGGCCAGCGCCGTGATCACAGGAGCAGTATAGAGGGGACTCAGGGAAGCACTGCAGCCCCAAAGCGGCCCCAGGGCAGGCAGCCTACCGGGAAATATCCCGGTATCCCGGTAGGCCAGTCCGGCCCTGCCTGTAGCCAATTATAACTGAGGGGCTTTAGTACACGCCCCACGGTATTAGAGGCCGCCGCGGCGGCGGCCTCACATATTGTGTTTCAGTGTCAGCGTGTCAGTGTGTTGCTGACTGCTGACAATATGTGCTCTATTTCTGGGGATTTGTGTGTGCGTGCTGTTAGTACAGCATTGCAGTATCACATCTGGGGGGTGCCTATAGGTTGCCTGTGAAGGGGGCAGGTTTCCTGTGCTTAGAACTGTCCCTGCAAAAAGTGTCATTTTTGCAAGAAAAAAGCTATTTAAAAGCACTCGCGGCTAATGAATTGATGGCTCCCGTAACACAGAGAACTGTCATTCATTGATAAAAAAAAAAAAAAAAAAAGCATGGGGGTCCCCCCAAATTCAATAACCAGGCCCTTCAGGTCTGGGATGGATATTAAGGGGGACCCCAGCCAAAAAAAAATGGCGTAGGGTCCCCCTCAAAATCCATACCAGACCCTGGAGGTCTGGGGTGGATTTTAAGGGGAACCCCAGCCCAAAAAAAATGGCGTGGGGTCCCCCTCAAAATCCATACCAGACCCTTATCCGAGCACGCAACCTGGCAGGCCGCAGGAAAAGAGGGGGGGACGAGAGCGCCCCCCCTCCCGCCTGAAGCGTACCAGGCCACATGCCCTCAACATTGGGAGGATGCTTTGGGGGTCTGAGACCCCCAAAGCACCTTGTCCCCATGTTGATGAGGACAAGGGCCTCGTCCCCACAACCGTGCCCGGTGGTTGTGGGGGTCTGCGGGGGGCTTATCGGAATCTGGAAGCCCCCTTTAACAAGGGGACCCCCAGATCCCGCCCCCCCTTGTGTGAAATGGTAAGGGGGTACAAAAGTACCCCTACCATTTCACCAAAAAAGTGTCAAAAATTGTAAAAATGACAGGAGACGGTCTTTGACAATTCCTTTATTAAAATCTTCTTTCTTCTTTCTTCATCCTTCGGTTTCTTCATCTTCTCCTTCCGTCATCTTCTTCCATCTTCTTCCATTTTCTTCTTCCTCCGATCCGCTTCTTCTTGCGCTGGCCTTCTCGTCCTTCTCGTCCGGCATCTTCTTCCATGGCGTCGGCGTCGGTGTCGGTGTCTCTTCTTGAGCCACTCCTCGCAATCGGAGGCTCCCGCTATGTGAGGCTTCGCTGCCTCTGACAGGTCTTTTATAATGGAGGGCACCTGGTGACCCCGCCCCCTCTGACGCACAGGGACATCATGGGGAATTCCCTATGGCTTTCCCATTGACGTCAGAGGGGGCGGGGTCACTGCTCCTGAAAAAACGGCCGATTTTAAAAACATTTTTTGCATTGATACATGTCCCCTGGGGCAGGACCCAGGTCCCCAAACACTTTTTATGACAATAACATGCATATTAGCCTTTAAAATTAGCACTTTTGATTTTGAACGTTCGCATCCATTATAACTAATAGGGTTCGAAAGCTCGCACGGACTTTAGGTCCGTTCGCGGGTTCTGGTGCGAGCCGAACGGGGGGGTGTTCGGCTCATCCCTAATAGACAGTATGCCAACCAGAAACCATGCAAAACAGCCAGGAGTAGTAATGAATGACCAGGAGAAAGTAAATTCTAGCCTAAAGTTGTGCAATACAGCTTGCAGCTTGTACAGAGCAGTCAAAAAACCTAGCAGTTCTACCGTTTCACAGTTAGGGGTATCCCATGCTCACCATCCCTATCCAAGTTCCTGTTCAATGAAAACCCTAGACTGATTGATCCTGTGTAAGAATGCCAAAATGCCATGTGCCTGGCCGTGCATGCGGTGGATGGGGCAAGTAGGCCCATTTACCAGCGGCTCCTGCAGGGGTAGTGCCTACATTTGTGAAGGTTTTTATTTATGCAGGTAATAGTATATATACTGTAGTATAGTAGTAGATACACCTTCAACTAGAGTTGTTTTGTAATGCGTAGCTTACCAATAGGGATGAGCCGAACACCCCCGGGTTCGGTTCGCACCAGAACCTTCGAACCGACCGAAAGTTCGCGCGAATTTTCGAACCCTATACGTTATAATGGACGCGAACGTTCGAAATCAAAAGTGCTAATTACAATGGCCAATATGCATGTTAATGTCATAAAACAGGTTTGGGGACCCGGGTCCTGCCCCAGGGGACATATATCAATGCAAAAAGAACTTTTAAAAACTAACGTTTTTTCGGGAGCAGTCATTTTAATGATGCATAAAGTGAAAAAAAAAAAGTGAAATTTTCCTTTAAATATGGTACCTGGGGGGTGTCTAAAGTATGCCTGTGAAGTGGCATGTGTTTCCCGTGTTTAGAACTGTCCTTGCACAAAATGACATTTGTAAAGGAAAAAAAGAAGCCATTTAAAACCACTTGCGGCTTTAATGTCATGTTTTGTGCTGGCCGCCATATGGCTGAAAATCCTTGAGAAAAATGGCATGGCTACCCCATCACCCCCCCCCCCCCCCCACCCCAGCCCCTTTGGGTCTTGTATGGATATTAAGGGGGACCCCGCACCCAAAATAAAACCCTATACCTACAACCCTATATACTCTGAACAGCAGTATATAGGTGGTGCAAACAAGACACGGACTGTAGGTTTGTTCTTAAGTAGAATCTGAACAGGTACATTATGAAGTGTAGCTCCATCCCAAAAAAATCTATTTTTAAGCTTTTTGGAGAACATAGGGAGGGGTTATCACCCCTGTAACATTTGCTGTCTTTGCACATGTGTTCAGAACATGTCACCTCACTTTCTGTCCCAATGACAAATGTTTTTGGAAAAGTGGGGTTTTAATTGAAACAAGGATTGGTGATAAAGAATCAGTAGAGAGGAGATACCTTTTTCCCAAATTAAATCTAACAGGATAGAATTTCCCTTCCTAGGGGTAGATTTCCTCTCACTTCCTGTTTTCTCTTTCCATTTGCAAGTAGAAGTCGTTTGTAAGTTGGATGTTTGAAAGTAGGGGCCTGGCGTATATACTCTGCAGAAATTTGCCCTATTAGATGTTGGTGTAGCCACAAGACTGGTGGGCACAGGAATGGGCCCTGCTGTGAGTTAATAGATCAAGATTTGTACTTGCATGCACCTGTTGAACCGGGCAGAAAAATTGGGCCTTTGGTGGTGGTGGTGGACGGTGTTGCCACAAGACTGTAAGCTCTCACAGTTACTCTTGGTGGGCGCAGGAATGGGCCCTGCTGTGAGTTATTAGATCAAGATTTGTAATTGCATGCACCTGTTGAACAGGGCAGAAAAATTGGGCCTTTGGCGGTGGTGGTGGTGGTGGTGGTGGTGGTGGTGGACGGTGTTGCCACAAGACTGTAAGCTCTCACAGTTACTCTTGGTGGGCGCAGGAATGGGCCCTGCTGTGAGTTATTAGATCAAGATTTGTAATTGCATGCACCTGTTGAACAGGGCAGAAAAATTGTGCCTTAGGCACTGGTGCTGGTGCCACAACACTGCAACCCCTCACAGATACTGTACTTGGAGCACAGCAGTCACACGTGTTGCGAAGCATTTTTTTTAAAAAATTGTAAGTACACGCCCCTGTTAAACATGGGCTGAAAAATTGTGCCTTAGGCACTGGTGCTGGTGCCACAACACTGCAACCCCTCACAGATACTGTACTTGGAGCACAGCAGTCACACGTGTTGCGAAGCATTTTTTAAAAAAATTGTAAGTACACGCCCCTGTTAAACAGGGGCTGAAAAATTGTGCCTTAGGCACTGGTGCTGGTGCCACAACACTGCAACCCCTCACAGATACTGTACTTGGAGCACAGCAGTCACACGTGTTGCGAAGCATTTTTTTTAAAAAAATTGTAAGTACACGCCCCTGTTAAACAGGGGCTGAAAAATTGTGCCTTAGGCACTGGTGCTGGTGCCACAACACTGCAACCCCTCACAGATACTGTACTTGGAGCACAGCAGTCACACGTGTTGCGAAGCATTTTTTAAAAAAATTGTAAGTACACGCCCCTGTTAAACAGGGGCTGAAAAATTGTGCCTTAGGCACTGGTGTGGTGGCATGGATCATTGAGGAGGAGGAAGAGGATAGTCAGTGAACATAAGAGGACAGTCACTCAGCATCAGCATAGGCAGTCTTGAAGGGATGTGACATTATAAATTATTCCGTTATATCCGCTTCAGGTGCCTGGTAGCTGGTGGTGATCCAAGACTGATTCATTTTGATGAAGGTCAGTCGATCAACCGAGGCGGTGGACAGGCGCACCCTATGATCGGTGACAAATCCTCCAGCAGCACTGAATGTGCGTTCGGAAAGAACGCTGGAGGCAGGACAGGCCAGTAGCTCAATTGCATACTGTGCAAGCTCTGGCCAGTGATCCATCCTCAGGACCCAGTAAGCCAGAGGATTTTCGGTGGGAAAGGTGTCCAAGTCTGACCTTGCCCCAAGGTATTCCTGCACCATGTATATCAGACGCTGGCGATGGTTGCTGGAACCGATCATACCTTGGGGCTGCGGACTAAAAAATTGTCTGAACGCATCGGTCAGACGTCCACCTTCCCCACCGCTCCTTCTGCTACTGACCGAAGCCTCAGCAACTCGTCGCCCAGGACCAGGAGTTTGTAACCTCCCAGTTTCTGGGAACGCGTTGCACAGACCTTTCTGCAAGGCCTCCCTGAGATGTCTCATCCTCTGCTCCCTCTGCGACGGCAAGATAAGGTCCGCAACCTTACCCTTGTACCGTGGATCAAGGAGAGTGGCCAGCCAGTAATGGTCCCTCTCCTTGATCCGAAGAACACGAGGATCCTTCCGCAGGCTTTGCAGGATCAGGGAGGCCATGCAGCGTAGGTTAGCTGAGGCATTCGGTCCGGAGTCTTCTGGGTCACTGAGGATGACATGATCGCCAGCCACCTCCTCCCAGCCACGTAGAAGTCCACTGGTTTGTTGGGACTGTACATCATCCCTAAAAGACTGCTGCTGCTGATGCTGAGTGCCAGGCTCCACCTCCATGCTCACACAATCCTCCTCCTCCTCCTCCTCCTCCTCATCCTCATCCTCTTCCTGTGTGATGGGTGGGACAGAAGGAACACTGTCCGGATAAAGGGGGCCTTGAGAGGCAAGGAAGTCCTCCTCTTCCTGCCTCTGTTCTGCCTCAAGTGCCCTGTCCATTATCCCACGCAGCGTATGCTCCAACAGGTGGACAAGAGGTACAGTGTCACTGATGCATGCACTGTCACTGCTCACCATCCTCGTGGCCTCCTCAAATGGTGAGAGGACAGTGCATGCATCCCTGATCATGCTCCACTGACGTGGGGAAAAAAAGCCAAGCTCCCCTGACCCTGTCCTGGTGCCGTAGTCGCAAAGGTACTCATTGATGGCCCTCTGCTGCGTGTGCAGTCGTTGCAGCATGGCCAACGTTGAGTTCCACCTGGTGGGCATGTCACATATTAGGCGGTTCTTGGGCAGGTTCAGCTCCTTTTGCAGCTCAGTCAGCCGAGCACTGGCATTATAAGATCGGCGGAAATGCACACAGACTTTCCTGGCCTGCCTCAGGACATCCTGTAAGCCTGGGAACCTGCCCAAGAACCGCTGCACCACCAGGTTGAGGACGTGAGCCATACAGGGCACATGGGTGAGCTGCCCCTGTCGCAGGGCGGAGAGGAGGTTGGTGCCATTGTCAGAAATGACCATTCCTGGCTTAAGCTGACGTGGCGTCAACCACCTCTCGGCCTGCCCCTGCAGAGCTGCCAGAACCTCTGGCCCAGTGTGGCTCCTGTCCCCCAAACACACCAGCGCAAGCACGGCATGGCATCTTTTTGCCTGCGTACTTGCGTAGCCCCTTGTACGCCTACGGAGCACCGCTGGTTCCGAGGACAGAGCACTGGAGGAAGAAGAAGAGGAGGGGGTGGAGGAGAGAGGTGTGTCACAACCAGTAGCAGTAGTAGCGTTTTGGAGGCGTGGTGGCGGAACAACCTCCAACACTACTGCACCTTGTCCTGCATCCCTCCCAGCTGCCAATACAGTGACCCAATGGGCCGTGAAAGAAAGGTAACGTCCCTGTCCATGCCTGCTGGACCATGAGTCAGCTGTAATATGCACCTTACCGCTGACCGCCCTGTCCAGCGAGGCATGGACATTGCCTTCCACATGCCGGTAGAGAGACGGAATCGCCTTCCGTGAGAAAAAGTGGCGTTTGGGAACCTGCCACTGAGGAACCGCACATTGAACAAACTCACGGAAGGGGGCCGAGTCTACCAACTGAAAAGGCAGCAGTTGAAGTGCTAGCAATTTAGCCAAGCTAGCATTCAACCGCTGGGTATGTGGATGGCTGGGAGTGTACTTCTTTCGACGGTCCAGCAGCTGGGGCAGGGAAATTTGCCTGGTAGAATCGGACGTCGGTGTACTGCAAGTACTTGGTTGTGACACACCTAATTCTACACCTTCAGTCCTCTCACAGCAGCTTTCAGAGAGGACTGAAAGTGTACTGGGGATGGAGATCCCAGCTGATGAGGAGCAAGGAGAGGTCCGCTTAGTTCTTTGGTGTGGGTCTTTTATGTGTGCCTGCCAACGAGCTGCATGGCAGGTCGACATATGTCTGCTCATGCTTGTGGTGCCCAAGCGGCTGATGTTTTGGCCACGCGAGATACGCTTGAGACAAATATTGCAAATAGCAGTGGTGCGATCTGATGCACTCGTCTCAAAAAAGGCCCACACCAAAGAACTTTTCTGATAATGTGCAGAGGCAGCGCCCTGCACAGGCGGAGCTCTGCGGTGTTGTACAGTTGCTGTGCTGGCCTCTACCTGGCCTCCAGGGGGCATCCTGCCTCGTTGGACATGTGACGCCGCATCCTCCTCCTCCTCCTCGTCCTCCTCCTCATCCTCTCTCCCTTCAGGCACCCACGTGGAGTCAGTGACCTCATCATCCCCTCCCTCTTCACCACTAGAGCAAACCTGGCAGTAAGCTGCAGCTGGTGGAACAGTACTGCCAGATTCCTCAAGCTGGGTATCATCATCCGAGCCTTCGAATCGTTGGGCATCCTCCTAGAGCATGTACCCAACACTGTGCTCAAAGAGTTCGGGGGACTCCTCAGGAGGACATGGTGGGTCTAGGGAAGGGGTGGCTGATGATGCCATTGAGTACGCGTTGGCAGCTGCTCTGCCAGTACCCTGAGCCTGGGTGTGAGAGGATGAGGAGGATGAGGAGGGCTTGGTCATCCATTCTACCAAGCCTTCAGCATGATGCGGCTCCACATGTCCAGCTGCCGAAAACAAAGACGCGCGTGTCCCATGGCCATGTGCTGATGACGATGCACGACCACGTCCACGGCCACGGCCACGTCCACTAGAAACAGAGCCTGCCTGCCCTGTGTTCTTGGCTCTGCACGCTCTGCCTCCCCTTGGCGGTCTTCCAGCCATTGTAGTCGGTAGTCCTGTGGGTGCTGCTGAGAAGAATATATAGGAGCTCTGTGTGATGCCACTAACACACTAGAAGTCCTATGGGTGCTTCTGCAAAGAAAATATAGGAGCTCTGTGTGATGCCACTAACACACTAGAAGTCCTGTGGGTGCTGCTGAGAAGAAAATATAGGAGCTCTGTGTGATGCCACTAACACACTAGAAGTCCTATGGGTGCTTCTGCAAAGAAAATATAGGAGCTCTGTGTGATGCCACTAACACACTAGAAGTCCTGTGGGTGCTGCTGAGAAGAAAATATAGGAGCTCTGTGTGATGCCACTAACACACTAGAAGTCCTATGGGTGCTTCTGGGAACAAAATATAGGATCTCTGTGTGATGGGACTAACACACTACAAGTCCTATGGGTGCTTCTGGGAAGAAAATATAGGTCTGTGTGATGGGACTAACACACTTCAAGTCCTGTAGGTGCTTCTGGGAACAAAATATAGGATCTCTGTGTGATGGGACTAACACACTACAAGTCCTATGGGTGCTTCTGGGAAGAAAATATAGCTCTGTGTGATGGGACTAACACACTTCAAGTCCTATAGGTGCTTCTGGGAACAAAATATAGGATCTCTGTGTGATGGGACTAACACACTTCAAGTCCTATAGGTGCTTCTGGGAAGAAAATATAGGTCTGTGTGATGGGACTAACACACTTCAAGTCCTATAGGTGCTTCTGGGAACAAAATATAGGATCTCTGTGTGATGGGACTAACACACTTCAAGTCCTATGGGTGCTTCTGTGAACAAAATATAGGATCTCTGTGTGATGGAACTAACACACTACAAGTCCTATGGGTGCTTCTGGGAAGAAAATATAGGTCTGTGTGATGGGACTAACACACTTCAAGTCCTATAGGTGCTTCTGGGAACAAAATATAGGATCTCTGTGTGATGGGACTAACACACTTCAAGTCCTATGGGTGCTTCTGTGAACAAAATATAGGATCTCTGTGTGATGGGACTAACACACTAGAAGTCCTATGGGTGCTTCTGGGAAGAAAATATAGGTCTGTGTGATGGGACTAACACACTTCAAGTCCTATAGGTGCTTCTGGGAACAAAATATAGGATCTCTGTGTGATGGGACTAACACACTTCAAGTCCTATAGGTGCTTCTGGGAAGAAAATATAGGTCTGTGTGATGGGACTAACACACTACAAGTCCTATAGGTGCTTCTGGGAACAAAATATAGGATCTCTGTGTGATGGGACTAACACACTTCAAGTCCTATAGGTGCTTCTGGGAACAAAATATAGGATCTCTGTGTGATGGGACTAACACACTACAAGTCCTATGGGTGCTTCTGGGAAGAAAATATAGGTCTGTGTGATGGGACTAACACACTTCAAGTCCTATAGGTGCTTCTGGGAACAAAATATAGGATCTCTGTGTGATGGGACTAACACACTTCAAGTCCTATAGGTGCTTCTGGGAAGAAAAATATAGGATCTCTGTGTGATGGGACTAACACACTTCAAGTCCTATAGGTGCTTCTGGGAAGAAAATATAGGTCTGTGTGATGGGACTAACACACTTCAAGTCCTATAGGTGCTTCTGGGAACAAAATATAGGATCTCTGTGTGATGGGACTAACACACTTCAAGTCCTATAGGTGCTTCTGGGAAGAAAATATAGGTCTGTGTGATGGGACTAACACACTACAAGTCCTATAGGTGCTTCTGGGAACAAAATATATGATCTCTGTGTGATGGGACTAACACACTACAAGTCCTATGGGTGCTTCTGGGAAGAAAATATAGGTCTGTGTGATGGGACTAACACACTTCAAGTCCTATAGGTGCTTCTGGGAACAAAATATAGGATCTCTGTGTGATGGGACTAACACACTTCAAGTCCTATAGGTGCTTCTGGGAACAAAATATAGGATCTCTGTGTGATGGGACTAACACACTTCAAGTCCTATAGGTGCTTCTGGGAACAAAATATAGGATCTCTGTGTGATGGGACTAACACACTTCAAGTCCTATAGGTGCTTCTGGGAAGAAAATTTAGGTCTGTGTGATGGGACTAACACACTTCAAGTCCTATAGGTGCTTCTGGGAACAAAATATAGGATCTCTGTGTGATGGGACTAACACACTACAAGTCCTATGGGTGCTTCTGGGAAGAAAATATAGGTCTGTGTGATGGGACTAACACACTTCAAGTCCTATAGGTGCTTCTGGGAACAAAATATAGGATCTCTGTGTGATGGGACTAACACACTTCAAGTCCTATAGGTGCTTCTGGGAAGAAAATATAGGTCTGTGTGATGGGACTAACACACTACAAGTCCTATAGGTGCTTCTGGGAACAAAATATATGATCTCTGTGTGATGGGACTAACACACTACAAGTCCTATGGGTGCTTCTGGGAAGAAAATATAGGTCTGTGTGATGGGACTAACACACTTCAAGTCCTATAGGTGCTTCTGGGAACAAAATATAGGATCTCTGTGTGATGGGACTAACACACTACAAGTCCTATGGGTGCTTCTGGGAAGAAAATATAGGTCTGTGTGATGGGCCTAACACACTTCAAGTCCTATAGGTGCTTCTGGGAACAAAATATAGGATCTCTGTGTGATGGGACTAACACACTACAAGTCCTATAGGTGCTTCTGGGAATAAAATATAGCTCTGTGTGATGGGACTAACACACTTCAAGTCCTATAGGTGCTTCTGGGAACAAAATATAGGAGCTCTGTTTGCTGCCAGTGCCTGCCACGAACACACTACAAGTCCTATAGGTGCTTCTGGGAACAAAATATAGGAGCTCTGTTTGCTGCCAGTGCCTGCCACGAACACACTACAAGTCCTATAGGTGCTTCTGGGAACAAAATATAGGAGCTCTGTTTGCTGCCAGTGCCTGCCACGAACACACTACAAGTCCTATAGGTGCTTCTGGGAACAAAATATAGGAGCTCTGTTTGCTGCCAGTGCCTGCCACGAACACACTACAAGTCCTATAGGTGCTTCTGGGAACAAAATATAGGAGCTCTGTTTGCTGCCAGTGCCTGCCACGAACACACTACAAGCCCCTCTTTCTAAATGAATCTTTCTAAATGAATCTTTCTAAATGAATCTAGCAGAGTGACACAGAATGAGCCCGCTCTCTCTAACGCCGGAACGCCTGTGACCGGCGCCGACGGCGTGGCGGCCTTTTATAAGAGGGGGCGTGTACTAAAGCCCCTGAGCTGTAATTGGCTACAGGCGTCCTGCCTGTAGCCAATTATGGCTCTCCGAGTTTCCGGCGCTGTGATTGGCCAAGCATGCGGGGTCACAGTGCATGCTTGGCCAATCATCAGCCAGCAATGCACTGCGCCGGCCGCGCCGGCCGCAATGCATTGCAGGGCCGCTCGCATCACACGAATGTGATGCGAGCGGCCAAAATAGTTCTGGGCTCGCCGAGCGAGCGAACACTCGGTGCTCGATGCGAACATGGGTTCGCATCGAGCACCGGGCCCATCCTTACTTACCAAGTACCGTTGCACATCAGGAAGATACCCCAGCATTATAGCTATTCTTAGACAATCAACATCTACAGATTCCATGGTGATTGAATTAAGGTATGTTAAGATGTGGCTATACAGTGGGTGTAGAAAAGAATCACCTCCCTGTAAAATAATCACATTTTGTTGCTTTGCAGCCTGGAATGAAGACAGACACATTTTTGTTTTATACAGCTGTATTTACTCAGTACAACTTGTATCTTTCACTTGGATGTTATAACAATAACATTTCTGAAAAAAAAAATCAAAAACAGAATCACTGAGATGGAAAAAGGATCATCTCCCTCAAAAAAATGAGTTGTAAACTCAATAAGGTGTAGCTAATCACATTCTTAATGGCACATAAAGCCATTTGACTTTCAACTGTGATCAGCTGTGGTCATTTTGATTACCTCAGCATGAAAAGAGCTTTCCTGGATCATTTCAGTCCCTGGTAGTGCAACTGAAGCAAACCATCCACTATGGGTAGCAAGGCACTGTCACCGGGATCTCCAGGATAAAGTTGTGGACAGGCACAAGTCAGAAGTTGGATACAAAAACATGTTAAAGGCTTTATCAATGCCTAGAAGCACAGTGAAGTCTATTATTAAGAAGTGGAAGACAGGGGCAAGGCGCAGACATAGTGGCTCTTTTCTGAGTGGCTCTGTTACGAGTGATGCGCAGTTTCACCGCCGAAGTTATCAATTCTGATCATGTTTTCTCTGCTTTTTCACAGGTAAGTGTCTCCATCTGTACGCTCTACTCTGCTGAACTGACATTGCTGTAACATATTTGGTAAATGTCTCTCATATCTTTAAACTTCTATTTTTAATGCTAGCTATATAACAACCACACTACAATAGCAACATTACTGGTGATTGATTCTCAACCCCATTTGGCTTGAGTGATGAAGAGAGGTAATTAGCTTTGCGACCCTAGCCTGTGTCTGGTCTGGTATTGGCCATCTCCTCTCCCATATTCAGGTGTCTCAAATCAGACCCTATGATGACCAATAGAGAAATGCATGCCTGCTCAGTCTCCCTATAAATTAAAAGCAGCCTATGGGGTGGCACAGGCGGGGGCAAGGCGCAGACATCATGGCTCTTTCCTGAGTGGCTGAGTGACGAGTGATGGGCAGTTTAACAAAAGCTGGATGAAGATACAACAAGAAAACTGCTCCACTCTGCAAGATGGCAAGCAAACCAGCATTTGACATTTATTTTATATCAAGTCAGATTCCCACTCTATCCACTAACATGCTCCTCATTCTCGTACTTCTCACATCAGTGTCTTCTATCCTCAAATTATCCTTACTCTACCCCCTGTAGCATGCACATATCACCCTCACTCCTACCCTTTCCCTACTACTGAACCCATCATATCCTGCATTTACTGCACCCACATGCTGACATAAACACCAGGGCCATTAGACATGTGCACTCATGCACATCCCACTCCTATCTTGCATTCCTCACCCTCCTCCTTCTCCTAGTCTCAAGTGAAATTTCTCCTAATCCTGGTCCTCCATTTTCCAACTGCAAGCCACGTATCCAATACCCCTCCTACTCTAGCAACCACTGCAATACACTCAGTATAATTTCTATCCCCCTGCTTCCTCAAAGCAGCCAACCTATCTCATGCGCCCTTTGGAATGCCCGCTCCATCTGTAACAAGCTAACATCTGTCCATGACCTCTTCATCTCTTCATGGTTTTAACATAACCATAACCGAAACCTGGCTTCAAAATTTGGACTCAGCTTCTCCTGCTGCCCTCTCCCATGGTGGTCTCCATTGGACTCACTCCCCCAGACCCAACAGACAGAAAGGAGGTGGAGTTGGATTCCTTCTATCCCCACAAAGCACCTTCCAAGTCCTTCCTATCCCTCCCTCTCTATCCCTCTCTTCTTTTGAGATGTACTGTATTCGTCTGTTTTCTCCTCCTATTTCTCTGGCCTGCCTCTCCATAGGCTATCCCCTCTTCAGTCTATCATGAATGCTGCTGCCAGATTTATCCATCTTATCAACCGCTCAGTGTCTGCCAACCCTCTCCTCCAATTCCTACACTGGCTCCCAATCACCCAGCAAATTAAATTCAAAATACTAACCACAATAGGGATGAGCCGAACACCCCCCGTTCGGCTCGCACCAGAACCCGCGAACGGACCTAAAGTCCGTGCGAGCTTTAGAACCCTATTAGTTATAATGGATGCGAACGTTCAAAATCGAAAGTGCTAATTTTAAAGGCTAATATGCATTTTATTGTCATAAAAAGTGTTTGGGGACCTGGGTCCTGCCCCAGGGGACATGTATCAATGCAAATTTTTTTTTTTAAAACGGCCGTTTTTTCAGGAGCAGTGATTTTAATAATGCTTAAATTGAAACAATAAAAGTGTAATATTCCTTTAAATTTCGTACCTGGGGGGTGTCTATAGTATGCATGTAAAGGGACGCATGTTTCCTGTGCTTAGAACTGTCCCTGCAAAAAGTGTAATTTTTGCAGGAAAGAAAGCTATCTAATCACTCGCGGCTAATGTGAATTGACGGCTCCCGTAACACAGAGAACAGTCATTCATTGAAAGTCATTCATAAAAAAAAAAGTAATTGATAAAAAATTTAAATTTTTTTTTTAAAAAAGCGTGGTGGTCCCCCCAAATTCAATAACCAGGCCCTTCAGGTCTGGGATGGATATTAAGGGGGACCCCAGCCAAAAAAAAAAAAAAAATGGCGTAGGGTCCCCCTCAAAATCCATACCAGGCCCTTATCCGAGCACGCAACCTGGCAGGCCGCAGGAAAAGAGGGGGGGGGGCGAGAGCGGCCCCCCCTCCCGCCTGAAAAGTACGAGGCCACATGCCCTCAACATTGGGAGGATGCTTTGGGGGTCTGAGACCCCCAAAGCACCTTGTCCCCATGTTGATGAGGACAAGGGCCTCGTCCCCACAACCATGCCCGGTGGTTGTGGGGGTCTGCGGGCGGGGGGCTTATCGGAATCTGGAAGCCCCCTTTAACAAGGGGACCCCCAGATCCCGCCCCCCCCTGTGTGAAATGGTAAGGGGGTACTTTTGTACCCCTACCATTTCACCAAAAAAGTGTCAAAAATTGTAAAAATGACAGGAGACGATCTTTGACAATTCCTTTATTAAAATCTTCTTTCTTCTTTCTTCATCCTTCGGTTTCTTCATCTTCTCCTTCCGTCATCTTCTTCCATCTTCTTCCATTTTCTTCTTCCTCCGATCCGCTTCTTCTTGCGCTGGTCTTCTCGTCCTTCTCGTCCGGCATCTTCTTCCATGGCGTCGATGTCTTCTTGGGCCACTCCTCGCAATGGGAGGCTCCCGCTATGTGAGGCTTCGCTGCCTCTGACAGGTCTTTTATAATGGAGGGCACCTGGTTCACAACATACAAAGCCATTCACAACTCTGCCCCGAGCTACATCACCAATCTTGTCTCCAAATATCACCCAAATCGTCCTCTCTGCTCTTCTCAAGACCTCTTATTCTCAAGCTCTCTTGTCACCTCCTCCCATGCTCGTCTCCAGGATTTCTCCAGAGCCTCTCCCATCCTCTGGAACTCGCTACCTCCACTGGACTGGCTATCACCTACTCTTGCTACCTTCAGGCGATCCCTGAAAACTCATCTCTTCAGGAAAGCCTATCACATCTCCAACTAATCTTCTACCACTTCCATCAGCTAATTCCCCACAGTTACAACCTTTTGTACCACCTGCCCCAACCTTTTAGATTGTAAGCTCTTCTGAGCAGGGCCCTCTTAATCCTCTTGTATTTTATTGTATTGTAACTGTATTGTCTCTTTTTTTATATTGTAAAGCACTGCGTAAACTGTTGGCGCTATATAAATCCTGTATAATAAATAATAATAATAATAATAAAGTGGAAGGTATTTGGTACAACACAGACCCTCCCTGGATCAGGACGTCGCTCCAAACTGGATAAGAGAGCCAGGAGGGAACTGGTCAGAGAGGCTACCGAGAGGCCTACAGCAACTCTAAAGCCGTTACAGGAATTTTTTGATAGAGTGGTCATTGCATGCATCTGAAAAAATATCACCAATTCTCCACAAATGTAGCTTATATGGGAGGGTTGCAAGAAAAAAAAACACTCCTCAAGAAAGGCCACACGCAGTCATGACTGAGCTTTGCCAAAACACACCTGCAATATTCTGAGGTCACATGGAAAAAGGTATTATGGTCAGATGAGACTAAAATTTTATTTTTTGGCCTCAACATCAAACGTTATGTCTGGCAGAAATAAAATAAAGCTCATCATCCAAATAACACCATTTCTACAGTGAGGCATGGAGGTGGTAATATCCTGTTATGGGGGTGTTTCTCTGCAGCAGTGACTGAAGCACTTGTCAGGATACAAGGAAAAATAGTTGGGGCCATCTCCTTCGAATTGCCGGCATTGCAACCACCCAATGGGAGACTTTATTCACATCCTTTCTTCTTGCCTGGACATTACCCAATACTGTGACTCAGTGGTCAGTCTGAGTATGACAACATCTCTGGAATTAGGTTCTTACCCTCTCTATGGATATGTTTGCTGGGCTTGCTAGAAGAGTTAGCTCCCACAGTTGAAGAACGGACTCTACTGGGGATTCTACTGTTTTATGCTGTTATTGGTGTAGTTTGGGGGTTGTTTCAGGGGAGGCTTGGGACACACACACACACAAGAAGAGATACTTTTGGTTAAGTTCTTATTTCCTTTTGTTGGATATGTTTTAAATTGGCAGTGGCTATGCTCTACCAACTTAACCCCTGCACTGGCATATTTTATGTACTCTTCTTGAAATTGATGATAAAAAGAATAAAAAAAATACAAAATTGGATGGGGCAAAATACCATAAAATCTTGAGGAAAATCTGCTGCCCTCTGTCAGAAGTTGTCAATGGGAAGAAAGTTTACCTTTCAACATGACAATGACTCAAAGAACGCAGTAAAAATTACCACACAGTGGTTCAAGGAGAAAAAGGTGAATGTCCTTGCATGGCCTAGTCAGAGTCCGGATTTAAACTCCATTGAATATCTGTGGAATGACTTGATGACTGCAGTCCACAAACGGTCACCAATAAATTAAAGTCTAGCTGTGCAAAGTTATTAGAGACAAATCCCGACAGACTAAAGGCTGTAATTTAAAGCAAAAGGTGGTTTAACAATATATAGGGGGTTATCCTTTTTTCCAAATCAGAGTTTTTGAATTTATTTATTTTTTTCTGACATGTTGGTGTTGTTATATATTCCATTTGGATGTTATAAGTTGTACTGTTCAGTAAATACAGCTGTATAAAACGAGGTCTGTCTTCATTTCAGGCTGCAAAGCAACAAAACATTATTATTTTATGGGGGGGGGGGGGGGGGCTTCTTTTGGTATTAGCTGTAAATTGCTTTTGACAGATAGAAAAAACTTTTTCTTATATTTATTAGGGGGTAACTACTCAATGGAATTAAGCAGTCATTGTCTAGCTTGATCTCAGAACTCACAGGACGCTTTATACATTAATGGGTCTTCTAACCATTGCAAAACGTTCCTCTTTCTGCAGGACTGATTCCTTGATTTGTCCCACACGTGTACACAAATTATGGTGGCAGACAGCTCATGATGCACACCTTTTATTTGCATCATCCTAAATTTTTCATAAATGTTGGGAGAAATGCGTAAAAAAGGTGTAGGTAGATTGTTTAAATATTTGACAGTTTTTTCCCTGCGTTCCTTGTTTTGTTGGCATTAGTTGTGTGTGTGTGTGTGTGTGTGTATATATCAGGGGTGCCCAACCTTTTAAGAGCAAGGGCCACTTAAGCGACTTGGTAACAGGTCGTGGGCCACAATGAGCATAGCGGGCAGATGCGGACACGGACACAGCTCACTCTACTCTATAGAGCCCACTCTACTCTTTGCTCCTTCTTCTTCTTTTTTTTGCGGATCAAATTGGAGGTAAGCGTTTGTAAATGGACACAAGTCGGTTTATATCTGCCACTTCTTCTTAAAGGTGAATGGAGGGTCCGATTGGGTCAGACTGACCGTGTAAAAGGGGCCTAAGCTTGCTTTCACACTAATGTGCTGCAGTTTACCTGCACCACGGGCGCAGGGCAGTGCACCTGTGGCTCTTCTGCAGGTTACCTGTACTTTGCCATAGACTTCTATTATATCCTGCAGGTGTGGTGTACTTTCAGAAAGCACACCAAACTTGCAGGTAATAGCAGAAGTCTATGGCTCAGTGCAGGTAACCCATAGGTGCACTGCTCTGCACCTGCGGATTAATTTGAAAGCAGCCCAGTAACCACTGCAGAACAGATATGCCCATATATACACTGTGATTTTAGTAATAAACTTACCTTTAATAACAATAGTCTATTCCATCCCATCCTAAAGCAGGAGGTTATGGGCCACATCAGAGGGCTCTGCGGGCCACTGGTTGGGCACCCCCGGTGTATATAGAGCAGAATTTAAAATGGCTACAAAGTATTCATATTCCAAATGCGTAAACCTGCCACAAGGTAACATGGTCCTTCTCGAACATACTTTGCAGTACGGTTTAAAACAGCTGTATTGTAGCAAATGTTCCTGGAAAATATTTTGAACTGGAACATCAGACCACTGATTTATCAGCTTGGTATGGAGTGGAGCATGGATTAATCTCATGCAAAATATTTCTTTTGATCATGGACATAGAGCTTAGTTCTGACCCAAATAGTGATATGGCCAGATAACACCATGGTAATGGACTCTAAACTCCTATAGTGTAGCCACAGGAATTGTCATAAGAGAAATAATTTATCTATCCTGTAACCCACTAAGACCTTATGGAGATCGACTCCTTCTCTCTACCCAAGATGTTTCTTTTTTAGGTAATAGGTAATGAATAATGAAATTTGAGGTAAATGTTATATAGAGCTTTTGAGTATACAGACTTCTTATTTCCTTTACTGGTAAAAATGAGAATTATTTTTTGGTATGGGCGGGACATTGTTGTAAAAGGATGGGGGAAGGGAAGTGGGGTGTCATACAATAATTGTGCATAAACATGCTGAAGTCAGTTACACAAAGGGCTGAGGTTAATGTAAACTTTACAATAAGGAACCACAATTCTTCACAATCCCCCTTTCCCTTCTCTTATTATAATTTGATAGTCAAACTAATTAAAATATTGAAGCTGTCGGGGAGGGCCTGTAATGTGCTAATCAGGACTGAGCAATTCTACCTATTGTGCTTGGAAATGGAGTTTCTCTAAGAATATCCGCTAGTTTATAGCCTTATGAACTTAAAGCTCTATTAAGATCATTAATAAAAGTGCTTTCTGTAGTGGGTTTAATTAAAATCCCCAACGTTGTAGTAATTTATTAAAAGACTGCAATCCGCCTACAATACCTTTTTGTAAAAGAGATACAATTACAATTCTCTTCAGCACAATATGATTATTTAAAATTAGTTTAATCAAGGCTATTTTCATGGAGTCTGCCAAGCAAGATAATGTGACTAAACATGTGAAGATGCCACATTGCCTTTGAACGATAATAACAAAGTTGTCAAAAGTCTGGCCTTACACAGCACATTCCTTCATTGATAACAATAGAGATGGGAAATCTGCATGCTGTTGCTGGAAATGCCTTCTGAATGAACACCCCATGGCCTTTCTTCGAATTTTCCCAATGCTTTGCTATGTTGTATAAATAGATCCGAAATTGTTTGCTT
Source organism: Lithobates sylvaticus (assembly GCA_028564925.1). Taxonomy (NCBI): domain Eukaryota; kingdom Metazoa; phylum Chordata; class Amphibia; order Anura; family Ranidae; genus Lithobates; species Lithobates sylvaticus. Next base: position 160,072,933 of record CM053033.1, read on the forward strand.
TTCTCCATGGAGAAAAGCGGACCATCTTTTATCAGCTGAAGAGATCACACATTTGTTATGGTTTACAGTGCTGCCTCTATGCTACCTAATTATCACAGGTTAAAGATTCAATCCAATGAAATGTATTATTTATAGATGATGTCTTCTTCAATATTCCAACAGCAAGATCTCCTTGCCATAACTCCAAACTTTATTCTTGTCCAGCTTGGAATTCTGAATGTGCATCTCAAACCACATCTAAACTTCCTATGGGTGTCCAATGTTATTTTGGAATCTTAAGCCAGCCGTAGACTAAATCTTGGCCAGTTCAGCAGGAACCGGCTGAGATTTGAACCATGTTTGGACAGGCTGAATGTACCCAAGCTGATTGATCGATCAACTTGGGTATAAGCAGCCTGTCGGATTTTTCATGTGATTATAGCTACCTGTGTTTGCCTGACAGGGTGGCTTCCCCTGCCCCACCTGCCGGGAGAACGCAATGGCTCCACAGGAGGGATTTCCCCATCAACACTGACTGTGTTGAAGGGGGAATTGAGCAATTTTTGCAGGAAAGACAATCGCTCCATCTATGGCTGGCCTTGGAGTGTACTCACAGTGGGCACAATTGAAAGAAACAGTGCTCAAGTATGATTGTCTGCACTGTGATTTAAGGAGCAATCCTGGGCATGCTTAAGTCATCACCTCTGCCAGAGAGTTTTGTGCTCTGGCATGCTTTGCACTTGCACTGATGTGCAATGTACTGGATTTCAAATGAACCATGGCCAAGACCACTTCTTCCAAGCAGTCCTGGGCATAGTACACCTAAGCCAACCATAGACTGCTCAACTGGCCGAAATTCTAACCATGTTTGGTGAGGCTGAATGTACCCAAGTTGATTGATCAACTTGGGTACAACCAGCATGTGGGATTTTACATGCAATTCTTGCCAGCTGTTATAGAACGCTGGCTCCGTGGGAGGGATTCCCCCATCAACACTGACTGTGGTTTCAGGAAAATGATAGCTACCTGGGCACAGTTCAGAGCACAGACCCTACACAAATAAACAAGATTAAGGGGGTGAACCACGCCCCGGCACAAAAAAATCAAATCAAGTGAGTACATACTACGACAACTCCTGGTACGAGTGTACCAGGAGTTGTCGTAGTATGTACTCACACGATTTGTTTTAATTGTGCCGGTGCTCAGTGCTCTCATTGTGTTGGAAGTCTAGACCTTGCCACCTTAATTGCAGTTTTAACACAAGGTTCCACCCCAGCATCTGGTTGGCTGACTGCTCTGCTGACTAGTATAGCTTATTATAGTTTTCCTCTGTTAAAATGTGTTGAGGTTCTTATCAGGCAGACATCCTGCCATTTGCTGAATTAGTACATTTGTGAAAAAATTGCTGTTTCTTTTGAATTCAAAGAAAGACAGTATTGCTAGCTGCTCCCCCCCCCCAGCACAAATGCCCCCTTCCCCCCAAAAAAATACCCTCCTAGCACAAATCCCCTACCCCTAAAATTTCCCCTCTCCAAATCCCCTTCTCCCAGCACAAATCCCCCCCAATCCCCCCTCCTAGCACAAATCTCCCACCCCCCAAAAAAATTCCCCTCCTAGCACAATTACACCCCAGCCCCCACTCTCTACCATATCACCTCTTCTAGCACAAAACCCCCTCCCAACACAACATCCCCCCAATCTCCTCATGGTGCCCTTACACCTCATATGATACCACAGTGCCCAGGGCAGTGACCCCTCCTGCCCACCCCTTTGCCCTGGCTCGGCTTATATGTCATGTACTGTATAGGCATTGAATACAGTGGTGTAGTGGTTAGCACTCTCACCTAGCAGTAAGAAGGGTCGCTGGTTCAAATCCCAACCATGACACTACCTGCCTGGAGTTTGCATGTTCTCCCTGTGCCTGCGTGGGTTTCCTCCGAGTTCTCCGGTTTCCTCCCACAATCCAAAGACATGCAGGTAGGTTAATTGGCTTCTGTCCAAAAAAAAATTGGCCCTAGTATATGAATGGGGACCTTGGATTGTGGGCTCCTTGAGGGTAGGGACCGATGTGAGTGTGCAATATGTACAAGGATAGGGACAATTGTAGACACTCACTCAGGTTGAACTGGATGGACTGATGTCTTTATTCAACCTTACTAACTATGAAACTATGAATACCTGCTCCTATTAAGCTGGAATAGGGATGGGCCCGGTGTTCGATTCAAACCCATGTTCGAATCGAACATCGGCCGTTCGACTGCTCGTCGAAACCAGAACTCTTAGGACCGTTCGCATCGAATTTGTGTGATGCGAACGGTCCACAATGGACTGCGACAGTCGCAGTGCATTGCTGGCTGACGATTGGCCAAGCATGCACTGTGACCCCTGCATGCTTGGCCAATCATAGAGCCAGCGGCGAGGAGAGCAATAATTGGCCACAAATCAGGGATTTGCCAAATCAGCAGGATGCCTGTGGCCAATTATAGCTCAGGGGGTTTAGTACACGCCCCACACTATATAAGGCCGCCGCGCCGGCGGCCCTTATGTAGTGTGTTCCGGCGTTAGGAACAGTGACAGACTGTACTGTCCAGTGTCTGCTTGTGCATTATCTGCTTTATCTGCATTATCTGCTTGTGATTCATTATCTGCATTATCTGCTTGTGGATTCTGGGGATTAGTGTAGGGAAAGAGGAAAAATAGGCAAGAATAGTTTATTCTTCTCAGTGCTGTTCTCAATCCAGCCATCTGCAGGAGTAGTTAGTGTGTGTGTGTGCTGTGTTAGTATAGCATAGCAGTAGCACACTAAACCACCTTACCCTGTATATGCCCTTCTGGCCTGTTATCTAAGGCAGCCAGCCAGCCAGCCATCTGCAGGAGTGTGTGTGCTCTGTGACTATAACACAGCACACTAAACCACATTACCCTGTATCTGCCCTTCTGGCCTGTTGTCATCTAAGGCAGCCAGCCAGCCAGCCAGCCAGCCATCTGCAGGAGTGTGTGTGTGTGCTCTGTGACTATAACACAGCACACTAAACCACATTACCCTGTATCTGCCCTTCTGGCCTGTTGTCATCTAAGGCAGCCAGCCATCTGCAGGAGTTAGTGTGTGTGTGTGTGTGTGTGTGTGTGTGCTCTGTGACTATAACACAGCACACTAAACCACATTACCCTGCATCTGCCCTTCTGGCCTGTTGTCATCTAAGGCAGCCAGCCAGCCAGCCATCTGCAGGAGTTAGTGTGTGTGTGTGCTCTGTGACTATAACACAGCACACTAAACCACCTTACCCTGTATCTGCCCTTCTGGCCTGTTGTCATCTAAGGCAGTCATCTGCAGGAGTTAGTGTGTGTGCTGTGTGACTCCAGCACAATATACACTACCCATTACAATGTCTGGAAACCAACAAGGAGAGGCAGACAGTCACGAGCCAAGAAAACAGGGCAAGCAGGCTCTGTGTCTAGAGACAACAGTGCTGGTCGTGGACGTGGTGCATTGTCATCAGCACTTGGCCATGGGACACGCTTGTCCTTATTTTCAGCAGCTGGATGTTGAGCCGCATCATGCCGAAGGTTTGGTAGAGTGGATGACCAAGCCCTCCTCATCCTCCTCATCCTCTCTCACCCAGGCTCAGGGTACTGGCAAAGCAGCTGCGAACGCGTACTCAATGTCATCATCAGGCACCCCTTCCCTAGACCCACCATGTCCTCCTGAGGAGTCCCCGAACTGTTTGAGCACAGTGTTGGGTACATGCTCCAGAAGGATGCCCAGCGTTTTGAAGGCTCGGATGATGATACCCAGCTAGAGGAAGGCAGTAGCGTGAGCGCAGAGAGAGGGGATGCTCAAGGACAGCAATCTGGCAGTCATGTTCCACCACCTGCAGCTTACTGCCAGGTTTGCTCCAGTGGTGAAGAGGGAGGGGATGATGAGGTCACTGACTCCACGTGGGTGCCTGAACGGAGAGAGGAGGAGGAGGCGGCACATCTCCAACGAGGCAGGATGCCCTCCGGGGGCCAGCTTGAGGCCAGCACACCAACTGAATCACACCGCAGAGCTCTGCCTGTGCAGGGCGCTGCCTCTGCACGTTATTACAAAAGTTCTTTGGTGTGGGCCTTTTTTGAGACGAGTGCATCAGATCGCACCACTGCTATTTGCAACATATGTTTCAAGCGTATCTCGCGTTGCCAAAACATCAGCCGCTTGGGCACCACAAGCATGACCAGACATATGTTGACCTGCCATGCAGCTCGTTGGCAAACGCACATTAAAGACCCACACCAAAGAACAAAGGGGACCTCTCCTTGCTCCTCATCAGCTGGGATCTCCAACCCCACTATACCTTCAGTCCTCTCCGAAAGCTGCACTGAGAGGAATGAAGGTGTAGAATTAGGTGTGTCACAGCCAAGTACTTGCGGGCACTCTGCTAGCAGTACACCGACGTCCGATTGTACCAGGCAAATTTCCCTGCCCCAGCTGCTGGACGTCGAAAGAAGTTTACTCCCAGCCATCCACATGCCCAGCGGTTGAATGCTAGCTTGGCTAAATTGCTAGCACTTCAACTGCTGCCTTTTCAGTTGGTAGCTTCCGTGAGTTTGTTCAATGTGCGGTTCCTCAGTGGCAGGTTCCCAAACGCCACTTTTTCTCAAGGAAGGCGATTCCGGCTCTCTACCGGCATGTGGAAGGCAATGTGCATGCCTCGCTGGACAGGGCGGTCAGCGGTAAGGTGCATATTACTGCTGACTCATGGTCCAGCAGGCATGGACAGGGACATTACCTGTCTTTCATGGCCCATTGGGTCACTCTTTTGGCAGATGGGAAGGATGCAGGACAAGGTGCAGTAGTGTTGGAGGTTGTTCCGCCACCACGCCTCCAAAATGCTACTACTGGCTGTGACACATCTCTCTTCTCCACCCCCTCCTCTTCTTATTCCTCCATGGCCTCTTCGAGTGCTCTGTCCTCGGAACCAGTAGTGCTCCGTAGGCGTCCAAGGGGCTACGCAAGTACGCAGGCAAAAAGATGCCATGCCGTGCTTGCGCTGGTCTGTTTGGGCTACAGGAGCCAAACTGGGGCAGAGGTTCTGTCAGCTCTGCAGGTACAGGCCGAGAGGTGGTTGACACCACGCTAGCTTAAGCCAGGAATGGTGGTTTGTGACAATGGCACCAACCTCCTCTCCACCCTGCGACAGCTGACCCATGTGCCCTGTATGGCTCACGTCCTTAACCTGGTGGTGCAGCGGTTCTTGGGCAGGTACCCAGGCTTACAGGATGTCCTGAGGCAGGCCAGGAAAGTCTGTGTGCATTTCCACCGATCATATAATGCCAGTGCTCGGCTGGCTGAGCTGCAAAAGTAGTTGAACCTGCCCAAAAACCGCCTTATATGTGACATGCCCACCAGGTGGAACTCAACGTTGGCCATGCTGCAGCGACTGCACACGCAGCAGAGGGCCATCAATGAGTACCTGTGCGACTACGGCACCAGGACAGGGTCAGGGGAGCTCAATTTTTTTTCCCCACGCCAGTGGAGCATGATCAGGGATGCATGCACTGTCCTGTCACCATTTGAGGAGGCCACGAGGATGGTGAGCAGTGACAGTGCATGCATCAGTGACACTGTACCTCTTGTCCACCTGTTGGAGCATACGCTGCATGGAATAATGGACAGGGTACTTGAGGCAGAACAGAGCAGAAGAGGAGGACTTCCTTGCCTCTCAAGGCCCCCTTTATCCAGACAGTGTTCCTTCTCTCCCACCCATTACACAGGAAGAGGATGAGGAGGAGGAGGAGGATTGTGTGAGCATGGAGGTGGAGCCTGGCACTCAGCATCAGCAGCAGCAGTCTTTTAGGGATGATTTACAGTCCCAAGAAACCAGTGGACTTGTACGTGGCTGGGAGGAGGTGGCTGCGGATCATGTCGTCCTCAGTGACCCAGAAGACTCTGGACCGAATGCCTCAGCTAACCTACGTTGTATGGCCTCCCTGATCCTGCAAAGCCTGCAGAAGGATCCTCGTATTCTTCAGATCAGGGAGAGGGACCATTACTGGCTGGCCACTCTCCTTGATCCACAGTACAAGGGTAAGGTTGCGGACCTTATCTTGCCATCGCAGAGGGAGCAGAGGATGAGACATCTCCGGGAGGCCTTGCAGAAAGGTCTGTGCAACGCGTTCCCAGAGACTGGGAGGTTACAAACTCCTGGTCCTGTACGACGAGTTGCTGAGGCTTCGGTCAGTAGCAGAAGGAGCGGTGGGGAAAGTGGACGTCTGACCGATGCGTTCAGACAATTTTTTAGTCCGCAGCCCCAAGGTATGATCGGTTCCAGCAACCATCGCCAGCGTCTGATATACATGGTGCAGGAATACCTAGGGGCAAGGACAGACTTGGACACCTTTCCCACCGAAAATCCTCTGGCTTACTGGGTCTTGAGGATGGATCACTGGCCAGAGCTTGCACAGTATGCAATTGAGCTACTGGCCTGTCCTGCATCCAGCGTTCTTTCGGAACGCACATTCAGTGCTGCTGGAGGCTTTGTCACCGATCAAAGGGTGCGCCTGTCCACTGACTCGGTTAAACGACTGACCTTCATAAAGATGAATCAGTCTTGGATCACCACCAGCTACCAGGCACCTGAAGCTGATATAACAGAATAACTTATTTTGAAATGTCACATCCCTTCAAGACTGCCTATGCTGATGCTGAGTGACTGTCCTGTTAAGTTGACTGACTATCCTCTTCCTCCTCAATGATCCTGATGATAGCTTGGAAGAACATTTTTGTTTCTGGGTGCCACCACCAGTGGCTAAGGCCCAATTTTTCAGCCCCTGTTTAACAGGGGCTTGTAATTACAATTTTTTATGAAATGCTTTGCAACAGGTCTCATTGCTGTGCTCCAAGTACAGTATCTGTGAGGGGTTGCAGTGTTGTGGCACCAGCACCAGTGTCTAAGGCCCAATTGTTCAGCCCCTGTTTAACAGGGGCATGTAATTACAATTGGCTTTGCAACAGGTCTGATTGCTGTGCTCCAAGTACAGTATCTGTGAGGGGTTGCAGTGTTGTGGCACCAGCACCAGTGCCTAAGGCACAATTTTTCAGCCCCTGTTTAACAGGGGCGTGTAATTACAATTTTTTATGCAATGCTTTGCAACAGGTCTGATTGCTGTGCTCCAAGTACAGTATCTGTGAAGGGTTGCAGTGTTGTGGCACCAGCACCAGTGCCTAAGGCACAATTTTTGCATAATATCCATACAAGACCCAAAGGGGCTGGTAATGGGCTGGGGTGGGGGGGTAGCCATGCCATTTTTCTCAAAGATTTTTATCCATATTGCCAGGACAAGATCTGACATTAAAGCTGCAAGCAGTTTTAAATGGCTTAGTTTTTTCCTTTACAAATGTCATTTTTTGCAGGGACAGTTCTAAACACGGGAAACACATGCCACTTCACAGGCATACTTTAGACACCCCCCAGGTACCAAATTTAAAGGAATATTTCACTTTTTTTTTCACTTTATGCATCATTAAAATGACTGCTCCCGAAAAAACGTCAGTTTTTAAAACTTCTTTTTACATTGATACATGTTTTATGACATTAACATGCATATTGGCCGTTATAATTAGCACTTTAGATTTCGAACATTCGCGTCCATTGTAACTAATAAGGTTCGAAAGTTCGCGCAAACTTTCGGTCCGTTCGCAGGTTCTGGTGTGAACCGAACCCGGGGTGTTCGGCTCATCCCTAAGCTGGAAGAATGATTGAGAGAGTGAAGTTCCTCTTTAACTGTAAAGAGGAATCATCCATCTGGCTGTGTTGTATGGGGTGCTATTGGTGTACATTTCAGGAATGGATAGACAAAAGTACAACTCTTTTGGCAAGTAAACAGTTACTTTTTTATATGTATTTCATCTGTGTATTTACATGTTAGCCAGGAATTCAACTTTAAAGTGTAAGTTCACGCAAAACTTAACTAACTCTAAACCTGCTCTCTGCCACATTCTAAACCTAATCTATCTGACCCTGTAAAGCAAAAATCACTGTACTTACCTGGGCACACAGGGGCATGTAATTACAATTTTTTATGCAATGCTTTGCAACAGGTCTGATTGCTGTGCTCCAAGTACAGTATCTGTGAGGGGTTGCAGTGTTGTGGCACCAGCACCAGTGCCTAAGGCACAATTTTTCAGCCCCTGTTTAACAGGGGCGTGTAATTACAATTTTTTATGCAATGCTTTGCAACAGGTCTGATTGCTGTGCTCCAAGTACAGTATCTGTGAAGGGTTGCAGTGTTGTGGCACCAGCACCAGTGCCTAATGCACAATTTTTCAGCCCCTGTTTAACAGGGGCGTGTAATTACAATTTTTTATGCAATGCTTTGCAACAGGTCTGATAGCTGTGCTCCAAGTACAGTATCTGTGAGGGGTTGCAGTGTTGTGGCACCAGCACCAGTGCCTAAGGCACAATTTTTCAGCCCCTGTTTAACAGGGGCGTGTAATTACAAATCTTTTTGAATCATTCAATTTTTCATGAAATCATACAGAAAATAAATAAACATTAAAAGAAATAAACAATAAGATATGCACATCGTGGAGTATATATCAGTATCCGTTAAATATATAATACATAGAAGATAAAACATGTTCAAAGAATGTATATAGAGCATTCATAGCAAGCAAGAGACAGAGCTATACGTCAGCCTGAGAAGAATCTATAGGCCATATAGACCAGTATTTATCAAATTGTGCACATTTGAAAGTATTTAGTGCTATCAGACGTTCAAAAGTATGATTTCTACGTACCGCAGAAGTGACATCTGATACATTGATAGCAATGGTAGACTTCCAATTGCATAGAATCAGCAACCTGGTTTCTAATAAAATATGAGTTATAACTGACCTAAATGATTTAGGAAACTTATCGATATTTATATGAAGAATACCTAAGGCAGGGTCTGGTTTAGTGAGTACACCCGTAATGGTAGATATAAGTTGAAAAACACTATTCCATAAGCTTTTAACCGTAGGGCAGTACCAAAGCATATGTAATAGATTGCCTAAGCGGCCACACTCCCTCCAACAATTCGGAGAAAAACCTGTAAAGAAAGTCGCCAATCGACAAGGAGTGGAATGCCATCTATTGGAGAGTTTAATGGTAAGTTCCCAATGTTTGGCACAATGGGATGCGGAATGAATTTCAGAGAAGGCGTGGCGCCACTGATCTTCCGAGAAGTCAGAACCGAGTTCTGCTTCCCATTTGAGCATGGCAGGTGTCTTGATAAATTGTGATTTATCATGCAAAAGATTGTAAAAATAAGAAATTCCTTTCACTTCTTTACTATCTGGATAATAAAACTGCCATAGTCTGCGTGGAATGGTAATTAAAGGAGAAGGTAAGGTTTGAAGTAACTCTAAAATCTGAAGTGTGTAAAGAGCCATGTCAGTAGTGAGATTATACTGCGAAGTCAGTTGCGTTACAGATTTAAGTTTGGTGCCGTCGGAGAAGTCAGATAATAGCGTAATCCCTATATTATTGAAGTAATTTACAGGGATGTCGGGAAGTTTCGTCTCAAGAATAGAAAGAGGTATATTGTATGGTAAGGCTATAACGTCATCTTGATTAGTAGGTAGTATGTGTCTCCATGCTTTTAAGGATATTTGAATTGTAGGAGATAATTTACGTAAGTCCCAAGTAGACCAGCTATCAGTCAGTAAAAGAGTATGTACGTTGGATAAGGGTAGTGGAACTAATGAGTTTTCAATGTCCACCCAGACTGGTGGGTTCTTAGTCTGAAACCAATGTTTAATTTGGTCCAATCTAACTGCCCAGTAATAGTCATGAATGTCAGGTAAACCTGCACCACCGAATCTCTTATGTGAAATAAGATTGTTCCTGGAGCACCTAGCTTTTTTACCATTCCACACATACTTCCAGCACATAGTAGTAAGTTTTTTAAGAAAGTGTTGTGGAATATGAAGTGGTAGTGAGCGAAAAACATATAGTATTTGAGGCAATATCAGCATTTTATACGCAGCAATCCTACCAAACCATGAAACCTCTTTCATCGAAAAATCCTTGAGTTGGGTTTCCAGTTTGGCAATAAGTGGCTTTAAATTGGATTTGACGAGTTCAGAAACTTTGGCCTTCAGGACAATGCCCAGATACGGAACACCATCAGTACTCCATGTATATGGAAATTGTGATTGGAGACTAAGTTTAAGTTTGGGTGGAATTTTGAGAGCGAGGATCAAAGATTTAGAAAAGTTCACTTTATAGTATGAGATCTTACCAAACTCTTGTAGGACACCATGAGCATGTGGCAAGGAAACTTTTGGGTTAGTCAATAGCAAAATGACATCATCGGCAAAAAGGTTAATGGAATGTTTAGTATTACCGAACTGGAAACCCGAAATCAGCGGGTGAGACCTTATAGTTTCTGCAAGAGGTTCCATCATAAGGTTAAAAATGGAAGGAGACCATTTCTAATGTCAAATGGTGAAGATAAAGCATTTGTCGAGTATACCTGCGCGGTGGGGTAGGAGTATAATGCTAGAATAGCTTTAAGTATACGACCGTGGAATCCAAACTTACTAAGCGTCATCTCCATGTATGTCCAATGGACTCTATCGAATGCCTTCTCTGCGTCAATAGATAACAGCAGAGAAGGCGTTCGGTGCAATTTAGCATGATACAATACATTAATAATTCTCCTGGTTGCATCAGAAGTTTGTCTCCCCTTCACAAATCCCATCTGATCATTTTTGACTAATAAAGGAATAATGCGTGATAAACGAGTGGCTAATAATTTGGCATACACCTTGGTATCGGAGTTAAGCAGTGATATCGGCCTATAGTTGGCCGGAGTGTCTGGTTCCTTACCAGGTTTGGATTAGGTAATTATGTAAGCTTTAAGCATGTCTGGGGGCATACTAGCACTTTCAGCAGTGTCATTAAATAAATGTGTAAGATGAGGTGCGATGATATGTTTAAATGCTTTAAGATATTAATTTGAGAAGCCATCAGGGCCAGGGGACTTACCGTTAGGAAGTGAAGCAATAACTTTCTCAATTTCAGGAGTGGTAAAGGGAGTATTAAGATATTCTAATTGTTCAGTAGAGAGTGAGGGTAAATGAATACGTTGTAGGAAATCGTTTATGTTTTCCTTAGATGGTTGGGTCGTAGCAGGATCCTTGTGTATATTATAAAGTGAGCTATAATATTCTGCAAATTGGTCAACTATATCTTTGGGATGGATAATTTTATGGTGTAAAGTGGGGTGTCTCAGATGTGGTATCCTTGTCTTAGTGCGTTGTGCTTTTAATCTGTTGGCTAACAGCTTACCTGTTTTGTTGGCATTATGGTAGAAATTCAATTTTAAGCGTCTGATATGTCTGTCATATTGTTGGGATAAAATTTCTCTAAGTTTTTCCCTAAGGATAGATAGTTTGTGAGTTATTGCTAAAGTAGGGGATTTTTTATTTTGCGTTTCAAAATTTCTAAGATCATGGAGTATAGTTTGAATGTGTTGAGACCTCTGGCGTTTGGCTCTAGCCCCCATTTGTATGAGAATACCTCTCATGTATGCCTTATGGGCGTTCCACAAAACATGTGGGTCCGTAACCGAGCCATAGTTATCTAAGAAAAAGTTAGTGATGTGTTGTGTCAGTAGTTTGCTAGAGGAAGGTTCTTGTATTAGTCTAGTATTGCATCGCCAGATGGGAGGTGAAGAAGAGACACCCCCCTCTATAATGGATAAGGAAATTGCTGCGTGGTCAGACCACGTAATCTCGTGAATGGCAGCTGTGGCTATATCCTGTAACAACCATTTATCAGTTAAAAACATGTCAATGCGGGAATATGAGCGATGCCTGTTGGAAAAAAAAGTGAAGTCCTTTTCACCAGCATGGAGACATCTCCACGCATCGAACAGTTCCTCTATGTGAAGGATGGTTTGCAGGGCTGGTGTTGAGCGGATTTTGGCTGAAGATGTGTCCACTTGGGGGTCTGCAGTAGCATTAAAGTCTCCGCATATCAGAACTTTACCATATTGCATAGATTTGAGTTTGCGAAGGACCTTATTAAAAAAGCGAATTTGATGTGTATTTGGAGAATATAAGTTAACCAGAGTGAATGGTTGAGAATTTATGTCGCCTGAAACAATGAGAAATCTGCCAGCAGCATCAATAAACGAATCTCTGTGTTGAAATGAAAGCGAGTTCCTCAGGGCTATAAGAACACCTCCAGTTTTTTTAAGAGGATTGCACGCTAAGTAGATGTGTGGAAAGTCTTTATGGGTACACTGCGGAGTATTGTCTAGTTGAAAGTGCGTTTCTTGTACACATACAATATCTGCCTTATGTTTATAGGCCTCCTTCCATAAGGAAAATCGTTTGGCCGGGTGGTTTAAACCATGTGCGTTGATCGATAAGCAAGAGATCGTCATTGATCTTCTGTGTAAAGGATATGAAGGACAGACAAGAGAGTACTCACTGCGATTGGCACGAGTTTTTCTAGTTGCTGACATGCATCATACGGGTTTCTGGAGTAGATATAGGATAATAAATTGCTCTTAGTAGATCTGTGCATATCAAGGAAAAAAAAGAAAAAATAAATAAGAAAAGGATCCATAAAGCGATCCAAGAGCAGATGTAACTGCTAATGGTAACCTGAGGGTAACAAGGCACTCCTCCTAGGAGACATTCAAGTATTCTGTTGAGATTCTGTACTATGTATACCAGCGGATTTTTGAGAGATTTTTTATGAGTCACTGCTTGCCATTCATTAGGGATATGTGATGGGCCTGCTATGGCGGAAAAATTGGTGTTTGCATCAGGTAATATTTTCCATCTACGTAGTAGGTTTAGACCTTCATCCAGTGAGGAGATCATGGTGGTGGTACCATTGTGAATAATGGATAATGTGGCAGGATATTTCCATTTATGAATGATGTTATGGTTCCTTAAGGCTTTTGTAATGGTCATAAGATTGCGTCTGCGTTGTAAAGTATGTCTGGATAGGTCAGGGAGCAATCTGACATTAGCAAATTGTGGGGGTAAATTTTCCTGTTTTCTAGAAATTTGCAAGATTTGATCTTTAATGTGGAAATAGTGGACTCTTAAAAGAACATCTCTGGGAATTTCTGCAGGCAGAAATGACGGTTTTGGAATTCTATGAATCCTGTCCACAATGAGGTCCTGTGCTGTAGCCTGAGGTAAAAAAGTTGAAAATAAAGCTTGGGCAAATGGTAGCAACTGATTCGGGGGTACATCTTCAGGGATACCCCTCAATTTGAGGTTGTTCCTCCTGGAGCGGTCCTCGAGATTTGCTAATTTGTCTTTAATCCATCCTATTTCTTCCCCTGAGCTGCATTTGAGTCAACCATTACATTATAAGCTGAGGCAAATTCCTCCATCTTGTGCTCTGTTCTGTCCACTCTTAGGCCTAGTGAATGCACTTCTCTTCTACATTCATTAATACCCCTGACCATATCAGCCTGCAGTGATGATCTCAATGAAATCAACATGTCTTTTATTATAGTGTCAGACACGGGTCCATCTGTTGTAGGGAAATCCGTAATTGAGTCTCCTCTCATGGTGTGCTGACTAGCTGGGTATGTGTGTGGCTCGCTTACCTCCATAGCCGGAACGTCTTGCGGCCTAAATGGGGATTCCCTCCTCGGCCTAGATTTCACTGGGCTCCGTGTGGTAGGCGTTGCGGGACCGGAGGAGGAGTCGCTGGGAGTCTGCAGCGTGTGGCTATCGATACGGTGAGTCTCAGACATGACCGCTCCCAGGCTCTGAGGTAAGGTTTGAGTGTCAGCATTCCCGCCGCCGTCGCCATCTTGTGAGGCGCCGTTCGCGGCGCTATAGCCCGCTAGTTTCGGCGGCTGTGGCGGGTTTTTCCTGTGCCGGCCCATCCCTAGTATATGCCTCCGGTTCTCGGGGTCGCACTGACCTTTTGTGGGGGTAAGTATCCGCCGGTAATAGTGTGTGGCTGACGAATGTCTCCTGCGGACGAGCGGAGCTCCAGGCTAAGCGGCCATCCTGGAGTCCGGTCGCCACGCCCCTCCTCGTAATTACAAATCTTGATCTAATAATTCACAGCAGGGCCCATTCCTGTGCCCACCAAGAGTAACTGTGAGGGCTTACAGTGTTGTGGCAACACCAACATCTAATGGGGCAAATTTATGCAGAGTATATACAGCAGGCCCCTACTTTCAAACATCCAACTTAGAAACGACTCCTACTTGCAAACGGAAGGAGAAAACAGGAAGAGAGAGGAAATCTACCCCTAGGAAGGGAAATTCTATCCTGTTAGATTTAATTTGGGAAAAGGGTATCTCCTCTCTACTGATGCTTTATCACCAATCCTTCAATAAAAACCCTGCTTTTCCAAAAACATTTGTCATTGGGACGGAAAGTGAGGTAAAATGTTCTGAACAGTTGCACAGACAGCAAAACAAATGTTACAGGGGTGATAACCCTTCCCTATGTTGTCCAAAAAGCTTAAAAATAGATTTTTTTGGATGGAGCTACACTTAAAAATGTACCTGTTCAAAATTACAAACAGATTCTACTTAAGATCAAACCTACAGTCCCTGTCTTGTTTGCACCGCCTGTATACTGCTGTTCAGAGTATATAGGGTTGTAGGTATAGGGTTTTATTTTGGGTGCAGGGTTCCCTTTAATATCCATACAAGACCCAAAGGGGCTGGTAATGGGCTGGGGTTTTTCTCCATTTTTCTGCCATTTTTCTCAAAGATTTTCAACCATATTGCCAGGACAAGACCTGACATTAAAGCTGCAAGCAGTTTTAAATGGCTTAGTTTTTTCCTTTACAAATGTCATTTTTTGCAGGGACAGTTCTAAACACGGGAAACACATGCCACTTCACAGGCATACTTTAGACACCCCCCAGGTACCAAATTTAAAGGAATATTTCACTTTTTTTTTCACTTTATGCATCATTAAAATGACTGCTCCCGAAAAAACGTCAGTTTTTAAAACTTCTTTTTACATTGATACATGTTTTATGACATTAACATGCATATTGGCCGTTATAATTAGCACTTTAGATTTCGAACATTCGCGTCCATTGTAACTAATAAGGTTTGAATGTTCGCGCAAACTTTCGGTCCGTTCGCAGGTTCTGGTGTGAACCGAACCCGGGGTGTTCGGCTCATCCCTAAGCTGGAAGAATGATTGAGAGAGTGAAGTTCCTCTTTAACTGTAAAGAGGAATCATCCATCTGGCTGTGTTGTATGGGGTGCTATTGGTGTACATTTCAGGAATGGATAGACAAAAGTACAACTCTTTTGGCAAGTAAACAGTTACTTTTTTATATGTATTTCATCTGTGTATTTACATGTTAGCCAGGAATTCAACTTTAAAGTGTAAGTTCAGGCAAAACTTAACTAACTCTAAAGCCCCATACACACGGTCGGACTATCCGCGGACCATGTCGGTCGGATCCTGTCCGTCGTACTTTGTCCGATGTTGGTGTTGCGTACACACGGTCGGACTACGTTGTCGGAATTTCCGGTCTGCAAGAACGTCGTGACGTAAGTCGTCTTCCACGAGACTAGAAAAGGGAAGTTCAGCACCACGTCAGGCACCCGTTGGGCTCCTTCTGCTGATCCCGTGTTTATCGCGAGTTAGTCGAAGTTTGGTGACTTAAGATTTGCGCTTCTCAGTTTTCTGACTCAGATCGTTACTGCTCTTCAGTTTGTGCTTGTCGTGCGTATCTGTTTATTAGTGCGTGTAGTCAGTTCGCATTTGTTGGTCAATGCGGCCTATATCTTGATATAGGACGCTTTGATTTGCACTGCTTATTGTCTGCTCGTTTCTGGTATTCATTTCGTTCTTTCAGGCCGTGCTGTTTATCGGTGCTTTCTGTTTGTCCGTTCTGACCAGCCGACCTTTTGTGACCTTGTGAGCGATGTTTCCCGTGCGTACTCGTCGCCGAGTTCGTGCTGTACGCGGAATTGGTGTCGGGCTTTTAGCTTTGACCCAAGACCCGTCCATGAACAGAGTGACGAGGAGGATGTGGACCAAGAATTGGTTGCTTCAGCGTGACCAATTCTCGCACATGCCTTTGCTTCGTGAGATCCGGGAGAATAATCCTGATGATTTCAGGAACTTTCTCCGGATGACGGACCCCGATTTTCACCGTCTTTTGGCTTTGCTGACCCCCTTTATCAGCCGGCAGGATACCTGCATGAGACAAGCCATTACTCCGGAGCAGAGGCTTGTTGCCACGTTGAGGTACTTGGCGACAGGGAGAAGTCTTCAGGATTTGAAGTTCTCTTCAGGTATCTCTCCCCAGGCCCTGGGAATCATTATTCCAGAGACCTGTTCTGCCATCATCCAGGTCCTGCAGGAGGACTATATTAAGGTAACATTTCTACTTTACTATTCCCTTCTATGTATGCTCTGTTTGCTAATGTCTTCTATTTTTGACCTCCTTCCCTAATTACCATGATTGCAATATGTTCTAATATGCTGTGCCCCTTTTCTCCTTCATGCATTTTTCCCTTCACTTACCTCCCCAGCATGCTCTTCTGCCCCAATAGACACCTATGGCCTAGTCACTTAAGCAATGTCTTTTGTCTGCTGCATAGTATTGTTTGCCCCCAAACACCCCCTAAAATATGCACAAATGTTTGCTGTGTGGTTTACTTCATGTAGAGCCCCCTTTTTTTTTTGGTGGGGGGGGAGGGTGCAAACTCATTAGGAACCCCCTCCCCCAACTGCTCTGTCAGATGGTACCAATCCTCTATCTGCTGGTTTTCCTTTCCCAAGGTCAATACACACTATATACCTACCTCTTTATAGTGGGCATCTTTAGGGATGAATTCTGCAAAGCATGTAGTGCAAGGGGCTGCCTCCATACTTTCCATTTCCTATTTTTTTGTGTTCTTTCCCTCCTATTAGCTTGCTTGGTAATTTCAGAATGTCACAATGTGCTTTCCCTTTTTTTTTTTGGGGGGGGGGGGGGTTGAAATGTTAGTTTACCTTTCCTGGGGGCTGCCAATAGTGTTAAGTACAGAGGGTCTGCCCAAACTAGCACACATTATTGAGCCATTTGCCAATCAATGAAGTGCAGAGGGTTACCTGTCCAACACCCCCCCCCCAAAACCCTAGTTATTGCCAATGGCCCATCAGAAGTGTAGGGATTGATGGGGGGTGAGTAATCTGTGAAGGGGAGCCTCTACTTTTCTGTGCAAATACTTTCCAGCCTCCAATTTTATACAATGCTCTTGTTCCAAGATGTTGATTGTCTAATCTGCTTGCAATGTTTATGTGCAAAGTGACTAATTAGTTTTTCTTGTTTCACTCCACAGTTCCCTTCCACGCCACAGGAATGGCAGACTGTGGCCTCCCACTTTGCCAGCCGTTGGGACTTTCCTAACTGCGGAGGGGCAATTGATGGGAAACACGTCCGCATCGTCCCACCGCCCAACTCGGGGTCCTACTATTATAATTATAAAGGGTTTAATAGTGTAGTGATGTTGGCGGTGGTGCCGGCGACATATGAATTTATGTATGTGGACGTGGGGATGAACGGCCGGATCTCGGATGGTGGTGCCATTGCGCACACGGAGTTCTACTCGCGTCTCCAAAGTGGCAGTCTGTGCTTGCCACCTCCAGAGGAGAATGCAGAAGGACTCCCCTTCGTCTTTGTCGCAGATGAAGCGTTTGCGTTGACTCCCCATCTGATGAGGCCGTTCCCGATGAGGACCCTCACCCCAGACCAGAGGGTCTTCAACTACAGGCTGTCCAGAGCCCGAAGAGTTGTGGAGAACACTTTTGGCATCCTGGCCAGCCGCTTCCGCCTGTTCTTGACGGCAATTAACTTGGCGGAATACAAACTGAACCACATAGTTCTTGCCTGTTGCATATTGCACAACTTCCTCAAAAGACATAACAGGAACTATGTGGTGCCCGTTGGCCCAGATGTGGAGGGCCCTCCAAATGCTGACCTCACAGCCCTTCAAGTGGCACGTCCAGGCTTGCCCCCTCTAAATGCCCGCGCGGTCCGTGAGCAATATATGGACTACTTTGTGGGTAGGGGGGCCATTGCTCTGCCTGACGATGTGTGAGAGGCATTTTGTAATAAATCTTATTTTTCAACCAACCTATGATTTCTTGTCATTTACGTATTCTTTTTAGCTTATTTTACCTTGAAATTTTTTCCCTTTGCCTTCGACAGTGGGAATGCACTTTCTGGGCAAAAGGAGGTAACAGTCTCTTCTTCCCAAAAAGATTATTCTCATGTTGTGTGTTTGCTACCTAATCTTTGGTCTAGAGAAGGTTTGTACTGCATAACTGACACCCAAAATACTCCTTTTCATCACCAGGTCAGACATGTGTGTATTCTCAAAAATGCTGTGCTCCGTGTTTTCGTACAAAGCACTGTGGGTGTCATTTACATAAGTCAAATCCACTATGCTCTACAAGTGCAGTGAAAAAGTGCCCTGGAAAAGAAACTTGCAGTGCAAAGTGGACTTGCCTTTAGTAAATAACACCCATTGCCCCCCATATCCTTTACATTTGACATACATAATGCATTGTGTTTTTTAAATAAGGAAGCCACACATTTAGAAAATTTAAAAAGTTTACTTGGAAAACATTCACAAGTGCGTTTACAATCTTCTTGCCCAAACTGACAACATCTTGGTTATTTACAACATTGTTTACAAACATTCCGCAATTGGTAAAACCAGGCATGGAGCAAAACAGAACCTATGAACTAGGAAAGTTCAACTTTGTAAAGTGAAGACAAGATCAGACATGACTATATGTTCAAAGTGTGTTTGATCTTGCCTTCATCACATGGGGGGTCACCCCTGGAAAGTGGAAATTTAGAACATGCACACAATTTGGGTCTGAAAATGGTCATTAGATGGTAAAACACATGTCTAGAAGCTTCAAAAGTGCCATTTTCCATCATGGGGATGAATGGACGTTTTTTGGGGGTGCAACCCCTTCACCACAACCACTTTCGTAGTTCGTAAAGTGGTTGCACCCCCAAAAAAACGTTGGCATTCATCCACCATGATGGGAGCTAGCACATGTGGACACAATGTGTGCATGTTCCAAATTTCACACAGTTCTTAAGTTGCAAATGTGTTCAGAAGCAGGCACAAATGTGTGTTAATTACTTGGTGCGTTTTCATATTTTTCCTAAAACATCAATGATGTTCTTCAATTTTTGTGGAACATCATTTATGTTTTGCTTTAAGTAATCTAGATCTCTATTGCAGACCATTATCTCCCCGATGAGTACGTGGGCACTCTCTGTGGTAAAGTGCGATTTTTCTTCCACAACATCCACGTCACCTAAAAACCACAAACAAACAAAAATCGGGTCTTGGAAATGAGGCAGCCATACATTGATTAGCTTACCAGTAGCTGTGTTCTCCCACACTCACCTGTTGTGGTGACAAGTTCTCCAAGTTCGATGATCTCTCCTTCCTCCTCCTCCTCCTCTGCTTCTGCTCTTTCCCCTTTTTTGGGAGGTGTTGGTTTTGGGGTTTCCTCAGACGGCCCAAGTTTTCGCTGCCCTATGAGAATGTACAAAAGGAAGATTTAGCAACACAATCTATTGAGGGCAGAAATAGGAAATGACAAACATTGCTTGAAAGTGACGGACACTATTTTTGTTTGGCCAGTTACAAATGCCAACTACATGAATGTAGTCACTTTGTAAAGGTGCTAAACTTACTAGCTTTTTGTTAGAAGTTTGTGTGATGGAGACCCCCCTCTAGTATCCACTGGAGCACATGTGTGGAAAAGCCTAATAAAAAGGGGGTTTGGGTGTACCAGCACTAGTGCTCTAGAGTCAAGATGGGTAAACAGCTACTGAGTGACCTCTCCTTTACATTGACTAAATTTGGTTTACGCTCTTGATGACATCTCTAGTGAGAACAAACTTCCTTTCAATAAAAAACTTCACCAAACCTCGTATTATAAGTGGCCGAACGATCGAGGTTGCGTACGATCGAATGGACACACACGAACATGACAGTGGCAGAAAGATCGAGGCTGAGTTCGATCAAATGCACAGACGAACCTGAAAGTGGCCATTTTGGAATGTACAACTTTGTAAAAATCAAACCACATGGAGCAGTATGCAAGCAAGAAAGCAAACACAAAACACAACTACTTACTTTTTTGAAGAACTCGCTTGATCTTTCTGTACTGATCGGCCTCCCTCAGTTTCAGGTCTGACCAGCGTTTCCTGAGTTGCTCCTTGGATCGTTGTACCCCAAAATGATTGTACAGCCTTCTCACAACTTTAGACATGATCTTGGCCTTGCGGACATTGGGGTTGAGGTAAGGCCCATACTTCCCATCATAGTCGCTCCTCTTTAATATGTCCACCATCTCCAACATTTCTCCAAATGACATATTGGAGGCCTTGAATTTCAGGCTCCGGGATCGGGACGTTTGTGCCTCCGGACTTTCCTCGTCCTCCTCCTCGTTGGTGGGATATTTGGGGCGCACCTGCTGTGTCCCCGCCATGTGCTCTCCCCACTGCGCCGTAAAGAGAAGGGGTGGGGAATAGACGAGAAAGATCGTCAGGGGCGGGCGGAGTTTGACGCATGCGCACTGTATATAAAACGTCACACGCCTGTGTCGTAGCCACGATCTGGGAGACGAGGGGAGAGAAAGCTCACGCACGAGACGATCGCTAGAAACGAAGGTACAATTTGACGTTGGTACATAACTAGCCTAGACTGATTAGAACTTGAGGCTTCTTTATGGAGAAGATTAGGAGAGTTTAGGCTGACATTATTTATATTGTTTTGTGTGGTGTTGTGTCTTGCAGAGGTGATGGAGGCCTTCTACGACGTGAGTTTTCTCCCCCTCTTCATTAATAAATACAGGGAATTTCCCCTATTATGGCTAGCAAAGCACCGCGACTACAGCAACAGACCAAAGAGGTACGCAGCCATGCTGAAACTTGTGGCATTTGTAAAGCCAAACCTGCCCATGGCAACCGTGGCAAACTTACAAGTCAAGATTAATAATATGAGGAGTACCTATTTCCGGGAGCGCAATAAGGTCCGGAAGTCCCTAGCATCTGGAGCTGCAGCAGCTGATGTCTATGTCCCCACGCTCTGGTACTATGAGAGGCTCCACTTTCTCAAAGACCAGGCTACTGTCAGGAAGTCACTCTCAACTCTTCCTTGCACGCGTCCTTCCACGCACGCCACCCCTGATGAGGCTTCCGAGGACCAACCTGGGCCTTCCAGTATGGAAGATGTGCAGGAGCCCAGCTTGTTCCAGGTATAGTAGTTTTGTAACCATTTTTGGGAATAATGAATGATGTTCAGTTAATTCAGGATCCCCAATTGCTTAGTTCCTAACGTGATTGACATATCAACAGACAGTGGTGTTGGAGACATTTTTGGGAAGAATCTAAACTGCAGGGCTGAGAATTGTATGGTTTTCTATTTGTAAACATTTTGCAACAGTCACTAGATGAGAATTGTGTGTGTTTGATGAACAAATAACTGAAACTATGTCCCTTTTTCATACACAGGAAGACCTCAGCCAGGAGGTGGCTGTGGAAGGTGGCAGTCAGGAGGAGGCAGGGGTTAGTGGCAGCCAACAGGGGGGTAGGCATAGGAGCCTGACTGTCTCCCAAGTCCCTCCTCTCCGCCTTCCCTACAGAAGGGCGAAAAGCATGGGGGAGGTGGGAGAGTCAGCGCTCCAGCTGATCCGAGACGCTTCAGCCTCCCTATATGCCACACCCACCTACGAGGAGGCCTTTGCCTCCTTGGTTGAAACTAAAATGACGGGTATGGAGGCGGGGCAACGCAGCATGTGTGAGGATGTCATCCTCAAAATCCTAAATGAGGGGATGGCTGGGGAGATGACTCCCCTCACACATGTTTGCGAGAGTGACCTCGCTCCGCCTCCTCCTCCTCCTTCTGCCACCCCACCAGCACCAGCACCACGGCGTGGAAGGAAGAGTACAAGGAAGACAAGAGAGTGATGACCTTGATTCAGTCTGGTCTGAGAGAAGATGGAGCCTCTCGTAGGACCAGAGCCTGGGGACCTAGATGGCATCTGCTGCAGTTCCGGATGTTTTGGACTTCAGGACCAGATTGCACTCCCTTATTATTTAGATAGGTACTCCTCAGGCCCCCAATTTTCAGAGCTTGAAAAATGATGGTTGCCGTGGGTGTCCAAGGCTTTGCAAATTCCCCAAGTTTCACCATGGCTGCGTTCCTCTTTGGTTTGTTGCTGAGACCTAAATAAATGTTTTTTGGATTTGAAATAATCATTGACTATTGTGTTTTACTTTTCTACAATGACAGTTTTTCTTTGAGTAGGCAGGTACATTTCACTAATCCTAAAGTAGAATTAACAAGGGGCACCAACAACCAACAAACTCCTAGTAAATTTAAGCAACAAATACAAATGTTAATAATGTGGTTTGGCTAAGTTGAGACACACAACCCCCCTCCAAAAAACAACAAAAAAAATCTCCTTCAAATATGTATTCCCAAAAAAAAAAAAAAAAAAAGACAAATCATGCTAAAAATATAACAAAGATTCTTTTACGATCTGAGTAAAAATAAACATGTAGTGTATAAATGCTGAAAAGTAATAAAGAACTAAGTTTGTGAGAAGTGCGGGTGAATAGGAGCAGCTAAAACATGTCATTCTTGTTGCATTGTAAAGAAAAAGAGAATGCGCTGCATTAAAGACATTTTAACATTGCAGCGTGACGAATGTGCTGTGTCGATTAGGAAAGGTAGTTTTACCTGACCGAGCGCTTCCGTCACAGAATTTCTTCTGAGCATGCGTAGCACTTTGTCCGTCGGACAACCGTACACACGATCGGATTTGGTGTGATCGGACCGTGTTGTCGGCAAATCTATCCAGCAGGAGATAGGACTTTGTCCGTCGGACAATCCGACGTACACTGTCCGATGGTGCATACACACGGTCTGATTTTTCAACAACATTGTCCGATCGGACAGAATCCATGAAAAAATCCGACCGTGTGTATGGGGCTTTAACCTGCTCTCTGCCACATTCTAAACCTAATCTATCTGACCCTGTAAAGCAAAAATCACTGTACTTACCTATTCTGCAGCCGATTCGGTCCGATCCCAGCATCAGCTGTCAGCGGCGACATCAGTGTGGACAACGGAAGCCCCATAGTAAGTTTATGGGTGACGTCACTTCCCAGGCATTTCACAGCCATTGTCACACAGCTTCTGCCGCTGGAAACCGGACTGGATCGGCTGCAGAATAGGGAAGTTCAGAAATTTTTGTTTTACAGGGTTGGATAGATTAGGTTTAGAATGTGGCAAAGAGTAGGTTTAGCGTGCGTTTGTTTTTACCTGGACTTACACTTTAACCGCTTTCAAACCGCCCCAGGTACATTTACTGTGGAAGGGCGGCCCTTCAGCGCGAAATCACGTACCTGTACGTCATTTCCAGTTCTGGGTCTGGGGCGTGCATGACCAGCGGACCCGATGATTACCGGCACCTGGCGATCATTCCTGAGAGGCAGAACGGGGGTCTGCCTATGTAAACCAGGCAGATCACCGTTCTGTGAGAGGGGCAGATGGAGAAACAAATGGAAAGGAGATATACTCCCATATAGAATAGGACTTTAGAGGGTGTGTGGTTGTCATTGAGGTGAGCACAAAGTCATAAAAGTTAGAGAATTGTATTTATTATTCTACAAACATGATTCAAATCGCATAGAAAAGTATAAACATGTTGCAATGTGTAAACAGTAACAGAGTTAATTTGATACTTTTTACTTGTTTCCAGCAAGGGTATTCCGGTAATTTGAGTTAATTGATACAGAGTGATACAGAGTGATCCAGCGCGTTTCGCAGAGCTGTACCTCCGCTTTCAGGGAAACTTAGTATATATTTAATTATGGTTAGATTGAAAAAAAAATCATAGTTACAATCAGAAATATACTGAGTTTCCCTGAAAAAGCGGAGGTACAGCTCTGCGAAACGCGTTGGATCACTGTATCAATTAACTCAAATTACCGGAATACCCTTACTGGAAACAAGTAAAAACGATCAAATTAACTCTGTGTTACTGTTTACGCATGGCATATACATATTCATCAAAAAACAATGTTACATACAGACAATATAAAGCATTAGAAAGTGCTCACCAGCTTCATCAAAACATGGCTGAGTATGTCGATGAGTGTGACGAATTAGAACTGAAGGTTGACCAAGTAGTCCATGGTGTCAGTACCCAGGACCAAGTCTGGCAAACACTGGATCGCACATAGGCGGATTTAGGCGGATGTGGTTTTCATCCCCAAAGTACTATGATATACCACAAAATATCAAATAGCCAAACCAGCACAAAGTCACCATGTGCTACATCAGTAGGCCCAATGAAACAGGGCATCATGCATAGTCAAAACAACTGGAAACTAACACCACCCATGGACCAAACACACACGCATCAACCACCCGACACCCTGCACAGGCTGACCAACCCCCAATAGGGACTGGGATGGGGTAGGGGTGCCCAGCACAAACAAGTGGTGCCTAGAACCCAGAACCTACCTATTCCTAACTCATCCCACCCTGCTAGTTCCAATGGGGTAGGGCAAGGATACCTACTAACCCTCCCTATATAACTAATGCAACCATAACCATCCATACCAACTCATCCCCCAGGAAAAGATAGAGATCTTGTGTTTCTGCTAAGCAGGAACATGGATCTCTGTCTTCCCCCAGTCAAAGCTCCCCGCCCCATACACACACAGTTAGCAAGGACTCCCAGGGACCTCATTCAATCCTTTTATTGCCCCTGATGTTAACCCGCTCACAGCCAGTGTCATTAGTACAGTGACAGTGCATATTTTTTTAGCACTGATCACTGTATTGGTCCCCAAAAAAGTGTCAAAAGTGTCACTTAGTGTCTGATTTGTCCGCCGCAATATCGCAATCCCACTCTAAGTCGATTGTGATTGGTCATTACTAAAAAAAGAAAAAAATACTCCATAAAAATATCCTGTAGTTTGTACCTACCTTTTGCCTACCTATACCTTTGGCGCAAACCAATCAATATACGTTTATTGGGACTTTTTTACCAAAAATATGTAGCCGAATATTTGCCTAAATTGATGAAGAATTTTTTTTTATTTTTTTATTATTGGATATGTTTTATAGCAGAAAGTAAAAACTATATATTTTTTTTCAATATTGTCCCTCTTTTTTTGTTTATAGCGCAAAAAAAATAAAAAACGCAGAGGTAATCGAATAGCACCAAAAGAAAGCAATTTTTGTGGGTACATTGTCGCACGACCGTGCAATTGACAGCTAAAGTAACGCAGTGGCATATTGCAAAAAATGGCCTGGTCATGAAGGGGGGTAAACCTTCCGGAGCGGAAGTGGTTAATGTTAACAGTAGTTTTTTGCAGGTGACTGTTGCCGTAATTACAAAATGGGACTTGAATAGGTGT
The DNA here is from genome assembly GCA_028564925.1 of Lithobates sylvaticus. Taxonomy (NCBI): domain Eukaryota; kingdom Metazoa; phylum Chordata; class Amphibia; order Anura; family Ranidae; genus Lithobates; species Lithobates sylvaticus. The sequence continues at coordinate 160,098,363 of CM053033.1, forward strand.
CCTCCTCCTCACCCTCCTCTAAGCAATGGAGGGTACCTCATTATCCACACAGTGCAGGAAAGTGATGTAGACTTAATTATGCAGAAGATCTGCTGTCATTAATGTCATGGCCAAACCATTAACCTGCTAACTGCCATTTATAGAATATCACAGGCAAAACTTAAACAGACTTCAGTAAGAAAGGAAAAGCAAAAAGAAAATCATTTTAACAACTGTTTCAGCACTGCATTGTTATTACACTTTGAAGAGAACATTTGTTTAATGTGTCCTGTGAGTCTTTTTGCCAAATGTTGTACGAGGGCTGTACCAAAAATAATGCAAAGGTAGGCATACATTTTTTTATTAACCACTTCAATATTGGACACTTTTTTTTACCCTCTTCCTGTCCAGGCCAATATTCAGCGCTGTTGCAGTTTGACAATTGCGTGGTCATGCTACACTCTACCCAAACAACATTTTTATCATTTTGTTCACACAACTAGAGCTTTCTTTTGGTGGTATCGAATCGCCACTGGTTTTTTTTATTTTTTGCTAAAGAAGCGAAAGAATAAAAAAAAAAAAAAACCCTGCAAATAAAAAAATGTTTGTCATAAATTTAGGCCAAAATCTATTCTGCTACATTTCTTAAAAATAACCGAAATCCGGGTCCACAAATTATGGTGGCCCTAAAATGCCATGACACTACAAATGCCCCCAAATGACCCCTTTTTAAAAAGTAGACCGTTCAAAGTATTTAGTAAGAGGCATGTTTTCTGAAGTTGTCATTATTTGTCATATTTTTTGGAAAATAAAGACCTAAAAAAAAAACATATTTTTTAATTATAATTTTTTTTACATACTGTCACCAGTGCAGTACAGCGTCATCATATAACTGGTGTGGCAGTGATCAGGGACACTGGTGACAGTATGAAAGAAAAATCAAAACATTTTTTTCCAATTTTTAAAATCTTAACAATTTTTTTGATCACACTGTGACCAGAGCAACATTGTACTATGGTGGGGAAGTGATCTAGATTTTTATTTTATATATATATATATATATATACACACACACATTATGCTATAAGCAAGCATTGTAGTGAATGAAACTGACTTCATTCAGTCTGTTTTGTTGTGATTGGTCAAAGCTAATTACATGGTATAGGTGGGCTGTGATTGGCCCTGTCTGTATCATGTGATCACATTGACCAATCACAGCTAGCAACACAGTTGTACACAATGAATGGCATTAAAGGTAGCAATCCAACTCTCATGTGACCTGCTGGGTTTGGTTACAGCGGTCACATGGTCCCGGCAGTGAGCCAGTAAACTCATCAGTCATCAGCTTCCTCTATAGTAACTCTTCTTCTTTATTCTTCTTCTTTCTTTCCAAGCAGAAGAAAAATGCTGTTATTGAGTTTGTACCAGTGGTTGCAGTCAGGGATTTTTTTAGTTGGAACTCTGTTCTGCCAGCTCTAGCTCTTGCCCTCTGTTCCCTGCTTGCCTCTCAGTGGCTCCCACACATGGTGGAGACAAGGGAGATGCAGGTGCAGTATGGTCATGGTTGGGAAGGTCGTCACATGGCAGGCTGCACTGCGAACCCCCTCTGTTCCCGGGTGCACAGATACTAAAGCTGCTGGATGATCTTGCTGCAAGTCAGAGCCAGCTACAGTGCAGGGAGGCATTGGAACCTGCTATACAAAAAAAAAAATGCAACCAACCCAATATCACTAGTCTTTGCTAGTTGCATGTGGAAACGCACATCACAAACACATATCCCAGCACACTTACCAGCTAGCCTGAAAACAATCCAAATTGGCCCTGTCTAAACAATTTATTTTAAAACTGAGGGTTTTGTAGCGCACATTTGCAATTATATGTGTAAGCCACAGTGCCCACTTCAATGCTCCTCTGTAAACTGCAGTTCTAACTCTATAGTTTTGAGTCTCCAAATTGGAGCACATATAGCTCCAATATATTATTAAGGGCAGGTTTGCCTGGAGGGAGCCCACCCCTCCTAAAAACACAGGGACACAGGATGCCCAGCATGAGCACAATGGCAGTGGAAGGCATCAAATGTGATCCCACACCAAATCAGTGAACCAGCTATACAAATTTGGTTTGTTTGCAGGATAGGTGGTAAGTGTGCTAGGTACTTTGTTTGTGATGTGATATGTGTTGCCCTTCCATGTGCACCGTACTGCAAAGGCTAGTTATAGGTTGGGGTAGTTTCCATTTTTTTTCTGCTACAAAGTTTGTTAAAATTCCAACAGTGTACATGTACCCAGAGTGGATTGTTGTGTTTTGTTTTTCCCCTACAAAAACAGAGTTGCTCGTTGCTCTTTAAAGGGGGCACCCAAGCTAAAGCTGCAGCTGTAAATCAGGTTGTGTGTGTAGGGTGCTGAACCATCTTTTTGTAGATCAAGTTCTCTGCAACCTCCACTGAGTAGCCAGTTCAAGTGATTTGGCTGGACAAGAATACTGGTTGGCTATTGACACACTAGATCAGTGGTCCTCAAACTTTTTAAACAGGGGGGCAGTTCACAGTCCCTCAGACTGTTGGGGGGCCAGACTATAGTTTGAAAAAAATATGAATGGACTCCTATGCACACTGCACATATCTTATTTGTAGTGCACAAAAAAAAAAACAACAGGAAAAAACAATACAATATTTAAAATAAAGAACAATTTTAATCAACATAACATTTTGTATTTCACAGAATCTCCTCATCACATACCCCCCCCCCCATCACAGAGCCCTCCCCATCATAGTTCCCCCACCATCACAAATCTCCCTATCACAGACCCCACCATCACAGATCGCCCCAGACCCCCCCCCCATCACAGACTCCTCCCCCATCACAGACTTTCCCCATCACAGATCCCTCAAGTGACATCGCAGCACTCCCCCTCCCCTACCTTATATAAACAAGACACAAAGCATGACGGGTCCGGACAAAGGGTGGGGCTTTTCAAGTGAAAGGCAGGTGATTGGTTACTAGGCAGCGGGGTGGTCCCAGCAATCTATCACCAGCTTCTTGCTTTGAAAGTCCCACCCTTTGTCCTAACCTGCCATGCTTCCCGTCTTGTGTGAATAATGTAGCAGAGGGGAGGGAGAGTGCTGCGATCTTATGGAAGGGGCAGTCCATGGGTCGGGTAAATCACCCGGGCGGGCCGTGTCCGGACCACGGGTCATGCGACAAAGTACCCCATGATTAGTGGGTCCTACACTATCCAATGTCTGTCTAGGTGCTTTTAAATAGCCTTGCTGGAGGTAAATGTCAGTTTTGCATGTGTGCGCTGTAATATGTTTGTTCTGTTGTATGGTCTTATGGCAGCACCATCTTTATGCATTTTTTAGGGTGTGCCCCCCAAATATCTCTTTTGTCTATTGTATGGATTTTGACCAAATCCTTTTGGGTGGAGCACCCCACTCAGTAAGTACCTAAATTAGTGACCACCTGTGTCATGGGTGGAGACCTCATGTTCTCCCATATAGAGGAGTATAGCTCCCTTGGTTCAGAGAAGCAGGATCTCCCGATCTATGGATAGTGTAGGACCCACTAATCATGGGGTACTTTGTCGCAGTAAGTGGGCTTAAGCACCATATAGCAATATGGTGTGACAAAATCCCCATATTTTTTGATAATGTTTTTTGAAAATGTCTGTCTAGGTGCTTTTAAATAGCCTTGCTGGAGGTAAATGTCAGTTTTGCATGTGTGCGCTGTAATATGTTTGTTCTGTTGTATGGTCTTATGGCAGCACCATCTTTATGCATTTTTTAGGGTGTGCCCCCCAAATATCTCTTTTATCGTGTAACTAAGGGGCGGGCCTAGTATTACTGTAACCAAGGGGCGCATTTATTATAATTATTATTATATATCGAGCTCTGCCCATTAATTTAACATTCACCCTCTTCTGTAGCCATCCGCCACTTACACAATATAATAATAATAGACCCGCCCCTTGCTTACACGCTATAACAGATCTGCCCCTTGGTTAGAGTAATAATAGAGCAGCCCCTTGGTTACACGATTTATAACAAAAAATATATATAAAAAAAGTCAGTTACTTTGCTGCGTAACTAATTACTTTTCCAATGTAGTAACTGAGTTACTAACACAATTACTTTTTGGAAGAAGTAATTTGTAACTTAACTAATTACTTTTTTTAAAGTAAGATAACCAACACTGACTATAACTGACAAATTTTTGCCTCACACTAGGAAAGAGCTCCTGCACATGGGCATAATTAAAGTACTCATATCTATGCTGGATCTTGCTTAAAAAAGCTGTCTGAAAAATCCAGCATAAAAAAAATATAATGCCACTTGCGTTGCTGCACATTTAGAAGCAAATATGTCCATATAGCATCTACAGGCAGAAAATTCTTCATCCTTTCCACCCGCTAAAGTACACAGAGGCATAACTAGAACCTTCAAGGCCCTGGTGCAAGTAACCATGAAGGGCCCCTGACCCATAGTATGATGGGGGGGTATTGACACAAGAGGGGGGCATTGTGATGAGAGGAAGTGTGACGGGGGGGGGGGGAGAAGCAGTATGACAGGGGTATTGTGACCGGTGGTGGGAGGGGCGCAGTGTGACAGGTGGGACGGCAGTGTGACAGGTGGAAGGGCAGTGTGACAGGTGGGAGGGGCAGTGTCACAGATGGGCATTGTTATAGTAAGAGCATGCTCAGGCTTACCTTACAGAAGAAGTCTAGATGCAACAAGCAGCAGCCCTTGTACATACTGCTTCCCTGTGATGTCCACGGGATGTGATATCCGGCTAGCTGTTCACTTCCCGAGAGCCAGTGTATACAGTGGAGAGGGGAGGGGCCTCTGTCCTGGGCAGGTATAGGCAAGAGTGTACAAGCAGAGCAACTCACTTGTGCACTGAATCTGGTGCCTGCCCGGGTCAGAGGCCCTTCCCCTCTCCACTGTATACACTGACACTTGGGAAGTGAACAGCTAGCCGGATGGGACATCCTGCAGACATCACAGAGCTTTCCGATCGCCCCTTCCCGCCCCCTCTACTGTATAGTTAGCTGCCAGCCTGAGGTTCAGGGGGAGATGCTGGGTCTTGGCCCCCCCACACAGTGGCGTAATGCCAGGGCCCAGTTGCAAGTGCAACTGCTGCGACCCTGGTAGTTCGGCCACTGAGAGTACATTTACTTGTTTACACGTGTATAAGGCGTGAAATACTCATCTTAAATGCAATATTTGCCCCTTTTTTTAAAATGTTACATTGCATTACATTTACATTGCTCAATGCTGCTTTTATTTCGGAGCTAAATGCTGCTATAGATGGATGCATTGGCTATAATACAGGAGTTGGACAAAAATATGGAAACACTACATGATTTGCAGGTATGAAAGTGACGTCATGTTTCGCATTGAAAGCGCAAGTGATGTAATATCTTCCGCTGTGTGATGAGAAGCCTCACTTTCATCACTCACTGCATGCGCTGCTGGTAATATGGAGTCATGTCAGAGCTTACTGAGTTTCAAAGAGGGCAAATTGTTGGTGCTTCTGTGACTGAAGTTGTGGTGTCGTGAGGTACAGTTTTAAAGATTATGACCGCATATACAGTTTCAGGGAAACCTTGCCTGATGAGCATAAGCTCAGTTGACATGATCAACTGTCTCTTCCAAAGGACATTGCGCAGGATTGTGACCCAGATTTGTGCATGAAGAGTGGTATCAGATTCCATTTTCCACCATCCAAGACTTATATTTGTCAATTCCCAGGAGAATTCAGGCCATCCTGGATACCAAAGATGGTCCAACACGTTATTAACCTCTTGCCGACTGCCTACCGCAGATATTCTGCGGCAGGTCGGCTCTAATGGGCGAAACTACATACCTGTACATCATTTCATGCAATAGACAGAGGGGGAGCCAATCAGCGGGTCGCCGATCCTTCGCCAGGGAGTCAGAATGCCTAACAGGGGAGAACATGGAGATCTTGTGTTCCTGCTAAGCAGGAACATGGATCTCTGTGTTGCCAAAGTCAGACCATCGCCCACACCGTTAGCATGCACCCACCAGAGACATACTTAACCCTTTGATCACCTCTGGTGTAAACCCCTTCCCTGCCAGTGTCATTAGTACAGTAACAGTGTATATTTTTAGCACTGATGACTGTAATAATGTCCCTGGATCCCAAAAAAGTTTCAAAAGTGTCATCAGCTAGGTGTCTGATTTGTCCGCCGCTGCAATGTCGCAGTTCAGCTAAAAATGGCTGATAACTTTTGCGCAAACCAATCAATATACGCATATTGTTTTTTTTTTTGTTTTTTTACAAAAAATATGTAGCAGAATACATATTGGCCTAAATTAATGAAGAAATTAAATTACATTTTTTTTATTGGATATGTTTTATAGCAGAAAGTAAAAAAAATATTTTATTTTTTTTTCAAAATTGGCGCTATTTTTGGTTTCTAGCTCAAAAAAAAAAAAAAAAAAATGCAGAGGTGGTCAAACAAAACCAAAAGAAAGCTCTATTTGTAGGAAAAAAAGGACATACCGTATATACTCGAGTATAAGCCGACCTTAATATAAGCCAAGGCACCTAATTTTACCACAAAAAACTGGGAAAACTTATTGACTCGAGTAAAAGGCTAGGGTGAGAAATGCACAGCTACTGTAAGTGGAAAAGGCGGTCAACAATGCCCATTTGCAGCCTCACTGTGTCCATTTGCATGCCTCACTGTTCCCATTTGCAGCCATAGGTTCCCCGAACTTCAAACTTGGTAGTTAAGGGTTCCTAGCTGCAGCCCAAATTTGGGGTTTCTGGACCCAAAGGGTCCCGAAATGACATTGCTGCAGATGGACACAGTTAACCGATTTTGGGGCCCCATATCTTGAGATACGGGGCCCCAAAATCGGTTCGGAAAATGTCAAGCACTTTTCTGCAGCAGAGAATTACATTTTCTTCTGACTTTGGGGCCCCGTATCTCGGGGCCACTTGGGGCTAGGACTCCCATCTTTGGATATGTTGTAGTGCTAGTTCCACTGGGTTTGCACAGTTGGGGTTCTAAGTGGCCCCGAGATACGGGGCCCCAAAGTCGGTTTGGAAAATGCAATTCTCTGCAGCAGAAAAATGTGCTCAAAAACTTGACTTATGGAGGGGCGTGGCGACCGGACTCCAGGATGGCCGCTTAGCCTGGAGCTCCGCTCGTCCGCAGGAGACATTCGTCAGCCACACGCTGTTACCGGCGGATATTTACTCCCCAAAAAGGTCAGTGAGACCCCGAGGACCGGAGGCATATACTAGTGATGGGCCGGCACAGGAAAAACCCGCCACAGCCGCCGAAACTAGCGGGCTATTGCGCCGCGAACGGCGCCTCACAAGATGGCGATGGCGGCGGGAATGCTGACATTCAAACCTTACCTCAGAGCCTGGGAGCGGACATTTCTGAGACTCACCGTATTGATAGCCACACGCTGCAGACTCCCAGCGACTCCTCCTCCGGTCCCGCAACGCCTACCACACGGAGCCCAGTGAAATCTAGGCCGAGGAGGGAATCCCCATTTAGGCCGCAAAACGTCCCGGCTATGGAGGTAAGCGAACCACACACATATCCAGCTAGTCAGCACACCATGAGAGGAGACCCAATTACGGATTTCCCCACAACAGACGGGCCCGTGTCTGACACTATAATAAAAGACATGTTGATTTCATTGAGATCTTCACTACAGGCTGATATGGTCAGGGGGATTAATGAATGTAGAAGAGAAGTGCATTCACTAGGCCAGGGATCTCCAAACTACGGCCCTCCAGCTGTTGCAGAACTACACATCCCATAAGGCATTGTAAAACTTGGACATTCACAGACATCACTAGGCATGATGGGAATTGTAGTTCCTGAACAACTGGAGGGCCATAGTTTGGAGACCCCTGCACTAGGCCTAAGAGTGGATAGAACAGAGCACAAGATGGAGGAATTTGCCTCAGCTTATAATGTAATGGTTGACTCAAATACAGCTCAGGGGGAAGAAATAGGATGGATTAAAGACAAATTAGCAAATCTCGAGGACCGCTCCAGGAGGAACAACCTCAAATTGAGGGGTATCCCTGAAGATGTACCCCCGAATCAGTTGCTACCATTTGCCCAAGCTTTGTTTTCAACTTTTTTACCTCAGGCTACAGCACAGGACCTCATTGTGGACAGGATTCATAGAATTCCAAAACCGTAATTTCTGCCTGCAGAAATTCCCAGAGATGTTCTCTTAAGAGTCCACTATTTCCACATTAAAGATCAAATTTTGCAAATTTCTAGAAAACAGGAAAATTTACCCCCACAATTTGCTAATGTCAGATTGCTCCCTGACCTATCTAGACATACCTTACAACGCAGACGTAATCTTGTGACCATTACAAAAGCCTTAAGGAATCATAACATCATTCATAAATGGAAATATCCTGCCACATTATCCATTATTCATAATGGTACCACCACCATGATCTCCTCATTGGATGAAGGTCTAAACCTACTACGTAGATGGAAAATATTACCTGATGCAAACGCCAATTTTTCCGCCATAGCAGGCCCATCACATATCCCTAATGAATGGCAAGCAGTGACTCATAAAAAATCTCTCAAAAAATCCGCTGGTATACACAGTACAGAATCTCAACAGTTTACATGAATGTCTCCTAGGAGGAGTGCCTTATACTCTGTTCCTTGTTACCCTCAGGTTATCATTAGCAGTTACATCTGCTCTTGGATCGCTTTATGGATCCTTTTCTTATTTATCTTTTCTATTTTTTCCTTGATATGCAAAGATCTACTAAGAGCAATTTATTATCCTATATCTACTCCAGAAATCCGTATGATGTCTGTCAGCAACTAGAAAAACTCGTGCCAATCGCAGTGAGTACTCTTTTGTCTGTCCTCCATATCCTTTACACAGAAGGTCAATGACGATCTCTTGCTTATCGATCAACGCACATGGTTTAAATCACCCGGCCAAACGATTTTCCCTATGGAAGGAGGCTTATAAACATAAGGCAGATATTGTATGTGTACAAGAAACGCACTTTCAACTAGATAATACTCCGCAGTGTACCCACAAAGACTTTCCACACATCTACTTAGCGTGTAATCCTCTTAAAAAAACTGGAGGAGTTCTTATAGCCCTGAGGAACTCACTTTCCTTTCAACACAGAGATTCGTTTATTGATGCTGCTGGCAGATTTATCATTGTTTCAGGCGACATAAATTCCCAACCATTCACTCTGGTTAATTTATATTCTCCAAATACACATCAAATTCGCTTTCTTAATAAGGTCCTTCGCAAACTCAAATCTATGCAATATGGTAAAGTTCTGATATGCGGAGACTTTAATGCTACTGCAGACCCCCAAATGGACACGTCTTCAGCCAAAATCCGCTCAACACCAGCCCTGCAAACCATTCTTCACAAAGAGGAACTGTTCGATGCGTGGAGATGTCTCCATGCTGGTGAAAAGGACTTCACTTTTTTTTCCAACAGGCATCGCTCATATTCCCGTATTGACATGTTTTTAACTGATAAATGGTTGTTATAGGATATAGCCACAGCTGCCATTCACGAGATTACGTGGTCTGACCACGCGGCAATTTCCTTATCCATTATGGAGAAGGGTGTCTCTTCTTCACCTCCCATCTGGCGATGCAATACTAGACTGATACAAGAACCTTCCTCTAGCAAAATACTGACACAACACATCACTAACTTTTTCTTAGAAAACTATGGCTCAGTTACGGACCCACATGTTTTGTGGAACGCCCATAAGGCATACATGAGAGGTATTCTCATACAAATGGGGGCTAGGGCCAAACGCCAGAGGTCTCAACAAATTCAAACTATACTCCATGATCTTAGAAATCTTGAAACACAAAATAAACAATCTCCTACTTTAGCAATAACTCACAAACTATCTATCCTTAGGGAAAAGCTTAGAGAAATTTTATCCCAACAATATGACAGACATATCAGACGCTTAAAATTGAATTTCTACCATAATGCTAACAAAACAGGTAAGCTGTTAGCCAACAGATTAAAAGCAATACGCACTAAGACAAGGATAGCACACCTTAGACACCCTACTTTACACCATAAAATTACCCATCCCCAAGATATAGTTGACCAATTTGCCGAATATTATAGCTCACTTTATAATATACACAAAGATCCTGCTACAACCCAACCCTCTAAGGAAAACATAAACGATTTCCTACAACGTATTCATTTACCCTCACTCTCTACTGAACAATTAGAATATCTTAATGCTCCCTTTACCACTCCTGAAATTGAGAAAATTATTGCTTCACTTCCTAACGGTAAGTCCCCTGGCCCTGATGGCTTCTCAAATGAATATCTTAAAGCATTTAAACATATTATCTCACCTCATCTTACACACTCATTTAATGATACTGCTGAAAGTGCTAGTATGCCCCCAGACATGCTTAAAGCCTACATAATCACCTTACCTAAACCTGGTAAGGAACCAGACACTCCGGCCAACTTTAGGCCGATATCACTGCTTAACTCCGATACCAAGGTGTATGCCAAATTATTAGCCACTCGTTTATCACGCATTATTCCTTTATTAGTCAAAAATGATCAGATGGGATTTGTGAAGGGGAGACAAACTTCTGATGCAACCAGGAGAATTATTAATGTATTGTATCATGCTAAATTGCACCGAACGCCTTCTCTGCTGTTATCTATTGACGCAGAGAAGGCGTTCGATAGAGTCCATTGGACATACATGGAGATGACGCTTAGTAAGTTCGGATTCCAAGGTCGTATACTTAAAGCTATTCTGGCATTATACTCCTACCCCACCGCACAGGTATACTCGACAAATGCTTTATCTTCACCATTTGAAATTGGAAATGGAACTAGACAGGGCTGTCCCCTGTCTCCTTCCATTTTTAACCTTATGATGGAACCTCTTGCAGAAACTATAAGGTCTCACCCACTGATTTTGGGTTTCCAGTTCGGTAATACTAAACATTCCATTAACCTTTTTGCTGATGATGTCATTTTGCTATTGACTAATCCAAAAGTTTCCTTGCCACATGCTCATGATGTCCTACAAGAGTTTGGTAGGATCTCATACTATAAAGTGAACTTTTCTAAATCTTTGATCCTCGCTTTTAAAATTCCACCCAAACTTAAACTCAGTCTCCAATCACAATTTCCATATACATGGAGTACTGATGGTGTTCCGTATCTGGGTATTGTCCTGAAGGCCAAAGTTTCTGAACTCGTCAAATCCAATTTAAAGCCACTTATTGCCAAACTGGAAACCCAACTCAAGGATTTTTCGATGAAAGAGGTTTCATGGTTTGGTAGGATTGCTGCGTATAAAATGCTGATATTGCCTCAAATACTATATGTTTTTCGCTCACTACCACTTCATATTCCACAACACTTTCTTAAAAAACGTACTACTATGTGCTGGAAGTATGTGTGGAATGGTAAAAAAGCTAGATGCTCCAGGAACAATCTTATTTCACATAAGAGATTCGGTGGTGCAGGTTTACCTGACATTTATGACTATTACTGGGCAGTTAGATTGGACCAAATTAAACATGGGTTTCAGACTAAGGACCCACCAGTCTGGGTGGACATTGAAAATTCATTAGTTCCACTACCTTTATCCAACGTACAAACTCTTTTACTGACTGATAGCTGGTCTACTTGGGACTTACGTAAATTATCCCCTACAATTCAAATATCCTTAAAAGCATGGAGACACATACTACCTACTAATCAAGATGACGTTATAGACTTACCATACAATATACCTCTTTCTATTCTTGAGACGAAACTTCCCGTCACCCCTGTAACTGACCTCACTAACAAAGGGATTACGCTACTATCTGACTTTTTCGACGGCACCAAACTTAAATCTATAACGCAACTGACTTCGCAGTATAACCTCACTACTGACATGGCTCTTTACACACTTCAGATCTTAGAGTTACTTCAAACCTTACCTTCTCCATTAATTACCATTCCACGCAGACTATGGCAGTTCTACTATCCAGATAGTAAAGAAGTGAAAGGAATTTCCTATTTTTACAATCTTTTGCATGATAAATTACAATTTATCAAGACACCTGCCATGCTCAAATGGGAAGCAGAACTTGGTTCTGACTTCTCGGAAGATCAGTGGCGTTACGCCTTCTCTGAAATTCATTCTGCATCTCATTGTGCCAAACATTGGGAACTTACCATTAAACTCTCCAATAGATGGCACTACACTCCTTGTCGATTGGCGACTTTCTTTCCAGGTTTATCTCCGAATTGTTGGAGGGAGTGTGGCCACTTGGGCAATCTATTACATATGCTTTGGTACTGCCCTACGGTTAAAAGCTTATGGAATAGTGTTTTTCAACTTATATCTACCATTACGGGTATACTCACTAAACCAGATCCTGCCTTAGGTATTCTTCATATAAATATCGATAAGTTTCCTAAACCATTTAGACCAGTTATAACTCATATTTTACTAGAAACCAGGTTGCTGATTCTATGCAATTGGAAGTCTACCATTGCTATCAATGTATCAGATGTCACTTCTGCGGTACGTAGAAACCATACTTTTGAACGTCTGATAGCACTAAATACTTTTAAATGTGCACAATTTGATAAATACTGGTCTATATGGCCTGTAGATTATTCTCAGGCTGACGTATAGCTCTGTCTCTTGCTTGCTATGAATGCTCTATATACATTTATGAACATGTTCTATCTTTATGTATTATATATTTAACGGATACTGTAATATACTCCACGTAGTGCATATCCTATTGTTTATTTCTTTTAATGCTTATTTATTTTCTGTATGATTTCATGAAAATACTCAATAAAAATTGAATGATTCAAAAAAAAAAAAAAAAAAACTTGACTTATACTCGAGTATATATGGTAAATGTTATTTGGCAATTGTCAGTTAAAGTAACGCAGTACCGTATTGCAAAAAATGGCCTGGTCATTAAGGGGGTAAAACCTTCCGGGGCTAAAGTAGTTAAATAACAATTTGGTTCTTTTGCCATGCTTGTTTCCATAATTTTTTACAACCCCTGTTATTTTGGCGCCCGTGTGCATGAGCCCAAAGTGCTATTTCTCTTATTTGCAGACTACCTACAGAAATCCCCATGCACTACTGAAAACCTATTGCATATTTACATATTCTGAGCCTTGCATAAAAAAAATGCATGCAAATTTATTTTATTATAAGCAACACTTACACGTGTATTGCTCCTCTTTTTTATAAGAAGCACATGCACATGCAGTTCCAACAGACATGTTAAATAAAAGCTCATTCTGCAGTTTATTATAAACACACAGGCTCGTTAAATGAAGCCCATTCTGCAGTGTATAATGTACGCTCCGCTCAATCGCAAGGTAATGATGTGGAACAGCTGCTGTACACGGAACACCTCTAAAATACATTAATCCATAGTTCATACATCACACTCCAGCCAGCTGACTATACATAATACACAAAAATATACATTTATATACCTATGCTGGCATGCAACATTAAATCCACTAAGTGTGATTTAAAAATGATGGCTAGCAAGGACGTATTAGGAATTTCTGTGGATTTATTAGATATGGAGTATTATGCTCTCAGCCTTCAATAAGCAAAAACTTATTATAATAACAAATTATAGTAGATCCCAGGAAAGGTGTGCCTTCAAACTCAACTCAGCTGTTTGACAAACGTATTGTTCCATGATATGACAATAAAATTATAGATCTCTTATTAAATTAACAAATATGAAGGAAGGAGGGAAGGAAGCTGCAAGGTTGTGCCACACATGATAAAATAATTCAGTGACATACATGACTAATTTCCAGCCTTTTCTATATTTTTTGATTCTTAATTTTTTTTTGATTTATTATACGGAAGGGCTTAAAGAAAACATTTGAAAATTGCAGGTTACCGCACAAAAAAATCTAGTATTTTAAATGCTTGTTTTTTTCTTTCCATAAACATTTTTTTTTCTTATACTGTATATTATATTCTTAAATCTGACTACTCTGTGGGTATAGGATTGTGTATATAGAAGTTTTCTAGATGTGCTTGCGTCTTTTTTTTTTTTTCAACTTGACTACTCCAAGAATTCCACTCCCTAGCACAGCCCCCTCCATCTTCTGGGAGGGTCTAATACATACTCTGCTGGCCCAGCTCCTCTCTGCCCCTCCCCTCACCTCTCTGCCTACCCATTCAGTTGCCGGGAAATACTATAGTGTGTTCCCCCGAGTGACAGCTCTGAAGGTACTGGAGCTGCTGACATCACAGGAGCAACAGTCTTAGGGCTTTTGGAGGGATTTGCAAGTAAACAGCATGCCTAAAGTACATGAAATAATCTTATATTGATGTTGAAATGAATGGTCTGGTGGCAAAGAATTTTTTAAGCCAGATTACCATTATGAACTAATACAGCGCTGTTATCTATCTCACCCCCCCCCCCCCCCCATACAATATACTGCCGCTTGCTTCAGTCTCTATAATGACATCTGGGCATTTTATGTGAGGAACTGGGCTGCTTGCTATGAACTGTTCCAGCCTTGCATTCTACTTGCTGCTATATATAACTGTCTGCCTCTGCCAGGGTTGCCGATAAGGGGGTAGCACGGAGCCCTCCTGTATGGGGCTTAGGCTATAGAGCCTGAGCCTGTTCAATGAGGAGCCCATACAGCTTTATGGCCATTCACTAGACCGACAGAGTGGGGAGCAATTACTGGAACCAATCCCCTGTGACAACTCATGCATCACAACAATGTTCTTCTCCTGTTCCAGTAATTGTGTCCCCACACTATTATGATCACCCCCCAATCAGACCCTCCCTTCCTGCAGCTGCAATCTCTCCCTCTGTGCCCCCCTTGCAGTGCTGCCGGGTTTCAGGATTGAGGGGGGGGGGAGTAAACATGTCATATTTACCTGCCTCTTTATCTCTTAAACACAGTAAGCAATGGGTAAATTGTGTTTACTATGCTTCAGTTTGTGATTGAACAAGGAGCTTTTGTGCAGAATGCTTCCTATTCATTCTGCAGTGCAGCTGGGGCTGCAGAAAAAGGGATTGAGAAATCTATGTGCTCGATCTCTTGGTACTCTGGCTGTGTGAATGAGTGGTTTGTTCATGTAGCTAGAGCCACCTGGGTATGCAGCAGCTGTACAAACACAGCCACAGGTCCTAATTTGACAGGTATGCAGGTGCAGGTAAGCGGCCCAAATGAACACTGTCTGTGTATGGTGCTGTACACCTGCACCTACATGCCTGGGGGAGGGGGCCCTGCTATTTAGGCTGTACGGGGGAGCTCCATGATTTCTAACAGCAGCTGTCAGAGCTGTCAGCCCTGGCCCCTAACATTACTGCACAGTCCTTGCTGCCCTTGTCTATTGCTTTGCATGACTGCTGCCTACCTGTCAGTCACCTATGCTAACTCCGCTGTACATCCGAGCCAGCTTCTTTACTACTGACTTCAGTGGACCACTTCAGATCTCACAGAGGCCACATAAATCAAGGGAATCTATGGATATTTAAGCAAAGTATTGCCCTTCATGTTTGTAGGGATCAGCAGTTGTTTATATCAGTAATCCTCTGCAGCATCATCCCTTGCAGTGGTACAGCCTCGGGTTGAGGTTACACTCTTTTAGGTCCACTGACTGAGAACAGGATTTATTCCAGGTTATAGGCTTCACCAGAATTGCGTCCATTCCCTGTGCTCCTATCAGGTACTGGTTAAACTCTGCCATAAAGCCAGAATTAATTTTTGCATTTGACTTAGACCTACCGGCTGGTAATGCATGTGTGTTGGCATGACTGTGTTCCTGGGAATGTTTGTCAAGTGTGACAACGTTGTCAATTTTTTATGAGTGGTGGAGGCCACTTGGTTTTGGTAATTGTTTTTGATATGCCATTTAATAAAGTTTTTTGAAGGTGATGCTGCCGTTTGTCCTCTTTTTGGAACTAATCTGGTGGGCTGTTCCCCCATTTTTTGTTTACAGTGTAAACCTAAGAACAAAAATTAAAATATTGCAGCTAGCCAGACTTTATGTGGTAGAGGTATTTAAAACCCCAGTAAGTGTTGGATTACCCGTGGGACCTGACAATCCCGTCAGAAAGGTTAAAATTCAGCTTCTTCTCTTACAGGCTGGGCTTATTTTAGTTTGGACTTTAACTGTTTCTTGAGATAAAAGATGAGCTTGGGCACCTTCACAACTCATCTGTATCCCAAACTCCTGCTTTTTTTTGTACTCCGATAAGCTGAGGGCGGGGTGATTCCAGGAAATGACCCGACCCACATCTCATAGGAGTGGAGCAGGAGTAGGAGTTTGAAGTTGGGGTTAGAAAGAAACTCAAAGGACATCCAAACTTGCATCATGTAGTTAGTTGTATTAGTTGGAGATGTTTGTCCTGACTTGATTTGTTTGGATCTTTGACTGTTCAATTTAATAGCACAAAGGACTTGTGGCAGGCATGGATTGTGGTAGTTCCCAGTGCTCATATGAGTCATGCAAGTGTAGGCAGACAGCTCTTCACCTGTTTGCCCTAGACAAATATTTGGCAAATCTGTTTTATTCTCATGAGGAAATAAGCAAACACTTAGACAAAGGAGTGGCTAAGGACAGAGTATACTTGGATTTTGCCTAAGCGCCTGACATGTGCCGCTAATCTGTATATTCTCTAAAGTCTGCAGGCTTAAAAAAAAATATCAGTTTGTAAATGCATAGAAAACTGGCTAAAAGACCTTATTCAGAGAGTAGTGATTAATGATTCATAATCTCAATGGTCCAAAGTTTTTAGTAGTGTACCCCAAGGTTCAGGGCCCTTACTTTTTAACATATGTCTAAATCAGGGGTCTCAAAATCAACAGGCCACAGGACAAGTTTGCAAACTATCTTTTCCCCCAGAATTTGTGTCAGCGGAAGCACTATTAAACCCCAAGCATTGGTGTCAGCGGATGCATTATTAACACCCAGCATTACCCCCTACACTCCACAAATACCCCTTCCACACTCCACTTCACAAATATTCCCCCTTACACGCCACAAATACCAAACACACACACACTCCACAAATACCCCCTTTCCACAAATTTTAACCCCAGTCACGCAACTAAGGACTTTGCTCAGCTTCTGTGTGATGGCTCACTTACCTCTCCTCCTGGCAGTCAGCTGGTGGCCTGATCTTCTGCCTCCCGAGTCCTCTCCTCCTGTCAGGTCCTGGCTTCATCACAGGCCTAGTGGTAGGGCATCCTGAGAATGCCACAATCTTCCGCCCTGAGGTGGCAGCAGGACCCTGGATCTGGGGCCGGTGTTCTGTGGAGAGGTGCCCGCTATCGAATAGTGCCCGGGACGAACTGTGCATGCGCCGTATGATTTTACGATCAGCTGTTGTGTTGGCGAGTTAGCGCACAATAGCCAACTGAAGACATTTTTCAGTCAGATTGTGCCTCACGCTGCCGAGGAGTGTTCATGTAGGTGAGGGGTGAAATTTAACATGAAGGGCGCGGATGATTTCAATGATGGCCAGTAGTGCAAAGATGGGGGCAGAATTTTTAACGATGCCAAAACAAATCTGATAAACACATCTTTACCTGCTATTCTTCCTGGAGGGCCTATTTAGCTAGCTAAACGTTTAAAATTCTGCCCCCATCTTTGCAGCAGTGGCCATCCTTGAAAACATCCGCCCCCTTCATGTTAAATTCTGCCCCTCACCTACATGAACGTGCCTCGAAAACAATCTGACTGAAAAATGTCTTCAGTCGGCTATTGTGCGCAGGCGCCGTCTCGCCGACACAACAGCTGATCGTAAAATCAGCTGTTGTGGTATTATGTACGGCGCATGCGCAGTTCATCCCGGGCACTATTCGATAGCGGGCACTTCTCGATAGAATTAGGTGGGCGGGGGGGATGGGCGGATCCTCCCCTTCTCTCCTGTGTTGTGCGTGCTGGGCTGCAGCAGCATGTGGGGGAGAGGAGACGGAGAGAGAAAGCTCCCAGCTGCTGTGTACTGCCACATGTCGCATCCGCCTAGGATCGGCCCTGCCTGCGGGCCACTTGTAATCGGTCCGTGGGCCAGTACTTTGAGACCCCTGGTCTAAATAATATAGGTTTTGGGATTCAATTACCATTTCCGTGTGTGCAGATGACACCATGCTATGCTATGCATGTCCTTACAGGGTGTCTCCAACTTTCAAGCCGACTTCAATGAACTGTGTAATTTAGCAACTATGCAGCAAAATCGTGGCTAAATTCTTTCTTGTATCATGAGGAGAAAGATACATAATTTTGCCCCTGTGCAAATCATTAGTAAGTTCTCATCTAGAATATGTTCTAGAATAAATGTTGGACACAAGTTCAATAAAAGAATGTCAGATTACTGGAGAAAGTGCAGAGAAGGGCAACCAAACTTAAAGCTGATGACTTTTAAAATATGGACACTTACCTGTCCAGGGCGCCTGCGATGTCAGCACCCGAAGCCGATCTGTCCCTCGGAGGCACCGTCATCTTTGGTAAGGCAAATAGGAAGTGAAGCCTTGTGGCTTCACAACCTGGTTCCCTACTGCGCATGTGTGAATCTCGCTGCACGATTCCACTGGTCCCTGCTGTCTTCTGGGGCCTGTGTGTCTCCCAGAAGACAGCGGGGGGGGACAGAGGAGGTGCCGGATATAGCATAGATATCTGCGGATACTGTGGCTATCTATGCCCGGAAGTGGGAGCAAATACCTGGATTATACAGGTATCTGCTCCCCCCTGAAAGGTGCCAAATGTGACACGGGAGGGGGGGGGGGGGTGTTCCAAAAAGAGGAAGTTCCATTTTTTTTGGGTGGAACTCTGCCTTAAAAGCAGCATAGAGGAGCTCAACTATGGGGAAAGATTTGTTTAACTGAATTTATTCTCTTGAAAAGAGGAGATTGAGGGGGGTTATGATCAATACATAAGTGGTCTGTATAGTGGACTTGGTGTAGAATTATCCACTTCTGGGTCATTACAGAGGAAAAGGGGACTCCTTCAAAAACAATGTTTTTAAAAAAGAGCTGGATGCATTCCTAAATGCACAAAATAGAACCAGATCTTAAATTAGGAGGTAGTAACAACCAGAAATATCTGATTGCCTCATGGGGGAAGGAATCTGTTTTTCCCCTCTGTGGTGAGGTTGGATCATACTTTATTTTTTTAATTTTCTCTGGATCAACTGTGGGTATAGGATTTTGTATATAGTGTGTGTGTGTGTGTTTTTTCTATTGGTTGAACTAAATGCTAGTGCCTTTTCAACTTGACTAACTATGTAACGATTGATAGCCAGCCTGGCTATGTTGGTTCAAGCATTTTACAGATTGTTCTGCAAGCCACTTATCACTTGATCATGGGATGTCTGTAGTCTACAATCGCTGTAGGTCCTGTTACCATACTCATAGTTTTTGAACTATCGCGGTAACAGCCAGTAAAGTCAAGGGCCAAGAACTCTAGGTAAGACAGGTTACAAGGCTAATGCAAAAACCTGCAGCAGTCACCACTAACACCTGTATATAGTGCACACTACCATAAACAATCTCCAAGCTGAGCCAAGGGGTTAAAGCTGTGTGCCCCAGGCTTCAGTGCACAAACTTTCCTGAGTGTGAAGGGAATAATAACCCCCGAGGCACCAGTGTTGCTTTCACAGGGTTAGCTCTGCTGTGACAGCAATCACTGCCGACTGAAAATCTTAATTAGTTGCACAGAGAAGAGTTGCGCTCAGATAAGTCCTAAGTTTGCTAATTACCAGGTAGCTGTGTAATTTTCTGTCTCGCCCCATGAGGGCTATGGGATTCAGGGCTGTGATTTTAGCTGAGTCTCAAGGATACGATAGAATTACAGCTCTGTCTGAAATCCTTTGAATGTTAACTGGGAATTTTGGGCCTGAGCCTCTGCTGCCATTGCAGTGCTGGAGAGAGTTCCTCTGTGAATTAGAATCTACATTGTGCACCTCGCAGTAGTGTGCAGTAATTACCGTTTAACTTTATATCCACACTCCAAAAGCAAAGCTCTTAATCTCTTCTAATTTTACATTCATTCCTAGCCGATTTGCATACACAATGATATTCCCAATAAACTGATTAAAAACGCCAGTTAAATGAAAAAAATTAAAGCAACTTTCCACTAGATTAGCATGGAAAAAAACCTCATTCTAGTATTGTTATTGTAGTTTATACGCTATATAGGTTGCATAAGGCTCAATTCACAATGCTAAAAAAACAGCATTCTTATTTTCAAAGGGACCGGCTAGGTTCACACTGGCAACAGTCTCTATGGTTGATTGCTTTTCTGGGGTGATACTGTTGACTCCTGAATGCCATTTTATATATTTTTTACAGCCCAGCAGGTATTTTACATTGAACTACTGTGCCATAGTTACGGAGTGGTCCCAGTGACTTTAAAAGGCAGCGCTTGCCAAACTCTGCGGAGTTAAAATTGCTGCACCACAAAGTGAATCATCACAGGTGCTACATTCCAACCTGGAAGATTAGACCTCATTTGTGTTTTATAGTCCACAAATCAGACCTGTTGAAATATTATTCATAGAGTCACAGAAATAAAAGGGTGGACCAGAGAGGGGGAAAACATATTTAAAGGAGACATCCCTGATGAGACCGTTTTATTATGGACAAAGACAAGGCACTGAGCTCACTTCTTCTGATGATTGGAAAAATAGTGTCTCAAAAACTGGTCTAATAAAAGGTCTGTCTGCTCCTTTTGGCTATTTGTATTTGGATGATTAGCAGAGGAAAACGAGAAGGATGACCCAAATTTGAAACAAAATGCCCTCCACAAGTAAAAGATAAATTGCATGACCTGAAAGAGTTTGCCAGAAATGCTTTAAACCACTTCAGCCCCGAACCATTTGGCTGGCCAAAGACCAGAGCACTTTGTGCGATTCTGCACTGGCATAAGGCTCAATTCACTTGTCCCTTTAACTGACAATTGTGTGGCCGTGCGACGTGGCTCCCAAACAAAAATGACGTCCTTTTTTTTTCCCCACAAATAGAACTTTCTTTTGGTGGTATTTGATCACCTCTGCGGTTTTTATTTTTTGCGCTATAAATATGGCTGCAACTAACGATTATTTTCATAATCGATTAGTTGGCCGATTATTGTTTCGATTAATCTGCTAATAACCTTAAAAAAAATGTGTGGTGTATAATTAAGTTAATATGTAAAGTTTAAAAAAAAGGCAATTTATTCTTAAATATCTCTATGCAGTGGTAAATATAAACAACCAACTATATGGTTAGGGAGCAAAATATCAAATCCACTCTGAGAATAACAGACAGAAGAGATATACTGTATACACTATTAGACGAGACATACTGTTTTTTGGCCAATTTGTTGTTTGGCAGAATAAAAAACACAAATTGCTGCAAAAACACATTACATGCTTTTCTGCAGCTTCTCCATTGAAGTATATTGAACCAACAAAAAGTTTTGCGTTGAAAAAAAGTCCCTGACCCTTTCCAAATACGCAGCAGCTGAAAAAAGCATAGATGTGAACGTGTCCCATAGGAAACCATGTAATGAACTGTAGTACATTTCTGCAAAAAGCACCAAAAAACACATAGATGTGAACCAGGTCTAAGACGTTTAATAACATAATGGGGTTAAAAAATAACTAAAATGAGCCCTTTATAGTACAAAAAAGCATATAATCACTACTGTAAGGGTTTAATTTTTTTACCGTACAACTGTGAAAGTAATATTTACAGTAGTGATTATTTGCTCTTTTTGTACTATAAAGGGCTAATTTTAATTTTTTTTTACCCCTATTATATTACTGGCCGATTAATCGATTATGAAAATAGTAATCGATTAATTTCATAATCGATTAGTTGTCGATTAATCGATTAGTTGTTTCAGCCCTAGCTATAAATAAAAAAAGAGCGACAATTTTGAAAAAAACACATTATTTAAAATTTTTGCTATAATAAATATCCCCAAAAAATATATAACATTTTTTTTTCCCTCAGTTTAGGCCGATACCTATTCTTCTACATATTTTTGGTAAAAAAAAACGCAATAAGCTTTTATTGATTGGTTTGCGCAAAAGTTAAAGCATCTACAAAATTGGGGATAGTTTTATGGCATTTTTATTAATATTTTTTTTTTTTTACTAGTAATGGTGGCGATCAGCGATTTTTATCATGACTGCGACATTATGGCGGACACATCGGACAATTTTGACACATTTTTGGGACCATTCACATTTATACAGCGATCAGTGCGATTAAAAATGCATTGATTACTGTGTAAATGTGACTGGCAGTGAAGGGGTTAACACTAGGTGCCGCTGTAGGGGTTAAGTGTGTCCTATGGAGTGATTCTAACTGTGGGGGGAGGGGCTATGTGTGACACAACACTGATCACCGTTCCCGATTACAGGGAGCTGTGATCAGTGACAGTGTTACTAGGCAGAACGGGGAAATGCTTGTTTACAATAGCATTTCCCCACTCTTCCCCTCCGTGAGACGTTTGCGGGTATCGAGTCCGCGGGGATACCCGCGATTATTTCACGGAGAGGAAGACCCGCAATCCTACTCACGGAGCTTGCCAGCCAGCAGTGAGCATGCGTAACGTACAGGTACTCCCATTTGCGCAGCCGTGCCATTCTGTCGACGTAAGTCTACATGCGGTGGTCGGCAAGTGGTTAAAGAGGTGATCAATAACTAAAGGAGGTAAACTCACAGTGGAGAATAATTTACAGAATGAAATAAGATGGGCCATTTTGGAAAAACACCCAAATGTTGTGTATGTGTGTGTGTGTGTGTTCATATGTATATATATATATATATATATATATATATATATATATATATATATATATATATATATATATATATATATATATATATATATATATATATATATATATATATATATATATATATATAATATACAGTGCCTTGAAAAATTATTCACACCTCCTTGAAATTTTCAACATTCTGTCATGTTACAAGCAAAAATTTAAATATATTTTATTGGCATTTTTTGTGATAGACCAACATTAAGTAGCACATAATTGTGAAGTGGAAGGAAAATTATAAAGGGTTTTGAAAAATGTTTACAAATAAATATGTGAACGGATTTAAGTCTGGACTTTGACTTGGCCATTCTAACATATGAATATGCTTTGATCAAAATCATTCTATTGTAGCTCTGGCTGTATGTTTAGGGTCGTCGTCCTGCTGGAAGGTGAACCTCCGCGTCAGTCTCAAGTCTTTTGCAGACTCTAACAGGTTTTATTCTAGGATTGCCCTGTATTTGGCTCCATACATCTTCCCATCAACTCTGACCAGCTTCCCTGTCCCTGCTGAAGAAAAGCATCCCCACAACATAATGCTGCCACCACCATGTTTCACGGTGGGTATGGTGTGTTTCGGGTGATGTGCAGTGTTATTTTTCCCCCACACAAAGCGCTTTTGCTTTTAGGGCAAAAAGTTCAATATTGCTCGCATCTGCCCAGAGCACCTTCTTTAACGTTTGCTGTGTCCCCCACATGGCTTCTCACAAACTGCAAATGGGGCTTCTTTTGACTTTTAACAATGGCTTTGTTCTTGCAACTCTTCCATAAAGTCCAGATTTGTAGAGTGCATGACTAATAGTTGTCCTGTGGCCAGATTCTCCCACCTGAGCTGTGGATCTCTGCAGCTCCTCCAGAGTTACCATGGGCGTCTTGGCTGATTCTCTGATTAATGATCTCTTTGCCCGGCCTGTCAGTTTAGGTGGACGGCCATGTCTTGTTAGGTTTGCAGTTGTGCCATACTCTTTTTGTGCTATCCATTTTTGGATGATGGATTGAACAGTGCTCCATGAGATGTTCAAAGCTTGGGATATTTTTTCATAACCTAACCCTGCTTTTAACTTATCCATAACTTTATCCCTGACCTGTCTGGTGTGTTCCTTGACCTTTTATGTTTGTTCACTAAGGTTCTCTAACAAACCTATGAGGGCTTCACAGAACAGCTGTATTTATACGGACATTAAATTGCAGACAGGTGGATTCTATTTGCTAATTAGGTGACTTCTGAAGGCAATTGGTTTCACTAGATTTTAGTTGGGGGTATCAGAGTAAAGGGGACTGAAAACAAATGCACGCCACACTTTTCAAATATTTATTTGTAAAAAATTTGGAAAACCATTTATCATTTTCTTTCCACTTCACAATTATGTCTCACTTTGTGTTGGTCTATCATATAAAATTCCAATAAAATAAATTTACATTTTTGGTTGTAACATGACAAAATGTAGAAAATGTCAAGGGGTATGAATAATTTTTCAAGGCACTGTATATGAAGCCTTTTGAAACAAGTAAACCAGTAATAATATGAGAACATGAAACACTTGAGTTGAAGACCAAGGACAGCAAGCCAGATGAAAGACCATGCTTAGCCTAGTTTTGGACACACTTATTGGAAGCTTTTACATGGGCTTTGACATCACTTCTTAAAGGAGGCCACCAGATCAGATGGGATAGCAACTGAAAAATTTTTAAGATTCCCAGTTGACTAGCAGTTCTACTATTATGCAACTGTTCTGAAACTTGCAAATGATAGTTAGTTATCACAACTAACATAGCCTGAGGTTTGGCAGATGAATAAACTGTCTGGGCCTGGGAAATAGTAGGTGATAAGTCCAAAGACACAGTATCAACATGTTCTTGTGTTTAACAGTCTTGCTGGCATCATGGTAGCATCCCCGGGAGTTTCTGTGCTGTGCTGCTTGGCACTTATTTAATGTTTTGAGGTTGGCCCTTTCACGGCCAATGCTGTTTAGGTCTGAGATTGCTTTTCTACTGCTTTTGGATGCTATATAGATCTACACTGAAACAAAAATAAAATAAAAATAAAAACATGTATAACTCAAAAAAAATGGGACTGACTGGATGGACCACTTGGTCTTTTTCCAACCATAATTTTTCTATGTTTCTAGTATCAACCATACAAGTGGCATGCAAAATTTGCTCCTCTTGGTCAGATGATGACCAGACATCAACTTTAGAGCCTGGCTTTTAAGTAATTATGAGGTTAGACCAAGAGAAGATGAGAACTCACCTTCCCTAATGTGGGTTTAATTACTTGGCTCCTTCAATATACTCTGAAATTTAAAGTCCTGGGAGGCCCTAGGGAGAGCTAGCACCTCAGTCCATTGCAGTCTTTACTGACCCCAAGAATTCAAAGGAGAATTTAACAGCCAGTTGCTACCAGATGCTAAAATCATGGTTGCTGCAAGCAAGAGATCACTTCCAAGAGAAGTAAGCATAAGGGCGGAAGAGCAATGATTGCCTGAATCATTGCTTTTTTTTTAAGAGTATCTGACCCAATCTGATTATAAAGCTTCCGCCACCGTGGCACAGGTTTAGTGCCATGGAAGAGGAAGTGCTATAATCAACATCAGCAATGCAGAGGAATACAGGGGGTCCCCTACTTACAAACATTCGACTTACAAACAACTCCTACTTACAGACGGAGGGAGACAACAGGAAAATAAATCTACCCCTAGGAAGGGAAATTCACTCCTGTAAAGCCCCATACACACGGTCGGATTTTCCCATGGATTCTGTCCTATCGGACAATGTTGTCGGAAATTCCGAACGTGTGTTGGCACCATCGGACAGTTTCCATCGGATTGTCCGACGGACCAGGTCCTATCTCCTGCTGGATAGATTTTTTGACAACAAAGTCCGATCACACCAAATCCGATCGTGTGTAGCGTAGTCCGATGTACAAAGTGCTATGCATGCTCAGAAGAAATTCTGTGACGGAAGCGCTCGGTCAGGTAAAACTACTGTTCCTAATCGACAAAGCGCATTCGTCACGCTGCAATGTTAAAATGTCTTTAATGCAGCGCATTCTCTTTTTCTTTACAATGCAAGAAGAATGACATGTTTTAGCTGCTCCTATTCACCCGCACTTCTCCCAAACTTATTTCTTTATTCGTTTTCATGATTTCTAGACTAGATGTTTATTTTTCCTCAGATCGTAAAAGAATCTTTGTTATATTTTTTGGATGATTTCTCATTTTTTTATTTTGTTTGGAATACATATTTTCAGGATAATTTATTTAGATTTTTGAGGGGGGTTGTGTGTCTCAACTTAGCAAAACTACATTATTAACATTTCTATTTGTTGCTTAAATTTACTAGGAGTTTGTTTGTTGTTGGTGCCCCTTGTTAATTGGACTTTATGATTTGTGAAATGTACCTGCCTACTCACAAATAAACTGTCATTGTAGAAAAGTAAAACACATAGGCAATGATTATTTCAAATCAAAAATACCTTTATTTAGGTCTCAGCAACAAACCAAAGAGGAACGCAGCGATGGAGAAACTTGGGGAATTAGCAAAGCCTTGGACCCCCACGGCAACCATCATTTTTGAAGCTTCTAAAATTGGGGGCCTGAGGAGTACCTATCTAAATAATAAGGGAGTGCTATCTGGTCCTGAAGTCCAAAACATCCGGAACTGCAGCAGATGCCATCTAGGTCCCCAGGCTCTGGTCCTACGAGAGGCTCCATCTTCTCTCAGACCAGACTGAATCCAGGTCGTCACTCTCAGGTCTTCCTTGTACGCTTCCTTGCACGCTGTGGCTGTGGTGCTGGTGGGGTGGCAGAAGGAGGAGGAGGCGGAGCATGGTCCCTATCGCAAACATGTGTGAGTGGGGTCATCCCCCCAGCCATACCCTTATTTAGGACCTTGAGGATGACCCCCTCACACATGCTGCATTGCTCCACCTCCATACCCTTCATTTTTGTGGCAACCAAGGAGCCAAAGGCCTCCTCGTAGGTGGGTGTGGCATGTAGGGAGGCTGAAGCATCTCTGATCAGCTGGAGCGCTGACTCTCCCACCTCCCCCACCCTTCTCGCCCTTTTGTAGGGAAGGCGGAGGGGAGGGACTTGGGAGACAGTCAGGCTCCTACGCCTACCCCCCTCTTGGCTGCCACTACCCACCTCTTGGCTGCCACTAACCCCTGCCTTCTCCTGACTGCCACATTCCACAGCCACCTCCTGGCTGAGGTCTTCCTGTGTATGAAAAAGGGACATAGTTTGAGTTATGTGTTCATCAAACACACACAATTTTCATCTAGTGACTGTTGCAAAATGTTTACAAATAGAAAACCATACAATTCTCAGCCCTGCAGTTTAGATTCTGGCCCCAAATGTCTCCAACACTACTGTCTGTTGATATGTCAAACACGTTTAGGAACTAAGCAATTGGGGATCCTGAATTAAGTGAACATCATTCATTATTCCCAAAAATGGTTACAAAACTACTATACCTGCCACAAGCTGGGCTCCTCCACCTCTTCCAGACTGGAAGGCCCGGGTTGCTCCTCGGAAGCCTCATCAGGGGTGGCGTGCATGGAAGGACGCGTGCAAGGAAGAGTCGAGAGTGACTTCCTGACATTAGCCTGGTCTTTGAGAAAATGGAGCCTCTCATAGTACCAGAGCGTGGGGACATAGACCTGTGCTGCTCCAGCTCCAGATGCTTGGGACTTCAGGACCTTATTGCGCTCCCTGAAATAGGTACTCCTCAGGCTGCCAATTTTTAGTCTTAACTTCTCCACGGTTGCCGTGGGGAACGTTGGCTTTACAAATGCCACAAGTTTCTTCATGGCTGCGTACCTCTTTGGTTTGTTGCTGTAATCTCTGTGTTTAGCCTGCCATAATAGGGGCATTTCCCTATAATTATCAATGAAGAGGGGGAGAAAACTCACATGGTTGAAGCCCTCCATAATCTCTGCAAGACACAACACCACACAAAACACTATAAATAATGTCAGGCTAAACTCTCCTAATCTTCTCCATAAAGAAGCCTCAAGGTCTAATCAGTCTAGGCTAGTTATGTACCAAGTTCAAAGTGTACCTTCGTTCTAGCGATCGTCTCGTGCGTGAGCTTTCTCTCCCCTCGTCTCACAGATCGTGGCTACGACACAGGCGTGTGACGTTTTATATACAGTGCGCATGCGTCAAACTCCGCCTGCCCCTGACGATCTTTCTTGGCTATTCCCTACCCCTTCTCTTTACGGCGCAGTGGGGAGAGCACATGGCGGGGACACAGCAGGTGCGCCCCAAATATTACACCAACGAGGAGGAGGACGAGGAAAGGCCGGAGGCAGAAACGTCCCGATCCCGGAGCCTGAAATTCAAGGCCTCCAATATGTCATTTGGAGAAATGTTGGAGATGGTGGACATATTAAAGAGGAGCGACTATGATGGGAAGTATGGGCCTAACCTCAACCCCAATGTCCGCAAGGCCAAGATCATGTCTAAAGTTGTGAGGAGGCTGTACAATCATTTTGGGGTACAACGATCCAAGGAGCAACTGAGGAAACGCTGGTCAGACCTGAAACTGAGGGAGCCCGATCAGTACAGAAAGATCAAGCGAGTTCTTCAAAAAAGTAAGTAGTTGTGTTTTGTGTTTGATTTTTTGTTTGCATACTGCTCCATGTGTTTGTATTTTTGCAAAGTTGTACATTAGAAAATGGCCACTTTCATGTTCGTCTGTGCATTCGATCATACTCAACCTCGATCTTTCTGCCACTGTCATGTTCGTGTGTGTCCATTCGATCGTACTCAACCTCGATCTTTCTGCCACTGTCATGTTCGTGTGTGTCCATTCGATCGTACTCAACCTCGATCGTTCGGCCACTTATAATACGAGGTTTGGGGAATTTTTTAGTGAAAGGAAGTTTGTTCTCACTAGAGATGTCATCAAGAATGTAAAGCCAATTTATTCAATGTAAAGGAGAGGTCACCCAGTAGCTGTTTACCCATCTGGACTCTAGAGCACTAGTGCTGGGACACCCAAACCCCCTTTTTATTATGCTTTTCCACACATGTGCTCCGGTGGATACTAGAGGGGGGTCTCCATCAGACAAACTTCTACCAAAAAGCTAGTAAGTTTAGCACCTTTACAAAGTGACTACATTCATGCTGTTGTCATTTGTAACTGGCCAACCAAAAATATTGTCCCTCACTTTCAAGCAATGTTTGACATTTCCTATTTTTGCCCTCAATAGATTGTGGTGCTAAATCTTCCTTTTGTACATTCTCATAGGGGAGCGAAAACTCGGGACGTCTGAGGAAACCACAAAACCCACACCTCCCAAAGAAGGGGAAAGACCAGAAGCAGAGGAGGAGGAGGAGGAAGGAGAGATCATAGAAATTGGAGAACTTGTCACCACAACAGGTGAGTGTGGGAGAACACAGCTACTGGTAAGCTAATCAATGTATGCCTGCCTCATTTCCAAGAGACATTTTTTTTTTGGTTGTTTTTAGGTGACGTGGATGTTGTGGAAGAAGAATCGCACTTTACCACAGAAAGTGCCCACGTACTCATCGGGGAGATAATGGTCTGCAATCGAGATCTAGATGACATAAAGCAAAACATCAATGATGTTCAACAAAAATTGAAGAACATCATTGATGTTTTAGGTAAAATCTGAAAACGCACCAAGTAATTACCACACATTTGTGGCTGTTTGTGACCACATTTGCAACTTAAGAACTGTGTGAAATTTGGAACATGCACACATTGTGTCCACATGTGCTAGCTCCCATCATGGTGGATGAATAACAACGTTTTTTGGGGGGTGCAACCACTTTACTAACTACTAAAGTGGTTGTGGTGAAGGGGTTGCACCCCCAAAAAACGTCCATTGATCCCCATGATGGAAAATGGCACTTTTGAACATTCTAGGCATGTGTTTTACCATCTAATGTCCATTTTCAGACCCAGATTGTGTGCATGTTCTAAATTTCCAGTTTCCAGGGGTGACCCCCATGTGATGAAGGCAAGATCAAACACACTTTGAACATATAGTCATGTCTGATCTTGTCTTCACTTTAGAAAGTTGAACTTTGCAAGTTCCTATGTTCTGTTTTGCTCCATGCCTGGTTTTAACAAATGCGTAATGTTTGGAAACAATGTTGTAAAGAACCAAGATCTTGTCAGTTTTGCCAAGAAGTTTGTAAACGCACTTGTGAATGTGTTGCAAGTAAACTTTTTTAATTTTCTAAATGTGTGGCTTCCTTATTGAAAAACACAAAAGCATTATGTATGTCAAATGTAAAGGATTTGGGGGGCAATGGGTGTTATTTACTAAAGGCAAGTCCAGTTTGCACTGCAAGTGTATTTTCCAGGGCACTTTTGCACTGCACTTGTAGAGCATAGTGGATTTGACTTATGTAAATTACACCCACAGTGCTTTGTACGAAAACACGTAGCACACCATTTTTGGGAATACACACATGTCTGACCTGGTGATGAAAAGAAGTATTTTGGGTGTCAGTTATGCACTACAAACCTTCTCTAGACAAAAGATTAGATATCACACACACAACATGAGAAGATTATTTTTGGGAAGAAGAGACTGTTACCTCCTTTTGGCCAGAAAGTGCATTCCCACTGTTGAAGCTAAAGGGCAAAAATGTATATCTCAAATAAGCTAGAATATGGAAATGACAAGAAATCATAGGTTTGGTTAAAAAATATATTTATTAAAAAATGCCTCTCACACATCGTCAGGCAGAGCAATGGCCCCCTACCCACAAAGTACTCCATATATTGCTCGCGGACCTCGCGGGCATTTAGAGGGGGCAAGCCTGGACGTGCCGCTCGAAGGGCTGTGAGGTCGGCATTGGAAGGGCCCACCACATCTGGGCCAACGGTCACCACATAGTTGCTGTTGTGTCTTTTCAAAAAGTTGTGCAATATGCAACAGGCAAGAACTATGTGGTTCAGTTTGTGTTCTCCACCACTCTGCGGGATCTCGACAGCCTGTAATTGTAGACCCTCTGGTCTGGGGTGAGGGTCCTCATCGGGAAGGGCCTCATCAGATGGGGAGTCAACGCAAATGCTTCATCTGCGACAAAGACGAAGGGGAGTCCTTCAGCATTCTCCTCTGGAGGTGGCAAGCACAGACTGCCACTTTGGAGACGCCAGTAGAACTCCGTGTGCGCAATGGCACCACCATCCGAGATCCGGCCGTTCATCCCCACGTCCACATACAAAAAATCGTATGTCGCCGACACCACCGCCAACATGGGAGGCCACAGTCTGCCATTCCTGTGGCGTGGAAGGGAACTGTGGAGTGAAACAAGAAAAAAAAATTAGTCACTTTGCACATAAACATTGCAAGCAGATTAGACACTAAACATCTTGGAACAAGATCAGACTTTTACATTTTAAGCTGGAAAGTATTTGCAACGCAAAGTAGAGGGTCCCCCTAGCAGATTACTCACCCCCCATCAATCCCCCCACTTCTGATGGGCCTTTGACAATAACTAGGGGTTTGGGGGGGGGGGGGGTTGGACAGGTAACCCTCTGCACTTCATTGATTGCCAAATGGCTCAAGAATGTGTGCTAGTTTGGCCAGACCCTCCTTACTTAACACTATTGGCAGCCCACAGGAAAGATAAAAGAACATTCCAAATCCCCACCCCCAAAAAAAAAGAAACGCACATTTTGACATTCTGAAATTACTTAGCAAGCTAATAGGAGGGAAAGAACACAAAAAAAGAGGAAATGGAAAGTATGGAGCCAGCCCCTTGCACTACATGCACTAAAGATGCCCACTATAAAGAGGTAGGTATATAGTGTGTATTGACCTTGGGAAATCCAGCAGATAGAGGATTGGTACCATCTGACAGAGCAGTTGGGGGAGGGGGTTCCTAATGAGTTTGGCACCCCCCCCCCACCAACAAAAAGGGAAAAAAAGGGGCTCTACATGAAGTAAAACACACAGCAAACATCATGTTTTAGGGGGTGTTTGGGGGAAAACAATACTATGCAGCAGACAAAATACATTGCTTAAGTGACTAGGCCATAGGTGTCTATTGGGGCAGAAGAGCATGCTGGGGAGGTAAGTGAAGGCAAAAATGCATGAAGGACAACAGGGGCACAGCATATTAGAGCATATTGCAATCATGGTAATTAGGGAAGGAGGTCAAAAATACAAGACATTAGCAAACAGAGCATACATAGAATGGAATAGTAAAGTAGAAATGTTACCTTAATATAGTCCTCCTGCAGGACCTGGATGATGGCAGAACAGGTCTCTGGAATAATGATTCCCAGGGCCTGGGGAGAGATACCTGAGGAGAACTTCAAATCCTGAAGGCTTCTCCCTGTCGCCAAGTACCTCAACGTAGCAACAAGCCTCTGCTCCGGAGTGATGGCTTGTCTCATGCAGGTATCCTGCCGGCTGATAAAAGGGGTCAGCAAAGCCAAAAGACGGTGAAAAATGGGGTCCGTCATCCGGAGAAAGTTCCTGAAATCATCAGGATTATTCTCCCGGATCTCAGGAAGCAAAGGAATGTGCGAGAACTGATCACGCTGAAGCAACCAATTCTTGATCCACATACTCCTCGTCACTCTGTTCATGGACGGGTCTAGGCTCAAAGCTAAAGCCCGACACCAATTCCACGTACAGCACGAACTCGGCGACGAGTACGTACGGGAAACATCGCTCACAAACGGTCGGCTGGTCAGAACGGACAAACAGAAAGCACCGATAGACAGCAAGGCCTGAAAGAACGAAATGAATACCAGAAACGAGCAGACAATAAGCAGTGAAAATCAAAGCGTCCTATATCAAGATATAGGCCGCAATGACCAACAAATGCGAACTGACTACACGCACTAATAAACAGATACGCACGACAAGCACAAACTGAAGAGCAGTAACGATCTGAGTGACAAAACTGAGAAGCGTGAATCGTAAGTCCCCAAACTTCAACTAACTCGCGATAAACACGGGATCAGCAGAAGGAGCCCAACGGGTGCAGGACGTGGTGCTGAACTTCCCTTTTCTAGTCTCGTGGAAGACGACTTACGTCACGACGTTCTTGAAGACCGGAAATTCCGACAACGTTGTCCGACCGTGTGTACGCAACACCAACATCGGACAAAGTACGACGGACAGGATCCGACGGAACTGGTCCTCGGATAATCCGAGCGTGTGTATGGGGCATAAGAGTTAATATGGGAAAAAGGTGTCTCCACTGATGCTTTATCACCAGTCCATGTTTCCCTAACAACCCAAAATTTTCAAAATCCAATTGTCATTGGGATAGAAGGTGAGGTGAAATCTTCTGAACAGGGGCACAGACAGCAAAACAAATGTTACAGGGGACATAACCCTTCTCTATTTTATCTAAAAAACGTAAAAATAGATTTTTTTGGCTGGAGCTACACTTGTGTACACAAATGTACCTGTTCCGACTTACAAACAGATTCAACTTAAGAACAAACCTACAGTCCCTATCTTGTTTGTAACCCGGGGACCCCCTGTATAATTAGTTAATTCTTTTGAGTATAGCTCAGTAAAATCTTGATGTTGAGATGGCAACACAAGTGACAAGCATTTTTGTAGTTATTGTTTTCTAAGTAAAACTGTGGCCTGTGCTTCCACTGATACTGTTGTGAGTGCAGAACTGTGACTAACCCCAGAACCACTTAAGGTATCAGGGCATTCAATTCAGAGCGCAAAGCAGCAACAACTTTGACGTACATGAACCCCTGTATAGCAGGTGGTAGTATATTTCGTTTAAACACATTTGTATACTTTATCTAGTTTAGCCAATGGTTCAAAAAGGTACACCTAGAAACGTAAGGGCATATTCCCAAAATTCATACTGCCCGAAAAGTCATACAATGCAGTAGCAGAATGCATCCAAGATTAAAATGTAATGCCCTAGCAGTAGGCAATACACTTGCACTTATTTGCCAAGAGATATATCATGAGGCAGAATTTATACAGTACAACATACAGTACTAAAAAAATATGATTTTAAGGCTCCCCTCTCCACCTGGTGTAAATCATTGGTAATGCAGCTTTTTATGTGTTGGAGAAGGCTATGTCACAGAGCAGTAATATGATAACATGTAGACTTATTCTGAAGAACAATGGAATGAGCAATGATAATGTGCAAAGTGTGCTATGCCATTGCATATGCATTAGCCAGAACAAAGAAAGATGTCTTTTTGTTGTGAGACACTTGCACTTTGCTTGTTGGCCTTTGCCTAATTGGATAGAAACGACCAATAGAAACGTAAGTCTACTTTTAAATATATTAAATAGTTAAATAGTAGGTGAGGTTGAAAAAAGACACAAGTCCATCAAGTCCAACCCATGTGTGTGATTATATAAATTCATATATTCATGGTGCATAACCAGTAATACAAAAAACAAATTTAATATTTGCTTTTCTCCAAGAGATACTGTATTCACTATCAATGTAGATAGCTCCATATACTGTACATCTTAAGTTCACCATTGATACAATATCAATTAAAGGTCCTCATATCAATTATGAAGTAGCAAGATAGCTTTCAACCTTTTCTTAAGGATTAATGAAATGAATATTGTTAAATCAAATGGTCAGTATCAACGTATTGCAAAATTAGTAGGATAGTAGTAAAGCTGGCCCACATGGGTCTTTGGGTTGTTTCAGTAGGAGAATGTACTGTAACTGCATTACCTACAGGAAGAAAAGGAAAATAAAAATGTAAAGAAAAAAAAGGGAGGGAGGGGGTTGTTAGTGAAGAGACCATAGGTCCTATGGATCTTTAGGGGGCATGAAGAGAAGGGTAGGGAAGAGTTATTGCAGAAAAGAAGGAAACGATCAATCATCATTCCAGAGGGTAGGCCTGTTCTCTACTCCATATTCCATATTATAAACGAAATTTCTCCTGTTTATCCATTAAAAAGCCAATTTTTTTTAATTTTTTTGCGGGAGATTCCATCTATTTGTCAGGCTATAACCCCAAAACGTTTTCTATCAAAATGATTATACCTTACTCCCTCTTTCTTTCCACCCCTTCCCCTTCTGCACAATCATGGTCCAATATAATACTAATATATGTTTTGGAATTGTACATATATTTTTTTTTAGTGTATTGTGATGCATTATGTATTTTTGTTTTTGGAATACTTGTTTTTACTACATTATACATGTTGTTTACTAGCTTTGATCTATTTTCAATTATTTCATTAAAGGAATCCTGAAGAAGCCTCAAGATAGGCGAAACGCATTGATCTTGACCACCTTTATGTAATTTTACGGTCATTCTCATTGGGCACTCAACCAGTGGGATGTGCAGTTACCGATATGTTTTTATGAATATATCAATTTGCTGATATAAGAAATGCATGTTTTTAACCGATTTTAATATATTTTCTGTTCTTGTTTTGTGGGCATAGTAAATATCCCCATTTTCTCATGAACTTTCCCTATCTTAGGGTACATAAGGAAATCTCTATAATTACCAATCATTTTTTTATTGATCATAATGCCGCAAAAATCACTGTTAAGGTTGCTAAGACTTATGCAGCCACATGGTAACCCAAGACTTGTTTTCCAGAACTGGAACCTGTAGGCACACAAAGCAGCACCCCTTGCCAAGGATAACTACCTTTACACAAAATAAATTATATATATATATATATATATATATATTTTTTTTTTTTTTTTTTTAGGTCCTGGTCTGGATTTGCAAATTGTCACAATGTGTAAATATAGGGGATACCTGTATTTTCTACTGATGATGGCTAAATAATAGCTAGTGCGCTGAATGCTAAATCTAGCCATTCAGCCTCTGCAGCAACTGAGATTGCATAAATCTAATGTATCTCAGATGTAAGCTCTTAGACAAGAGAAAGCAAAATTGTCACACAGATAAAATAAGTTCATGTTAGAATATTAAGCAGAGGTGAGCAGCAAATCAATCAGATTTGACATGAGCTGATTTGTAGCCTGAGGAGATATGTGAATATTGGAGGATCCATTGATAATTAATTAACCATTTTGTTTATAAGGCGCTCCCCAGGGATACGGACAGATACCTCCATGACTAAGAGAAGTATGGAGGAAAATATAGAAGGAAGGGATACAAGAGAGACCTCTTTATGGTTTTGTATTTTGAGGAATTATTTGAGGACCCTGAGTAAAACCAGAGTAACCCCTTCCTGTCTGCAATCTATAAACCTGCATGATGCTCTGTGCTGAAGGTTTCTATTTTCTCTTTTTGACAGGTAATAGCTGGAACTGTGTGGCTGCTAGCTCCAAAACTCTGCTGTCACTGACAGCTCTGGTCCCGCTAACAATAAGGAACCAAGCAGAGCAGTTCCCAATCATGTGATTGTCATGTCAGCTATGACACAGTGATGATCAGATACGGGCTGGAGGCCTCATTCACAAAATAATCAATTTAACACTTTTATTGTCAAATACAATTACAACTTTAAAAAGTAATAAATACATGTTTTTACATGTTTGTTCATTTATCAAATGTATAAAATCCTCCTTTTTGGTTTAAAAATATATTTAAAAAAATGCAATTCTGCAAATTAGTCATGGAGTTTTAACCAACACAAACTGGTGGTGGTAAATTTGACCTGTATATCTAGGCTTAGTCTTAGTTAATGTACTTATCTGTAGTTACATCTGTCAGGTTTCTTAAAATCACTGAGGGTCAGCATCCGATATTTACATTTGCTAATGAATTTTTCTGTCTCCATGCAGATCTTGGTTGCTTTCAAAGATGAATTAAGGATCCAAGCACCATGAAACCTAAAGGAAAGAGATCTCCGTATTCTGCTTTACCTAGAAATGAAGAAAAAAAAATGTTGCAAGTCTAGGTGCCCCAAAAAAGTGAGTGTTATTTGAAATCATAGAGCTTAAAGGGGAGGGCCAGCCGGGAAAAAAATAAATTAAAAGTCAGCAGCTACAAACACTGTAGCTGCTGACTTTTAATAAGCAGACTTACCTGTCTTGGGTGCCTGCGATGTCGGCCGCCCGAGACCGATCTCCCTCGGGTCTCGGTTCCCGGCGCCGCCATTCCACCTAAGGGAAAAAGGCAGCGTAGCCTTGCTGGCTTCACTGCCCGTTTCCTACTGCGCATGCACGAGTCTCGCATCGCTTTGTGAATGGGGAACGCGATGTGTTGTGGGACACACAGTTCCCATAACACACCGCGCCCTATTCACTAGAAGACGGCGCTAGGAGCAGAAGACAGAACAGCTCCGCGGAACAGAAAGAGGCAGATTAGGACGATCTGCCTAGCAACAGCCATTTCTGGTAAGTAAAATCCAGACCTGAAGGGCCTGGTATGGATTTTGAGGGGGACCCCCACGCCATTTTTTTCCTTAATCTATTTTTTTTCGTAATGCTAACATGACCTGTGTGCAAATGTCCTTAAAATAAACCATAGAAGTGAACCAGCGTAAAAAAAGTCAAGTTGAGAGGTGCGCCAGTTCAACTTATGCAAATGCATTTACGTGGCTTGACATTTACTAAGATTTTGCTGGCGCAGTGAACCAAAGCACTTGAACACGCGCAAATGCCGATTGCGCATGCGCAGTGCATAAATTGACCTTGCGCAGTTCTAAGTGTACTTGCAGGCGCAGCAGGCTTGTTCAGAGAAAGTGACTTTCTCATTCTATTTTGGGCATATTTGTTACTTGGACAGTTATAACTGTACTTCCTCACATCCCCCCCATAATGTTGGCACTTCCACCTACTTTCAATTCTGAGTTGAATAGTGTGTGCGCCATGTCTATAGCGGTGCACCGATCGCCGCCTCCAGTGCGCTGGCAAGATAATAGTAAATGGGGAATTGTGCTGTTACAGGCGCAAATGTTTTGTAAATACAAAAACGGCGTTGCGCATTGCTGTGCGCGGCAACTCATGGCGCAAACCGTTCGTAAATCAGCCACAAAGTGTTGGCTCTGTTTGGAACATGTGTTTTATTCATCCTCACCTGGTTGCCGACTTTATCTACATGGAAGGACTTTTGTTCTGCCGTGGAGACCGCAGGTCAGGCACGGTGAGTGGAAACACAGAGCTCCTGCCAGCTCTGATTGCATGATTGGGTTACAGTGCCATTATCTTGCAAGTGAGTTCTAATTGTATATCCTGCATATTCCAAAGACATATTGCAAGTTTTATTTTCCTTTTGCGCATGTCTTTTTTAGTCCAAATGAATGGAGCCCCTTGTTTTTATTTCTACCGAATATAATGATAAACTTAATGTGGACATTATCTACCCAATTGGCACTCTTACCTCTCCAAGCACATAATTCCATGAACTGTTAATTTGTTCCTGCATGTCAGAGAGCAGCCTATGAAAATATTTATACAATAAATTTATAACCAATTGCTACAAAAGGCAATCTGGTGGTCCTTATATCCACTACTGTATGAAGGTTGTATTGCTGTCTGCATCTTCCCTTATCTACTTTCCTGATGACAGTGCAGGAAGAGATGTCTCAAAGGGGACAAAGGCAGAAAAAATATAGGGGGTCCACCCCTTTCCCACTCTGATCCTACATTTTTTTTTCTTTTTTGTCCCTGTTGGAAAAAAAATCTCTTTTCCTTCTGTAACTATAGCCAAAGTGTGCTTGTTTGGGTACAGAAGGGTCCATGACTATAAATGCAATCTGCTGTCTGGCGAGTCTGAGGGAGGACAACAGACAGAAGCAGTTTCTAGACAATTTATGTGAAGTGTAGATTAGCAAATATCAGAGTGTACCATGCAGAGTATAAACCATTTTAACAGGAGCAACCCTTAAAAAAGCTTTCAGGTCTTGGGGAGCTCTGACTTAAAAAAAAAATATTATATCTTCAATTCACAAGACATGGACAGCAAGGTGGGCATGTTATAAAATAATAAGGAATGTATCGTAATTAGGGTATTTGACATTTTTTTTTATTTATTACAATGAAATGAAACAAGATCTCGCAATTGGCAGAAAAAGGAACTTAGACTGTGAAAATTGTAATGTAGTGTCCCTTATACTTGTAACCTACTAAAAGCTCTGTTACATTAGTGGTGAAGGATCCCTTTTAGATTAGTGAGTAGTGAAGAAGAGAATGATTACACTGGTGGTCAATGGAAAGAATACCACCTTTACAGATATCTTAAAGCGCGAAGGTTTTTCACCTTAATGCATTCTCTGTATTACATACATTCTTCAGTATGCAGCTCCCCACCTCCCGCCAACCCCTTTTGTACTTGCAGGAGCCCAATCTCGATCCAGCAATGTATGCGGGAGCAGAGGCTCTCTCTTCGCTTTCTCCTTGTTGGCTTAGATACAGTAGAGAGAGCCAGGGGCAGGGCTGATCGCCACTTTGCCTGTCTCATGGACACACAGAGCAGGGTTCAGGAAGGATACTAGTAAAAATTTTATGAAAAGCAAGTTTTGCCAATTTTATTATCCCTTCTAATATGTGAAGTTGAACTCTAGCTTTCTGCACCAGTCACAGCATATTGAAGTGAAGAGGCAGAGCATAGTGGAAGTGGGGTGGGGGTTTGTACAAATAAATGTCCTAGCGCGGTTGCCATCACATTTTGGGAATAGGGTTCTTTCCTTGTCATTGGCTTCCTTAGATTAGATTGGATTAGCTGAATGCAGATGTAAATTGCCCAAAAGACCTATTGTAGGCACAGATTTCAGATACTGAATATAGATACTGTATATAGTAAGCTCCTTGCCTCACATCTTAGCGTTCATAAATTTAGTGCATCTTGCTTTACGGCCAATTGTAAAACTTGCGCAATGCAGACATCTTTAAATCTGTTAAGTGCAATTGAATATAGGCATTTTACAAATAATTAATATCTCCATATTGGCATTGCAGAGCCAACAGACACATACACTTCATTACATTGCATAACATACAACAGTGACAACTCTCTTCTCCCGCTGTGTAATGAATGAACTGGCAGAGCACCAGACGTCCAGGTGACATTGTCGGCACAGTTGGCACAGCACCCAGATTCTAAACACGGCGTGTTTGTGTACAGAAAGGCACAGCTTGTCTTAACCTCTTCCTATGATAGATGTATGTATATATATATATATATATATATATATATATATATATACACACACACACACACACTAGACTAGAACATTGATCAGGGTGGTAAATACTTTATTATGAATGGATTAGAATTTTTATAAGAAGTGCACAATGTACTGTTAAATGCAGGCTCATTCACTAACCTACTATACAAATATCTAGTTTTGACTAATGAGGGATGACTTGGCAATATTAATTTATTAATTTAGTAGTGTCCTAAAATATAATGACAGTGTGATGCAATTGGTTTAATGAGGAGGATTGAGGGGACTGAGGTGATTCAGTGCCTGATAAGATGAGCCGGGTTTCTGGGGACGATTAGGTTATAAAAGGGTTTAGGTATAATTTATAGTTAAGGTTTCAGCTGAAATCCTAGGTAGATAGAAAAACCAATAATTAATCTGGATATATGTTCATTACAAAATCATTAAAGATGAAATCTTGCTTCCTTTTTTGTATGTGTCTTCTGTTCAGTGATGCTTTGCTTCAGTGTGCATGTGCTTACAAATAAAAGATTACGGGTGAGGAGCAGAGTAAACAGATGGCTCATCAGAGTGCTGCTGCTCTTTCCTTATCCAATTGGCAAGCTGGGGGTGTGTCCCTGACCCAGCTCTGCTGCAGTAGAGGTTGAAGACCTGGCTGTGCTATCTGGCAGTAGTGTAGATAATTCTAATAAAACATTTATTTAGTTTTTGTTGGTGTCCTGTTGGGAATATTTCACTTTTACTGTCTGTCTTGGACAACTGGATATAGGTGGAACATATAGTGAGGGGAAAAAAGTATTTGATCCCCTGCTGAGTTTGTACATTTGCCCACTGACAAAGAAATGATCACTCTATAATTTTAATGGAAGGTTTACTTTAACAGTGAGAGACAGAATAACAACAAAAATATCCAGAAGAAACGCATTTGGAAAAAAAGTTATAAATTGATTTGCATTTTAATGAGTGAAATAAGTATTTGATCCCCTATCAGTCAGCAAGATTTCTGGCTCCCAGGTGTCTTCGATACAGGTAACGAGCTGAGATTAGGATCACTCTCTTAAAGGGAGTGCTCCTAATCTCAGTTTGTTGCCTGTATAAAAGACAACTGTCCACAGAAGGAATCAATTAATCAATCAGATTCCAATCTCTACACCATGGCCAAGACTAAAGAGCTGTCCAAGGATGTCAGGGACAAGATTGTAGACCTACACAAGGCTGGAATGGGCTACAAGACCATCACCAAGCAGCTTGATGAAAGGATGACAACAGTTGGTGTGATTATTCTCAAATGGAAGAAACACAAAATAACTGTCAATTTCCCTGTGTCTGTGGCTCCATGCAAGATCTCACCTTGTGGAGTTTGAATGATCATGAGAACGGTGAGGATTCTGTACAGAACTACACGGGAGAATCTTGTCAATGATCTCAAGGCAGCTGGGACCATATTCGCCAAGAAAACAATTGGTAGCACTACGCTGTGAAGGATTGAAATCCTGCAGCACCTGCAAGGTCCTCCTGCTCAAGAAAGCACATGTAAAGACCCGTCTGAAGTTTGCTAATGAACATCTGAATAATTCAGAGGAGAACTGGGTAAAAATGTTGTGGTCAGATGAGACCAAAATCCATCAACCCAACTCGCCGTGTTTGGACGAGGAGGAGGGAAGCTGCCTCTGACCCCAAAAACACCATCCCCCACCGTTAAATATGGAGGTGGAAACATTATGCTTTGGGGGTGTTTTTCTGCTAAGGGGACAGGACAACTTCACTGTATCAAAGGGACAATGGATGGGGCCATGTACCGTCAAATCTTGGGTGAGAACCTCCTTCCCTCAGCTAGGGCGTTTAAAATGGGTCGTGGATGGGTCTTTCAGCATGACAATGACCCAAAACACATGGCCAAGGCAACAAAGGAGCGGCTCAAGAAGAAGCACATTAAGGTCCTGAAGTGACCTAGCCAGTCTCCAGACATTAATCCCATCGAAAATATGTGGAGGGAGCTGAAGGTTCGAGCTACCAAACTTCAGCCTCAAAACCATAATTACTTGGAGAGGATCTGCAAAGAGGAGTGGGACAAAATCCCTCCTGAGATGTGTGCAAACCTGGTGGCCAACTACAAGAAAAAAGTCTGACCTCTCACTGAACTGTAACTCAATTTATAACTTTTTTGAAATGCGTTTTTTCTGGATATTTTTGTTATTCTGTCTCTCACTGGTAAAATAAACCTACCATTAAAATTATAGAGTGATCATTTCTTTGTCAGTTGGCAAACGTACAAAATCAGCAGGGGATCAAATACTTTTTTCCCTCACTGTAGTGAGGGAACTCTCCTTATAGGCTGTTGCCACTGGAACAGGTGTCCCCATTGGAACAGTTGTAACGCCATTGGAAGATTTCTACTGCTACCTGCCAGTTCAGTGACAAATGTCGAGTTTTGGATGACCTGTCTGGTCATCAGATAGAAGTAAATAAGATAAGTTGAACCATTTAGGGAAAATTGTTTCAGATATTTATTCTTCACCAGGCATCCTGGCACTGGCTTCACATTGCTGCATTTATATATTAGTCAGGCAGTAATAACACCCATGTTATGAAAGACACTCTGTCTGTTCGTGCCGGTCCTCGGAGTACACGATGCACCCGCTGGGACTTGCAGCCAGCAGACCCCAATCTCCCAGAAATCTCATTAGTTTGCTGAGCAATCCTTTACCGTAATGAAAACAATAGCTTGCAGTAAGTACTAAATCAATCCTAATTCCATTCATTTTTTGCATAACTCACATCTTGGTCTTTATTTCTCTCTTGCATAAATTAACCCATTTATTTACAAGGAATGGTTATAGAATAGTTAACGGCTTCAGATTTCTAGTAATAACTGTTGCGGCTGTAAGCATCATTTGTTGATAGATGATGGTCATTTGCAGTATATGAATTTGACAGGAATGAGCATTGATCTGTATGTCTTTGGGTACCCTCAGACCTTACCCGACATCCTAATCTGACAGATATCAGGTTTAATAACTTGTTACCTTGAGATAAGGGATCGGTGTGCAAAGCTTTTGTCTACTACTAGGTAATAAACAAACCTGCCAATGGTTGACCGGAATCAAATTTTATAAAACAGTTTGCGCAGCGCTTTACAACATGGATGCAGACAGTACAGTTACAATACAAATCAATACAGGAGGGATCAGAGGGCCCTGCTCGTTAGAGCTTACAATCTAGAAGGGAGGGTCAAGTGGAACAAAAGGTAATAACCGTGGGGGATGAGCTGATGGAGAAAATGAAAATACAGTTGTTAGGTGTGGAAGGGATAGGCTTCTCTGAAGAAAAGGGTTTTCAGGGATCATCTAAAAGCTAATAGCGTAGGAGATAATCAGACAGATTGGGGTAAGGTGTTCCATAGGATTGGAGAGTCTCTGTAAGTCCTGGAGGCGAACATGGGAGGAGGTGATGAGGGAGCTAGAGAGCAGGAGGTCTTGAGAGGAACGAAGAGAACGATTAGGTTGGTATTTGGAGACTAGGCTAGTGATGTAGCTGGGGGCTAAGTTTTTTATTTTTTTTATTTAAGGCTTTCTTTCCATTTTCATCTGGTGATCTGGCCAGTAAATCTGTTGTCTGTAAATGTAGCAGTTATAGAGTTAAAGCGGAAGTTCCACCCTAAAATGGAACTTCCGCTTATCGGGTATAATACAGGTATCTGCACCCACTTCCGGGACGAGATAGCCGGAGCTGTCCCGCCCATAT
Source organism: Lithobates sylvaticus (assembly GCA_028564925.1). Classification (NCBI taxonomy): domain Eukaryota; kingdom Metazoa; phylum Chordata; class Amphibia; order Anura; family Ranidae; genus Lithobates; species Lithobates sylvaticus. The sequence goes on from CM053033.1 coordinate 160,141,990, forward strand.
CTGAAGATGCCCCGTTGTGTCTTGGGAAACACAGTTCCCAGGACACAACGGGGACCAATAGAGACGCGCAGCGCGACTCACGCATGCACAGTAGGGAACCGGGCAGTGAAGCCGTTGCGTCTTCACTTCCTGATTCCCTGACAGAGGATAGCGGCGGGGCAGCCGAGAGACGAGCGGTCGCTCGTCATGCTTTGCCGACACCGCTGGAACCTGGAACAGGTAAGTGTCCATTTATTAAAAGTCAGCAGCTGCAGTATTTGTAGCTGCTGACTTTTAATATTTTTGGTGCGGGTGGACCACCTCTTTAAGACGAACCATTTACCCCTGACAGGGGTGCTTACAATGATCAGCTTTTATCTATTCATGTAAAACCTTTATCCCAAAAGAAAAATAAACGATTGCTGTAACTGATTGTGTAACGGCAGTGTAAACTAGAATTTGGCTTCAATTTGTTAGTGTATCTAAATCAGCTAGTACATCTAACACAGTTCTCCCATCAGATTAAGAATACTGCTGTCCTTTTCTGTTAAAAAAAAGGAATACTGCTGTCCAAAGGTACCCCTGTGTACTCTTTCATCCAGAGTGGAGGCCACTATTTTGGAGGGGGGGGGGTGGCACAAACTAACACCAACACCCCCCCCCTGTGGGAGATGGATGGCGTCAGTAACAATCCACCCCCCGGATGGACAGGAAATGGAAGCCATGGATTCACTGATAATGTGTCATTTGAGAAAACTGCCTTACCTTAGGGCGAGCACACAGGGAGACATTCTCCTCCCGGCCACACAGAAACAGGAAGTGTGTTCTGAGGCAAGCTTGGCCAGGGAGTTGTATTTATTCACTATTGTCAAACATGTGGGTGTGCTCGGGGCGCAGTGCCCACCCTTTTTTGAAGGATATTAGAGCCTCAGGCTCTAATCACATGCTTCAAAAAAAAAAACCATTGGAATCCATGTGTTCGGTGGCCCGCATGTATATTAGGGGGCCGGATGCATAAATGGGAGGGTGCCCCTTATGGAGCGGCCGCCACTGGTGCGGGCACTTTAATACAGGTGTGGAGGTATGTTATTGGCCAGATCACCAGGTGAAAACTGAGAGAAAAGCCTAAAAAAAAATAAAACTAAGAAATGTAATGTTTGGTAAACTGCAATGCATTACATTTTTGGTTTTGAGTTTAAAGTGTTACTAAACCTACAACAATCCTCCGCATTATATAAAAAGACTGTTTAATCCTGTCTTCTCTGATCCTTCCCTTTTTCCACTGTTCCCAATCTATCTGCTGATAGAACAGAGGCTAGACAAGCTGCACATGCTCGGTTTGGTGTGTATTGCTAGAGGTTTTTTTTTCTTCTTGAGAGAGTGCATGTGAAAATGCTTTGTTGTCCAAGCCACTGGCTTCAGTTCTAATGAGTGTCAGGAAAATACCCCAGCATTTATATCCAAAAGATAACACCAACAAGTTGGTTTTATTAACATGGATAGGTATATGTTAATTTCTAAGGGCAGATGGTTCCAAAATGTTCATACCTCCCATCCTGTTCTTAGACAATCTTCCTTTCCATGGAGATTAAGATCAAAGTGTTGGTGCTACCTGTTTGGATATAAATGCTGGGGTATTTTCCAGACACTCAATATAACTGAAAGATAAAAGTATTCTTATTTTTGCATAGGTACATTGGTCTAGCATGGACCAATGTAAGTTTGCACATTCCATACCTGCCCGATCCTCGTGGAAGCTGGAGGTCACTGGCACAACTACTACAGTGATCACCTCTAGGTCCCGGGTCCCATGCCAAGTAGCTACTCTGCTGCATCGTGGGTACCATTCAGTGAACTCTTTGCATTTTCTCTAAGAATTGACTGGATGGAGTGGACAGGTGGGGTGCTTAGGTCACAATCTCTACCTCAACCAATCAGAGAATGCTTTGCATTCACTTAAAAAATGCTGAGCGAGCGAGCGACCGCCTGTGTTTTACTAAGCAGCAGGTCGGCTGCTTGGCATGGAGCTCAGAATCTAGTACCGATCACTGTAGTAGTGGTGCCTTAACAGTGACTTCCAGCTTCCATGGGGATTGGCCAGGTATGGCATACTTATATTAGCCCAAGTTGAACCATGATGTTGATGAAGCTATGCAAAAATATCAGTACCTAAACTTCAGCTTCAAGAAGTGGTTTGGACAAACTACAAAAGGCCTTCAACAGAGTAATGCCGCGTACACACGAAGGGACTATCCCGCGGGATTATCCGCTGGACCGAAGTCCAACGGATAATCCCCTCGTGTGTGGGCGCCGGCGGACTTTTTGGCGCCAAAGTCCGGCGGACTTTTTGGCGCCAAAGTTTTAAGTTTGGTTTTAAAATTATCCGCTGGACTTGGCAGTCCGGCGGACAATCCCGCCGTTAGTAGGCAAGTCCGCGGGACTTTTGAAAATGAACGGACTTGCCCACACACGGAGCAGTCCGTTCATTTCGAACGTAACTTCAGGTACGTAGCTAGCGTAGGCAGTAAATGCCGGCGCGCTAGCTCCGTCCCCCCCAAATCCATGTCAGACCCTTATCCGAGCACGCAGCCTGGCAGGCCAGGAAAGGGGTGGGGACGAACGAGCGCCCCCCCCCCTCCTGAGCCGTACCAGGCCGCGTGCCCTCAACATGGGGGGTTGATGAGGACAAGGGCCTCTTCCCGACAACCCTGGCCGTTGGTTGTCGGGGTCTGCGGGCGATGAGCGGCAAGTCCGTTCATTTTCAAAAGTCCCGCGGACTTTGGCCGGCGGATTATCCGTCCGTGCGTGTGTGGGCAAGTCCGCACATGTGTGGGCAAGTCCACACGCTCGGAAAGTCCAGCGGACCCAGCTGGAAAGTCCGGCGGGATTGTCCGCTGGACTAGGTCTGCCGGCAAAAGTCCGCACGTGTGTACGCGGCATTAGTCCAGTTGAATGTGACTACTAGATTTTCCCCAATTAAATCTTTACATAATTCACATATTCTCAAAATGTAACCAAGAAAGTTTGGAGAATAAAACGATTGCACATAGGTGTGTTTTTTTTTTTTTGTGGTTTATCACAAAAAACTTGTTTGGTTAGAGTACATTGTTAGCATAACATTCAAATAAGATCAAGTTAGTTGGTAATGACACAGGTTAGCACAATGGCGGTCAATTAAGTTTAGAATAATGTTGCATTTGTTTATGTGAGCATTTTTGACACTCAGGCAATGCAAATATTATCCAGATTACCAAATGCAATTGTTTGGAATGTAAAAATAGTAAATATATACATAAGGGGTGAGTTGCCTGCTTGTAGACCAGCACAAGATCACCAAGGCTGTGGGAAACACAAGGCACTGGCCAACGTTCGTATTACGACCCATGTCATCACTTACTCTGCACTCAGGCCATTATATTCAAAGTTCCTGCATCATCCTGTTTTTAGTCCTGATAAGGGGGGGGGGGCGGGTGATGAGCCCCCAAAACGTGTTGGCTGTTACAAAATATATATATATTTTTTAAAGTTTGTACAAGCTGGTGTGGTGCTCCCATCCTTTCCAAACTTCTGGGGGTCCAGCAAGACCCCACAGTTGCTAGTGAGCAGCCTCCATCCATGTGGACTGGATTGTGGTCCTCAAGGACCACAATCCACCCCTCTCGTTAAAACGCATCTGCATAAGGTTCAGTGCTCCTACATCACAAAGTTCACTCACGCTGCAGGGAGACATAACCATTACAATCATAAAATGTAGTTCTCCACAAAGCAGCACATCATAGTTCAGTGACTTGCCACCATTTCACAAGCTCTCACTACAGTAGTTATTTAAAATGGGGAACCACCACGTGAATCCTAACATGCACAGCAGCAAGCAGCCTGTTCAAACTAAGTAGGCTGGCAATGCATCTTAACATCTCAGAAAATAGATTTTCTGGTTGGTATGTAGCACTGCGCTAGAAGGCATGTGCACATGCAGGGTGCATTGGCAGAACCATAGTAACCCAAGAAACCAGCCCAAGTAATATGTTGGCTGTGCATTTCTGCAACACAATAGTGTGAACTGAGCCAATCAGAAACTGCATTTATGTTGCTGTTTCAGTATCGGAAATATTTGAAGATGAACAAAGGATGGGAAGATGGCGAATGTATTGAATTTATTCTTCTCCTCAGTCTTCATGAGGGAATCGGAGGGGCTTCAGTAACCAAAACTGCAGTGTTTATCCTCATGACACATCACAGGAAGCACCTCCATGGTTAACAGAGAACAGAATTAAAATTAGACTTGGGAAACTTAACATTAATAAATCACCGGGACCAGATGGCCTGCACCCGAAGGTACTTGGGGAACTCGGTCAAGTAATTGCCAGACCATTGTTCCTAATTTTTACTGACTGGAATGGTACCAGCTGATTGGAGAAAAAGGGCCCAAAATACATTTACAGACCAGTTAGCCTAACATCAATAGTATGTAAACTCTTGGAGGGGATGATAAGGGACTATATACAAGATTTTAGTAATGAGAACGGTATCGTTAGCAGTAATCAGCATGGATTCATGAAGAATCAATCTTGCCAAACCAATCTATTAACCTTCTATGAGGAGGTGAGTTGCCAGCTAGATAAAGGAAGGACCATAGACATGGTGTATCTGGATTTTGCAAAAGCATTTGACACAGTTCCCCATAAACGTTTACTGTACAAAATAAGGTCCGTTGCCATGGACCATAGGGTGAGTACATGGATTGAAAACTGGCTACAAGGGCGAGTTCAGAGGGTGGTGATAAATGGGGAGTACTCGGTATGGTCAGGGGTGGGTAGTGGGGTCCCCCAGGGTTCTGTGCTGGGACCAATCCTATTTAATTTGTTCATAAACAACCTGGAGGATGGGGTAAACAGCTCACTCTCTGTATTTGCGGACGATACTAAGCTAAACAGGGCAATAACTTCTCCACAGGATGTGGAAACCTTGCAAAAAGACCTGAACAAATTAATGGGGTGGGCAACTACATGGCAAATGAGGTTCAATGTAGAAAAATTTAAAATAATACATTTGGGTGGCAAAAATATGAATGCAATCTATACACTGGGGGGGGGGGGGAACCTCTGGGGGAATCTAAGATGGAAAAGGACCTGGGGGTCCTAGTAGATGATAGCAGCAGCTTGGCATTGCATGCCATTGCTGAGCCTAACAAAGCAAACAGAATATTGCAGCTGCACGCATTACCCCGGTACTGCTTTTCTGGGCCGATGGACGGCTTTCTTGTGCTAACAGATGCAGCAAAAAAGCCGCTCGGCTGTTATTACAAGCAGCGGGAGGGGATGTCCCCCCCTCTCCCGCTGCCTTTCGTGGCTCGCCCAGGCTCTCCCTACCCCTGGGAGGCCTGAGTGACCAGCCGGCGTTCTGTCAAAATAACCAACTTTCCGAAATCCTCAACAACGTCACTTACTCTTACTCTCCAGCATCAGTAGTTGCAGATTTTGACGAGTTGGCTGTTTTGACACAACAACGGTAGCGTATACAGTACGGTACAGGACGATTTGGCTGTTTTGACAGAACAATGGCTAAAGAGGAAAAACTTGTAGCTGCCTTGGAGGGCCATGTTGTTGGTTACTAGTGGATGGACTTACAATGTCCTCTCCTTATATCGTGTACCGTAGTGTATAAGCTGCCGGTGTTGTGTCAAAACAGCAAACTCCCCGAAAACCTGCCATTACTGATGCTGGAGAGTAACCGGAAGTGACGTGGTTTTAGACTTTGAAGAGTTTCGGCTATTTTGACAGAACACCGGCACGTCCACTGGGCCGGGGACCCGAATGAAGCCGGAATCGTCTTTGATCGGGTCTCAGATCTAGTAACCCAGAAGCGATGTCATGACATCACTTCCTGTGTACAGAAGAGTTAAAGGCGCCAAATGTAAAAAAAATGACAGCATTCAAAACTGCCAAACTTGGCATTTTGAATGCTTTTAAGTGCAAAGGAGGGATTTGGGGTCTTATTGACCCCCGAACCCTCCATAAAGAGTACCTGTCACTGCCTATCAGAGTCCAATCACACAGGGGCAACACTACTTCCAGCGCGACATTTGGAGGCAACTTGGACATGACTTCAGTATGAATAACAGCTCGACTTGGAGGGACTTCAACACGACTTGGGGCGACTTACAACATGACTTTAAGTAGCCCCAGGCCAGGCGACTTTGGCCGTGGCCAATCAGAGAATAATCAGCTCTCGCGGGGGAACTCCACGCCAAATTTTAAATAAAAAAACGGCATGGGTTTCCCCTCCAGGAGCATACCATTTATCTTTTATCTTATCAGAATCAGGGAACCCCCTTTAATAAGGGGGCCCCCAGATCCCGGCCCCCCACCCTATGTGAATGAGTATGCCTACCCATTCACCTGGGGAAAAAAAGTGTCAAGAAAAAAAAAAACACAACACAGGTTTCTAAAGTAATTTATTAATCAGCTCCAGGGGTCGGGGGCCTTCTTCCGACTTCTCCGCTCCATTCGGCCTCTTCTCCCGGTGTCCGGCCTCTTCTCCCTGATTATTCTGTAAGAGAGGCGACACTGTTGCATCAATATAGATGGAGATCCGACTTGGAGGCGACTTCCATTAAAATCAATGGGTACAAGTCGGATTGAAGTAGTACAGGAACCTTTTCTGAAGTTGGAGCGACTTCAGTAGTGTGCATTAAGATGGCTCTCATTCAGTTACATTGATTTTTACATGTATCACGACTTGAAGCGACTAGGGGCGTCTTGAAGTCGGATCCAAAGTTGCCCCTGTGTGAATTTTTTTTTTAAAAGGACAGTGTAAAAATAAAACGAATAAGAAAAACAAAAATTTTATTTTTTTTAAAGCGCCACATCCCTCTGTGTGTGGCACAGAAGCCAACGCACACGTAAGTTGTGGCTGCAAATGTAAACAGTGTTTAAACCACACATGTGAGGTATCGCTGTGATAGCGAGAGCAATAATTCTAGCACAACTAGAACTCAAAACTGGTAACCTGTAGAAATATTTAAAGCATCGCCTTTGGAGATTTTTAAGTACCGTAGTTTGTGACCATTCCACAAGTGTGCGCAATTTTAAAGCATGACATGTTAGGTTTTTTTTTTTTTGAAAGGTGTTTATTTAGTTTTCATCAATACAAAAAGAATAAACAATATAGCATCCTACATGGAAAATATACATGGGTACCATATGAAAATATACACATTTCATGTCTTGTAGGCTGACCTGGTCAACTGAAATTTTTGAAAAGGGGGCAATACCACCCAATCCCCCCACAACCAAAGTAGTGGTGTTTGGGGAAAGGGTTAAGCATAAGTCGTACCGAGAAGGTACATTTTCAATGGACTAACTAAAACCAAAACATCAAAGTACATACAAAACATACACACATGTTAGGTATTTAACATAAAACCATCTTTCACATTATACAAAAAAATCAGGCTAACTTTTTTTTTTTTTTTTAGATCATGAAAGTGTATTTCTTTAAAAAACATTTCATTTGAAAGACCACTGCGTAAATACAGTGTGACAAATTTTTTTTTCAACGATCGCCATTTTATGCTCTAGGGTCTCTGCTACAAAAATATATATAATGTTTGGGGGTTCTAAGTAAATTCTCTTGCAAAAAATGGTTCTTGCAAATGTCATAAAAAGGCTTTGGCATGAAGGGGTCAAACAGGAATGTTTTCAAATATACAGTTGACTTTCTTTCAGTGATAATTATGTCAATGCTGCTGATGTATATACTGCAGTTCCTGGAGATTTTTCCATGCATAGTAGCTGGAAATAATGTTATCATTTTTTTTTCTTGTTTTATTGGCATCTTCCAGTTTTAAATGACCTTGACACTCAGCGTTTTTATTTAGACTCAAGGTTGCATTAAAAGTGCTGGAATAGTTCTGTACCTTTTTATTGTAAGACCCCTTTCCCACTGAGATGGTTTTCAGGCATTTTAGCGCTAGAAATAGCCTCTAAATGGCGACTGAAAACCGCCTCCCATTCATTTTAGTGTCTTTTTTTCACACTTGCGCGGTGGGCTTGCGGGATGTTAGGAAAAATCCTGCAAGCAGCATCTTTAGTGCGGTTTGGGGAAAGGGTTAAGCCCTGCCTATTGGAATGAATAGGCAGAGCTTCCAAAGCGTCTGAAAAGCGATTCGGAAGTGCCGCAACATGGGCGTTTTTAGCCCCTTCTTTGGGGTTAAAAGTGCCCCACTAGCAGCTGAAAAGCGCCGCTTAAACAGAGCTTAAGCGCCACTATTGCGCGAGTGGCCCCAGTGTGAAAAGGGTCTTAAGGTTTGAGTTCTACATTTGTGCGTTTAATTTTTTTTAAGGGTCCATGCACATAGGGTTTAAAAAACACTGCTCTCAGATGATCACGTAGGTCGGAGGACGTCCAGCAGAGGGAGGGGCTCGGTCTAGGAGAGGACGCCCAGACGGAAGAACGGAGACATGCGTCGAGTCAGAGACGCCACGCCACATGCGGAGGAAATAGACTCTCCAAGCAGAGCGCAATAGCCGGCTGACTTCAGCGTTCACTACGTGTGAATGACAGCTCAGGTCGTGGCATAAGCTGGAACGCGTCCCTGCACAGCCCCCTCCTCTCACCCACGCTGATCCTCCACAACGGACCCTGACCTCCTCACATCAGCTCCCGGAGCCTTGTTGCAACACCCCACTCAGACCCCCCATGCTGGGGCGGACCTTGGCGAAAGGAGGAAAAAAAAAAATACCAACACTGACGGAGTGGTAAGTCCCCTTATTTCAAGGGGTAATACCAACATATTGAATATCCATGGAAAGGGTAAGAAACACTCTACAAATATCTATTGTGAAGACGTGATGAAATAAGGGAAAAATATACTAAACTACAAACATAGCTATGAGGAATGAGCTACGAGGAAACTGTCTTTGATTGTTTGTTATGGCTATGTAGTTTATGGATAGTAGATTTGGCAAAGAATTACACCTGTACTGATCAGCAATGCTACTTCGTTATACGGGGAGTAATGTATGAGGAAACTCTGTGAGCCTGTTTAAGATAGACTGGACATTACAAGACATATGTATTTGAAAACACAGCAAGTGTTAACCTGAGCTCTCATAGTAACTAGCCTCTCTCTGACTGGGACGTCGACGTATAATTTATATACAGAGAAATATGTAGGTGAGGTCATGATGAGCCCTGCGAGTGAATGAAAGGCGTACAGTGGGAGTCCTACCTCTGAAACATAATTCATACCTTCTCTTTGATCCGAAGGGTCCTACCCTGTGTTTTTTCCTTTTTTTTTTTTTTTTTTTTTTTCCTGGGTTATTCTTGCTTTTCCTGGGTTTGCTGGCTTCATATGTCTCGGCGTACTTGAGGTCCTGTATCTCTATTCCCCTCCTTCCCTACCACCTATACACTAAGAAGTGGGTTTATATATTAAAACCTATGGTAACAACGAAAAACACGTCATCCAGTCACCCTACTTAAGTACAAAAGGTAGAGATAGTGAGGGGGGGATGAGGTAAGAGAGACCTTTTTTACAAAGAAACAGGCCAGACAGCAGCACGCACTAAGAAGTAAAACCAGGGGATAACTCTGAATCCCCCTATATATCTAATTATTCTCCCTAGAACAATTACTAACAAATTTAACCCCTAGTTCCAAGCATCATCGGACCACTGCGGTTACATATGGGTTGTATTTAAGAAGGGAAGGGGGAAAAGGGAGAAAATATTGGCAGTCTCCAAGAGTATACCTACTACTACTCTATATAAAATTACCCATTTTGGAACACTCTTGTACCCTGGTACCCCCCTCGCGGGTGGAATATCCGATAGGCTGGGGAAACGTAAGATTATAAGGAAGAAACTAGGTATGAAAGGTAAAACCATAAAGGGAGTTGAAACTAAGATAACAAAGGAAAAAGCAAACACCAGCACAATTAAACTATACAAGGTCCAAGGCTTGAGCCCAAAGAGTCCGAGTATGGAAAAACAACCGGCTAAACAGGTCAAGAAGAAGGAGACGAATAAAAAAAAGGAAGAGACCCACGAGACAGCAGGAGGCAATACTACAGAAGAATCTGAAATAGACAGCAGTAGAGTGGAAGATTGGAGTGGAAACTCCCAGGCCCCGACTAAGGCAGTGATGCTCGAAATGCTAACAAAAATGGAAAGTTCCATAAAAGACGAAATAACAGCATTACGCACAGATCTTAGCCACCTCCTTACCCGGTTAGAGGAAGCGGAAAATAAAATAGATAAACAAGTAGAAGAACTGACTGATATTAAAGAGCAACTCAGGAAAATGAAGATAAATCAAAGACAGATGGAATATAAACTGGAGGAACAGGAAAATCAGAGTAGAAGGCAGAATCTAAGAATACGTGCCCTCCCAGAAGCAAATGGAGAAGATCTTAGAAAAATCATGAAGGAACTATTTAATCGAATTTCCAATAAAGGACCAGACTGGGAACCAAAGATTGAGAGGATACATAGAGTTAGAAAGCCTCAACACATTATAGACTTGCCGAGGGATATTCTTATACGCTTCCTAGACTATAACGAAAAGACGGAAATATGGACCAAACTTAGAGGAAAACCCCCATTGAAATATGGGGGAGCAGACCTCCAGATTTATATGGATCTATCGCCACAAACATTGGCCAGAAGACGCCTCCTGAGACCGCTCTTAAACCAAATGCGCATAGAAAACGTAAAACATGGCTGGGGCTTTCCAGCATGCTTAATAGCATACAAAGATGGTAGAGCGGTAAAATTTAAGTACCCAGAAGAACTGCCAGATTTCTGTAAAAACCTAGATCTACATCCTGTAGAACTCCCAGAATGGCTTGCTAGAGAAGGCTTGGATTAACTTTAAAACCACAATATAAGACCCACTACAGATGCCGTACTGACATGGGATTGAGAGGGCTGAGGCTAGGCCCCCCACTCAAGGGGGAGGGGTCTCTTCTTTTCATACGATATTGTTTATCTATGTTTTCTATTCTTGATTTAGGATGTAAATTCTCCAACAGAGACGTAGAGAGTAGGAGGGAGGGGGAGGAGAGGGGGAGGGAGAGTTTTTGTCTGTTTATAAAAGAAATAGAATCCGTCGGGGCGGCCCTCCCACCCCCCTCATATAGCCCCCTATGATGGGAGGCGGAGGGGGGGTGGAAGGGGGGAAGAGACCAGAGCCCCACCTCTGAGAATGAAGACCAGAGGCGAAGAGGATGGTTCTGACTCGCCAAAGGTCTAGAGGCCGGTATAGGCAAGGTGGTGGTAGGGGAGGGTGGACGGGAGGGAGGGAGAGGGGGGGAGAACCGGGGGGGTAGACGGGGAGGAGAGGGAGGGAGGGGGGGAGGGGATTGGGGTAGGTCAAATAAAAAGAAAAAAAAAGGGTGGAACCTCTTTCAAAAAAGCAAAAATAAGAGGAAAATTCTTTAGATTAAGTTTATAACATACAATATCAGAGGACTAAATAGCCCGGCTAAAAGACACAAAGTATTAAAAGAACTCAAACACTACCAGGCAGACATAGCGTTCCTTCAGCTGTACTCCCCAAAATACCCCAAAATACCCCACCTGGACATATGCAGATTCAAATATTAAAAAAGCCAAAGGGGTGGCGATAGGATTTAGCGATACACTGAGTTTCAAAGAAGAAGAAAGATTAGTGGACCCAGAGGGGAGGTTTCTTCTTCTGAGAGGGTATATTGGAGAAATACAACTTACATTAGCAAATATTTATGCACCAAACAAAAAAGCAGCAGAATTTATGAGGAAGATGATAACGACTCTATCTTATTTTAGAAGGGGGATGGTAATACTATCAGGAGATCTTAATATGTGTATAGAGCCGCTTTGGGATAGTTCGTCTGGTGCACGGGGAACAGGAGGGGCTTCTCTGAAAAAGTTTAAAAATTCGCTCCACCAAAACCAACTAATAGATGTGTGGAAAATTTTAAATCCAAAAACACGCGATTATACATTCTTTTCCCCCATGCACGGGACGTATTCACGGATCGACTACATTTTCGTAGATCATAATACACTGACCAAAGTTACAAAATCCCACATAGGTATCTCTACCCTCTCAGATCACTCGCCAGTTATGATGACAATAGACGCAATTAAGACACCGAAAACATTATCTAACTGGCGACTTAATGAAACACTTATTATGGAAAAAGATGATATAGAAAAAATAGAAGAAGAACTGATTTTCTTCTTTGATAAAAACAAATCCAATGATATATCGCACTCTACACTGTGGGAGTCACACAAGGCATATATAAGGGGTATCTTAATTTCAAGGGGCTCAATGAAGGTAAAGGAAAGAACAAAGAGAATCCAAAAGTTAACTGACGAAATTTTCAAATTAGAGCAATGCCACAAAAACGCAGAGGTTACTCACCAAGAGTTATACCACCAGCTTATAATCAAAAGAGATGAATTAAAGAATATAATATCACAAGACACAAAAAGAGTGTTCAATACGATACTAAAAGACAAATATCTCTGGGGGAACAAGGTAGGAAAACATTTATCGAAATCTTTAAGGACGAAAAAATCGAGAAATTATATAGAAAAAATCCGTAATAAACAAGGAGAGGTGGTTTACAAGTCTGGGGATATTTCAGAGGTCTTCCAACAGTACTATAAGACCCTATATAACATAGAAGGAGGGACAATGAGTAAGGAAGAAAAAAACAATAAAATAAAAGATTTTTTGAGAAACGCAGGTATCCCGCAATTATCACAAGTGGACTCCGAAATATTGGAAGCCCCTATATCCGAAGCCGTGATTATTAGAGCTATATCGGGACCGGACGGATTCCCGATCCTGTATCTGAAGAGATTCGTTAAGATTTTAGTGCCAAGATTATGTAACTATTTCAATGGATTAGGAACAGATTATCAACTGAGCCGAGAGGCACAAAAAGCCTTAGTAACAGTTATCCTAAAAGAAGGGAAAGATGAAAGCTGTTGTACAAGTTATAGGCCGATATCCCTACTTAATTGTGACACAAAAATATACGCTAAAATCCTCGCAAACAGGCTAAAAAATTATATGAACGGATTGATACATACAGACCAGGTAGGATTTGTCACTACTAGAGAAGGACGCGATAACGGAATTAGAACACTATTGCTATTACAAAAACTTAGAACAGATGGGCCCCCAGGTCTATTCCTGTCAATTGATGCTGAGAAAGCATTTGACAGGGTACACTGGGGGCTCATGATGGAGACACTGAAATATGTCGGGTTCGGCACTAAAATGCTACAGAGAATAGGAGTCTTATATGAAAACCCGACTGCAATAATAAGGATCAATGGTGATTTAGCGTCCCCTTTTTCTATGAGCAACGGGACAAGGCAGGGATGCCCTCTATCGCCGTTGCTCTTTGTGTTATCAATTGAACCTTTACTTTCAACTATTCGATCAGATAATAACATAAAAGGGATTAAGGTGGGAGAGATCGGGCATAAAGTAGCGGCTTTTGCGGATGATTTATTGTTTTATATTACAGAACCTAACACATCAATACCTAGACTGCTCGAGATATTAAAAGCATATGGTGAGATATCTAACTTTAAAATGAATATTATCAAGTCAGAGATTTTAAATGTAAGTGTGCCGAAAAAACAGGCGAGGGAGCTACAAACCGTCCACCAGTTCCCATGGAGGAAAAGTGGTTTGAAATATTTAGGGATCAAACTAGCTAACTCGATAGATAAATTATATTCGGAAAACTTTATGCCCCTATTACAGGAAATTACAGGAAATTAAGAATGAAATAAAAAAGGTGGGTTATAGACCCCTTTCATGGATTGGACGGATAAATACCGTAAAAATGGTCCTATTACCGAAAATCACGTATAAGTTCCACATGCTTCCAATACCCCTTATTACGCGACGATTCTGTCAAGAGCTGTAGAATGGACACGAAAAGATAGTTATAAAGCATGGGTGCAATTAGAAAAAGACACAAGTAAGGTTAATTTAAGTACACAGATATGGAACCCCCTGAAATTTAGGAACCTGGGAATAAATACACAAAAAATTACACGACATGTCTTTAAAATCTGGGACGCAATACACAAACAATTTAGTTGGAGTTATAATTCACCATTGATGTCACTGAAGAATAATAATTATTTCCCACCAGGAAAAAGCGAAATGGGTGCTCACTGGATGGGAGAAAATGCACAATTAGGAGATTTAATAAGCGAAGGAAAAATTAAAACACGGAATGAAATACAGCAGACGACAACGCACATAAAAGTAAACGAATGGCGCTATCTCCAGCTGGTAAACTTTGTGGGGAAGCTGCCCCAGCCAATTAGAACGAGGGAGAATTATACATCCCTAGAGAAAATATGTATGGGAATAGGGAAAAAAAAAAAAGATACATCCCGTTTATATACAATGCTACTTACGGAGGGCCGGCAGGAAATACCGCCATTCCTTACAAAGTGGGGAAATGAATTAGGCACGCACGAATACAAACACAATTTAAATTTTTTTTTTAGTTTAATCCATAAATCAGCAATTGACAGTAGAACATCGGAAACAAACTATAAATGCCTTACTAGATGGTACAATTCACCTAGTAAAATAAGTAAATACCAGCCTGGGACCTCACAGGAATGTTGGAGAGGATTTACCCAGAAGGGCACGATGACCCACATCTGGTGGACCTGCCCAAAAATCAGGAAATATTGGAGAGATATCCTGGAGCTAATAAAAATAATCACGGGTACCAAAATTATTGAAGACCCATGGATGTGTTTGTTTCACAACACAACAGACCCAATAAAAACATACATGAATACTCTAATCCCATATATGTTGAATGCGGCAAAAGCATTAATACCTAGGAAGTGGCAGCAGGAGGACTCACCGACAGAATTAGAATGGGTAGGAAGGATGGAGGAAATATACCATCTGGAAAAACTTAGATTCAATGGGGAAGAAGGAGATAACGCTATGACGAAATGGCAAGACTTTAAACAGACTTGGAGATATGCGGAAATAATAACATAAAAAAGGGAAAGAGAAAAAGAAAAAAAAAAAAGACAAAGACTCCATGGGCCGGGATTGAACTAAATCAAAGTAGGACAGAGAAAGAGGAAAAGTAAAGAATAAGAACATTCGAGATTTAAGTAGAGAGGCACTGGGGGGGGAGGGGGGATGGGTAGAGGGGGGGATGGGTTGGTAAATATAGGGGAGGTATTATAAATTAATTTAGATAAGAAAACTCATAGGGGGCATACCTGATGGATATAGATAATTAAAGAATTCATTGTATTCCTTTTTTTCTTTATATTTTACCCCGAATAAAAATTTCCACAATGATGTTAACAACGTAAGAGACTAAATTGAACGTTAACCTGATTACAAATCTCTCACCGGTTTACTGATGTGGAAAAAAATAAAAAATAAAAAATAAAATAAAAAACACTGCTATACCTGTAGAAGCAGCAAATGTCTATGCACATTAAGACATTAATAGAAGCAGAAAATATGTTCTTTCTTCTACCAAAAGAACTGACGTTTTTAAGCCCAGTGTGCATAGGCCCTAAATGTTCATCTGTAGTTATAGAGAAGATGGCGCTGCATGTAATCCACATTGTGGATGTGAATCAGAGATGATGATGGAAATCCTGAAATTAACACCTCTTTGGACAGAGTCTTTTTTAAAAAAAAACTGAAACTGGGCTTTAGGGTGCTGGCTGCAAGCCCCTTCTCCATTCCGTCATGGAGGAATTTCAAAACTAAAACTATACTTTTGACCTGGAAACCCTTAGACGAGCACCAGGAATTTTAACTTTTTCCATACTTTCAGGTATATGGCCTGTGTCACTACTTTCCTACTGGATAGTAGGGTCTTCACTAGCTTTTCTGACAGGCCCTTGGCTCTTAGGTCTTCTTCAGAAACCAAGCGGTCAGGGTCCCATGTGTTAGCTGATCATTTCTGGATTGTAACTTCCAGGGAGGTTTTGAGGCTAGATTTAGTAGAGCCGCGAACCAAGGCATCTTCGGCCAGAAGGAAGTGACCAGATCAGATTGGTAGTTTCCTCTCTGAACTTCCTGAGGACCAGTGGTGAAAGGGGGGAAAAGCGTAGCACAGCTGGTAATGCCAGTGATGGGCGAAAGCATCTATGCCTATAGCCTGATCTTCTCAGTGGAGTGAGAAAAACATCAGCACTTTTGAGTTCTGCTGGCTCATGAACAGCTCTATTTGAGGTTGACCCCACGCTTTGGTGACCATCAAGAAGACCTCTTGATTCAGACTCCACTCTGCTTTTACCACTCTCCTTCTGCTCAGTAGGTCTGCTAGCAGATTCTGTGACCCCTTTAGATGGATCGCCGACAGTGAAGCCACATTTTCGCTCTGCCCAGGTGAGCAACTGGCTGGCTAGCTCTAAGAGCCCTTTTCTCCAGGATACTTCCTGTTTTAATACATAGGCTACTGCTGTTGTATTGTCCGAGAGAACTTGCACATGTTGCCCCCTTAATGTCTGTTGAAAGGATAGAAATCTGAGAAAGATGGCCTTCAGTTCTAGCCAGTTTGAGGACTTCCGGGCTTCTGCTTTGAACCAGGAACCCTGAGCGGTCTGGCCGTCCAAGTGGGTTCCCCATCCCCAAGCACTCGCGTCTGTCGTCAGACGTTTATCCAGGAAAAAGACCCAGGGGAGACCTTTCGTTCGGTTGGTTGAATCCCGCCACCACTAGAGCGCCAATTTTACATTTTGAGGTGAGCCCGATTCGTTTTTCTAGAGGCTCCTGGTGTGACCATTGTTGAAGGATGTTCATCTGGATTGGTTCGGGAATGTAGTCTGGCCCACTGTATGGCAGGAATGGACCCCGTAAGAAGTCCCAAAGCTGCCATAGCTGTCCGAACTGACACAGCGAGATTGGTTTGAATCTGTCTTACCACAGACTGGACTTTCTTAATCTTCTCCTGGTGGGAGGAAGACTTTCTGAAGTACTGAGTTTATTCTATAACTCAATAATTCAGGAACTTCATCTCCTAATCTGGGTCTAAATTATATTTTTCCAGATTTAGCAGCCAACCAAGGCTCTTGAGGTAAGCCTGAATTGTCTACAGGTTCAACAGGACCTGGCTTTTGGAGTCTGCAAAAAGTAAGATTGTCCAGATAAGGGACGATCGGTATCCCTCTTAGCTTCAGAAGCTTCCGCCATTACTTTTGTAAAGATCCTGGGGGAGGATGATAGTTACTTAGCTACATAGTAGGTGAGGTCGAGAAAAGACACAAGTCCAACCTATGTGTGTGATTATATGTCAGTAAAATAGTCTGAAGGGCAGAGCTCTGAATAGGAGATGCCATATTGCAGACCTCAAAAAATCCACTCGCCTGCTCGCATTTTGCGAGTGGATTTTGAGGTCTCGCGAGTGTAGGATCGGAGGGGAGGAGAGCCGCCGCCGCCGCCTGTCTGATTAGAGCGGCAGGGGAACATAACAGCTTTTGTTTGAATAGCTGTGTTCCCCGCCGCGCGCCGTCGTATACAGCCCCTCCCCCTTGTCCGGGGGAACTTTGATAGACAGACAGATCACCTGACCCAGGATTGGACAGGTAATCTGTCTATCAAAAGGACTCGGACAAGGGGGAGGGGCTGTATACGACGGCGCGCAACACACAGCTATTCAAACAAAAGCTGTTATGTTCCCCTGGCACTCTAATTAAACAGGCGGCTGCGGCTCTCCTTCCCTGCACAGGTAGGCTGCATAGGGGACACAGGCTGCACTGGGGGGGACACCTACTGCACTGGGGGGGACACCTACTGCACTGGGGGGGACACCTACTGCACTGGGGGGGGGCACCTGCTGCACTGGGGGGGACACCTGCTGCACTGGGGGGCACATGCTGGACTGGGGGGACACCTGCTGCACTGGGGGGGACACCTGCTGCACTGGGGGGGACACCTGCTGCACTGGGGGGCACATGCTGGACTGGGGGACACTGGGGACACATGCTGCACAGGGGGACACATGCTGCACAGGGGGACACATGCGGCACAGGGGGACACATGCGGCACAGGGGGACACATACTGCACAGGGGGACACATGCGGCACAGGGGGACACATGCTGCACTGGGGGGGACACATGCTGCACTGGGGGGGACACCTACTGCACTGGGGGGACACCTGCTGCACTGGGGGGGGGACACCTGCTGCACTGGGGGGGGCACCTGCTGCACTAGGGGGGACCTGCTGCACTAGGGGGGACACCTGCTGCACTGGGGGGGACACCTGCTGCACTGGGGGGGGACACCTGCTGCACTGGGGGGGACACCTGCTGCACTGGGGGGGACACCTGCTGCACTGGGGGGGACACCTGCTGCACTGGGGGGCACATGCTGGACTGGGGGACACTGGGGACACATGCTGCACAGGGGGACACATGCTGCACAGGGGGACACATGCGGCACAGGGGGACACATGCTGCACTGGGGGGGACACATGCTGCACTGGGGGGGACACATGCTGCACTGGGGGGGGGGGACACCTGCTGCACTGGGGGGGGCACCTGCTGCACTGGGGGGGGGACACCTGCTGCACTGGGGGGGGACACCTGCTGCACTGGGGGGGACACCTGCTGCACTGGGGGGCACATGCTGGACTGGGGGACACATGCGGCACAGGGGGACACATGCTGCACAGGGGGACACATGCTGCACAGGGGGACACATGCGGCACAGGGGGACACATGCGGCACAGGGGGACACATGCTGCACTGGGGGGGGGGGGACACCTGCTGCACTGGGGGGGACACCTACTGCACTGGGGGGGGGACACCTGCTGCACTGGGGGGGACACCTGCTGCACTGGGGGGGACACCTGCTGCACTGGGGGGGACACATGCTGCACTGGGGGACACTGGAGACACATGCGGCACAGGGGGACACATGCTGCACAGGGGGACACATGCGGCACAGGGGGACACATGCGGCACAGGGGGACACATGCTGCACTGGGGGGGACACATGCTGCACTGGGGGGGACACCTGCTGCACTGGGGGGGCACCTGCTGCACTGGGGGGGGACACCTTCTGCACTGGGGGGGGCACCTGCTGCACTGGGGGGGACACATGCTGCACTGGGGGACACTGGAGACACATGCGGCACAGGGGGACACATGCGGCACAGGGGGACACATGCGGCACAGGGGGACACATGCGGCACAGGGGGACACATGCTGCACTGGGGGGGACACATGCTGCACTGGGGGGGGGGGACACCTGCTGCACTGGGGGGGGGGGGGACACCTGCTGCACTGGGGGGGACACCTGCTGCACTGGGGGGGACACCTGCTGCACTGGGGGGCACATGCTGGACTGGGGGACACTGGGGACACATGCGGCACAGGGGGACACATGCTGCACAGGGGGACACATGCTGCACAGGGGGACACATGTGGCACAGGGGGACACATGCGGCACAGGGGGACACATGCTGCACTGGGGGGGGACACCTGCTGCACTGGGGGGGGACACCTGCTGCACTGGGGGGGACACCTACTGCACTGGGGGGGGGGACACCTACTGCACTGGGGGGGGGGGACACCTGCTGCACTGGGGGGGACACCTGCTGCACTGGGGGGGACACCTGCTGCACTGGGGGGGACACATGCTGCACTGGGGGACACTGGAGACACATGCGGCACAGGGGGACACATGCTGCACAGGGGGACACATGCGGCACAGGGGGACACATGCGGCACAGGGGGACACATGCTGCACTGGGGGGGACACATGCTGCACTGGGGGGGGACACCTGCTGCACTGGGGGGGGCACCTGCTGCACTGGGGGGGGACACCTTCTGCACTGGGGGGGCACCTGCTGCACTGGGGGGGGGACACCTGCTGCACTGGGGGGGGGGACACCTGCTGCACTGGGGGGCACATGCTGGACTGGGGGACACTGGGGACACATGCGGCACAGGGGGACACATGCTGCACAGGGGGACACATGCTGCACAGGGGGACACATGCGGCACAGGGGGACACATGCTGCACTGGGGGGGGGACACCTACTGCACTGGGGGGGACACCTACTGCACTGGGGGGGGGGACACCTGCTGCACTGGGGGGGACACCTGCTGCACTGGGGGGGGACACCTGCTGCACTGGGGGGGACACATGCTGCACTGGGGGACACTGGAGACACATGCGGCACAGGGGGACACATGCTGCACAGGGGGACACATGCTGCACAGGGGGACACATGCGGCACAGGGGGGCACATGCTGCACAGGGGGGGCACATGCTGCACAGGGGGGGCACATGCTGGACTGGGGGGCACATGCTGGACTGGGGGGGTCACATGCTGTACTGGGGACACATGCTGCACTGGGGGGGACACTGGGGACACAGGCTGCACTGGGGGGGACACTGGGGACACAGGCTGCACTTGGGGGGACACAGGCTGCACTTGGGGGACACAGGCTGCACTGGGGGGGGGCACAGGCTGGCTGCATTGGTGGACAAAGTTGTTGTTAATATTTATTTTTACAACTTAATTCTGCATAAATCATTTCATGAGATCATTTATGAGGGCGTGTTTAGGGGCGGGATTGGGGGCGGGGCAGGGTAGGGGGTTGGGCGGGGCAACTGGTGGCGAGTAACCCTTGGAGGCCTGGCTAGTAGCTCAGGACTTGAAATTTTGAGCCCTGCCATATTGAACTCCCCAGGTTGAGAGCTAGATGGAGAAACCATTGGGAAGCTTGGGCTATGAGGACATGCAGATACGCATCCCTTAGATCCAGGGATGCCATAAAGCAACTTGGGGTCAATAGCTTTGTTATCGAATAGATTGTGTCCATCTAGAAATTTTTGTAGCAGATCGACTATTTCAAAATTTTTAAATTCAGTATGGGTTTTTCACTAAGATGATGTGTGGATTTGAAACCCCCGACCTTCCTGATGTTTTGGGACTTGGCTAATAACTTGCTGTTGTATCAGATCCTCAAGCAGGCTCGTCGTTGTGCAAGCTTTTTCCTTGTCTTTCGGAAGATTGGTGATATAGAACCTGCTCTAAGGGGTTTATGAAGATTCCAGACTGTACCCCTGGGTGATGAAGTTTTTTATGAATGGGCTCTTGTAGTTGTCTTTTCCCACTGCGGGTGAAAAGACGATAACCCCCCCCCCCCCCCCCCCCCCCCCCCCCCCCCCCCCACACTAGGATGATTTTGTCACTTGTTTTTAGGTGGCTGATTGGGGAGTCTGAAGAGAACTCCCCCTTTACCCCTGCCTCTTTGGGTGGCCCAATGATTCTTTTGGTCCTGGTCCCTATTTTTGTGGGGCTGTTGAACAGTACGAAAATTATTTTTAAGTAGTTGTTTTCTTCTTGTTGGCTGTTCTGTACATTACAGTCTTAAGGTCTGGACCAAAAAGTAAGTCACCTGAGAAAGGTAACCCATACAACTTTATCTTGGAAGCCGTATCTCCAGTCCAAGTTTTCAACCAGATAGCACGTCTAGCTGAGTTCACTAGAACTGAAGACCTTGCCGACATCTTTACCGATTCTGCTGATGCATCGGATTGTATGCATTTCTGGATTGTAACTTCCAGGGAGGTTTTGAGGCTAGATTTAGTAGAGCCGCTAACCAAGGCATCTTCGGCCAGAAGGAAGTGACCAGATCAGATTGGTAGTTTCCTCTCTGAACTTCCTAGTGGATTGTAGATGGAGAAACCATTGGGAAGCTTGGGCTATGAGGACATGCAGATACGCATCCCTTAGATCCAGGGATGCCATAAAGCAACTTGGGGTCAATAGCTTTGTTATCGAATAGATTGTGTCCATCTAGAAATTTTTGTAGCAGATCGACTATTTCAAAATTTTTAAATTCAGTATGGGTTTTTCACTAAGATGATGTGTGGATTTGAAACCCCCGACCTTCCTGATGTTTTGGGACTTATCTCCAGTCCAAGTTTTCAACCAGATAGCACGTCTAGCTGAGTTCACTAGAACTGAAGACCTTGCCGACATCTTCACCGATTCTGCTGATGCATCGGCCATGTATTTTACGGCCCTAAGCATCGGTGGAAAGGATTCCAGCAGTTCCTTTTGTGATGTGCCTGCTTCTGTGACCTTTTTATGTTTTTCAATCCAGCATTCCAGGTTCCTGCCCACTACCGTGGAAGCCATTGCAGGATTGAGACTATAGGAGGGAATACCACGCTTTCTTCAGGAGGGAATCTGCCCTCTTATCCATTGCGTCCTTTAGTACCCCCATATCCTCGAACGCAAGGTCTGTGCGACGGGATACCTGTGAGAATGCTGCGTCCAACCTTGGTTTTTTGTTCCAGACCCCGGTCTTCTTTTCTTTAAAAGGGAATCTTCTCCTGAGGTTCTTGGAAAAGAAAGGACCTCTTTCTGGGTCCTTCCACTCTTTTTTTAATTGCATCTGAGAGGACCCTGTGGACCGGAAACACTCTACATTTTGTCATGTACCGACAATTGTACTTTTTCTTCCTGGATCTTTAGAGTCATGTAGGTTGCTTTCAAAAGATCATCTACCTCCTCTAGTGATAACTTGTACCTGGACACCCAACTATCATCTTCCGCTTCCTCCTCGTCCAAATCCCTGAGGAAGAGAAGAGTACTTGTCCCCCCATCTCCTGAGTCAATAGCCTCTGCTGCCTTAGATGTGGATTCTAGGGGGCTGGACGGAGGCTATGGGGGTTCAGCTTGGCTTGCCAGGCTTATGGCCAGCAGATTTGACAAAGCTTAGGGAATTAGTCAGCTCTCGAACAGAGGAAAACAGATCTTTGCATTGTTGAGATGTCTCTTCTTCAACAAGATCCGCTATACAGGTTCTGCACATTGGTTTTTGCCATGAATCTCTGAGAGCATTTTTTGGCAAGATGGACATTTCCTCTGAGCTGGTGGAGGTCTAGACTTTGCTGGCGCTTTGACCTGAAAAAGACCTACCAGAATCACCGAAGCATCCTCACTGTAGCAATACACCACCATCTCCTTAGTGAGACAGCCCTCTACCAGGACAAAAGGAAACCCGTGTGCCCCCAAAACGTGCCAGACCCTTAGAAATAGCCCCCCCCCGTCCAGGCTGCAGGGTCCGAGCAGAGTCACCTCATGCCTTGCAGCTGCCAGCTCCCCCTGGGAGGTACACATACAAAGAAACATGAGAAAATGTAGACGGCCACTGATATTGGCTAGTCAAGCTCCGCGCTTAGGATAATTAACAAGTAATATAGTCAGTGCTATTACTATTACCATAGACCCAGTGCAGCTGCTCCCTATAGAAATCTATAAGATTTAATTGATAGTAGTTTGGTGTATACGGGGCGCTAGTACCAATACAAAAAATCCACTTAAAATAAGGGGTTAATTAAATATATGTTCTGAACTTTCCATTAAAAGGTGAGCTATTGATAAAGGGTATGGAGGCACAATATAGATCTACTACGAACTATGCTAATTAATATCTGCATATAGTGACAGTAATGAACATAACTAATTGCTCATACATCTCAAATAATATTTTGTGTCAATAAATTCAAACATTGTTTTGTTGTGTCAATATAAACAAATAATTATTCATATCAAATATAAACCTATGCGTGACCAATAGAGGTTTTGTAATGTTGCCTAAACAAAGTGATATACAAAAAAGAGAGCTACCAAAGCCCTATTAAACAAAGTGAAAAAAACACAACACAGATATAAGCTGACCAAGCCTAATATCGTATATCATAAAGTGTACATATATCTAGATTAAATATTAAAAATAAAAAATTGAAAATTGACACTAGACCAAGCACGTATGCCCAATCTTATATATAAAGTGCAAAATAGCAAGTGATCCCAATTGTATGCTTGGGTGCATTCAATAATCATGACAAAGATAATATAAATAATACACAATAAATGTTTAGTGAAACTCCATATAGTGCAAAGTTCATATAGTAGTCCTTGCTGGAAAAAAACCGCATTCACTTCTGTACATATAGCTTGTGCACCATCACCAGACAAGTTCTTGATCCACCCAGTGTGAGAACCAATGGTAATAAATGGCCTCTTACCAAATGGAGTTGATTACTTTGTTAGGAGTAATCAAATGCGCTTTCACAGGATTGTGCCTGTACACTGAGTGACACACCCTCACTCAAAGACTCTCTTCCTTCTAACAGATCAGCTCAGATGGAATGGAATGGAAACATAGATGGGGATATAAAGAGAGGCGCACCTCATAGCGTAATAACGTCTTTATTTAAAAAATAACATAAAAAATACAGCAGCCAATTGCTCACTTACATTTTCCGGTGCCTACCCGGCACTGAGGCTGCTTGCAAAAGATTAAAAGTTTAGATGGAGCGGCGGATCCTTCCCTCGTGGTGTGCGTTTACGGCGTGCGTTCCACTCGCCAGTAACCAGGACCAGTCTCACAGGAAGTCCCGCAGCAGTACGTCCAAAGGGTAAAAGTGATCAGGTACCGCCTACCGACGTACGTTTCGTGATTGACACGTCTTCAGGGTGGCGTACCTGATCACTGCAAGCCTGATTGATATACTGATCCTCATTAGTAACCAACCAATGAGGGCTCAGAATGGGCGCAGCCTCAGTCCCAGTGAAGCTCCCATCACGGACACAGCCGCATATTGCATATACATATTATAAAAACATACCTAAAACCCCAGCTATGATGCAAAATATTTATATGTTAAATAGTAACACCTTGCCTCATTATTCCCAACTCCCGACGGGATCTTATTTGTTATTTCTAGGTACTAAATTAGCTAGTATGGGACTATTTTTGGATACTTTTTTGAGCTTCATGATAAAGGTAATATAAATCAAACCTTACCAAAGGCTCAATTTTATAAAGCGGAGGTAAATCTGTCCATATCTCCCCAATAATCTAATTAGATATCTGGATATATATTAGCTTATTTAATTGGGACTTATATTATTTTTCTATGGAGTATGAAGTCCGTAGTACTCATATACTCCACAAGATGTCACTATATATATCGTACTATCTATGGAACCACATCTTCGATTCAATATGACGGGATTGCTTTTATATCACCATCCCAATCATACAGTTGCCTATTTTATTCTCCCCTCAAAACAAACTTTATGTTAATATTTATATTGCCATTGTGTAAATAAAACCATTACCTCAACTGGCTATTCCGATATATTATTTTTTATCTTTTATCTTTGATGGAATTTATATTATTCTCTATGGGGTATGTAATCTGTATTGTTTGTAAGGTCCACAAGATGTCATTACATCACGTATGCCATCTCGGGATAGCTTGAATAAATCTCCTACTTCCATTCTGTATATAGGTATATTTCAATCTGTGATAATCGTCTGTTCCTCACGATGTCAATACATATGGTATGTTATCTATGGGGCAATCTAAATAGATCTCGTCATCCCATTCTCCATAAAAACGGGTAGCTCTTATCCCAACATCTCCCAACATAAAAATTAGCTATATTTATCCTCACAATTCAAAAATACTACAGCTATTATTAACTAGTTGCCATCTGATAACCCATTGTCACCTCCTCAGTTGGCTATTCATTGGACAAGAAGCAATTAAGGTCCAAATCTATGTTCATCCCCAAAGGTTGCATCGTGTCCAATGTATATAGCCACTTGGTCTCATTTTGAGATATTGCTTTTTTCATGTCCGTTCCTCTCCAGTGCCTCGATACTCTATCTATCCCATAAAACTTGCACATTGAAGGATCACTGTTGTGATATCTTTCAAAGTGTCTAGGCACACTATGGTTAGGAACTTTTTTTCTAATATTAGTCAAATGTTCATTAATGCGTACTTTGAGCTGTCTCGTAGTACGCCCTACATATTGCATAGGGCAGGGGCATTGTAATACGTAAGTGACATATTCAGAGTCACACGTTATTAGCGGTTTGATTTTATGTGTTTTTTTATTTGCACATGATTGGAAGTGGGTTAATTTTTTATTTGTGCCTGGTTGTCTCGTTATTTTGCATGCTTTACATCTATTACAGTAATGAAAGCCTGATCCGTCCAGGAAGGTGGGCGGTTTCCTGGGGGGATCTGGCACATTGGGGGCTATCTTATTCCGGAGTCCAGGAGCTCTAGTGTAAATGAATTTGGGTACCTTTGGGATATTTGACTTTAGATCTTGGTCTTGTCTGAGTATAGGCCAGTGTTTTTTAATAATGGCTTCTACCTCTCTATATTGTCTATTGTAGCCTGTTATAAAGGCTAGACCTCCCACGTATTCAGGTTTAGCTTTAGTGGTGAGTAGGGAGCTCCTATCTAAGTTTGAAACTTGTGATATTGCTTTCTTAAGGGTATCTTCTTTATAGCCCTTCTCAATAAACCTTTCAGTTAACACCTGCGCTTGTTCCTGAAAGTCAATTTGTGTGGCACAATTGCGTTTTAAACGCATATACTGGCCTTTAGGGACAGCACCTATCCACCTTGGATGGTGGCAACTCCTTGTAGGGACATACCCATTCCTATCTGTTGCTTTGAAATAGGTTTTTGTGATAAATTGCTCCTGCTTAATGGTGATGGTAAGATCCAAAAAGTATCTTTTGTAGAACACCAGCGACTCATTCTGTTTGAAAAAAATTGTTTCAGCTTCCCACTTATTCAAGACTATATTAGCCACGCTTGGGGCATAACGAGCCCCCATAGCTACACCTCCAACTTGGTTATAGTACTCACTATTGGCCCAAAAAAAGTTATTTTTCATTGTCATACTTAACCCCTTGACTAGATGGTTGATCTGTGCTTGTTTTAATTGTGAATCTTTAGTTAATGCCCATTTTATTGCCACTTCAGCATCCATATGTCTAATATTTGTATAAAGTGATTCTATATCTACAGTAATCATAATGGTGTTTGATGTTGCTCTTAAATCTTGAAGAAGGACTATCAATTCACGGCTGTCCTTCAGATAGGAGGGACTACATGGGACTAGTGGTTTGAAAAAACAATCTAGGTATTCACCCATCCGGGAGAACAAAGAATTAATACCACTTATGATTGGGCGCCCCCGGGGGTTTTTCTTTATTTTTGTGTATTTTGGGTGTCAGATATAATACGGGAATTTTGGGGGCTAGGGGGATCAAATAATCACCTTCTTTTTTATTCAGAATTTTTTTTCGTAATCCCTCTGTCACCCAATTAGTTAATATCATTTTTAATTTGGAAGTAGGGTCGCCTCTCAGTTTTAAATAAGTGTTGGGATCCCTCAACTGTCTATTCATTTCGTTGTAATAGTACTCACGTGTCATTACAACTAACCCGCCCCCTTTATCTGCACCTCGTATTACTATTTGTTTCTTCTCCTCTATTTGCTTGATTCCTTCCCATATTTTAACTGTATCTCCATATTTTTTAATTTCCATCTTTTTTATATCGTTCTGTACCATGTTTTTGAATACTTCTATGTGATGGTGCTTTCCTTTTTGGGGATTGAACGTTGAATTATTTCTTAGATTGGTATGTTTGTATGGATGCATGGCCTGGAGGTCACCTTCCCTGCCACTTTTATTTGCGAAATGTTTTTTGATATTTAATTTTCTCACATATTTTTCTATGTCAATAAACAGTTCGAATTTGTCAGCACTTTTACTTGGTGCATATTTAAGTCCTTGATTAAGTACCTCTAGCTCGTTATCCGTAAATTTTACATCTGTTAGATTAAATAGTCCCTTATTTAGTTGTCCCTTTTCCTTTCGCCCTCGTCCTCTTTTCCCTCTTGTTCTCTTGGGTCTTGTAACCCACGAGGTGAATTGGGTGGGATGCGATAGTGTTCTTTCCATCCCCTCCATTCCCCCCCCTGGTATTGGTTGGGGTATTGATTCTGATAGGGGCCCGGTCTCCCTCTGAAATTCCCTCTGAATGCTCCCCTAGGGGGTCTCTGTGGGTATTGATTGCGGTCATACCCATAGTAATTATATTCTGGAGGTCTATTTTCCAGCGGGCCATATCTATTGTATGTCGACACTGGATATGGGGGTGGTTGGGGATACCCATTTTGTGGGACTTGGTTGGGACCTTTCAAATTCCCAGATGGTTTTCCTCCCCCCAATTTGGTGCCCGATTTGTTAGTATTAGCCACTTTCATTTTAGTGGCTGTGGGGACCGAGGCGGGTCCCTTAGATTCTGGGGTGTTAGGTTCAGACCCTACCAGCATATTTTCTTGCCATTTATATACCTTATTTTCCTCAAAATCTTTGATGTCTCTTTGGTACTTTTTAATTTTTTTATTTTTTATTTCTCCATCATATTTGGCCAAATGATTTTGTAATGTTTTAGCCTTTTCTGTATAGTCATTACAAGTGCTATAAGGCCCCATTTTTTCTTTAAGTTCTGCGATTTTGGATTGCAGAATCCCTGCCTTAGCCTTACGTTTCCTTACCATAAGTTGCATAAGTTTTTGTTCACAGCCATTAAAAAACTGATACCATTCATCCAAAGACTGAAGGTCTTCGGGACCTTCATTCGGGTTAATATCCCACCTCAATCTTCGAGGGGTTAAATTGTGGCCTATATACATTTCCAATGAGGCCACATCCCACCACAACCTGATTTGTTTCTCCATGTCTATTTGGAGTTGTTTAAAACCTCTCTCGAGGTCAAGGTTGGGGGCGGGTGCCTGTTGGAACACTTCCTCTAGATTGATGTTCCTTTCTTGCATAAAGTTAAATATATCCATGCTTGCTTGAGCTAATAGTATTGTATCAAACAAATTTTGTGGTACAGTACCAAAAGAATGAGAAAATGTAGACGGCCACTGATATTGGCTAGTCAAGCTCCGCGCTTAGGATAATTAACAAGTAATATAGTCAGTGCTATTACTATTACCATAGACCCAGTGCAGCTGCTCCCTATAGAAATCTATAAGATTTAATTGATAGTAGTTTGGTGTATACGGGGCGCTAGTACCAATACAAAAAATCCACTTAAAATAAGGGGTTAATTAAATATATGTTCTGAACTTTCCATTAAAAGGTGAGCTATTGATAAAGGGTATGGAGGCACAATATAGATCTACTACGAACTATGCTAATTAATATCTGCATATAGTGACAGTAATGAACATAACTAATTGCTCATACATCTCAAATAATATTTTGTGTCAATAAATTCAAACATTGTTTTGTTGTGTCAATATAAACAAATAATTATTCATGGATGGACATTTCCTCTGAGCTGGTGGAGGTCTAGACTTTGCTGGCGCTTTGACCTGAAAAAGACCTACCAGAATCACCGAAGCATCCTCACTGTAGCAATACACCACCATCTCCTTAGTGAGACAGCCCTCTACCAGGACAAAAGGAAACCCGTGTGCCCCCAAAACGTGCCAGACCCTTAGAAATAGCCCCCCCCCGTCCAGGCTGCAGGGTCCGAGCAGAGTCACCTCATGCCCTGCAGCTGCCAGCTCCCCCTGGGAGGTACACATACAAAGAAACATATTCCCATAAGGAGAAGATAGAGGCACCGCTGTATACCTCTTACCTGAGCCTGACCGGTGCATGGGGCGCCTGCTTCCGCCAAGACTGCGGTCTCTCATCCATATTTCAGAGAGCGCAGTGGGGACGCCGCCGGACGTGATGTCACCTGCCAGCTGGTACTGTCATGCGGAATATGCCACTAACCTGCAGCAAGCCGTCTAGCCACCTGAGCCCATACACTGTGGACCCCGAGCACCAGGATTTGCAACCTACTGCCGGCTATTGCTCCTCTGAGCTGGAGAGGATGGGGACACCGGAGCAACCCCCTGCCAGTACTGGGGCGGGAGCTGGGCTGGTCGCTGGAAAAAAAAAAGGTGAGCCTATACCCCTCCACCTTGTAGCCTTTAAATCCCTCCTTTTCCACCATGGCGGAGGAAACACAATAAAAGAGGAGGGATTTAAAGGCTACATGTGTTTTGTTGAAAATGGGCGGAGCTACGCTCTCTCCTAGGTTGTCCTGAAAGGCGATTTGAGAAAATAAATATTTTTGTCACTTCATGTCCCTTTGACAGTTGGACAGGAAATGAGGGGAGATCCATGTTTCAGTGGCCCTGCCCCCTTTGTCAAGCTTATTGGGGCTTCTGAAACGCGTAGTTGCCCACCCACACCTGACATGACCCAGTGATTTTGACAGCTAGTGTTCTTTGCTTGCGGCCACAGACTCCTCAGTCTTTCCATTGCTGCTGCACTATCAATAAGCCACAGTCCTTGTGCACTTTGCTGTTTGATGGTTCTGTCATACTCCACCTTAGGCTGCATAAAGAGCTTTTCCTGTGTAAGCCTGCTATAATATAATAAAATGGTGTTGCTTTGATATTGCTAACCCCAGCACCCTGCTTTTGCTTTCTTCTACATGTGAGTGGATTCTTACCAGATCTGACATGGGAGCGTCAGGAGTTTTTGGATATTTTTGTGCCTGCTAACTTTTTTTTTGGGGGGGGACGGGACTTCTGTATATACAGACTCATGAGGGCCGGTTAGAACAAGTGAAAGTTTAGCTTAACTTGCACGATTTCAAACTGGCATTTCAGTCCAACTTCAGGGGCGATTTGACTGACATCTGTGTGGGCTCATGCACAGATGTCTATTCAAATCGCCCCCGAAGTTGCCAAAAGTAGAGCAGGAACTATTTTTGGGAATTGGTGTGGTGCTGCAAAGTTGATATTGCTCCGATTTAAATGGTGCAATTGCTGAAAATAGGTGGCGATTTGACATGTCAAATTGCATGTCAAAACGGCCTGATGTGAACGTGGGTGAAGTCTATTGAACTCAAAAACCCCAAAAAGCAGTCCCTGATCCCTTTCCAAAAACGCAGAGGCACAAAAATGCATTGATGTGAATGTGTTTCGCAGGAATCCGCGTTAAAAAAAATGTCCTGCGTTTCTGCAAAAAGCAAGAAAAAAACCACATTGGTGTTAATGGAGCCTTAAGCAATAATATTCCAAAGAACAATTTAAATAAATGCTGCAGTATGAGACATAGCAAGTTAATGGGTATTTTAGTGGTCTAAGCCCTCACAATTAAGGCAGAAAGGCCATGCAAGTGCAGAAAGTATTGTGAACATTGAAGGGTTTCGGCTTTAACCGCTTCCATATTGGGCAAAAGCCATCATTACTCTCCTACAATATTCTATATTTTTTAGCAGAGACCCTAGAGAATAAAATGGCGGTCATTGCTTTTTTTTTTTTTATGTCACACAGTATTTGTGCCGCAATTTTTCAAAGATGATTATTTCTTGTAAAAAAAAAAAAACTTTCATGAATCAAAAAACCAAAACACGAAATTTAGCCCAATTTTTTTGTAGAATGTGAAAGATGATGTTAGGCCGAGTAAATAGATACCTAACATGTCATGTTTTAAAATTGCACACACTTGTGGAATGGCACCAAACTTTGGTACTTAAAAAGCTCCATAGGCCATGCTTTACATTTTTTTTACATGTTACCAGTTTAGAGTTACAGAGGATGTCTTGTGCTAGAATTATTGCTCTCACTCTAACATTCACTGCAATACCTCATGTGTGGTTTGAATGTCGTTTAAATATGCGGATGTGACTTATGTATGCGTTTGCTTCTGCGTGCGAGCACAAGGGGACAGGGGTGCTTTTACATTTTGTTGTGTTTTTTATTGTTTATTTTATTTTTTTATCTTTACAATTTCCCTTTTTTTTTTTTAAATTATATAATCTTTATTTATTTTCTTCATTATTATACAAAATACATTCTTTACTTACATAGTACATACATTTAAAAAGAAAAAAAAGAGAAAAATTCCACTTCTCACCCTTTGCAAGGAATACCCTTCAACCTTTAGTCCCTTTTATCCTTCCCAGCCTTCCCTCTTGACGCCCGACTTATTCCTTCTCCCTCTCTCCCCCCTCACCTCATAGTGGATTTTCCAATTTATCCAACCATGGTCTCCACATAGCTTCAAACTCTCTCAGATTTCCTCTCCTTATATACACTGTTCTTTCTTTCCATACTGTTTCTGTTGTTAACCTTTTCCATTCTCCTACCGTTGGGGGTTTCTCAGCCTGCCACCTCTGCGCTATTAATTTTCTCGCCTGGAACAAACCTCTCATCACAGCGTTGATTACAGAGGGACCACCATTTATCCCCTCATCCAATCCCAGTATACACAGTCTGGGGTTCATTTCCAGTCTAACTTCTAATACGGTGTTCAGGATGTTAAGGATTTCAGTCCAGTAACGGTGCAGTTTTGGGCACTTCCATACCATATGTGCTAAATCCCCAGTATCCTGGCACCTAGGGCACCTGGCATCTGTTCTCAATCCAAACTCATATAGTCTCTTAGGTGTATAGTATGTCCTGTGTAGCAGCATCAAATATGAGACCTTCTGAGCAGGCGAGACCGATACCACGTGTCCTTTCTCCAATATCCTCAGCCACTGTTCATCTGAGAACGTTCCAAATTCTTTCTCCCATTTCCCCCTACACTTAAGCTGTTCTGGATTTTCTATGCTACCTTCGCATATGTGTGAATAAATTTCTGCTATAAATCCTCTATTCTTGTTTTGGGAGCCTATTCTTTGATACACTGGAGAGTTGTTCCAAATTGGATCTTGACTCTTAAATTGACTATTTAAAGCGTGTCTAATTTGTAGATATTTATAGAAGGAATGTTTGGGTATATCATATTCCACTCGCAGTGCTGTAAATGTCTTCAATACCTTGCCCTCGTACATCTGTGCCAACTTATCTATCCCTTTTATTTCCCACTCTCTAATTTTCCCTATCTTTTCTACTTCCTGTAAGTTTTTATTATTCCAGAGGGGGGTGTATTTTGTCATACCCTCTAACCCTTTTACTACTTTTACTGCCTTCCACACTTTTAAGGCCAG
This sequence comes from Lithobates sylvaticus, assembly GCA_028564925.1. NCBI lineage: Eukaryota > Metazoa > Chordata > Amphibia > Anura > Ranidae > Lithobates > Lithobates sylvaticus. The sequence continues at coordinate 160,174,862 of CM053033.1, forward strand.
TCTCACCGTGGGGATTCTGTAAAGAAAGGAGTTTGCCTCGAGGGCTTCTACTATTGATTTGTGCGGGGTTCCTGCAATCATTAATTCCTTGTTGCTTCCTCCTGTCATAGTTCCTAGATGTTGCAGTTGGGCTGCTAGGAAGTAGCTCCGTGGATGCGGTACTGCCATTCCTCCCTTTCTTGTTGCTAGTTGTAGTGTTTGTAACCCAATCCTAGGTTGACCTCCCTTCCATATAAGTTCCCTAAACAACGTGTCTATTTTTCTGAACCATTTTTTATCTATCCATATTGGGCAGTTATGCAGCAGGTACAGAAGCTGTGGTTGCCATACCATTTTGATTAGGTTACACCTCCCTGCAATCGACAATGGGAGACGTCTCCAGTAGGGATGAGCCGAACACCCCCGGGTTCGGTTCGAACCAGAACCTTCGAACGGAGCGAAAGTTCGCGCGAATTTTCGAACCCTATACGTTATAATGGACGCGAACGTTCGAAATCAAAAGTGCTAATTACAACGGCCAATATGCATGTTAATGTCATAAAACAGGTTTGGGGACCCGGGTCCTGCCCCAGGGGACATATATCAATGCAAAAAGAACTTTTAAAAACTAACGTTTTTTCGGGAGCAGTCATTTTAATGATGCATAAAGTGAAAAAAAAAAAGTGACATTTTCCTTTAAATATGGTACCTGGGGGGTGTCCAAAGTATGCCTGTGAAGTGGCATGTGTTTCCCGTGTTTAGAACTGTCCTTGCACAAAATGACATTTGTAAAGGAAAAAAAGAAGCCATTTAAAACCACTTGCGGCTTTAGGTTTGATCTTAAGTAGAATCTGAACAGGTACATTATGAAGTGTAGCTCCATCCCAAAAAAATCTATTTTTAAGCTTTTTGGAGAACATAGGGAGGGGTTATCACCCCTGTAACATTTGCTGTCTTTGCACATCTGTTCAGAACATGTCACCTCACTTTCCGTCCCAATGCCAAATGTTTTTGGAAAAGTGGGGTTTTAATTGAAACAAGGATTGGTGATAAAGTATCAGTAGAGAGGAGATACCTTTTTCCCAAATTAAATCTAACAGGATAGAATTTCCCTTCCTAGGGGTAGATTTCCTCTCACTTCCTGTTTTCTCTTTCCATTTGCAAGTAGGAGTCGTTTGTAAGTTGGATGTTTGAAAGTAGGGGCCTGGCGTATATACTCTGCAGAAATTTGCCCTATTAGATGTTGGTGTAGCCACAAGACTGGTGGGCACAGGAATGGGCCCTGCTGTGAGTTAATAGATCAAGATTTGTAATTGCATGCACCTGTTGAACAGGGCAGAAAAATTGGGGGGTGGTGGTGGTGGTGGTGGTGGACGGTTTTGCCACAAGACTGTAAGCTCTCACAGTTACTCTTGGTGGGCGCAGGAATGGGCCCTGCTGTGAGTTATTAGATCAAGATTTGTAATTGCAAGCACCTGATGAACAGGGCAGAAAAATTGGGCCTTTGGCGGTGGTGGTGGACGGTGTTGCCACAAGACTGTAGGCCCTCATAGTTACTCTTGGTGGGCGCAGGAATGGGCCCTGCTGTGAGTTATTAGATCAAGATTTGTAATTGCAAGCACCTGATGAACAGGGCAGAAAAATTGGGCCTTTGGCGGTGGTGGTGGACGGTGTTGCCACAAGACTGCAGGCCCTCATAGTTACTCTTGGTGGGCGCAGGAATGGGCCCTGCTGTGAACTATTAGATCAAGATTTGTAATTACCCGCCCCTGTTAAACAGGGGCTGAAAAATTGTGCCTTAGGCACTGGTGCTGGTGCCACAACACTGCAACCCCTCACAGAGACTGTACTTGGAGCACAGCAGTCACACGTGTTGCGAAGCATTTTTTTAAAAAATTGTAAGTACACGCCCCTGTTAAACAGGGGCTGAAAAATTGTGCCTTAGGCACTGGTGCTGGTGCCACAACACTGCAACCCGGCCCTCACAGATACTGTACTTGGAGCACAGCAGTCACACGTGTTGCGAAGCATTTTTTTTTAAAAAATTGTAAGTACACGCCCCTGTTAAACAGGGGCTGAAAAATTGTGCCTTAGGCACTGGTGCTGGTGCCACAACACTGCAACCCGGCCCTCACAGATACTGTACTTGGAGCACAGCAGTCACACGTGTTGCGAAGCATTTTTTTTAAAAAATTGTAAGTACACGCCCCTGTTAAACAGGGGCTGAAAAATTGTGCCTTAGGCACTGGTGCTGGTGCCACAACACTGCAACCCGGCCCTCACAGAGACTGTACTTGGAGCACAGCAGTCACACGTGTTGCGAAGCATTTTTTTTTAAAAATTGTAAGTACACGCCCCTGTTAAACAGGGGCTGAAAAATTGTGCCTTAGGCACTGGTGCTGGTGCCACAACACTGCAACACGGCCCTCACAGAGACTGTACTTGGAGCACAGCAGTCACACGTGTTGCGAAGCATTTTTTTAAAAAATTGTAAGTACACGCCCCTGTTAAACAGGGGCTGAAAAATTGTGCCTTAGGCACTGGTGCTGGTGCCACAACACTGCAACACGGCCCTCACAGAGACTGTACTTGGAGCACAGCAGTCACACGTGTTGCGAAGCATTTTTTTAAAAAATTGTAAGTACACGCCCCTGTTAAACAGGGGCTGAAAAATTGTGCCTTAGGCACTGGTGCTGGTGCCACAACACTGCAACACGGCCCTCACAGAGACTGTACTTGGAGCACAGCAGTCACACGTGTTGCGAAGCATTTTTTTAAAAAATTGTAAGTACACGCCCCTGTTAAACAGGGGCTGAAAAATTGTGCCTTAGGCACTGGTGCTGTGGCATGGATCATTGAGGAGGAGGAAGAGGATAGTCAGTGAACATAAGAGGACAGTCACTCAGCATCAGCATAGGCAGTCTTGAAGGGATGTGACATTAAAAATTATTCGGTTATATCCGCCTCAGGTGCCTGGTAGCTGGTGGTGATCCAAGACTGATTCATTTTGATGAATGTCAGTCGATCAACCGAGGCGGTGGACAGGCGCACCCTATGATCAGTCACAAATCCTCCAGCAGCACTGAATGTGCGTTCGGAAAGAACGCTGGAGGCAGGACAGGCCAGTAGCTCAATTGCATACTGTGCAAGCTCTGGCCAGTGATCCATCCTCAGGACCCAGTAAGCCAGAGGATTTTCGGTGGGAAAGGTGTCCAAGTCTGACCTTGCCCCAAGGTATTCCTGCACCATGTATATCAGACGCTGGCGATGGTTGCTGGAACCGATCATACCTTGGGGCTGCGGACTAAAAAAATTGTCTGAACGCATCGGTCAGACGTCCACCTTCCCCACCGCTCCTTCTGCCACTGACCGAAGCCTCAGCAACTCGTCGCCCAGGACCAGGAGTTTGTAGCCTCCCAGTTTCTGGGAACGCGTTGCACAGACCTTTCTGCAAGGCCTCCCTGAGATGTCTCATCCTCTGCTCCCTCTGCGACGGCAAGATAAGGTCCGCAACCTTACCCTTGTACCGCGGATCAAGGAGAGTGGCCAGCCAGTAATGGTCCCTCTCCTTGATCCGAAGAACACGAGGATCCTTCCGCAGGCTTTGCAGGATCAGGGAGGCCATGCAGCGTAGGTTAGCTGAGGCATTCGGTCCGGAGTCTTCTGGGTCACTGAGGATGACATGATCGCCAGCCACCTCCTCCCAGCCACGTACAAGTCCACTGGCTTGTTGGGACTGTACATCATCCCTAAAAGACTGCTGCTGCTGATGCTGAGTGCCAGGCTCCACCTCCATGCTCACACAATCCTCCTCCTCCTCCTCCTCCTCCTCCTCCTCATCCTCTTCCTGTGTGATGGGTGGGACAGAAGGAACACTGTCCGGATAAAGGGGGCCTTGAGAGGCAAGGAAGTCCTCCTCTTCCTGCCTCTGTTCTGCCTCAAGTGCCCTGTCCATTATCCCACGCAGCGTATGCTCCAACAGGTGGACAAGAGGGACAGTGTCACTGATGCATGCACTGTCACTGCTCACCATCCTCGTGGCCTCCTCAAATGGTGAGAGGACAGTGCATGCATCCCTGATCATGCTCCACTGACGTGGGGAAAAAAAACCAAGCTCCCCTGACCCTGTCCTGGTGCCGTAGTCGCAAAGGTACTCATTGATGGCCCTCTGCTGCGTGTGCAGTCGCTGCAGCATGGCCAACGTTGAGTTCCACCTGGTGGGCATGTCAGATATTAGGCGGTTCTTGGGCAGGTTCAGCTCCTTTTGCAGCTCAGTCAGCCGAGCACTGGCATTATAAGATCGGCGGAAATGCACACAGACTTTCCTGGCCTGCCTCAGGACATCCTGTAAGCCTGGGAACCTGCCCAAGAACCGCTGCACCACCAGGTTGAGGACGTGAGCCATGCAGGGCACATGGGTGAGCTGCCCCTGTCGCAGGGCGGAGAGGAGGTTGGTGCCATTGTCAGAAACGACCATTCCTGGCTTAAGCTGACGTGGCGTCAACCACCTCTCGGCCTGCCCCTGCAGAGCTGCCAGAACCTCTGGCCCAGTGTGGCTCCTGTCCCCCAAACACACCAGCGCAAGCACGGCATGGCATCTTTTTGCCTGCGTACTTGCGTAGCCCCTTGTACGCCTACGGAGCACCGCTGGTTCCAAGGACAGAGCACTGGAGGAAGAAGAAGAGGAGGGGGTGGAGGAGAGAGGTGTGTCACAACCAGTAGCAGTAGTCGCGTTTTGGAGGCGTGGTGGCGGAACAACCTCCAACACTACTGCACCTTGTCCTGCATCCCTCCCAGCTGCCAATAGAGTGACCCAATGGGCCGTGAAAGAAAGGTACCGTCCCTGTCCATGCCTGCTGGACCATGAGTCAGCGGTAATATGCACCTTACCGCTGACCGCCCTGTCCAGCGAGGCATGGACATTGCCCTCCACATGCCGGTAGAGAGACGGAATCGCCTTCCGCGAGAAAAAGTGGCGTTTGGGAACCTGCCACTGAGGAACCGCACATTGAACAAACTCACGGAAGGGGGCCGAGTCTACCAACTGAAAAGGCAGCAGTTGAAGTGCTAGCAATTTAGCAAGGCTAGCATTCAACCGCTGGGCATGTGGATGGCTGGGAGTGTACTTCTTTCTACGGTCCAGCAGCTGGGGCAGGGAAATTTGCCTGCTGCATTCGGACGTCGGTGTACTGCAAGTACTTGGTTGTGACACACCGAATTCTACACCTTCAGTCCTCTCAGAGCAGCTTTCAGAGAGGACTGAAGGTGTAGTGGGGATGGAGATCCCAGCTGAGGAGGAGCAAGGAGAGGTCCGCTTAGTTCTTTGGTGTGGGTCTTTTATGTGTGCCTGCCAACGAGCTGCATGGCAGGTCGCCATATGTCTGGTCATGCTTGTCGTGCCCAAGCGGCTGATGTTTTGGCCACGCGAGATACGCTTGAGACAAATATTGCAAATAGCAGTGGTGCGATCTGCTGCACTCGTCTCAAAAAAGGCCCACACCAAAGAACTTTTCTGATAACGTGCAGAGGCAGCGCCCTGCACAGGCGGAGCTCTGCGGTGTTGTACAGTTGCTGTGCTGGCCTCTACCTGGCCTCCAGGGGGCATCCTGCCTCGTTGGACATGTGACGCCGCATCCTCCTCCTCCTCGTCCTCCTCCTCATCCTCTCTCCCTTGAGGCACCCACGTGGAGTCAGTGACCTCATCATCCCCTCCCTCTTCACCACTAGAGCAAACCTGGCAGTAAGCTGCAGCTGGTGGAACTGTACTGCCAGATTCCTCAAGCTGGGTATCGTCATCCGAGCCTTCGAATCGTTGGGCATCCTCCTGGAGCATGTACCCAACACTGTGCTCAAAGAGTTCGGGGGACTCCTCAGGAGGACATGGTGGGTCTAGGGAAGGGGTGGCTGATGATGCTCTGTCAGTACCCTGAGCCTGGGTGAGAGAGGATGAGGAGGATGAGGAGGGCTTGGTCATCCATTCTACCAAGCCTTCAGCATGATGCGGCTCCACATGTCCAGCTGCCGAAAACAAAGACGCGCGTGTCCCATGGCCACGTGCTGATGACGATGCACGACCACGTCCACGTCCACGGCCACGTCCACTAGAAACAGAGCCTGCCTGCCCTGTGTTCTTGGCTCTGCACGCTCTGCCTCCCCTTGGCGGTCTTCCAGCCATTGTAGTCGGTAGTCCTGTGGGTGCTGCTGAGAAGAAAATATAGGAGCTCTGTGTGATGCCACTAACACACTAGAAGTCCTATAGGTGCTTCTGCAAAGAAAATATAGGAGCTCTGTGTGATGCCACTAACACACTAGAAGTCCTGTGGGTGCTGCTGAGAAGAAAATATAGGAGCTCTGTGTGATGCCACTAACACACTAGAAGTCCTATGGGTGCTTCTGCAAAGAAAATATAGGAGCTCTGTGTGATGCCACTAACACACTAGAAGTCCTGTGGGTGCTGCTGAGAAGAAAATATAGGAGCTCTGTGTGATGCCACTAACACACTAGAAGTCCTATGGGTGCTTCTGCAAAGAAAATATAGGAGCTCTGTGTGATGCCACTAACACACTAGAAGTCCTATAGGTGCTTCTGCAAAGAAAATAGAGGAGCTCTGTGTGATGCCACTAACACACTAGAAGTCCTGTGGGTGCTGCTGAGAAGAAAATATAGGAGCTCTGTGTGATGCCACTAACACACTAGAAGTCCTATGGGTGCTTCTGCAAAGAAAATATAGGAGCTCTGTGTGATGCCACTAACACACTAGAAGTCCTGTGGGTGCTGCTGAGAAGAAAATATAGGAGCTCTGTGTGATGCCACTAACACACTAGAAGTCCTATGGGTGCTTCTGCAAAGAAAATATAGGAGCTCTGTGTGATGCCACTAACACACTAGAAGTCCTATAGGTGCTTCTGCAAAGAAAATAGAGGAGCTCTGTGTGATGCCACTAACACACTAGAAGTCCTGTGGGTGCTGCTGAGAAGAAAATATAGGAGCTCTGTGTGATGCCACTAACACACTAGAAGTCCTATGGGTGCTTCTGCAAAGAAAATAGAGGAGCTCTGTGTGATGCCACTAACACACTAGAAGTCCTGTGGGTGCTTCTGCAAAGAAAATAGAGGAGCTCTGTGTGATGCCACTAACACACTAGAAGTCCTGTGGGTGCTGCTGAGAAGAAAATATAGGAGCTCTGTGTGATGCCACTAACACACTAGAAGTCCTATGGGTGCTTCTGCAAAGAAAATAGAGGAGCTCTGTGTGATGCCACTAACACACTAGAAGTCCTGTGGGTGCTGCTGAGAAGAAAATATAGGAGCTCTGTGTGATGCCACTAACACACTAGAAGTCCTATGGGTGCTTCTGCAAAGAAAATAGAGGAGCTCTGTGTGATGCCACTAACACACTAGAAGTCCTGTGGGTGCTTCTGCAAAGAAAATAGAGGAGCTCTGTGTGATGCCACTAACACACTAGAAGTCCTGTGGGTGCTGCTGAGAAGAAAATATAGGAGCTCTGTGTGATGCCACTAACACACTAGAAGTCCTATGGGTGCTTCTGCAAAGAAAATAGAGGAGCTCTGTGTGATGCCACTAACACACTAGAAGTCCTGTGGGTGCTTCTGAGAAGAATATATAGGAGCTCTGTGTGATGCCACTAACACACTAGAAGTCCTATGGGTGCTTCTGCAAAGAAAATAGAGGAGCTCTGTGTGATGCCACTAACACACTAGAAGTCCTGTGGGTGCTTCTGCAAAGAAAATAGAGGAGCTCTGTGTGATGCCACTAACACACTAGAAGTCCTGTGGGTGCTGCTGAGAAGAAAATATAGGAGCTCTGTGTGATGCCACTAACACACTAGAAGTCCTATGGGTGCTTCTGCAAAGAAAATAGAGGAGCTCTGTGTGATGCCACTAACACACTAGAAGTCCTGTGGGTGCTTCTGCAAAGAAAATAGAGGAGCTCTGTGTGATGCCACTAACACACTAGAAGTCCTGTGGGTGCTGCTGAGAAGAAAATATAGGAGCTCTGTGTGATGCCACTAACACACTAGAAGTCCTATGGGTGCTTCTGCAAAGAAAATAGAGGAGCTCTGTGTGATGCCACTAACACACTAGAAGTCCTGTGGGTGCTTCTGCAAAGAAAATAGAGGAGCTCTGTGTGATGCCACTAACACACTAGAAGTCCTGTGGGTGCTGCTGAGAAGAATATATAGGAGCTCTGTGTGATGCCACTAACACACTAGAAGTCCTATGGGTGCTTCTGCAAAGAAAATAGAGGAGCTCTGTGTGATGCCACTAACACACTAGAAGTCCTGTGGGTGCTTCTGCAAAGAAAATAGAGGAGCTCTGTGTGATGCCACTAACACACTAGAAGTCCTGTGGGTGCTTCTGCAAAGAAAATAGAGGAGCTCTGTGTGATGCCACTAACACACTAGAAGTCCTGTGGGTGCTTCTGCAAAGAAAATAGAGGAGCTCTGTGTGATGCCACTAACACACTAGAAGTCCTGTGGGTGCTGCTGAGAAGAATATATAGGAGCTCTGTGTGATGCCACTAACACACTAGAAGTCCTGTGGGTGCTTATGCAAAGAAAATAGAGGAGCTCTGTGTGATGGGACTAACACACTTCAAGTCCTATAGGTGCTTCTGGGAAGAAAATATAGCTCTGTGTGTGTGATGGGACTAACACACTTCAAGTCCTATAGGTGCTTCTGGGAAGAAAATATTGCTCTGTGTGTGTAATGGGACTAACACACTTCAAGTCCTATAGGTGCTTCTGGGAAGAAAATATAGCTCTGTGTGTGTAATGGGACTAACACACTTCAAGTCCTATAGGTGCTTCTGGGAAGAAAATATAGCTCTGTGTGTGTAATGGGACTAACACACTTCAAGTCCTATAGGTGCTTCTGGGAACAAAATATAGCTCTGTGTGTGTAATGGGACTAACACACTTCAAGTCCTATAGGTGCCTCTGGGAACAAAATATAGGAGCTCTGCCTGCCTGCCACGAACACACTACAAGTCCTATAGGTGCTTCTGGTAACAAAATATAGGAGCTCTGCCTGCCTGCCACTAACACACTACAAGTCCTATAGGTGCTTCTGGGAAGAAAATATAGCTCTGTGTGTGTAATGGGACTAACACACTTCAAGTCCTATAGGTGCTTCTGGGAACAAAATATAGGAGCTCTGCCTGCCTGCCACGAACACACTACAAGTCCTATAGGTGCTTCTGGTAACAAAATATAGGAGCTCTGCCTGCCTGCCACTAACACACTACAAGTCCTATAGGTGCTTCTGGGAAGAAAATATAGCTCTGTGTGTGTAATGGGACTAACACACTTCAAGTCCTATAGGTGCTTCTGGGAACAAAGTATAGCTCTTTGTGTGTAATGGGACTAACACACTTCAAGTCCTATAGGTGCTTCTGGGAAGAAAATATAGCTCTGTGTGTGTGATGGGACTAACACACTTCAAGTCCTATAGGTGCTTCTGGGAAGAAAATATAGCTCTGTGTGTGTAATGGGACTAACACACTTCAAGTCCTATAGGTGCTTCTGGGAAGAAAATATAGCTCTGTGTGTGTGATGGGACTAACACACTTCAAGTCCTATAGGTGCTTCTGGGAAGAAAATATAGCTCTGTGTGTGTAATGGGACTAACACACTTCAAGTCCTATAGGTGCTTCTGGGAAGAAAATATAGCTCTGTGTGTGTAATGGGACTAACACACTTCAAGTCCTATAGGTGCTTCTGGGAAGAAAATATAGCTCTGTGTGTGTAATGGGACTAACACACTTCAAGTCCTATAGGTGCTTCTGGGAACAAAATATAGCTCTGTGTGTGTGATGGGACTAACACACTTCAAGTCCTATAGGTGCTTCTGGGAACAAATTATAGCTCTGTGTGTGTAATGGGACTAACACACTTCAAGTCCTATAGGTGCTTCTGGGAAGAAAATATAGCTCTGTGTGTGTAATGGGACTAACACACTTCAAGTCCTATAGGTGCTTCTGGGAAGAAAATATAGCTCTGTGTGTGTGATGGGACTAACACACTTCAAGTCCTATAGGTGCTTCTGGGAAGAAAATATAGCTCTGTGTGTGTAATGGGACTAACACACTTCAAGTCCTATAGGTGCTTCTGGGAAGAAAATATAGCTCTGTGTGTGTGATGGGACTAACACACTTCAAGTCCTATAGGTGCTTCTGGGAAGAAAAAATATAGCTCTGTGTGTGTAATGGGACTAACACACTTCAAGTCCTATAGGTGCTTCTGGGAAGAAAATATAGCTCTGTGTGTGTGATGGGACTAACACACTTCAAGTCCTATAGGTGCTTCTGGGAAGAAAATATAGCTCTGTGTGTGTAATGGGACTAACACACTTCAAGTCCTATAGGTGCTTCTGGGAAGAAAATATAGCTCTGTGTGTGTGATGGGACTAACACACTTCAAGTCCTATAGGTGCTTCTGGGAAGAAAATATAGCTCTGTGTGTGTAATGGGACTAACACACTTCAAGTCCTATAGGTGCTTCTGGGAACAAAATATAGCTCTGTGTGTGTAATGGGACTAACACACTTCAAGTCCTATAGGTGCCTCTGGGAACAAAATATAGGAGCTCTGCCTGCCTGCCACGAACACACTACAAGTCCTATAGGTGCTTCTGGTAACAAAATATAGGAGCTCTGCCTGCCTGCCACTAACACACTACAAGTCCTATAGGTGCTTCTGGTAACAAAATATAGGAGCTCTGCCTGCCTGTCACTAACACACTACAAGTCCTATAGGTGCTTCTGGTAACAAAATATAGGAGCTCTGCCTGCCTGCCACTAACACACTACAAGTCCTATAGGTGCTTCTGGTAACAAAATATAGGAGCTCTGCCTGCCTGTCACTAACACACTACAAGTCCTATAGGTGCTTCTGGTAACAAAATATAGGAGCTCTGCCTGCCTGCCACTAACACACTACAAGTCCTATAGGTGCTTCTGGTAACAAAATATAGGAGCTCTGCCTGCCTGCCACGAACACACTACAAGTCCTATAGGTGCTTCTGGTAACAAAATATAGGAGCTCTGCCTGCCTGCCACGAGCACACTACAAGCCCCTCTTTGTCAATCAATCTTTGTAACTGAATCTATCTAACTCAATCTCTGCAAGTGAATCTCTCTCTCTATCTATCTAAATGCAGCAGAGTGTCACAGAAACAGCCTGCTCAATCTGCGCCGGAACAGCATGTGACCGGCGCAGACGGCGTGGCGGCGTTTTATAGGGGGGGGGGCGTGTACTACAGCCCCTGAGCTGTAATTGGCTACAGGCGTCCTGCCTGTAGCCAATTATGGCTCTTCGAGTTTCCGGGGCTGTGATTGGCCAAGCATGCGGGGTCACAGTGCATGCTTGGCCAATCATCAGCCAGCAATGCACTGCGTCGGCCGCGCCGGCCGCAATGCATTGCGGGGCCGCACGCCACACACGAACGTGATGCGAGCGGCCAAAATAGTTCTGGGCTCGCCGAGCGAGCGAACGCCCGGTGCTCGATGCGAACGTGGGTTCGCATCGAGCACCGGGCCCATCCTTAGTCTCCAGATTGCAATTTTACTTTTAAACCTAGCTAAAAGTGGTACTATATTATCATTTATGTAATTGTTAGGGTTCCTTGTTATATATATGCCTAAGTATTTCATTTGTTCAACTACCTCTAGCTGTGAGATATCCTGTACGTTCTGGTTCCCTAGAGGATCTATAGGCAATAATGCAGATTTTTCCCAGTTTATGGTGAGTCCTGAGATTTTACCAAAGTCCGTGAGGATTTTCATCACCTGCCTGAGGGATTGCCCCGTATCCCCCAGGAAGAGAAGGACATCGTCCGCATACAGTGCGATTCTCTCTTCACCCCCTGCTCTTCGGAACCCCTGCATATTTGTGTTTGATCTAATTACACTTGCTAAGGGTTCCATTGCAAGCGCGAAGAGCAGGGGGGACAATGGGCAGCCCTGCCTTGTCCCTCTCTCCAATTGAATCCCCTCGGAATACTCGCCATTAACCCTAATTTTAGCACTGGGACCCTTATACAGGGTTTTAATCCATTTAATAAACGAGGGGCCAAATCCAAATTCCTTTAAGACTCGCCATAAATATCCCCACTCTAAGCTATCGAAAGCTTTAACCACATCTAACGCCATGACTGCCCTTGTGCCCATGTTCTCTATTGGTATCTGTAAATTAAGGTATAGTCTCCTAATGTTCATACTAGTAGACCTACAGGGTATAAACCCTGTTTGGTCAGGATGTATTAATCTAGAGATAATTTTGTTTAATCTAATTGCCATTGCTTTAGCTAATATTTTAGCATCCGAGCAGAGTAGGGAAATCGGTCTATAAGACTTGGTCTCTAATGGGTCCTTCCCCTCTTTATGCAGAACTATTATCGTTGCCTCTGTCATAGACGTTGGCAACTTCCCCTCCTCCTTTGCCCAGTTTAATACCTTAAGAAGTTCTGGCAGTAGGATTTTCCCATATTGCTTATAGGTTTCCGCGGGGAGACCATCTGGTCCTGGTGATTTCTGATTGGCCATTTCTTTTACCGCCAGCTGGATTTCCTCCAGCGTTAACGGTGCCTCCATTGCCTCCCTTTCTTCTTTAGTGAGGGCCGTAATTTCAGCGTTACTAAAAAATGTGTCCGCTTCCCCTTCCTCCATCGTCCCCCGCGATTTATATAATTTATCATAGTATATTCTAAAAGTCTCTGTAATTACTGACGTCTTTAATGAGGTTTCTCCTTTCTCCGTCCTAATCGCTGGGACGGTGGAGGGAGGGGAATTAGCTCTCACTAACTGTGCCAGCATCTTTCCGACCTTTTCCCCTTCCCCATAAGCCACCTGTTTCTGAAACAGTCTTTTATTCTCTGATTTCCTAATAATTACTTCTTTGTATTCCTGTTGTTTAATTAGCCATCTACTTTGTCTTTCTGGGGTGGGGTCTTCAACGTATTCTCTTTCTGCTTTCATCAACTCTATCTTACTATTTTTTTCCCATTCTCTTGAGGATTTTTTAATTTTTGAGACTAATTGAATAAGGATACCTCGCAGATAGGCCTTCAGTGCATCCCACATTACTCCTCTTGTCACTGTCTCTTTGTTAAGCTCTATAAATTCTTCCAGTTTTAACAGCACCTCATTTGGATCCCCTATTATTTCGAACCAGACTGGATTCATTTTCCATGTTCTGGGAGGTCTTTTCCCTTCTAAATTTATTGAGACAATCAACAAGGCATGGTCCGATACCCCCCTAGGCTGATATTCAATATCCCTTACTGTTTGGCATGCTTCTCCGTTTCCCAAGGCTAAATCGATCCGTGAAAGAGTAGAATAGGAACTTGAGAAACACGAGAATTGCAGCACCCCCGGGTTTCTCACTCTCCACATGTCAAACAGCCCCACTTCTTGTAAGAACTGGTGTAATCGGCTCTCATCTACCTTCTGCCTCTGTGTACCTAAGGGAAACCTGTCTAATTTTTTATTAATAACCTCATTAAAGTCCCCTACTGCTATGACTGGTATCCCAGCTTTGTCTGATAAAAATTCCATTAGGCTATACATCACATCAAGCTTAAACGGAGGGGGGATGTAAATATTGGCGAGAACATATTCTCGATTTTCTATTACACAATGCAGGAAAATATACCGTCCTTCCCTATCTATACTGGTCTGCCGACAGGTGAAGCCCACCTCTTTTCTTACCATCACCGCCACTCCCCTTGAGTAGGAGGTGTGTACCGAGTGGTATTGATGTTGATATTTTTTACTCTGATTTAGTAGTTTAGTATCTTGGGTTAAATGTGTCTCCTGTAGGCAGATCAATCCTACGTCACTCCTTTCCAGGGTCTCTACCACAGCTGCTCTCTTAGCCGGTGTACCCAACCCCCGTACATTCCAGGAACCGATATTAATTACCCTAGTCTGCATAGGCTATCAAAAAAAGAAAGCAATAGAAGATGGAATCCCTATTGATGCCTAGAACAGAACACCAAGGAGAGAGGGGGAAAAGGGAGAAAAAATAAATAAAAAATAAAAAAAAAAAAAAAAAAAAAAAAGGTAACAAAGAGGAAAAAAAAAAAACGAAAAAGGGAAGAGAAACTTTTAACAAGAGGGAAAAACCCTTGTGAAAAAGAAAGGTAAATAGAAAATCCTTTGCCTATCTTAATATTTCCCACTATGTGATAAAATGTGAATCTTTCTTCTATATATTTGTTTATCAGTGTTTTTTTTTTTCCCAAATTTTGCATCGTATCTTGATATGTCTATCTAAGTGAGAGAATGTGAAACTTTCTTCTAAATATTTATCTATAAGTGTTTTTTGCTTGCCGCTTACTTTCATATGTGTTACATGTTTTTTCCAATTTTTACATCGATGACCCCACCTCCCCCCTCCCCCCATGTACCATTCTAGGTTATCCCCAGAGGCTTTTTTTGTGACCCTTACCAAACATCCCATACCTTTCCCCCTCCCCTCCCCCTCCCCCTCTCTTATATATAAACCCACTCCCACCCTCCGCCCTCCTCCCGTACCTACTACCCTCCCCTCTCCCTCCCCCTCTCTTGTATACAAACCCACTCCCACCCTCCGCCCTCCTCCCTCCCCTACCCTACACACATCAAAAACTATATTTTTATCCTTACCCCAATCAGTCATATCCTCCCTTTCGTGCTATGTGACTCTCACCACCCTCCACTCCATATATATATACACATTAAGTTTCTCTGAAACACACATCTCTAAGAACACATCCCTTCCCATCCCTCTATGTTTATTCCCTTTCCCTTAACCTTGTTATCCCCTCGTTTTGATTATTAGTTGGTCTTTTCTATCCTCCAGCCATGTTGTCACACTTGCAGGGGAGTCAAAAAAAAAGGTCTCTCCCAGAGCTACCACACGTAGCCGGGCTGGGTACAATAATGCATAAATGACATCAAATTTCTGGAGTCTACGTTTAACCTCTATAAAACCTGCTCTACGCCTCTGCAAATCGGGTGAAAAATCAGGGTATAGTGAAACTTTAACTCCATTAAAAAAAATGTTCCCCATCTCTCTAGCCCTGCGGAGAAGCGTCACTTTATCTTTGAAATTCAAAAATTTCATTAACATAGATCTAGGGTGCCCTCCTTGGGGTGGAGGTCTGGACGGGACTCTATGCGCCCTTTCAACCGAGAATTGTTGTGAGAATGTCTCTCTTCCAAATACTTCAATGAGCCATTTTTCCATGAATACGATCGGATCAGATCCTTCGCTCTTTTCTGGTAATTTCCCTTTTTAAACATTTTTTTGATCACGTTTATTCCTATTACAAGGAATATAAACATCCCTTGTAATAGGAATAGTGCATGACAGGTCCTCTTATGGAGAGATGTGGGGTCTATAAGACTGGAAAGCCTGAGATCCCCCCAAAAATTTCAAAATTATCTTGGCTTTCCAGGTCAAGGGTTTAAGGGCTCGCTTACACTAGTTATAGCTCTCTGAAGAGTGATCTGCAGAGGATTGCTCTTCAGAGCATGTTTGACAGGCTTTATCTTGCCTCTTCATGGCATGTTTTAACCCCTAAAAGTCTGCACTATTGTGCTGCAACTGTGTGCATTACTTGCAGTTACGGTGAAGCCCCGTTCAGTTGAATAGGTTGTGTTTAATGGATGTCACTGCTGCGATAGTGTTTTTTGCAGTGCCACAATGCAAAACGTGTATACCCCCTGCATGGCTGCCTTTGCAGCTTAGAAGGGGGAGTTGGGCAGTAAAAAAAAAAAAACCTGCTAAACTGTAAGTGTAAACTATTAAAGTATTGGTTTATCTGTCCCTGTTGTACTTACCTCTGGTGATCCCGAACTGTCAGTGCTCCCAAAGCCGGTCCAGCAGTCCGGAGATTTGAAATCAGCACTTTTCTTTGTGCAGCACTTCCAGGATGGACCAGGTTAATTTACTGTGGCAGCTCTGACCAATCAGAATCTATCTGGTCGGTCCTGGAAGATCTGCACAGAGAACAGCAGGAACCCGGACCTCTAGGTACAGCAGGGAGTAAGGAGGGTGTACGTTTTTCACCTTTACATTTTTTCTGTACAGGTGAACCGATCTTAAAGCCAATTTTTTTCTGTTAGTTTTTTTTATTTTATCTCACCTTTTTTGGGCTATCTTTATCTCATTGGGGAAATCTCCCTTCACTTCTAGTAAACGCAATAGAAAGTGAGAGGAAATGTCTTCAAAGTTGGAGCAAATCTACACTTAGTATTGGTGACAACTGTCTAATGTCCTCATTAGAAGACTTACCCTCTATTAGGGCCCGTTCACACTTCCACAACAGTTTAGTGTGCAGGCAGCTGTCTGTTGGGGCTGCAGTGAGCTGGCGGTAGGGGTGGGAGTGATGTGTGTGTGTGTGTTTTTTTTTTTTTTATGGGGGGGGGGGACTTTATCCTAAATGTACATAGTGACACGTCAGTCATTTCACCACACAGTGTGACATGCGGTGCCAACCAGTGTGGTGCGATATTATGCAAACATGCTACGTAACATTGCACATATTTGGAATGCAGAGAAACATTGCATTCTGTTGTGAACATGGCACATCAAAAATTATTGTTTTTGATGTGTCATTACAGTTACTTCCTGTGTTTATTCAAATATTGCATGCGATATGGAAAAGCTCAATTCACTATAGGTTAATGTGGTATTTTCCACAAAAATATAAAAAGTTTGATAAATACTACATAAACCTAGTTAAAAACCCAATTCAATTCATAAAAATTTAACTAAAATATTTTGTTAAATAATTTTTAGTCTAGCCAAGGGCTATTTAACAAATTCTAGCTGGTTGGAAAGAAACTAGCACCTGTCAAAGAGGCAAAAAAAAGAAAAAAAAAAAGCTTGCAGTTCCCCTCTAAACCATACTCTTGTCCCTCCCATTAGGATCTGTGTTTAACATTTACAAACTAGAGTTGAACAGGACTTTAAAAGATTCAACAAAGCTTGCTGTTCACACTGCCCTTGATGACGTGTGTGTATGACGAAAAGCATTGGGAGGAGTCTGGTCATGTGATGTTGCCACGTTTGGTAGTTGGTCATCTTACCGGTTGGAAACATTCCTAGTGATACGAGGATTTACATGCGCTTTTGTGAGTATTTTGGCTTCTTTTTAAATAAATACTTTTATCAGTAATACTGAGCAATGAAGTCTCTCCTTGCCTATTCCCATATACTTATGTCACGAGACTTTGTCTTTGCGGGATCGTGTCAGCGCTTACATGTGTGGAGAGCTGGAGTTGATTATTTTCCAGCACATTTGACTACATTTAGGGTAAGGGTCAGTATGAACTTCTGCTCTTGGTGTGGACCTGCCCTTATATGAGCCTGTTTTACCACTCACATGGACTATAATTAGTGTATAAGCACTGCATTTATATTGTCTTATACAGGCTAAAGCCCATGTGAAACAGGCTTAACTGCCTGCCCTTATGAGGTATGGGCAGACAGCTACACTTGGAGCCTGGAATAGCAACCGTGATCTGCTGATGGTGGATGCAATGCTTTACAGGCTCTGAATTAAATAAATAAATGCATTTTTTTTTAACTGCAAAAAGGTGTGAATTTATTATTATAATTTTTTTTTACAAAGATGAACTTTTCCTCTTATACATTTCTCATCAAAAATGGAGATGTAGTGCTCCCTAAGACAGTAATAGAAACCTAAGCTGACAGTAATAGAAACCCAGCAAAGGTTCTCAATGAGGACCTCCACTAAATAAATGCACGTGTGTGCAAAATATGTGCATTTATTATTCTCTTTACGCTTAGCATTTAACAGACCAAGCTGTGAGCTGTGAATGAATGATGTACTGTTCTGTACTAGTTCTGTCTGTAACTGAGGCAAATGAACCTGTGCAAAACCCCCAAAAAACAAACCAGAAAAGTTTTGGCATTAAATACAAAAATGTACAAGCATTCCCATGCATTTTATACAAGATAGATTTCACAAGCAGAAAACATGACTGATCTAAGCAGACGTTAGAGTTGCTCCTAAAAAAAAATAAAAAGATGAAATTATGTTTTTCTCATTCTGTATAACAATGAAGCATAACCTAATTTGTTTAATTAGGAAAAGGATGTTTGGCAGACACATTCCAAAGGTCAGTAAATTCATTTTACATTACAGCGAGGACAAAAAGAAAAAAGTTTGTGAACCCTTTTCTATTTTCTGGATTTCTGTGTGAAAACCTCCCAAGATGTGATCAGCTCTTCATACAACTCATAATGACATATTGAGGCTAATTTACTAAAGGGGCTGAGAATGTTCATGCAAATTGTGGAATTATTAATTTCAATTAGCTAATCATGTGGAGATAAAAAAAAGTAAACAGGAATTTGCTTTTCACATCTCTGCCTAATTGAAATGAATAGTCACACAATTTATTTTGTGAACATTATCAACTCCTTTAGAAAATTAGCCTTCTTGTTTCCACAGTTGGTGGCTGCTAAGTAGCTCTCACCTTTTTTTGATAAGACCAAGTGCTAGACACATTTTGAAGCCTATTAGAGCCTCTGGCTCTAATTGGTGATTCAAAAAAAACACCCACCCTGCATTGGAATCCATGTGCCCGGCATCCTGAAAGGGGCTGGACGCATGGATGGCGCCTGTGCACCCTTAATGAATGGGCTGCCCCTGCATGTAAGGTTTTGCTGCATATCACCAGAGCACTGTCACTGGTGGGGCCCATTAAATTGTGTATAATAATACTAATAATACACACACATGCTTATATAGATTATATATAATAAAACCTGATCAATTGATCAAGTGCTATCAGCATCTTATGCACCTCCACATTTGTATCAGCCCCCATGCTAATCCAGTCCGTGGAACTCTGAAAGACACTTTACTGGCGGCCCACTACCTACATGAACAGATCTGTCAGTGAGAAAGGAGCATCAGCGTGGCCTTAGGTGAGCTTGTTCCAGGGACTCATTTCCCATTCTTTTCATCCTCTACTGCACCGCCATTTCCACCGCCGAGTGGATGTCCCCTCACTTTCACATTTCAGGCTGTAACATGAACAGCTAGTCCTCTTTGCCTATGTTCCCCGGTCAGCCTTTATACTAGCTATTATACATGCTATTTGATCTTCATCTTCCCTTAAGCGCCTGCAGGTATTTGTTTAATCAACAAGCAGTCCACACAATACGGAAGATTGTTTCCCCTCATTGTTTTAAAGGACTATTTTTGATGTGTCTAAACCATTGGTTTAGCTAGATTCATAATTGTTTCAGCAATCCCTTGGCCATCATTGGTTTCAACTAAGTGCCCTATCCTTGCCAACGGTTGACTGCTGGTATGAAATTGGGTAATGCAAGTAAAGCCTGGTCTTTTTATTTGTTTTTAACACTATTGACAATGTTGTCTTTAATGTTTTTTTACTGTGGTGTGGTGAATGTTGCCTTTTTGTGGAAATCTCATTAATAAATATTTTCTATTTTGTAACTATTACACTGCTGTGTGTTTCCCTTTGGAGTTACTCTATCTTGGTATTTCTATATCCAAGTCCTCCCCTCCTTTTCAGCCTGTTACTGACCTCTGGGATCCCCCACCCCTCAATAGGGGTGAGTCCGTGAATTTTCACTTCACTTCTAATTTAATCAAGTGTTGAGTTTCCCTGTTTTAACCAATTCATTCACAATTTATTTAGTGCCAACAGTTTGTGCAGCGCTTTGTAATGTGGGGGGGCAGCACAATTATAATACCGTTCGATACAGAAGGGACAGGAGGGTCCTGCTTGTGGAGCTTACATTCTAAAGAGAGGGTGGTATAAAAGGTAATAGCTGCAGGGGATGATTGTGCGATAGGCTTCCCTAAATAATAAGTACCCTACGGTCCTGGACAGTGGAGCTTCAGGACTGCCATATCAGGGTTCAGTTAAACAATGCCACTGCGTGGCCTAAATCAACCATCAAGGCGGTACCAGGAGCTGTTCAGCTCAGGAGGAGGTGAACCACATATTAGCCTGGGCAGAGGGACATGTGCTGGTTCTATCAGTGGTCCATTTTTGGGGGGTAGAGAACTGGAAGGCAGATTTTCTCAGCCACCAGCAGATCTGCCCGGGGGAATGGTCCCTACACCTGAACATGTTCTGGGAAATTTGCTATCAATGGGGATGGCCAGATGTCAATCAGTTTGTGTCTCTAACTAGCGAGCCCCTGGCAATTGTAGCAGATGCTCTGGTAGTCCCATGGAGCCAGTTCTCCCTGGTTTATGCTTTCCCCCCAGTCCCTCTCCTTCCACATTTGTTGTGCAGGATTCAGGAAGAGGGGGTTCCAGTCATCCTGGTTGCACCGGCCTGGCCCAGAAGGTCCTGGTTTCCAGAGATCATGAGATTGGCAATAGACGGGCCATGGGCGCTTCCGCACTGCCACGATCTATTGCCTCAAGGTCCTATATTCCACCCCAATTCAGTCTCTAAATTTGATGGCATGGCTATTGAAGCCAGGGTGTTAAAGGATTGTGGCATCTCGAAACTGGTGGTGTTTACCCTAGTGAATACTAGAAAAGTGGTCAGTAGGAAGATCTATCATAAGGTCTGCACAACTTATATTGCTTTGTGTGAAGCCAGAAAATGGCATTCTCTGTAATATGTGCTTGGGAGAATTCTCTTTTCTACAGTCGGCTGTGGAAATCAGATTGGCTTCGAGTACAATCAGGGGTCAGATTTTGGCCTTGTTGGTATTCTTCCAAAAGGCCTTATGCCCCGTACACACGGTCGGATAGTCTGATGGAAAAAGTCTGATCGGATTATGTTGTCGGAAAATCCGATCGTGTGTGAGCTCTAGCGGACTTTTTCCGTCGGAGTTTCTGATGGAAAAAATTTGAGAGCAGGATCTCAAATTTTCCGACAACAAAATCCGATCAGACTTTTTCCGATCGTATGTCGAGAATTCCGACGGACAAAGTGCAACCCATGCTCAAATCAAATTAAGAGACCAAAGATATTGGCTACTAGCCTCTACGTAGTTCCGTCGTACGTAATGAACGTCACCACGTTCGGAATGATTGGAATTTCCGACAACTTTGTCCGACCGTGTGTATGCAACACCAGTTTTGGACAAAATCCGTCAGAAAAAAATGGACGGATTTTGTGGTCGGAATGTCCAACCGTGTGAACGGGGGCTTAGTCTCCCATTCGCTGGTCCGAACCTTTATGCAGGTGGAAACTTGTTTGCTTCCTCCCATTAGGTCACCTATGGGACTTAAACCTGGTGCTGTCTGTGTTACAGAAACAACCATTTGAGCCTATCAAGAAGATTCCATTAGTCTTGCTTTCGCGCAAGCTAGCCTTCCTGAAGGCCATCACCTCGGCTAGAAGGGTGTCGGAATTGGCGGCCCTTTTGTGCAGGGAACCATACTTGATCCTTCACCACGACAGGGTTGTGTTATGACCTATTCCATCCTTCTTGCCAAAGGTGGTGTCGGCCTTTCATTTGAATCAGGACATTGTTTTTTTTTCTCTCAGCTTTTTTCTGCAGAAGAGAGTCGACTGCACCCCTTGGACATAGTGCAGGCAGTCAGAGTTTATTTGTCTAGATCTGTGGAGCTCTGAGGATTAGACTCCTTTTTGTTTTCCCAGAAGGATCCAAGAAGGGGCAGGTAGCTTCCATTGTCCATTGGGTTCACCAATTGGTCATTCAGGCCTATGGTCTGAAATGTAAGGCTCCTCCCTTTAGGGTGAGAGCTTATTCTACCAGGGGTGTGGGAACCTCCTGGGCTTTTTGCCATCAGGTATCTGTGGCTCAGATTTGTAAGGTTGCTACCTGGTCTTCAGTGCATGCATTCAAAAGATTTTATCAGGTGGATGTTTGAGCAGCCCAGGATTGTACTACAGGCTGTGGTATAAAGTCTAATGGCTATTTTGATGTGCTTTTTGGCAGGGTGTCTCCCTCCCCTCAAGGATATTGCTCTGGGACATCCCAGTAAGTAAGGAATAATGGGTATACATCACATGACACAGATTTAAGTAAGGAAATCTGATTTTTGTCATCATACTTACCTGTAAAATACTTTTCTTTGAATATATCATGGGATACAGAGTTAGGCTTTTATTCCTTACTGGGTTATATGCCATCTCTAGGTGAATGGACACTGGTAGACCAAAGTCTTAGACAGGAAGTCCACCCCTATATAACCCCTCCCATACAGTACTATAGTTTTGTAGCAAGCACTGAAACCTCTGTGTCCCATGATGTTTTCAAAGAAAAGGATTTTACAGATAAGTATGATGGAAAAATCCTATTTTCTATATCATACATCAAGGGACACAGCATTAGGCTATTATTCCTTCCTGTGACATCCCAGAGCAATAGCCTTGAGGGGAGGGAGACACCCTGGCAAAAAAATAGCCATCAACCTTTATATGGCAGCCTCTAATACACTATGGCCGAAAGCCGAACCCTCGGCAGCTCTAACATCCATCTGATAAAATCTTGTGAACGTATGCACTGAAGACCAGGTAGCAGCCTTACAAATCTGAACCACAGATATCAGATGATGAAAATCCCGGGAGGGTTCCCACACCCCTGGTAGAATGAGCTCTCACCCTGAAGGGAGGAGCCTTATGTTTCAGGCCATAAGCCTGAATGAACAATTAGGGACCCAATGGACAATGGAAGCTTTGAAAGCTGCCTTCTCCTTCTTGGGTCCCTCTGGCAAAATAAAGGAGTCTGACCCTCAGATATCTGCAGATCTAGACAAATAAACTCTGACTGCCCGCACTACGTCAAAGTAGTCATCTCTCTACCCCCGAACGTGGCTGAGAGAAAAAAGAAGGCAAAACAATGTCCTGATTCAAATGAAAGGCCGACACCACCTTTGGCAAGGATGGAATGAATGTAAAATTACCCTGTCGTGGTGAAGGATCAAGTATGGTTCCTTCCATGAAAGGACTGCCAATTCCGATACCCTTCTAGCCAAGGTGATGGCCATCAGGAAGGCTAGCTTGCGTGACAGCAAGACTAATGGAATTTCCTTGATAGGCTCAAATGGCTGTTTCTGCACATAGGTGCCCTAATGGGGGGAAGCAAACGAGTTGCCCCCTGCATAAAGGTTCAGATCAGTGAATGGGAGGCTAAGTGCTTTTGGAAGAATACTGACAAGGCTGAAATTTGACCCCTGATTGTACTTGAAGCCAATCAGATTTCCACAGCTGACTGTAGAAAAGAGAGAATTCTCCCAATCGCGCATTTCCGAGGATACCATTTTCTGGCTTCACAGCAAGCAATAAAAGTTTTCCTGACTTTATAATAGCTCAGGTCCTGAGATGCCACGATCCTTCAACACCCTGCCTTCAATAGCCATGCCGTCAAATTTAGCGACTGTAAATTGGGGTGGAATATAGTAACTCGAGACAGTAGATCGGGGCGGCGTGGAAGCGTCCATTGGCAATCTCACAATCTCTGGGCCAGGCGGGCGCCACCAGGATGACTGGAACCCCCTCGCTCATTATCCTGCGCAACAAATGTGGAAGGAGAGGGATTGGGGGGAAAGCACAAACCAGGGAGAACTGGCTCCATGGAACTACCAGAGCGTTTGCTCTGTTTGCCAGGGATTGTTTAAGACACAAACTGATGTAGCTTGTTGTTGAACCTGGATGCCAATAAACCGACATCTGGCATCTGGCCATCCACAACACTGGCAAATTTCCTGAAACACGTTTGGGTGTAGGGACCATTCCCCTGCACAGATCTGCACGCAGGTGAGATAATCTAAACAAGAGAACTTTGCGCCAAAGAAAATAAAAAATAATCAAATAAACAAGCATTTGTCAGCAGCGGTGTAAATGTGAGCTGACTAGCGTCACTATGAAATGAAGTGGTTAGACACTGCGCTTAGCTGATACAAATGCAAACCTAGAAACAATAATGGGTGAATCAAACCTAACAATTGTTATAAACATCCCATTTTGTGAAATAGAGTGCTTGTGCGTAGATCAGTAATTGGTGCTGGTTTCAGACAGAGGTGCCCCACATGGATATACACTCACCCCTAAACGTTGACCACTTATCGCTAGAGTGGTCACTTGTGCTTTGTGGGGAATAAAGACCCCTAGATGATTTATTCCAAGGTCAGCTGTACTTAGGATGATCCTCCATGGTTTTGAAGAAAAAAATGACTGAAGGGGGGGCTTCCCATAGTGTAAAAATGTAGTTTGTTAAAAGAATTCAAAGTAAATCATATAAGATGCACTCACATGGTCACACAATCCGGCCAGTCTCTGTTTGAGGCCAATCAAAGCGCTTCCTGATGACAGGCTTGTCACAGGATGAAATGTGTGGAAGCTTAATTGCATCATCGCAACACCAGATCTGCCCGAAAAACGAGTACAGGTGTCATGGTTTGCAGTAATCTTTCTCTGTCAACTTACCTCCCCGCCACATGTTCACCTTTAGAGGCCAGCCACTCTCCCCTGACTGCTTATATAATCTTCCCTCAGCATAGCTCCACCTCAGCCTCTAATTAGGAACACTATATTAACCTGTGCATTTCAAGGCAACCTTGCTGATCAACCATTGTGCGTTTAGCTTTCGTGTGCTACTTGCTGTGTCTCCTACGTCTGATTCCAGTTAACGATCTTGGCCTGTTCTCGACTATCCCTGTCTGCTTGTGACCCTGACCTTTGGCGTGTTCTATGTTTATCCTTGTCTGCTAGTTGCCCCAACCTTACTATTCTTGTGGTTCCAGCCTGCTGCTTCCTTCTTTCTCCTGTAGTCTACCGTGAGCCTGAGCTGCGAGACACTGGGGGCCACGACCTGGAGCTAGACTGTAGCGCAGTCCATCCTCACTACTAGAGGCCACCACATGCTGGCTCTTAGACTTTGCGCCCTGGGGAATCTATGCTCTAGCTTCCAGTGGGATCTGTGTTGATGCTCCAGTAGACCTGCTTCCTGAACCTCCCTTCAATCCGCAGAAGTCAGTCCCAGGGTCCACTACCTTAGCGGTGCACTCCTAACTCCTATGGAGTGCATCTGTCACCTGGACTCAGGTGACTTTACAACAGGTGAACGAGCCTCACTGCAATTGGAGACTGGCTGGATTACACTTCATAAAAACACATGCTGATCACACTGGGTGCCAGGCGATGTGAGAGCATCTTATATGTTTTACTTTGAATTAGTTTTAATAAACTAGGGTTTTTCCACTATGGAAGCCCCCCTTCTGTCATTTTTTTCTTCCCATCCATCCATGGAGGATCATTCTAAGTACAGCTGACCTTGGAATCAATCATCTAGGGGTCTTTATTCCCCTCAAAGCGCAAGTGACCACTTTAGGTGGTCAACGTTTCTGGCTGAGATAATCTGATTTCCAGTTCTCTACCCCTGGGATATGGGCTGAAGATACAACTGGCACATGTCCCACTGCCCAGGCTAATATGTGGTTCACCTCCTCCTGAGTTGAATGGCTCCTGGTACCGCCCTGGTGGTTGATATAGGCCACTGCAGTGGCACTGTTCGACTGAACCCCGATAGGGCAGTCCTGAAGCTCCACCGTCCAGGACTGTAGGGCCAGACGTAACGCCCACGTCTCCAGGATGTTGATGGGTGGGCTCTGCTCTGCCCTTGAGCGTCTCCCCTGAGCTGTGAGCCTCTCTAGGGTCGCTCCCCAGCCTGAGGGACTGGCGTCTGTGGTCAGAATTTCAAGACACCGAAGGAAGGATCTTCCTCTTTGCAGGTTCTGATCCTGCAACCACCAGTTTAGGCTTAAGCACGCCAGGGGAGATAAGGATATGGGGCAATCCAGGGCTTGGACTCTCCTGTTCCAAGCAGACAAGATGTCTTGTTGTATAGGCCTGGAATGGAACTGAGCATAGGGAACTAAGTTGCCTTGAATGAATTAAGGGCTGTCTGGTGCCCCTTACCTAATCCTTAAGGGCACAGATCTTTACGGGTGGCAAAATTACCCTTGCCTGGACCGTATCTAGGATCAGACCTAAATACTTCCAACTCTGAGCTGGTCTCAAAGCTGACTTTTTGGTATTTCTGACCCAGCCCAGATTTTTAAAAACCGCACTGTGCATGCTATACTCTGTTCTAGGGCCTGCAGTGAGTGATCTCTGAGCAGCAGGTTGCCCAAATATCTGAGCACCAGGATTCCCTGAGCCCTTAAGAGACCCAGTACTGCTGCTAGGAACTTTTGTAAACACCCTGGGTGTTGTGGCAAGCCTGTAGGGCAGAGCCACAAACTGGAAATTACATTCCTTCACTGTAAACCGCAGGAACCTCTGATGAGATTGAAAGATAGGTACGTGTACATACGTGTCCTTGATATTGATGGAGGCTAATAGTCTCCCATCTGGAGTGAGGCTACTACCGAGTAGTGATGGGAAGTCCGGATCTTTAAAGTGAATCGGTTCATTTCGAACTACTCACTGAAATGAACCGATTCAATGAATCGATTCTTCGGTTCTTCGGTTCACTTGTTGAGTCTGCTGACAAGCAAGTGAACCGAAGCTCTGATTCAACCATATTAAATGATTAGAATCAGAAGACTGATTCACACAGAAGGTTGGCAGGTCCTGGGGACGTTTACTTTTATTTAGTTAATTGGGGCAGACCACAATTTGTCAGATTAGCCGGCATCATGAATTTTGGTGACACACAAAAAGCTGTGTTAGGCTGGGTTCACACTTGTGCGATGCGGGAACCCTGCGATTCCCCGCATCGCACCTGACTCGCACGGCAGTTCACACTGACATATGCAAACTGCTGGGGAGTGTCATACAATGGTAACGACACCCCCATTTCAGCTTGCATGTCGCACTGCGAACTGTCAGTTCGGACATAAATCGTCTCGCATAGGTGTAAACACCCATGCGATCCGATTCTGATGCGGACCAAAAAAGGTGCTGTGTGAGTTTAGTCCGAATGCGATACGATTTCAGCCATACTATCTGTATGGCTGAAATCACATTGCACGGACATCACATGCGATTTTGCACCACGCAGCAGTGTGAACCGGCCCTGAGCCTAGGTTTCCACAAATTTGATGACTAGCAATGTTAACTGTGAAGTTGGCCTATCAGAATGCAGTTAACATGCACAAAAGCCTGCTTTTCATTTAGGCTCCGTTTCCACTTGTGCAACTTGTCCTGCGATTTGGGACTGCAAAGTTGCATGACAGGTGGTACCCAAGGATTTCCAATGAGAACCATTCATATCTGTGCGACTTCAAGTCACAGCGACTTCAAAGTAGTCCCTGCACTACTTTGGTCCCACTTTGATGTGACTTGAGGTCCATAGACCTCCAGAATATATAGGCATTGCTTCAAGTCGCTGCAAATTTGTGGCAAAAAATTGCAGCAGAATTGTGCGACTTTCAGGCTTTTCAGGGTATCGCAGCCTGAAAGTTGCACGATTCTGCCACAATTTTGATGTGACTTAAAGCAATACCTGTGTATTCTGGAGGTCTATGGACCTCAAGTCACATCAGCGTGGGACCAAAGTAGTGCAGGGACTACTTTGAAGTCGCACAGATATGAATGGTTCTAATTGGAAATCATCGGGTACCACCTGTCATGCAACTTTGCAGTCCCAAGTCACACAAGAGTGAAAGGGCCTCAGGCTGTCTGTACCACCTTATCACTGCTGCTACCTTAAAATTGATGTAGTGTATTGTTCTATTAGTGGGGACTCACGATTCTTTCAGTGTACTGTGTTCTAATAACGCATATGATTCTTTGACTCAGTAACTCGTATGATTCTTTAACTCGGTTTACTGTGTACTTCTGACTCAAGAACTGGATACACAAACTTAAAACAGTTCTGAGTGTCAGTGTGCTGTGATTGGGCTGATTGGTTGCAGGGAGGGGCTGAGCTCTCACTCTAGGATCATATTACCAGGCCTGCTCTGCTATGCTATGTAGAGTCCATAGTGAACTGTTTCAAACGAATCAGTTCAGACAGATGAATCGATTCATCCAGTTCACTGAAAAGAATCGATTCAAAAGAACGATTCGTTCATGAACTGGACATCACTACTACCGAGTGGACTGATTCTTCCCAAAAGGACTGGATTAATAGCTACTGGTTCAGGGATCTTAGATCCAAAATGTGCTTTGTGTCCTTATTTGGTTTTCGAACTGTGAACAGGTTTGAATAAAACTACGCCCGTTTTAGGTACAGGGATCTGTATAATCCCTCCCTGATGCACTAAATGATCTAGTGCCTGAAACAATAAGTCTCTTTTTTGAGGATCCAAAGGAACTCTGGATCTTGTAAACCTCTAAGAAGGAAACCCCTGCAATTTGAGCTTGTAACTGTGTAAAACTGTTGAGGTGAACCACTCGTCCTGAACCACTGTTCTCCAAATTTCTGCATAGTGAAGCAGCCCCCCTCCCCACACCTGATAGAGTGGAGGTGCCCCCTCAAAAGGAGGGCTTGGTTCTGGGTTTGGAAGAGTTTTGGACCCAGGGTTTCTCCTGGCTGTGGCCCTGCAGCTTGCCCCTGGCTCTAGCGCCCTGTTGGTGGCAGAACTGCCTTGTCGCTGCAACACCCAAGGAAGCAGTCCCTGAGGTTTTAAACGAGGAACGACTGGTCCTTCTGTTCACCAGAATTAGAGAGCTCTTCCCTCTGGTGATGATTTGGACAAATATATCCAAAAGATTTCAAAACAAGTGTTCCCCATGGAAGGGGTACCCTGCCAACAACTTCTGTGCTTAAGAACTGGTCAGCCGAGCTTCCCTGTTAGGAGTCTGTCTCTCCTGTCTGTATACATGCGCAAAGGAGACACTTGCTGTATTGAACCCTTCATGGCATCTACAGCAAAACACAGTGTTTGAGGTATATCTGCCCTACTTTTAGCAGGATCATTCTCCTGGTTAGGCCTGTCAGGCTCTCTGACCTGATCCTTTAAGGACTGGGAGACTCCACTTGTTGTGGCATCTGGCTGACCATCCAAAGAAAAGGACGCCTTGAATAGGGACTCCAGTTTCTTGTCAACAGGGTCCCTCAAGCTCTGTGCGATATCCACTGGGAAAGTTAAGTTCTTGTTTAAGGAAGAGACTGCTGCATCTATGGCTGGCATGCTTAATTTTTTTAATGAACTTTTTCTCCATGGGAAAACAAAAATCCCGTCAGGATGTTCCCAATCGGCATACACTGCCTGCTCCAACAGCAAGTGCAAAGGGAATTGCTGTGCAGCCTGAGGAGGCCTCAGGGACCCCAAAGAGGACCAGGCTCAGAAACCTCTGCAGGAGGTAACTTAAAGGCAGAACGAAACATCTTGGTAAGAGTCTGGATCAAAAGCCTCTGCGACTGAGAGGCTGATACCAACTGGCCTGTTTCTGGCCCAGATTCCTCAGAAGCAGACTCATCGGCTTGGCCCTCCACAGACTCCTATGCATTTAGCTCTTTCTCTTCATCCACCCATTCCTGCTCCAAGTTAGGAGGATCAGGGGAGGGAGATCGGTCACACTTACTGCCATCCTGCGAGACGGAGGCAATCATTCCAGCAATCCTGTCCTCTATGCCCGCTAGACCTGAGGACAGATCATCCCTGGAGACAAAGGCTGAAGCAGCAGTGTTGGCGGTAGGCACAACACCAGACGTGCGAAGTGGCTCAGATTGCCCAGAAGCCTCTGGTCCCTAAGGGGATGCAACACTAGGGATTTGACTAGGCTCCTCAGGAGCTGCTGACGAAACAGATGTGCCCTGCTCTGTAGCGTTAGCCTCACTCCTCTTTTTTGAAGACATTACAAGCCACAAAAATGAAGTACTTGGATTTAGTATTTCTACCACCCCAGACGGAAGACCTTTTAATAGAGCTTACCAAGCCCCTATGTAACAATCCTGCTAAGCACCTTAGCCTGCCAACCAACACCTGGAGGACTCACATGACCTGGGTAAGTGAATGGTTCAGAGCCTGCTCTGTGTTTCACAGCTGTCTTTTGAACTTGCCGCACGTCAGCCACCTTCTGTATTATTAAGCTGGCTGTGCGCCGGATGATTGGTGCATGTGCAAGTGGTCACGGTGGACTTGTGCTGCTACGCACACTTACGAGGTTCTATGTGTGCCATGGTGAATCTTTTGTGTGCCATACTAAGTGCTACAGCGCATTTGGGGGTGTGTGTGCACAACATTCTGTATAGCGAAGCTGCCTGCGCCATGGCCGACTAGCGCAGCTGTGGACCTGTGTGCGCTCTGGTGAGCCCGTGTGTGGACTCACCTGCCAAACTGGCAGCCAAGACAGCAAGAGAAATGTATTCCTACCCAAACACCAGTAGCTAGCCCAAGCTCCCACTGTGGTCACTGCCACACAGGTGTCAAGCCTTCTGCTAGTTTTATAGATTGTTACAACACACAGGGTACTCCACAATAAGTAAATTAGGGAGTTTCACTTAGCTGTCAAGGTGCAGGACAACCTTAGAAACTAAGAGCCCAATCTCCAACCATCACAGCAGGTTCTGTCACCTGGGGACCTTCAAGGATTGGATACCGTTTTCATGTTTTAGGGTCCACTCCCTTGGACCTTTACAGCATTCTGCAGGAATGCCTTAGCTTTGTATTGTCCAGGATTCCACTATGCAGGTTCCAGTGCCTGAAGGTTGTGTTACAGGCAAAACTTTTCTGGATCCTTGTGCCTTCTTTTTCAAGGCTTGCGTACCATTAATTTAAGCATATAAGCTTTTCTCAAATGGATCCGATTGGTCAATCCCTTGATTAATTTAGGAACTGTTTTGGGTTGATTTCTCTGGTCGATTTCTCTTGAGCTCCAGGTCTTAACATGCTCATCCACTTTGCAGACACTGGTAAAAAACGGACGTACTTCCTGTATGGGAGTGGTTCTATAGGGGTGGATTTGCTGTTGAAGACTTTGGTCTACCAGTGTCCATTCATCTAGAGATGGCGTATAACCCAGTA
Organism: Lithobates sylvaticus; assembly: GCA_028564925.1. Lineage (NCBI taxonomy): Eukaryota > Metazoa > Chordata > Amphibia > Anura > Ranidae > Lithobates > Lithobates sylvaticus. The sequence goes on from CM053033.1 coordinate 160,205,759, forward strand.
ATTAAGGAATAATAGCCTAATTCTGTGTCCTGTCATGTATGATAAAGAAAAATTAGTTTTTAGGAATCTCCTAAAGGTGGACAGGGTAGGGGCTGATTGGACATACTGGGGCAGGGATTTGGACAGGCTTTAGTGAAGTCTTGGAGGTGAGCACGGGAGGAGGTGACTAGGGGGTTAGAGAGCAGGAGGTCCTGGGAGGAGCAGACGGGACGATTTGGGCGATGTCTGAAGATGAGGTTGGTGATGTAGCTGGTGGTGATGTTGTGGATGGCTTTGCATGTTGTGGTTAGTATTTTGAATTTTGTATGGTGGGGTAGTAGAAGACAGTCAAGGGATTGGCAGAGAGGGGCAGCCATCACTGATCTGTTAGTGAGGTGTAGGAGTCAAGCAGCATTCATAATAGATTGAAGGTAGGATAGCTTGTGTAAGGGTAGTCCATTAAGGAGAGAGTTGTAGTAGTTGAGGCGGAAAATAACCAAGGAGTGAATAAGTTGCTTTGTGGTGTCGTTAGTCAGAAAGGGGCGAATTGTGGAAATTAAGGCGGCAAGATTTAGCCAGCGATTTAGATGTGGGGCTGAAGGAGAGGTCAGAGTCAAGGATTACACCCAGCACCCTGGTGTGTGTGGAGGGACCAATGGTTGCGCTGTTGATGTTAATGGTAAAGTCATGGTGAGGCGACTGGGAAGGAGGAGATATAACAAGCTCAGTATTAGAAAGATGAGTTTGGGAAAGTGGCGTGATATTCATACTAATGTGTTAATCATTAAGTTTGTGATCCGTGAGGAGATTAAGGGGGTGAGTTGAGGAGTGGAGAGATAGATTTGGGTGTTGTCGGCATTGAGGTTGTATTGGAAGCTACAGTTGTGCGCATAAGTTTACATATCCTGGCAGAATTTATGATTTCTTGGCCATTTTTCAGAGAATATGAATGATAAAACAAAAACGTTTCTTTCACTTATGGTTAGTGTTTGGCTGAAGCCATTTATTATCTGTGTAAATTTTGTTTACTCTTTTTAAATCCACTGCCAGGAAATTTGTTTGGGATGCAAAGAAAAACAAAGAAAAACCCCCAAATAACTTCAGTTGAAATACAGGACCCTCTAAAAATGTGTGGCCGCTTCAAGATGCACAATAAGGAGGCACTTTAAAAAAGATGGGGAGCATGGGGGAGTTGCCAGAAGAAAGCCATTATTACGCAAATGCCAAAAAGTATCCCACTTACAATATGCCAAACAAGCCTCAAACCTTTGTGGCACAAAGTAATTTGGAGTGATGAGTAGGGATAGCCGCCCCCTGGTTCAGTTTGCACCAGAACATACTGAACAGGCAATAAAATTTGTCAGAACACACAAACACCATTAAAGTCTATGGGACACTAACATGAAAATTCAAAAGTGCTAATTTTAAAGGCTTATATGCAAGTTATTGTCATAAAAAGTGTTTGGGAGCCCGGGCCCTGCCCCAGGGGACATCCATCAATGCAAAAAAAAATTTTTTAAACGCCAGTTTTTTTGGGAACAGTGATTTTTGTGATGCTTAACCACTTCACATCCAGGCCAATTCTGACATTTCTCTCCTACATGTAAAATTCATAATTTTTTTTGCTAGAAAATTACATAGAACCCCCAAACATTATATATGTTTTTTAGCAAAGACCCTAGAGAATACAATGGCGGTCGTTGCAACTTTTTATCTCGCACAGTATTTGCGCAGCAATTTTTCCGAACATGTTTTTTTCCGAAAAAAAAAAATGTTTCATGCTTTAAAAAAAAAAAAAAAAAAACAGCCCAATTTTTTTGCATAATGTGAAAGATGAAGATACGCTGAGTAAATAGATACCCAACATGTCACGCTTCAAAATTGCACGCGCTCGTGGAATGGCACCAAACTTTGGTATTTAAAAATACCTACATAGGCGACGCTTTAAATTTTTTTAATGGTTACATGTTTTGAGTTACAGAGGAGGTCTAGGGCTAGAATTATTGCTCTCGCTCTAACGTTCACGGCGATACCTCACATGTGTGGTTTGAACAACGTTTTCATATGTGGGCGGGACTTGCGTATGTGTTCGCTTCTGAGTACGCGCTCACGGCGACTGGGGCGCTTTAAATTTAATTTTATTTTTCTTATTGTTAATTTTACTTTTTTATTTTTATTTTTAGTTTGACATTTTAAAAAAATAAATAAAATGTGATTACTTTTATTCCTATTACAAGGAATGTAAACATCCCTTGTAATAGGAATATGGCATGATCGGACCTATTTACAGTGAGATATGGGGTCAATAAATCCCCACATCTCACCTCTAGGCTGGGAAGCCTAAAATAAAAAACGATCACAGCTTCCCAGCCGAGGCGGCGCCGTTAATTGAATGCAGAGGCTGGGCGTGACGTCATAACATCGTGCCCGGCCTCCGAACGATCATAGAGACTCCAGCGACCATCCGCCGTAAATCTCTATGATCACCATCCGGGGGCCGGCAGATCCTGTGTCCGACTCACCGATGGAAGTGGTGAGTTGGTAGAAGCACCAGAGGGCAGCGGGGGGGGGGGGGACGATCAAGCTGCGGAACAGCCGATATGAACGTTCTTATGGTGTAGGGAATCACCGGCTGAAAAAGGCGATATCTGAATGATGTCTGTTGCTGCAGGCATCATTCAGATATACCCCCGGAAAGTCAAGGACGTCCTATGATGTACCTTGGGCACCAAGTGGTTAAAGTGAAATACTAAAAATGAAATATTCCTTGAAATTTCATGCCTGGGGGGTGTCTATAAGATGCCTGTAAAGTGGTGCATTTTTCCTGTGTTTAGAACAGTACCACAGCAAAATTACATTTCTAAAGGATAAATTGGTATTTCAAATGGATTGCGGCTGTAATGAATTGTCGGGTCTCGGAAATATAGATAAAACTCATTGAAAAAAAGAGCATGGGATCTCCCCAGTCCATTGCCAGGCCCTTTGGGTCTGGTAGGAATATTAAGGGGAACCCCAAACTAAAATTAAACAAAGAAATTGCGTGGGGGTCCCCCTAAAATCCATACCAGGCCCTTCAGGTCTGGTATGGATTTTAAGGGGAACCATGCGCCAAAATTAAACAAAAATGTCGTAGGGGTCCCCCCAAAATCCACACCAGACCCTTATCCGAGCATGCAACCTGGCAGGCTGCAGGAAAATATGGGGGGACGAGAGAGCGCCCCCCCTCCTGAACTGTACAAGGCCACATGTCCTAAACATGGGGAGGGTGCTTTGGGGTAGCCCCACCAAAGCACCTTGTCCCCATGTTGATGGGGACAAGGGCCTCATCCCCAGAACCCTTGCCTGGTGGTTGTGGGGGTCTGCTGGCAGGGGGCTTATTTGAATCCGAAAGCCCCCTTTAACAAGGGGACCCCCAGATCCCGGCCTCCCCCCTGTGCGAAATGGTAACGAGGACTTCCCCATGGCATCAGAGGGAGGCGAGGTCACCCGGGTACATCACCAGGTGGCCCCGCCCTCAGTTATATAAGAACAGTCCAAGGCGATGAAGCGTTATACAGCGAGAGCCTCCCATAGAGGAGGATTGTTTTTTTGTCTTGTTTTTTTACATTTTTGACCCTTTTTTTGTGAAATGGTAGGGGTACTTTTACCCTGTTATAATTTCATACAGGGGGGGAGGCTGGGATCTGGGGGTCCCCTTGTAAAAGCCCCCTGCCCGCAGACCCCCAAAACCATCGGGCAAGGGTTCTGAGGATGAGGCCCTTGTCCCCATCAACAAGGGACAAGGTTCTTTGGGGGGTCTACCCCAAAGCACCCTCCCCATGTTGAGGGTATGTGGCCTGGTATGGTTCAGGAGGGGGTGTGCTCTCTCATCCCCCCCTCTTTTCCTGCGGCCTTCCAGGTTGCGTGCTCGTGTAAGGGTCTGGTATGGATTTTGGGGGGACCCCTACGCCATTTTTTTTTTATTTGGCGCAGTGTTCCCCTTAATTTCCATATCAGACCCAAAGGGCCTGGTAATGGACTGGGGGGCGATCCCATGCTCTTTTTTTCAATGAGTTTTATCCATATTGCAGAGACCCGACAATTCATTACAGCAGCGATCAGTTTTAAATGACAATTTTCCCTTTAGAAATCAAATTTTGCTGCGGTACTGTTCTGAACACGGGAAAAATGTGCCACTTTACAGGCATACTATAGACACCAAGGCACAATATTTAAAGGAATATTTTATTTTTGTTGTTTCACTTTAAGTCTTAAAAAATCACTGCTCCCGAAAAAAAACTGAAGTTTTAAAAAAAAAAAAAATTGGGATTGATACATGTCCCCTGGGGCAGGACCCAGGTCCCCAAACATTTTTTATGAAAATAATTTGCATATAAGCTTTTCAAATGAGCACTTTTGATTTTTCATGTTAGTATACCAGACTTTAACGGTATCCGGCGGCTTTTGAATTTTGCCCGAACACTGCATATTATTATTCGGTGTTCGCAGAACATCAATACAACTTATCCTTGGGCCAAACTGTTTGCCCATCCCTAGTGATGAGACAAGAATTTTCCTTTTTTGGCCACAACCATAAACGCTACATTTGGAGAGGAGTCAACAAGGCCTATGATGAAAGGTACACCATTCCTACTGTCAAACCTGGAGGAGGATCGCTTATGTTTTGGGGATATTTGGTCAAAATTGAAGGCAAGATGAATGCAGTGTGTTCTCAAAAAATACTGGAGGAACATTTGCATTCATCAGCCCAGAAACTGTGCATGGGACATACTTGGACATTCCAACATGACAATGATCCAAAACGCAAGGCCAAGTTAACCTGTCATTGGCTACAGCAGAATAAAGTGAAGGTTCTGGAGTGGCCATCTCAGTCTCCTGACCTGAAAATCATTGAGCCACTCTGGGGAGATTTCAAAATTTACAGGAACTGGAGGCATTTTTACCCAAGAAGAATAGACAGCTTTACCATCTGAGAAGATAAAGAGCCTCATCCACAAAAGACTTCAAGCTGTCATTGATGTTAAAGGGGCAATACACGGTATTAAGTATGTACATTTTTGATCAGGGTCATTTGGGTAGTTTCTGTTGCCATTCTGATTTAAAAAAGAATAAACACAGTTGATTGATAATAAATGGCTTCAGCCAAACACTAACCATGAATGAAAGAAAGGTTTTTGTGTTATCATTCATATTCTCTGAAAATTGGCCAAGAAATCCTAAATTCTGCCAGGGTATGTAAACTTATGAGCACAACTGTATATACATTGTGATCCAATATGGCTCTAAATGATATCCAGGGGGGTTGAGGATGAATTTACTCAATTGTTATTGGTTATCAACTCTTTCTTGCCTATATACTTCACTGCCTCCAACTCTTTTAATAAACCCCTTTTCATATCCTTTTTGTATAAATTTCTCTTCAAACTTGGCATATTTAACCTCATAATCATCTATTGTAGTACAATTTCTTCTTAATATGACATATTGTCCCTTCGGTATATATTTCAAAGCCATGGAAAATAATGTCAACAGCTATGTACCCATTACAGTAGGTTGGTTCATAGTAATTCCTCGTATAAATCCTATCTCCATATATGTAAAAGTTTTTGTGTTATTCATAGTCTTTGAAAAATGGCCAAGAAAACAAATTCTGCCAGGGTATGTAAACTTATGAGTACAACTGTATGGGAGGTTAGCAACTGGCTCAGGGAAGAGGTATAGAGAGAGAATAGGAGGGGCCCAATGCCTTGGGGTACCCCAACAGAAAGCAGGAGTGGAGGACATGGAGTCGTAAGTAACACTGAGAGCGTGCTGAGATAGGTAGGAGGAGAACCAGGATAAAGCAGAGTTATGGAGGCTAAGGAACTGGAGTTTGCTGAGGAGGAGCAGGTTGTCAATTGTGTTGAAAGTGGCAGGGAGGTCCCAGAGTATGAGTATGGAGTACTGACCATTGGTTTTAGCAGTTAGTAGGTTTTGGTAGGGCAGTTTCAGTGGAATGTTGTGGGCGGTAAGCTGGACTGTAGTGGATTGAAAACGTTTGTTGCCAGTGAGGTAGCAGTGGCTGTGGACAAGGTGTTTTTTTTGCCTACAAGCTACCGTAATCAAACAGGTGGGATCTAGTGAGGTTTTTTTAAGTATTGGGGTAATCAGTGCATGTTTGCGTGAGGAGGGAAAGATGCCAAGAAGAGGGAGAGGTTGAAGATGTGGGTTCGAGAGTTTAGGATAGAGTGGGAAGGTGGTTTCTGTAATTGTGAGGGGACATGTGGTGAGGTGGCCCATGGAGAGAAGTTTGTCAACTTCCTCTGTGGTAACAGGGCTGAAGGAGGATAGTATTGAGTGTGGTGTTGGACCTGATGTGTTGGTTGGGGTGGAAGTTGAATGCTGGCTATCTCCTTGTGAATTGTGTTGATTTTGTTTTTTAAATGGTTGGCAATCTCCTGAGTGGTAATCAAGTTGGTGGGTGGGGGCAGTGGGGGGGTGAAGTAAGGAATTAAGGGTAGAAAAGAGTTGATTAGGTTTGGATGAGAGGGTTTGATCAGAGTGTTGAAGTATGTTTGTTTAGCAGTGTGGAGGCAGGAGTTGTATTTGAGAAGGGCATATTTTGTAGAGTAAAGATTTGTGAGGATTTAGATTTATGCCATGCTTGCTCAAGAGCTTGGCTGTGTCTCTTGGGACTTCTAGTGTTGTCTGTTTGCCAGGATTGTGGCAGACGAGGCCTTGTTCTGTGTGTAGAAAGAGGAGCAAGTGTGTCTAGGGAGGAGGACAGTGTGTTTTTGTCGATTGAAAATATTGTGAATTGCTGGAAGTTGGATAGTCAAAGGGGCACCACATCCCTGAAAATACATATATTGGCAGAAGAGAGGGAATGGGATTTTTAGGGTGCCCAAGAAAATATAGTAGTCAAATATATCCAAATATATTGAATTAGTACAAAGTATCTAAAAAACATCACATTATCATCATACATTAACCATCGTATGGGTAACCAGCAGTAGCTTCATGCTCTACATGTTTCACCATGCAATGGCTTCCTCAGGAGATTTCCAATAAACACTGCATAATGCGGTCACTATAGGTAAAAGACAGTATGTTCGAAGGTCGATATACACTAATCCTAACAAATTTAAACAAATCAAAACAGAATTGAGTTTTCTCACAAATGCCTTGAACCATACAAAGCCTCCCTGCATCCCCACCTGAGCTGTAAAACGTGTCCCATCTATGGAGGTCACGACCCTGATCTCTGAAGGACATTGAAAGATGTGGAGGAATCTGATGTATCACAGAGAAGGACATATAGGCTCCAAGAGGTAGAGTTCTATCTGGAAAGGGATATATTGTGAGCTTCAGCTAAATATTGAACGAAAAATAATTGAGGGAGAATAAACATATCCTAACTTCAGAATACAAATTTCAGGACTAGCCAGTCAGTAGTGGATAATATCTTAGCACATGGTATTCCAAGATGGTTAACAAATTTGAGGGCAGACTTTGCCAGAAGGAACTTCCAAGCAGTCTGGTATCCTAATCAATAACGAACAAATGGGAGAAAAACCTTCAGGCCAACTTTCTAACTTCCAATATGACAGTCCCTACTACTTTCTGAATATCTTTTACTTTCTAAAAACTTGAAGCATCGCAAATCACTTGACCCACGACATCACTGCTGCTATAGCTGCAAAAAGGGAGATCCTTTTATGTCCCCTCCAACTCCTCGGCGTTCAATGGTGCCAAAGGAGGTGCGGATACATGTGCAAAACTGTGCCGGAAATGGCCTCACGTGTAAGCGCGCAAGTCATACAGCCCATAATACAGCGCTGGAAATGACATCACGCGCAGGCTTGGTAGTCATAAGGCGCCAAGATGGGAAATCTGCCCATAACTGGGTGCGGCCTCTGGTTAAATAAACCAATGGCTGCCAACTCAATGCCAATTTCCCAACCCAGAGGGTTGGCAGGCGGGTATCCAGTCAAGGTAAATGCAATAAGCAGGTGGCCAGTGGTGAAAACCCCACAAACACATACTGGAGAAATCCCCCAATATGGCTGGTGGAAAGGACACCCTGGGCGTCCTTATGATCACCTATCTCCATATCAATGGCCATCTAGTGGCTAACTATGGGAATAGCATCCCAGGCCTTAAAATTGTAATAAGGTGAAAAAGAAATACGTTCCTCTCCTCAATTAAAGAAAAAGGGGGAGAGGGAAAAAAAAGGCACACGTGAAATACTTAGTCCAGGTGGGCCAAACATGGCATTGCCCCATTGTCAAGGCATGCGTGAGTTACAAAACAAACATAATGTGCAATTTAATGCATAACAAAGAATGGTCATTAAATTGTTGGGGTCCTTGCAATTGCAATCCATTGTTAAGCATTTTAGTTTATTTAGAGTCTCTTATCTAAAGAGATTTGTATGATCCTAAAGGAAGGGTTTATAGGACGCGTTCAGTCCAGGGTTTTTTGTAGCTGACAAGGTGTGTATCCATTTTGTTTTGCGCTGTAGAAGTAGTTTATCTACATTACCCCCTCTTTCATGTACCGGTATATGCTCCAAAGTCAAAAACTTAATTTTGAACATGGGAAAGTTATGATGGAGTCCCATGTGTCGGCTGATTGGGGTTTCCATTTTTTTCTTGGAGACCAGGGACACATGGTCCCTGACCCTGTGAAAAAATTGTCTTTTAGTTTTGCCTACATAAAAAGCTCTGCATTTGCATTTCATGAGACATACACCAATAGTCTAGCAATCGGTGTAGGAATTGGGTCTATACTGCTCTCCATTGGGTAGCAATATCTGAGAGCCATTAATCAGGCACCTGCAGAAATAGCAATTCCTACAGGGCCTGGTACCTGTGGTTTTCCGGAGAACATTTTTAGGTATGGTTGTTAAATGACTGAGTACAAGATGATCTCTGATTGATTGAGATCTCTTGTAAGTGATTTGAGGATAGGGATATTTTGAGACAACATTGTCAGCCACCAATAGATGCCAATACTTTTGGATGACATCTCGTATCTGACGATGCTGTCCTGAAAATCTAGTTATCAATCAAACCTTTTGGTCTGGGATATGAACTTTTTTTAGCGAAAATCAAGGTATCTTTTTCCTTCCGATTGGCCCGGTGATGAGCCTTTTTGAGGCATGATCGATTGTACCCTCTTAATAAAAGATGGTCTCGTAGGGCCTTGGCTTCAATCTCAAAGTCTTCAGTTGACTGCAGTTCCTTTTTAGCCTGAGATACTGGCTATAACGTATGCGCTAGAGACGAGAGATCTGGGATGGGAGGAGCTGGTAGAATGGTAAATTGTATTGCCCACAGAGGGCTTGCGATATAAGGAAGAACCTAAACTTACATCATCATTGCTGAAAATCAAGATATCCAAAAACTGATAGTCTTTCTTTGCATCTTTCAATGTTCTTCCTGGATCCCCACCTGAGCTGTAAAACCTGCCCTATCTATGGAGGTCATAACCCTGATGTCTGGAGGCTTTGTTTAGTTCAAGGCATTTGCGAGAAAATTAAATTCTGTTTTCATTTGTTTAAATTTGTTAGTATGTTAGAAGATCGATATACACTAATCCTGTCTTTTACCTATAGTGACCACATTATGCAGTGCTTATTGGAAGTCTCCCGAGGAAGCCATTGTATGGCGAAACATGTAGAGCATGAAGCTACTGCTGTTTCCTCATATGATGGTTATTGTATGATGATACTGTGATGTTTTTTTTTTATATACTTTGTATTAATAAATTCAATTTAGTTTTTTTATATTTTACTACTAAATTGTTGTAGATGGAAGTGGTTAGGTCTGTGCAGGATAGGGGTGTGATTTTGTTGTAAAGGCTGTTGGTAGCAGACTGAATGAAGGAGGGAAGGGTTGAGATGGTGAAGTTTCCTGTGGGTAGTGGTTTGCAGGCTGGCAGCATGGGAGGGTAGGAAATTGGGAGAGTGTGAAATGGATAATGTTGTGATCAGAGAGAGAAAAGGGGGTGTTAGAGAAGTTGCAGGGAGTGCAGTGATGGGAGCATACAAGGTCAAGAGTGTTGCCATTGGAGCTAGTGCTGGTTTGTGTCCATTGCATTAGGTTAAAGGAGGAGGTTAGCTTGAGTAGATGAAGTGTTAACATTGCTTGGAATGTTAAAGTCACATAGGATGATGGCAGGTACTTTAAAAGCGAGAAAATGGGGTAGCCATGTGGAGAAATTGTGCATAAAGTAAGACACTGGTCCAGGAGGCTAATAAATGACAGTGACCCTCAGACAAACTGGAGAGGAAAGATGAATGCAGTGCATGTTGAAAGAGCAGGGGGGGGGGGGGGAAGAATCACTCCCTAGGACACACATTTAACCTCTTGATTGTACCAATGACATTTATACAGTAATTAGTGGCTATTTTGAGCTCTGATTGCTGTATAAATGTCAACGGTCCCAAAAAAGTGTCCGATCTGTCTGCTGCAATGTCAAATTCTGGCTAAAAATTGCAGATTACTGCCATTACTAGTTAAACAAAATCAAAATCTGAATAAAAATGCCATAAATCTATCCCCTATTTTGTAGATGCTCTAACTTTTGTGCAAACTAATCAATATATGCTTATTTTCCAAAAATGTGTAGAAGAAATATTGGCCTAAACTGAAGAAAAAGCTTTTTTGTTTTTGTTAGATATTATAGCCAAAAACTATTTTTTTCCCCTCCAAATTGTTGCTCTTTTTTTTTGTTTCTAGCGCCAAAAATAAAAATACCTGTAAAATCCTTTTCTTTTCACGGGACACAGAGCCATAGTAATTACTATGTGGGTTATAGTCCACCATCAGGTGATGGACACTGGCACACCCTAAACAGGAAGTTGCCTCCCTATATAACCCCTCCCACTACTGGGAGTAGCTCAGTTTTGTAGCAAAGCAATACACGTGTATACTAGAAAGAGGGGCGGGACCTCTGTCCTGTGATATACTTCAAAAGAAAAAGATTTTTACAGGTAAGCCGTTATAAAAATCCTATTTTCTTTAATCGTACATCACGGGACACAGAGCCATAGTAATTACTATGTGGGATGTCCCAGAGGAATGCCAACTGAGGGGAGGGAGACACAACCAAAGTAGGGCAACATGAAATCAGAGGATTTATACTGCTGCCTGCATTACACTGCGCCCAAAGGCGACATTCTCATGTCTTTTTACATCCACCAGATAAAATCTGGTAAATTTATGGTATGGAGAGGGTAGAACTCTCTCTTTAAACCATAAGCTTGAACGATTACTTGTCAAATCCATTGAGAAATAGTAGATTTTGATGCTGCCTGTCCTCTTTTAGGACCTTTAGGCAACACAAACAAAACATCCGTTTTCAGAATCTGAGCAGTCCCCTTTAAGTAGACTTTGACTGCTCTCACCGCATCAAGAGAATGTAGTGCCTTTTCTTCCATAGAACAGGGTTCTGGAAAAAATGAAGCTAGCACAATATCCAGGTTTAGATAAAAACCTGATATTACCTTCTGTAAAAAGTTAGGATGAGGACGCAATACTACCTTATCCTTGTGAACACTAAAAATATGGCTCGTTACAAGAAATAGCAGCCAATTCTGATACCCTTCTTGCAGCAGATATGGTTACCAGAAAAAATAGTTTCCTTATCAAAAAAGGACCAAGGGAATATGTCGTATTGGCCCAAAAAAAGTCTGTTTTCTAATGCCGACAAAACTAAATTCAAGTCCCAAGGGTTCAGGGGTTACCTAACCAGAGATTAAGTTGTGTTACCCCCCTGAATAAAGTTACGAACCAAAGAATGCGAAGCAAGTGGTCGTTGAAATAATACTGATAAGGCCGAGATCTGTCCTTAGAAAGCACTCAAGGCCAGCCTTATTTCTCACCCCATCTGCAGAAAGTCAAGGATTCTACCTTTGACCTATTTCCTGGGGTGCAACGCCTGGTTTCACACCAGGAAACATATGTTTCCCAGACTCCATAATATACAATTATGGAGGCCGGCTCCCTTGCATTAACCAAGGTAGAAACTACTGAACCTGACAGCCCACGCTTCTTCAGAGTGTGGGTCTCAATAGCCAAACCATTAAATTTTTTGCGTTTGTCAAGTAGGATGGCATACCGGACCTTGCGTGAAAAGGTCTGGCAGTGGTGGTAGGGTCCATGGGTCCCCTACCACCATCTTTAAGATCTCTGCATACCAAGATTTCCTGGGCCCCGCTGGACTTCCCTTCCTACTTGATCCTGCGAAGAAGTCATGGACGCAGGCTGAATAGGAGGGTATGCATAAATCAGTGTGAACCGATTCCACGGGAATAGCAAGGCATCTGTTCCGCATGCGATCCTTTGTTCTTGACACAAAGTTGTTTTTGATTTCTTTGTTAAACCTGGACGCAAACAGATCTACGTCTGGGATCCCCCATCTTTGCCATATTGACATGAAGATATCGGGGTGAAGCAACCATTCTCCTGGGAACAACTGCTGGCGACTCAAGTAGTCCGCCTGTCATATTTCTATTCCTAGAATGAAGACTGCCGATAGGCAAAGTACATTTTTTTCTGCCCAAGATAGGATCTGATTCACCTTTCTCTGGGCAGCACAACTTCTTGTGGCCCCTTGGTGATTAATATAGGCCATTGCTGTGGCATTGTGGGATTGAATCCTGGCGGGACAATACCGTAAACTAAACGTTCAGGCCCTCAGGACTAAGAGCTCTGCCTGAATTTTTAAAATGTTAATGGGCAAGGCCATTTCTGATCTGGCCCACTTCTCTTTGACAGTTGCCTCTTCCAGGATTGTTCCCCAACCTAAAAAAAAAGATTGGCATATGTTGTTACCACTTCCCAGGTAACTGATGGAAGGATTTTCCCCATAGTAGATTTTTGGATATTAACCATAATCTGAGGCTCCGGCGCACCCAGCCTACAGCATCTGGTATTTCCAGGTGGTCTCTCATCCGGGTACTAACCAGCCCCGACCCTGATTAGCCTCCAAGATCAGACGAGATCAGGTGCTATCAGGGTGATGTGGCCGTAGGCTTTGGAGTCAGACACATTGGGAATGTAGAGCTTGAACCCTTTGTTCCAAGCCGATAGGATACTGTTTTGCAGCAGTGTCGAATGAAACTGAGCATAAGCAGTCTCAAATGAAACCACCATCTTTCCCAACAACCTCATGCAAAGTTGAATAGAAGAAATTCATCTTGCTTTGACTACCTAAATCAGTTCCTTTATGGCGCTGATCTTTGCCTGGGGTAAGAATCCCCTTTTCTGGGTGTACCTATGATTGGACCCAATTTTATTTGAGCCTTCTTCATGGTTTTAAAGAAGATTTCTCCTAGGTTGAGAATCCAACCTAGATATTCCAGGTAGTTGAATGTGGTGACCAGGCCCGTATTGGCCATAGGGCAAACCGGGCATTTGCCCGGTGGGCCGGGGCCGCCGGGCCGCATGTCCTTGTTTGCGGGCCTAAGGCAGGCTGCTCTTTAAGCCCGCGTCAGTCCCCCGACCTTTCCCGCGGCCGCCAGTTCAGCTCAGGCTCAGCCATCGGAACCAGGGAGACGAAAAAATGAAGGGGGAGGAGCTAGAGGAGACACCTCTGCACGGCCGCCAGTATAGTTCAGCCGTTGGTGCCGGGAGGCGTGTCCACGAAGGGGAGAGGAGCCTGCTGCAGCCGGATCAGAGAGAACGTAAGTGCGGTTCCCTGTAACCTGAATAGGAGGAGCAGTAGTGGGGTGGCTGCATCTAGAAGAGACTGCGGGAGGAAGATGGAGAGAATAATTCTTCTATATGCAGCCACCCCCACTGCTCCTCCTATCCTGCTTATCTCTGCTGCCCCCACAGTGCTCTCTATAGCCCCCTAGTGCTCTCCACCTCCCCCCATGCTCTATGCTTCCCCCCTGTGCCCTCCGTCCTTCCCCCCATGTTCTATGCTGTCCCCTGTGCCCTCCGTCCCTCCCCCCCATGCTCTCCGCTGCCCCCCTGTGCTCTCCACCTCCACCCAGTGCAATCCAGCCCCCCTGTGCTCTCCTCCTCCCTCCTGTGCTCTCCACCTCCCCCATGCTGCCCCCTGTGCCCTCCGCCTTTCCCCCTGTGCTCTCCACCTCCCCCAATGCTCTCTAGCACCCCCCAGTTCTCTCCACCTCCCCCAATGCTCTCTAGCACCCCCCAGTTCTCTCCACCTCCCCATGCTCTACGCTGCCCCCGTGTCCTCCACCTCCCCCATGCTCTACGCTGCCCCCCTGTGCTTTTCACTTCCCCCATGCTCTACGCTGCCCCCTGTGCCCTCTGCCTCTCCCCCTGTGCTCTTCCCCTCCCCCCAATGCTCTCCAGCCCCCCCAGTGCTCTCCACCTCCCCCATGCCCTCCGTGCTCTCCACCTCCCCATGCCCTACGCTGCCCCCCGTGCCCTCTGCCTCTCCCCCAGTGCTCTCTATCCCCCCCCAGTGTTTTCCACATCTCCTATCCTCTATGCTGCCCCCCTGTGCCCTCTGCCTCTCCCCCATTCTCTCCAGCCTCCCATTGATCTCCACCTACCCCCTGTGCTCTCCACCTCCTCCCATGCGCTCTGCTGCCCCTTGTGCCCTCCACCTCCCCCAGTGATCTACAGCCCCCCAGTGATCTCCACCTCCCCACTGTGCTCTCCGCCCCACCCTGTGTTTTTGCTTCCCCCTGTGCTCTCCAACACCCCACTCCCTGTGCTCTCCAGCCCCCATGCTTTCAAGCCCCCTTGTGTTCTCCTCTTCCTCCCTGTGCTCTCTGCCTCTCCCCTGTGCTCTCTGCCCCCCCATGCTCTCCGTCTCCCCCCACAGTGCTCTCCAGCCCCCCTGTGCTCTCGCCCCACCCCATGTTCTCAAGGTTCTTCCCTGTGCTCTCTGCCCCCCGTGCTCTTTCCCTGTCCCCCTCGCCCCCGGCACCTTTGCCGGGTTTCCCCCTCCCCTCTCCCGGGGGATCCGTCAGGATGGAGAGTGGGGAAGGGGCCGGTTAAGATGTCATGGGCTGCTCATTCCAAAATTTTTGTCCCAGTCCAGGCTTGGTGGTGACCATACTTTGGTCTAAGCGGGCTACCGACTGGTCTATTGAGAACAGATCGACTAGGTAAACCCTGATCATATCTTGGGCCCTTAATCTGGCTAGAAGAGGGGCCAGAACCTTTGTAAACACTCAAGGGGCAGTAGCTGGACTGGAAAGTGAAAATTAAGATTTTCTTTCTTGAAAAGTAGCTATTACGAGTGAGCGAAATAGGCATATGGAGGTATGCATCAATTGATGCCAGAAGTTCTCCTCCTTGTAGGATGGATATAACTGATTTGGATTGACTCCATACGAAAAGAGTGGTTCAGGAATTGAATTTTGAGTTTTGAGATCCAGAATGTCCATTTGGATTTGGCACTGTGAAAAAAAAAAAAAAGTTTGAATCAAACCCCAACCTCTGTTCTTACATAGGGACCCCCATGATCACTTTTTTCTTTTTCTCTGGATCCTTAGAAATGTTTGATCTGAGAAAACGAGGAGATGGGAACTCTTGGAACTCCAGTTTGTACCCAGGGGCTATTGAGTAAGTCCCCCATTCGTCTCGACACTTCCTGCCAGATCCTTGAGAACCGCAGAAGAATTCCCCCTATTTGATTGAACCTGATGGTGGAAGCCACTGTGACTGCCTGGAGGCTGATGCCTCTGGCACAGGAGAAGGAGCCTTAAAATTAAAATACATTTACTCCTTTTCTTAAATGGTAAAAGGGGTGCTTTTCACTAGAATTTCTTTGAATGTATTATCCAAAACATCCCCAAATAGCTGTTTCACTACAAAAAGGAAGACTAGCCAGGAGCTTCTTACAAGGCGCTTAGTGAAGGGCGCAAGGCCTGAAAGATAGACTCTCCCATAGCAACTGATTCTCCTGCATTTGACACCTCAGAAGAGGAGTTATCAGCCTCACCATGGTCCCCTGAGGGAATATGTCTTCTCCTGCCCCTAGTTACTCAGTTTGGGGGTCCTGGGTAATGGAAGAGAACCTGTCGCATTTTGACCCACAATGGGATGTGATTAAAGTTGCTAAATTATCATAAAATAAACAGGGGCTGCAGTGTTAAAAACAGTTGCAGACATTTTTATGGCCCTGATGCTCACTCTGACCAGCCACCCCCTCTCAGGGGAGGATGCCATTTGTAGAGATGAGAAGGCTTTCCAGAGCTTGAGGGAGACCCTTTTAGCTTTTTTTGGAAGAACAGTAAAGGGTTTTCCCCTAGGTTTGTGGACTTTCAAATGGCACTACCACACTTTCCCAAAAATGTACAAATGAGTAATAGTAGCAAAATTTATTTGAAACAAATTGTATAAAAAATTTATGAAAAGAGTAGAACATGTTTGACAAAATCACAATATTAAAATAAAATATGCATCAGTCAAATAACTAATCTAGTACATGACATCAGACCAGACGCGTTTCGGAGTGAAAGATGTCCTCCTTCAGTGGTCGTGGTGTCAAATTTATAGTTTAATTCTAAATGCAAGAAAATATAGTTTTAGCATGGTAAAATACAACATGGGAGGATTCTTAAGAGTTGGCAAGATAGACATAAATTTTGAAAACATGTATTACAAAAGTACAGTAGCAGCATAAAACAGTATGCAGTAAATTTTCAATGTAGAACATCAAAAGCGGAGATGAAGAACAACTCACGTGTATGCTGATGCGTTGATTGGGCACATGTTCCACCATATCTAAAAACAGTAGACAGACTAGGCGCAGCACGGGATGTTTAGTTTGGATCAAATTTTTTGTATAAAGATCCAAGATTTCTTTGAAGGAATAAAAACCTAGATGTGAATGGTCAGTAACCAAACAAGAGCCAGAAGGTTACATAGGGCTCTTAGTTAAGACTATATAGAGATGTTGAGTGGCCGTGAGAGCAGGGTGATAGAGGATGTGAGACTGCTGAGGTCAACAAAAATAATCTCAAGGTCCTCTGAAAAAGAAAAAAGGTTTTGATAAAATATATATTGTATATTGTGGTTTCAAAGAAACCAGAAATATAGTTTGAAAAGTTTTTTTATAAGATATAGACATATCACATCTATGAGGTGTGTTTACCTGTATTACAGCTTAAAGGCGAGGCCTGAATGAGGCTGACTTTGCAGCTGTATTTATATAGTCTGCAAAGGAGAAAGTCCGAAAAAATATCTAATATTACATTTGGGTATGTTTAACAGAATAACTAGCAATGTAGAATATTAATGTCAGGTCAAATGAGCATACTTTGGATATTGTGTGTTTGGGTATCACAATTGTTTTTTAGTATATATTGTAATTTTCCCTTGGAGTGTGTCCATCATAGTGGGGCTTAATATTACTGGGGTAGAAAATCTATATCTGCATGTCGGTGCCAGAAATAGCAGCCAAAGAGTCGCGTTAAAATCCCAGGTGGTTGTTAAGTTGCAGCCCACATGTGTTTGCACAATGCCAGACATTTATTTATTCTAAACATGTATGTAGATATCTGTATAAAGCCAGCAATGGTCTCTAGTTAGGACCAATATTCGACAGGCAAGCAAGAGATAAAGAGATATAAGTATATAGAATAGTAGTACATTATCCAAAACAATACATACCTTGCAAAATGAAAGAGACAGCTACTGATCCGTCAGTATATTGGTTATTGCCAATATGGGATGGTCAGGGCTGTGCAGGCTTATAAAGGATACACACCCCCAATCAGCTGTCATATAAGTCAGCTGGCTGAAATGGGGTGGAAGGACTAGAGATTAGTTGGCCCCCCGAGCGGTGTGCGCGCGGTCACATCTCTGCACGACCAATAGCGGTCGCGTTGGGTGATGCGGCCCCGCCCACTCCTCCCGCCGGCACATAGGGCCTCCAGATCGGAGTGCGCATGCCCGATTGGAGGAGCAAGATGGCCGCCATGGCTCCTCCCACGGGCTGCGCGTATCCGATGGATGGAAGCCGAGTGGGAGGGAGGGTGTGAAAACGTCCTCCCCTCCATGACGCCGCACCGCCCATATTGACTGTACGGTATGTTTTTTATAAGGTTTTTAGGATGAGAGCTAGATGCATGCAATATGGTATTGCCGGCCGAGGTTTTTCTGTATAACGAAGAATATAATTTACCTTCATTATCAATAGTTATAGTGAGATCAAGGAAAGTGATCTTTTCTTGGCTATACTCCAAGGAGAATTTAAGATTGTATGTGTAGCAAGATGGCCGCCATGGCTCCTCCCACGGGCTGCGCGTATCCGATGGATGGAAGCCGAGTGGGAGGGAGGGTGTGAAAACGTCCTCCCCTCCATGACGCCGCACCGCCCATAAGGGCGGACGGCTTACGTGCCGGGCTGTCAAACAAACCCAAACGCCCGCCCAACAACGGCTGAACATCAACAGAAAGGTACATTGTGTAGCCATAGTAATTTAAGCATATAGAGAAAATCCCTATATGATGACATAGTATATTTCTACGAGGTAGAAAAAATTAGTTTACATCTATAAAGTAATATACAAAAAGGCAGAGAGGGTCCACTAAGTAATACAGCACCTCATCCCTTAATATAAGAATATCAAAAAAGAAGGGGATGGTGGACTAGGGATTATAGCGGTGCAAGGATAATGTACGAAGGTCGGGGTAGACTCACAGTTCAAGGCTCGTAATACTCGTTAGTTAATAAAACAATTTTTATTACATATAAACATTAGTATCAATATACACAAATGGAAAAATATATATAGATGCAAAAAATATTAGCAATATATATTTTTTTAAGGATAAAGCTCAATTCAATAGGTCAAGACAGGTAATTAAAATGTCACTTATAACAATTTACAATCATTAGTATAGAAAAAATACAGAAACAGCGACAAAGTCAAATTATGCATATAGAATTAAAGGTACAGTTCACATATGATGTGAAAAAGAGACCTGAGATGGATTAAATAAGTCATAGTAGACTATTCCGACATGTTTCGCCATAACAATGGCTTCCTCAGGGTATGTCTACTTTGCGTACTTGATGTATCTATTGAAAAAAGTATCATAGTTAGTTCCATACTCAGTGAGAGAGGAAATTGGAGCCATTTGGATGAATAGAAATCAATAAGGGGACAAGTGTAGTATAAGGTGGAATATCTCCAATTACCGACACAAAGGAAGTGCTTGTGCCCCTCCTTCCCAAGATGGAGAAAGGAGAGGGGAAACATCCCCCCTAAAACATCTTTCCAAGCTTACCCTAATCGAGGTGTAGATCAGATTCAGCCGTAACCATAGGGTAGGGTAGTCATATAGGGTGCCTGAAGTGCCTAGTAGAAGGCGGGAGTCACCAGATTGGACATATGATATATTATCTAGTTAAAGAGGAGTAGACCAAATAAGTATGAACAGAAAACAAAAAGTAATTTAATAGTGTTGTGAGTCCATGAAGGATTGATTCATGGACATAGCGCCATACACTACATGGAGGACAATGTCTCAAATAGTTACTTACATTTCGTTTGTTTGGAGAAGTATTTGGAAAAAATAAAAAATAGAAAAGAACCGAAGGGTTCTGAAAAAATGGCCAAAATATAAACAGGAGGCACCTGAGGAGACAATGAATAGACAAGAGATTATGTTGTTGAGCAAGGAATTGATTAAAGATGAAGGAAGGAGGGGTGTTGGATTGGGTAAATTATAAATGAGAATCAATTACCTGTTTTTAAAGTATAAAATACAAGAAACAAGGCCCAGTTCAGCTTGTGATATACAATTACGGGCGCCCTTAAAACAAGGGAGAACGGAGAAAGTGTCCGGTCAGTCAGGAGTCTGCAAAAGGCTAAAAAGGAAGGATGATATTCAGATAGCCTAGTAAGTATTCAATGAACTAGGAGAGATACCAAAGGAAGATAGTAAAAAGATTTGGTTGCTTACTTGGGTTCAGACAGGTGTAATGCGTCAGGTGCCTCCAGAGTCCTGTGGTGGACTAAGGTAGGAGACTGGTTTAAATACCGCCTTCCAGATCGAGGAGGCGTGGAGCCGCCCCTCGATCAGCGGACATAGGAGCCTAAGCGCATGCGCACAGCGCGTCATAGCCGGGAGCCTACAGTACCCATAGTTCCCGGCGGTAGGCGCGCTGCGGGCGTGATGACGTCATCGCCGCATGGCGGCGAGTGAATGGCTAAGGCTGGAGGTGGGCGGACTTTAATGGGTCCGCCCTCGGGTGTCCATACTAGGCAACAGGGCTAGCCCCAAACGTGACATATCCGCCCCCTGGGCGGCGGCCCGATCCACACGCCGAATGATGGTAGGAGGGCGCCTGGAAAGGAAGGGGAGGGGGGAGAAGAGGAGGGCTGGAGTGGAAAAGGCCAATAATGGCTATATGTTGGCGACATTCCGATGGGTTGGAGAAGTTGGGGATATTATCACCTACAAAGGGTCCAAGGTTATCAATACCAAGTCCAATAAAGTTTATGCATGTTTAAATCATAGCTCAATAGGGACCTTGGCCGGTTAGATATATAAAACATGACAGTTTGAGCAAGAGTATATAAAGGGATCAGACATACCAAGCCAAATTAAAGTTGGTCAAGCGTCTTTTACAAAAGTCAGGGGCAGTTTAGCAAGAGAAAGTGTATGCAGTCAGGATTCTATACCCATACAGTATGTTTAAGAAGATTTCAAAATAGTTTCTATACATAATACAGAGCATAATATATTAATTGATAATAAGCATAAAAAACAAATTACATAGATAGTGAAAGCAGACAAAACGGAGCAGGCTTTGGCGCATGGTGGTGGGGACCCCACCGGGCAGGACTCCAGAAAGGGGGGAGCCATTTATATCCGAGAAAGATAGTTCGTATTAAGGATGGTGGTTGTTAGAGAAAAGATTTGAAACTGATGTACTCGTTCATACCTGGGTATCTGGTGGCATCTAGGGTGTATATCCACCTAGTTTCGAGTTGGAGAAGACGGTTGTCAATGTCCCCTCCGCGTATATTGAGGGGTAAATGTTCTAGGGCAGAAAATAGCATTGTGGTGGGATCAAAGTTGTGTTTTAAAGCTACATGGCGGTTTACCGCAGTTGAAATTTTCTTTTTGGATAGAGGTTTAATGTGATCCTGTATACGAATGGAGAAAGCTCGTTTTGTTTTACCGACATAGAAACAACCGCATCGGCAAGTAGCTAAATAGATAACCCCTACAGTGTTACATGTGACCCGATGTTTGGGCTTATGTAAGTTCCCATTGGGTAGTAAAGTATTAGTAGAATTGGACAAAAACAGACAAGAGTCACAATGTCCACAGGGGAAGGTACCAGCTTGGTCCATTTTTTTTGGATCATCTGGGGCATAGAAATGACTAGAGGTGAGTTTATCGCTAAGGGATGATGGTCGGCGATAAGTGATTTCTGGGTATGTTTTCACATACTGTCCTATTATGGGGTTTGAAGATAATAGGGGCCAAAATGTATTTATGGTGTTTCTAACTTGGGCAGACTGATTGGAGTATTGAGTAATGAGACGTACAGGTTGGTTTAGTTGAAGATTTTTGTCCCTAAAGATTAGTTCCTTTCGTTGCAAGCGTTTAACTCTATTAAATGATTGTTTAAGTAAATTATGGCTGTAGCCTCTGGATTTCA
The DNA here is from genome assembly GCA_028564925.1 of Lithobates sylvaticus. Lineage (NCBI taxonomy): Eukaryota > Metazoa > Chordata > Amphibia > Anura > Ranidae > Lithobates > Lithobates sylvaticus. The sequence goes on from CM053033.1 coordinate 160,227,341, forward strand.
ATCTTTGATATAGTTCAAAGGATGCTTGGTAAAAGTCTTTATCATTAGTACAATTTCTTCTTATTCGCAAATATTGACTGTACGGTATGTTTTTTATAAGGTTTTTAGGATGAGAGCTAGATGCATGCAATATGGTATTGCCGGCCGAGGTTTTTCTGTATAACGAAGAATATAATTTACCTTCATTATCAATAGTTATAGTGAGATCAAGGAAAGTGATCTTTTCTTGGCTATACTCCAAGGAGAATTTAAGATTGTATGTGTTGATAGAGATTTTTTCAAAAAAGCGTTGTAGTTCTGGGTAGGTACCAGTCCAAAAAATTAAAATATCATCGATGTATCTCATCCAGGAGAGGATGTGCTGAGTATAGCATCTCATCTCCGGATCCGAAAGAATGTCTTTTTCCCACCCCCCCAGTTACAGATTGGCGTAGGAAGGGGCACATTTAGTGCCCATTGCTACGCCCTGTATCTGGAGGTAGTGGGAGGTTCCAAACGTAAAATAATTTCTGGTTAAGATGAACTTAAGCAAGGATAAAACAAAATTATTATATGATTGTGCATTGGGGCCAAGACATTTTAGTTGTTTGGCTACAACTTCCACTCCTCTGTCATGAGGTATGGCGTTGTAGAGACATTCAACATCTAATGCAACAAGGTATGAGTTTACAGGTAGTTGCTGGTTTTCAAGGATACGTAATAGATGGATGGTGTCCTTAATATGTGAAGGAAGAGCAGATACCAATGGGGCAAGATGTTTATCTACGAGTTCACTAGCTTTTTCTGTGAGCCCTTCACAGCCAGAAACAATGGGTCTGCCTGGGGGTTTTGTTATTGATTTGTGAAGTTTAGGAAGAGAGTAAAAGGTTGGGGTTTTGGGGTGGGTTACATGTAAGAATTTCCAAGTGTTGGTATCTATAATTCCCTTTTTAGTTGCATGAAAGATTAAATTTTGGTAGTCTAAAATGTAAGACTTGATTCTAGTGGGGCAAATGGGTCTGTACCATTCGTGGTTGTCAAGGATGTCGTGGCACATATTCATGTAAGCCAGGACATCCATGACAACCACGTTCCCTCCTTTATCGGAGGGTTTAATAACTATATTACGATTGGACTGGAGGGATTTAAGAGCTATCTGTTGTACTTTGGTGAGGTTTGACATACCTGATTCATCCAGGTTAAGTTTTTTTAATTCCTTAGTGGTTTGTTCCACGAATGCCCAAATAGCGGGATTTGTGGTTAATGAGGGGAAATTTCTAGATTTCGGTTTAAAAGAGGTGGGACACGAAAAGATAGGGGCCGGGCTGGTAATTTCATTTTGTATGTTATCCAACAGGTCATCGTCAGTTGGATCGACTTCGTCTAAGAGGGTCATTAGGTCCTCAAGTGCTTGGATTTCTTCTAAGGTTGGAACAGTATTATCTGTATTGGCCATCTGGGTAGATGTAGTTTTTGAATGATAGATTGTTTTGTACAATAGTTTTCTCGCAAAGAGATGAAGGTCTTTCACTAATTGGAAACAATCAAAGTCCATGGAAGGGCAAAAGGTGAGGCCCAGTTGTAAGACTTGGATCTGGGGTGGTGTGAGGGGAGTAAGGGAAAGGTTTACAACATCAAGATTTGTTGCTGCAATTAATTCTGTGGTGAGCTGAGGAATTATGTCGGTGTTGAGGGTGGGTCTTGGTTCTGGCCTAAAAAAATAGGTGCCAGTTTCAATTCCTGGGAGGGTAAGGGGAACATAGTAGGTAAGCACGGTTCGCTGGCTCTTCTAATGGGTGATGCAAGTGCAGGGGTTGAAAAGTTGGAAGAATCCAACGTGCACATGTGTGTGGTTGGAGGAGGTATATTTGAAGAGGAGGATTGGTTTTTTAGATGGGGAGTCGAAATATTCGAGGTTTTTGGACGAGTGCTGGAGGGTCTAGTTAGAGTACTTGTATTTAGGGCTCGTTTAATTAGCTCTGTAGATGAGATATGTTGGTCATTCTTTCGTTTTTTTGTAATGGGGTCCTGAGAAAGTTCGTGGTAGGTTGTGCTCGAGCTAAAGGAATTGGATGAAGTGCTTGGTGGGTCAGTATTATTTTTGGGTGGTTGAAAATTAGATGATTTTGTTGGTCCTCTGGGAAAAGTGGGATTATCCCATTTGTAGGCATAGCCATTTTGATGAGCAGATCTATCTCTTAGAAATTTATTTTCTTTATTGCTGATAATGCTTAGGGTATATTCCTCAATATGTGCCCGTAGGTTTTTATCCTTTTGGGCAAAGCGGGGGGACGATAGACATAAGATATGATTTTCATACCAGTCAGAGACCGAGGTATCGAGTTGATCAAGTTCACATTCATACTGTTTACATAATATGGATATCATGCCAAATGAGCAAGTTTGAAGATTGAATTCCCAAGAGGATTTGAGAACATCATTGACTTTTTTCACGTTGGGAAAGATTTGAATTCGTAGTCCCCATGGGACAATTTTATATTCAATATATTTCTCAAAGTACGTTTTATGCCAATATATTCGTACCTTCTTTTCCAAAAGACGTTGGAGTCGCATAAAGTCACGATCTAGGTCGGCATCAGAGATGTTAGTGGTGTTCTGGGACTGTTGTATTTTAGTCATCAATCCCTTCCATGCCTCCCCGGTGAGGTCAACCATCATGCGCCAAAGCGTTTTAAAGCTCTCAATGATAGACAAATATTCGTTATCAAAAAAATAATAAACAATTGATTAACAATTCATTATAATATATTTCTAGATTTTTTCCTCTGAGGTAGGTATTTTGTAAAAAGAGCTATGAACTGTGTGTATCCCCCAAAGCTAAATAATTTAGATAAGATGGAATTGTTTGAGGACCATCTGTCAAGGATTGGTGTATTGAAACACCTAGGACAGAAAGTAATATACAAAAAGGCAGAGAGGGTCCACTAAGTAATACAGCACCTCATCCCTTAATATAAGAATATCAAAAAAGAAGGGGATGGTGGACTAGGGATTATAGCGGTGCAAGGATAATGTACGAAGGTCGGGGTAGACTCACAGTTCAAGGCTCGTAATACTCGTTAGTTAATAAAACAATTTTTATTACATATAAACATTAGTATCAATATACACAAATGGAAAAATATATATAGATGCAAAAAATATTAGCAATATATATTTTTTTAAGGATAAAGCTCAATTCAATAGGTCAAGACAGGTAATTAAAATGTCACTTATAACAATTTACAATCATTAGTATAGAAAAAATACAGAAACAGCGACAAAGTCAAATTATGCATATAGAATTAAAGGTACAGTTCACATATGATGTGAAAAAGAGACCTGAGATGGATTAAATAAGTCATAGTAGACTATTCCGACATGTTTCGCCATAACAATGGCTTCCTCAGGGTATGTCTACTTTGCGTACTTGATGTATCTATTGAAAAAAGTATCATAGTTAGTTCCATACTCAGTGAGAGAGGAAATTGGAGCCATTTGGATGAATAGAAATCAATAAGGGGACAAGTGTAGTATAAGGTGGAATATCTCCAATTACCGACACAAAGGAAGTGCTTGTGCCCCTCCTTCCCAAGATGGAGAAAGGAGAGGGGAAACATCCCCCCTAAAACATCTTTCCAAGCTTACCCTAATCGAGGTGTAGATCAGATTCAGCCGTAACCATAGGGTAGGGTAGTCATATAGGGTGCCTGAAGTGCCTAGTAGAAGGCGGGAGTCACCAGATTGGACATATGATATATTATCTAGTTAAAGAGGAGTAGACCAAATAAGTATGAACAGAAAACAAAAAGTAATTTAATAGTGTTGTGAGTCCATGAAGGATTGATTCATGGACATAGCGCCATACACTACATGGAGGACAATGTCTCAAATAGTTACTTACATTTCGTTTGTTTGGAGAAGTATTTGGAAAAAATAAAAAATAGAAAAGAACCGAAGGGTTCTGAAAAAATGGCCAAAATATAAACAGGAGGCACCTGAGGAGACAATGAATAGACAAGAGATTATGTTGTTGAGCAAGGAATTGATTAAAGATGAAGGAAGGAGGGGTGTTGGATTGGGTAAATTATAAATGAGAATCAATTACCTGTTTTTAAAGTATAAAATACAAGAAACAAGGCCCAGTTCAGCTTGTGACTTATTTAATCCATCTCAGGTCTCTTTTTCACATCATATGTGAACTGTACCTTTAATTCTATATGCATAATTTGACTTTGTCGCTGTTTCTGTATTTTTTCTATACTAATGATTGTAAATTGTTATAAGTGACATTTTAATTACCTGTCTTGACCTATTGAATTGAGCTTTATCCTTAAAAAAATATATATTGCTAATATTTTTTGCATCTATATATATTTTTCCATTTGTGTATATTGATACTAATGTTTATATGTAATAAAAATTGTTTTATTAACTAACGAGTATTACGAGCCTTGAACTGTGAGTCTACCCCGACCTTCGTACATTATCCTTGCACCGCTATAATCCCTAGTCCACCATCCCCTTCTTTTTTGATAGTTTACATCTATATTCCTTCATTAGATTGGGGGATGTTACTACCAAATGGGGAAAACATCCGATATTGCGCTAGTGTCTACATGTGACAGTTTATATACAAGTCTAAACAGGGTTTGCTGTATTATGCAGATATGCGTAAGAGGAACTCTCATCCTGTTATATGTATGACATAGTTTATACAGAAACAGGTTTGGATTAGTTATTTGACTGATGCATATTTTATTTTAATATTGTGATTTTGTCAAACATGTTCTACTCTTTTCATAAATTTTTTATACAATTTGTTTCAAATAAATTTTGCTACTATTACTCATTTGTACATTTTTGGGAAAGTGTGGTAGTGCCATTTGAAAGTCCACAAACCTAGGGGAAAACCCTTTACTGTTCTTCCATTTTATTGGATGAGGCACACACTCTCTAACTCTCCCAACCATTGAAAAACTAGCTGACCAAACCCCATTTTTTCTCCTTTAGCTTTTTTTGGGGTGTTTCAACCTCCTCTTCTGACCATAGCCTGATCCACAGAGCAGAGGTACTACCAGAAGGAATTGCATCCACTGATTGACCGATAGTCCAGCTACTGCTATTAATGCTCAGCCTGATGCAAATGGTAAATGTGTCAACGAGGAAATGCCTGTATCACCAAAACCTATTTCATGCTCTTTTTGCTCTTATTTCTCTCCGACAAATTGGCAGCCAGCATAAATGGATTTTTATTTTTTAAAATACACTCCCGTGTTGGAGGATGCCAGTGCTGTGCTAATCCCCGCCCCCACCGTTGCATTGCACCCCCCTCCTTTCTGTTTGAAAAAAAGTTTTCCTGTGCAAGTATGGGCCTCCGATCCAACGGGATTGGCTAAGTGAGGGAGGGATGGTGTGGAGGAGACCTGGAAGCCGCTGCCGTGTAGGGGCAGTGAAAGAAAATGGCATTTCTGATCATTTTTAGTTCTCCCTTTTAAGTTCAGCTCAGGTGGGGGTGTCTGGAGGAAACAAAACCCCCCAAACTTACTGGAGGACTGCCTGCTAGCTGGAGGAAAAAAGTCTGCTGCTTCTGTAACACAGTGTGACTCTGAGCAAAGCATGACATGGTACATGCTCCATACAGCCCCCCAGTGGTGACACTTAGGCATGACAACATTTACTTTAAAGGAGACATTTCCTAAGAAACTAAAAAAATTCCTTAGTAAAACTCCACTTACCTTTCCTGCTGCAGCGTTTTCTGTGGTAAAACCAACAGACCCAATCTTCACCCTTCACGGTGGGTTCTGTTAACAAACCTTCAGGAACTGGGGTCCCTCAGGGAACCCACAATCCTGGACCTGCAAAAAGCACCCTGCCAGTAAAACTTTATGGCCTTAATACCAAAAGTACTGCATCCTGGGATCCAGCTCACTAAAAAAGAGAAGCGTTACAGCCAAAACCTTGTTTCTTTGGACATGAGGCCTGGGTATCAGTCAATTTGGCCTAAAAAACACTTTGAATGGATCTGGCTGGATAACTAGCCCCAGCAAGGATTGCTCCAGTGGAGCTCAGCACAGCACATCTTCACTCATGACCAACACCTTAGACACTGGTGAAAAAACTGAGATACTCCCAGTAGTGGGAGGGGTTATATAGGGAGGCAACTTCCTGTTTAGGGTGTGCCAGTGTCCAGCACCTGAGGGTGGACTATAACCCACATAGTAATTACTATGGCTCTGTGTCCTGTGATGTACGATTAACCCCGTGATCACCCCCCCCCCCGTCGCCAGTGTCACTAAGCAATCATTTTTCTGATCGCTGTATTAGTGTCACAGGTGATGCTAGTTAGGGAGGTAAGTATTTAGGTTCACCGTCAGCTTTTTATAGCGTCAGGGACCCCCATATTCTACCTAATAAAGTTTTAACCCCCCTGATTGCCTCCTAGTTAACTCTTTCACCAGTGATCACCGTATAACTGTTACGGGTAACGCTGGTTAGTTTTTTATGGTTTCAGAGCACCCGCCTTTATTACCCAATAAAGGTTTAACCCCCTAATCGCCCGGCGGGTGATATCAGTTAGGTTTTAGGGTCAGATAGGGTCTGCGTCGCCCCAGGCAGCGTCAGGTTAGTGCCAGTACCGCTAACACCCACGCATGCAGCATACACCTCCCTTAGTGGTATAGTATTTGAACAGATTGAATCTGATCTGATCAGATCTATACTAGCAACCCCAGTAGTTTAGGGTTCTGGGGGAGAGAGCCTGCTTGAAGTGTAATAACTTGCTTGCTATGAAGTGGAGGGATAATAAGAATGTTTTCGTTCTTACCTCCCTTCATGCAGACACGACGGTCCAAATTACTACGGCAACCGGTGTTGTGGAGAAACCCCTCTGTGTCCACGAATATAACCAAAATATGGGAGGGGTGGACCTCAACGACCAGTTGTTGGCGCCGTACCGAATTGCCCGTAAGGCCAGATGCTGGTACAAAAAAAGTGTCTGTTTATTTATTTCAATTGGCTTTGCTGAATGCTCATGTGCTATACAGAGCTTCAGGCCGGACTGGATCCTTCCTTAAATTCCAGGAAGAGATCGTCAGAGCCCTTCTGTATCCAGACGGTGGTCCACCTCACCATCCCCAACCAAATGCAGTAAGCCGGCTGCATGAGAGGCATTTTTCTTATGCCCTCCCGAGTACCCCTACCTGACGAGCCCCCCCAAAGAAAATGTTGTGTCTGCAAAAAGTGTGGATTGGGTGTGACACCCGTTATTATTGTCCCATCTGTCCTGACAATCCTGGTCTTTGCATTGGTGAATGAAACGCTACCATACACTAGTGGAGTTTTAGCATAGGGTACAGCATTGCACAGACTAGGCACGCTTTCACAGGGTCTCCCAAGATGCCATCGCATTTTGAGAGACCTGAACCTGGAACCGAACTGTTAAAGTTACAAATAAGTGTAAAAAAAAAAAAAAAGTAAAAAACAAAAAAATAAACGAAAAAAAAAACAAAAATAGTTGGCATTTTATTGTTCTCTTTCTCTCTATTCTCTCTCTATTGTTCTGCTCTTTTTTACAGTATTCTATTCTGCAATGTTTTATTGTTAACCATTTTTTTGTTTTCAGGTACGCCATTCCGCTGCAGCACGGATTTATTTATCTTGACAGCAACAGCGTTTGCTCCCATGATACATAAAGCTGTGACTCCAGTGCTGTCAGAGGTGATTTCACCACCACAGTTAAACAAAATGGTGCATGTATGCCCATCATTAGAAGTGGGTGAATGAAGAGAGGTATTCTAATGGTGGGCATACCCACTGATCAATATTTTTTTTTCACTCAGCCCACAGGCTGCATGAAAAAAAAGATTACATGCAAGATTATATGCTAAACAAGGACCAGCAACGTACTGGTATGTTGCTGGACTTTGAGTGGTTATACCCAAATGATTGCTGGTGGGTTTAGGCATCATCTTGGTATCATTCTTTTCAGCCATCAGTCGTCTTTCATGTAAAAGCTATCCTAGTGGCTAATTAGCCTCTAGACTGCTTTTACAAGCAGTGGGAGGAATTGTCCCCCCCCCCACCGTCTTCCATGGTTTTCTCTGGCTCTCCTGTCTCAACAGGGAACATAAGAATGCAGCCAGTGGTTCCGCCAGCTGACCATAGAGCCGATCAGAGACCACAACGGCTCCAATCATCTCTATGGCCTAAGAAACCGGAAGCTACGAGCATTTTATGACTTCGATTTTGCCGGATATAAACAGCACCATTGGGAAATTGGGAAAGCTTTTTATCACACCGATCTTGGTGTGGTCAGAGGAGAGTTCTAGGGTCTAATAGACCCCCATTTTTTCAAAAAAAGAGTACCTGTCACTACCCATTGCTATCATAGGGGATATTTACATTTCCTTAGCTAACAATAAAAATGCTAAAATAAAATATATAAATGAAAGGAATAGTTTAAATTTAAAATTAAAAAGAAAAATAAATATGTTAAAAAAAAAAAAAAAAGCACCCATGTCCTTGGGCGAACGCAAGCATCGGTCTGGCGTCATATGTAAACAGCAATTGCACCATGCATGTGAGGTATCACCACAAAGGTCAGATCGAGTGCAGTCACTTTAGCAGTAGACCTCCTCCGTAAATCTAAAGTGGTAACCTGTAAAGGCATTTAAATGCTTTTAAAAATGTATGTAATTTGTCGCCGCTGCACGTTTGTGAGCAATTTTAAAGCATGTCGTGTTTGGTATGCATGTACTCGGCCTAAGATCATCTTTTTTATTTCATCAAACATTTGGGCAATATTGTGTGTTTTAGTGCATTAAAATTTTAAAAAGTGAGTTTTTAAAAAAAAAATGCGTTTGAAAAATCGCTGCGCAAATACTGAGTGAAACAAAAAAATGAAACACCCACCATTTTAATCTGTAGGGCCTTTGCTTTTAAAAAAAATATAATGTTTGGGGGTTCAAAGTAATTTTCTTGCAAACAAAAATAATTTTTTCATGTAAACAAAAAGTTCCAGAAAGGGCTTTGTCTTCAAGTGGTTAGAAGAGTGGGTGATGTGTTGCTTCTCCCGAGTATGGGGATACCACATGTGTGAGACTTTTTGGGAGCCTAGCCGCGTATGGGACCCCAAAATCCAAGCACCTCCTTCAGGATTTCGAAGGGTGTAAATTTTTGATTTGACTCCTCACAGAGGCCATGGAATGCCCAGATGGCACAAAACCCCCCAAATGACCCCATTTTGGAAAGTAGACACCCCAAGCTATTTGCTGAGAGGTATAATGAGTATTTAGCAGATGTCGCTTTTTGTCACCAAGTTTTGAAAATTGAAAAAAGCCAAAAAAATAATAATTTTCTTTTCTTTCTTAATTTTCAAAAGCAAATGACAGTGGAAAAATACTCACCATGCCTCTCAGCAAATAGCTTGGGTGTATACTTTTTAAAATGGGGTCATTTGGGGTGGTTTTGTGCCATCTTGGCATTTTATGGCCTTCAAAACTGTGATAGGTAGTGAGGAGTGAAATCAAAAATTTTCACCCTTAGAAATCCTGAAGGCGGTGCTTGGTTTCTGGGCCCCGTACGCGGCTAGGCTCCCAAAAAGTCTCAAACATGTGGTATCCTTGTACTCAGGAGAAGCAGCAGAATTTATTTTGGGGTGTAATTCCACATATGCCCATGGCATGTGTGAGCAATATATCATTTAGTGACAACTTTGGGCAGAAAAAAAAAAAAAGTTTGTCATTTTCCCACTTGTGTCAAAATATAAAATATTCCATGGACTCAACATGCCTCTCAGAAAAAAGCTTGGGGTGTCCACTTTCCAAAACAGGGTCATTTGGCTGGGTTTTGTGCCATCTTGGCATTTTATGGCCTTCAAAACTGTGATAGGTAGTAAGGAGTGAAATCAAAATTTTACGCCCTTAATATATCATTTAGTGACAATTTTTTTTTTTTTTTTTTGGTTTGTTTGTCATTATTCAATCACTTGGGACAAAAAAAATAAAATATTCAATGGGCTCAACATGCCTCTTAGCAATTTCCTTAGGGTGTCTACTTTCCAAATTGGGGTCATTTGGGGGGGGGGGGGGGTTGTACCGCCCTGCCATTTTAGCACCTCAAGAAATTAGATAGGCAGTCATAAACTAAAAGCTGCATAAATTCCAGAAAATGTACCCTTGTTTGTAGACGCTATAACTTTTGCGCAAACCAATAAGTATGCGCTTATTGCCTTTTTTTTTTTTTATTACCAAAGACATGTGGCTGAATACATTTTGGCTTAAATGTATGACTAAAATTGAGTTTATTTGATTTCTCTTAGAACAAAAAGAAGGGAGAATATCATTTTTTTTTTTACATTTTTGGTCTTTTTCAATTTATATTTCCATAAATAAAAATTGCAGATGCAATCAAATACCATCCAAAGAAATCTCTATTTGTGGGAAATAACTGATGCAAATTTTGTTTGGGTACAACATTGCATGACCATGCAATTACCAGTTAAACCAGTGCAGTGCCAAATTGTAAAAAGTCCTCTGGTCTTTAGGCTGCAAAATGGTCCGGTCTGAAAGTGGTTAAGGACCAAGTCTATTTTTGAGATGTGTTGTTTACAAGTTCAAAACTGTTTTTTTTTGGTTGAAAATTACTTATATGTACCGTATTTATCGGCATATAACACGCACCCCAAGTTTAGGAGGGCATTTTAAAGAAAAAAAAGTTTTAGGAGGGAAGTTTAGGGAAAAAAAAAACTTACATTTAAGCGTCATTTGCAGCTTGCCCAGCGCCATTTGCAGCTTGCCCAGCATCATTTGCAGCCTTGCCCAGTGTCATTGCAGCTTGCCCAGTGTCATTGTAGCTTGCCCAGTGTCATTTGCAGCATTGCCCGCGTTTAAATTTCCTGCCGCCGAGACAGACTGCGCGTGCGCCGCCGAAAAAGACCGAAGCGCCGCCGGAAAAGACCGAAGCGCCGCCGGAAAAGACCGAGCCGACTGTTCGGCTCCGCTCGCGGTCCCGCCTCCCTGCTGTTTCCGGAGCGAGCGCATGGAGGCGGGACTACGAGCGGAGCCAAACAGTCGACTCGGTCTTTTCTGGCGGCACTTCGGTCTTTTCCAGCGGCGATTCGGTCTTTTCTGGCAGGGCTCGCTATTTTTGGCGCCGCTTGCTATTTTTGTCACTTTTTTTGGGGGGTATCGGCGTATAACACCCACGACTTTCCCCTGATTTTAATACAGTATATTGTTTGGGGATTCTAATACCCCAGAGAATAAAATGGTGGTTGTTGCAATACTTTTTGTCACACTGTATTTGTGCAGTGGTCTTACAAGTGTACTTTTTTTTGGAACAAATATACTTTGACTCAAAAAATAAAACAATAAAGTTAGCCCAATTTTTTTTTATATTGTGAAAGATAATGTTATGCTGAGTAAATTGATACTCAACATGTCACACTTCAAAATTGTGTCCGCTTGTGGAATGGTGACAAACTTTTGTCCTTGATGTAAAGTTTAAATAATTCTACTGGTTGCATGTTTTAAGTTACAGAGGAGGTCTAGGGCTAAAATTATTGCTTTCACTTTACCTACCTACTGATTGCGGTGATACCTCACATGTGTGGTTTGAATACTTTTTTCATGTGTGGGCGCTACTCATGTATGAGTTTGTTCTGCATGCGAGCTTGGCGGGATGGGGCACTTTAAACAAATTTGTATTTTTGTCTATTTATTTTTTCCTTTTTAGTTTTATTTTTTACACTGTTTAAAACAAAAAACTCAAATTGCATCTTTTATTCCTATTGCAAGGAATGTAAAGAAAAAAAGCATGACAGGACCTCTTACATATGAGATCTGGGGTCCAAAAGACCTCAGATCTCATATTTACACTTAAATGCATGAAAAAAATATTTAAAAAAAATTGGTAATTTCCCAAAACCGAAAATTGTAATTCACCAAAAAAACAAACAAAAATTACCCTTTAAAAAATGAAAAACAAAACAAATGGCCCTTTAAGAGCTATGGGTGGAAGTGACGTTGCTTCTGCTCTGCATTGTTATGGAGATGCGTGGGGGCCATCTTCTTCTCACTTGTCTCCATGCCCAGCAAAGTTGACGATCCGATTGCCTCTGCTCCTGTTGATAGGACTGGTAAGTGGTGGAGGGCACTGGAGTGTGGTAGGAGGGGGCCCTGCTCATGCTGCTGCTAAAAGTGATCTTGCAGTGAATCTGCTGCAAAGACCACTCTTATTGTAAATTGGACTGCCGGCTGAAGAATAGGATTCCGGGGTTATATGGCAGTTAGTGGCTGCTCTAACAATGATATCCCTCTTCAAAGTAAGGATGTATATTGGTGTGTGGTGGTTTGTAAGTGGTCTGGCCTGCCTGCTGTTGTTTTATGTCGCTACTTTGAAGAGGAATACTGTTTTTATGACAGCAGCTAGCTACCCTGGTATCCTCTTCAAGAGTGTGCTGTCCACTTCAAGATAAAAGTGATCTCGTGGTGAATTTGGCACAGAGACCATTTTTATCGGAGGTGGGAGAGGGCCCCCCCCCCTCCTCCCTGGAGCCATCACTGGTGGAGGTGATTGGATCGTCTCCCTAACTTGACAGGGAGATGAGTGAGGGGAAGATGGCCTCCACATGTTGCCATATCATTGCAGGGTGGAAGTGATGTCAAAATCTCACTTCTGCCCAATGCTCTTAAAGGGACTTTTTTTTGTTGGTGTTTTAAATTACTTAAATTTTTTGTTCTAAATTTTATTTTTATTGGATTTTAGTTTAAACATGAGATCTGAGGTCTTTTTGACCTCAGATATCATATTTAATTGGTTGTGTCATGCTTTTTTCTATTACAAGGGATGTTTACATCCCTTGTAATAGAATGTGCTCTGTCCTGTTGAGTTTGTGTGCAGAAGTGAATGCATATGTGAGCAGTGCCAACATATGAAAACAGTGTTTAAACCACACCTGTGAGGTATTGCTGTGTTTGTAAGGCCACTTTCACACTGAGGCGCTTCTAAACTGCCAGTAAAAACACTGAGCGCTTTTGAAGAGCTTTTCAGGCGCTTTTGAAGAGCTTTTCATTCATTTCAATGGGGAGGGGAGTTTTTCACAGCCCTGCCAGCACACTGCCCCAGCGTTCATTGATTTTAATGGAAATAAGTTTTCGTGAGCTTTTTAGGCGCTGTTTTTAGCGTGAAAGCGCCTCAGTGTGAAAGTGGTCTTAGAGTGAGAGCAATAATTCTAGCCCTAGACCTCCTCTGTAACTTAAAACATGCAACCTGTACAATTTTTTAAATGTCACCTATGTAGATTATTAAGGGTAAATCTTTGTTGCCATTCCATGAGTGGGTGCAACTTTGAAGTGTGACATGTTGGGTATCGATTAATTGTTACCATATCCCCAAAATTGGGTTAACTTTACTATTGTTTTTTTTTTTTAAAACACAATCAATCTTTTGAATGAAAAAATAAGTGTGCTTGTAAGACTGCTTTGCAAATATGGTGTGACAAAAAGTATTGTAATGACTGCCATTTTATTCTGCAGGGTGTTTGATTAAAAATATATATAATGTTTGGGGGTTCTAAGTAATTTTCAAGTTGCAAACATTTTTTTAATTAGAAAACACCAAATCTCAGAAAGAGGCTTGGTCCTTAACCACTTGCTGCTCGCCATCTAGCAGAATGACGTTGGTAAAGTGGTTTAAATACCCTGACTGGGTGTCTTATTAGGTCCTCCGGAAGTTATGTTCTTATGGGGGCATGCATTGTGGTGATTGTTGTTGTGGTGTGTTAGTCTGACACAATGCAACTCTTATCTAGGTAAAGAGTCTCTACTGTCTACTCTACTGTTTATCAGTGCAGCCCCCCGTTGGATCCTGCTCAGGACCACCATCATTCTGTCCAGGATGGCCATCCACACTGGACCACCACGTATGCTCCCCCTAGACCACCAGGGAAATGCAAATCTGTGCCCAGGCAGCTGCCAATCAGTGCCCACTTGCAATGTTTAACAGTGCCACCAGGCATGCTTATTAGTGCTGTGTATCAATGCCCACCAGTGCCATCTATCAATGCTGCCTACCAGTGCCTGCTCATTGGTGCCACCTTATCAGTGCACATCATTGAAAGAGAAAACTTACTTATTTTCCCAATTTTATAACAGAAACCACTTTTTTTTTATAAATTTTTGGTATTTTTGTATTTGTTTTGGAAAAAACTGCAGAGGTGCTCAAATTACACCAAAAGAAAGCTCTATTTGAGGGAAAAGGTGATCAAAATGTAGTTTGGGTACAGCATAGCATGACTGTGCAATTGTCATTCAAACTGTGACAGTGCTGAAAGCTGAAACTTGGTCTGAGCACACTTTTTGTCAGAGTGACACTTTTATGCAAGAAGTGACTAGCCAAACACTCGTCAGCTATCCCCAAAATAGAACTAAATTTATATTTGGGATAAGGTGGTGGGAGTTTGAGAATTACTCAATTAGGAACTGATCAAACCAGGCTCATGGAGAGGGTGGAGTTTTAAAACTGGCTGGATTGTAGAATGCAAGAGACAACAGAATAAGGTTAAATGTTTGATCTTGTCAAAGGTAGCATTAGTATTATTATTATATGGGATTTATATAGTGCCAACAGTTTTTGCAGTGCTTTACAACATGAGGGCAGACAACAGTACATTTGCAATACAAATCAATTCAGGAGGGATCAGAGGGCATTGCTTGTTGGAGCTTACAATCTAGAAGGGAGGGTCAAGTGGAAACAAAATAAATAATTGTGGCGGGTGAGCTGATGGAGAAAATTTAAATTCTGTTGTTTGGTGTGGGTAGGGTAGGTTTCTCTGAAGAGAATGGTTTTCTGGAGAGTCTAAAAGATAATAGAGTAGGAGATAAGTGGACAGATTGGGGTAAGGTATTTCATAGGATTGGAGAGGCTTTGGTAAGGTCAATGAGTCTGGCAGCAGCATTCATGATGGACTGAAAAGGTGACAGACTATGTAGAGGTAAGCCAATGAGAAGGGAGTTGCAGTAGTTGAGGTGAGAGATGACTAGTGAATGAGTTAGGAGCTTTGTTGTGTTATTGGTTAGAAGGGGGCGTATTTAGGAGATGTTGTGGAGGTTGAGGTGGCTGGATTTGGATGGTGATTGGATGTGGTGTTTAAAGGAGAGTTTAGGATTACACTTCTTCAATCTTGGCATATGGGGATGGGTTTATAGTTTTTATAGAGAGATTAGGGGAAGGTGCATATATGGGGGAGGAAAAATTATAGTTTTTGTTTTGGATAGATTGAGTTTGAGGAAGTGGTGTGAAATCTACACTCATATATCTGATTGTAAATTAGTGATATGTGAGGAGACTGAAGGAGTGAGCTGAGGGGGTAGAGAAATGGATTTGGGTGTCGTCAGTGTAAAGGTGGTATAGAAAGCCAAGGGAGGTTATCAGCTGACCCAGGGAGGAGGTGTAGATTGAAAATAGCAGAGGTCCAAGAACAGAACCTTGGGGGAGCCCAACAGAGAAAGGAAGAGGAGAGGAGGAATTAGAATTGTAAGAACTGCTAAAGGTGTGGTTGGATAAGTAGGAAGAAATCCTGCAAAGAGTACAGTCACGGAGACCAAAGTTGTGGAGTTTTTTGAGGAGGAGGGGGTGGTAAATTGTTTCAAAGGCATGCATTATGGGTGGAACTGCATACAGATGTGCGTAGTTCAAAGTTAATCATTGGAGTTTGTTATAGGTGAAGATGTAAGAAGAGAGGGAGAGATTGAAGATGTGGGTTATAGAGTGTAGCATTTGTGAGGGACCAAGATCTACAGGGTAGGTTGTAAGGTGGACATTTTCAAGTAGTTTAGTAATTTTGTCTATAGTGGTGGGGTTGAAAGAGGGAAGTCATGATTGTACTTGTGGGCATGAATTGTAAAGTGTTGAGTGTATTGGAACAGTAGAGATCTTATTCTGAATTCTTTCAATCTTCTTTTAGAAGTCATTGGTGTGATTTCCTGGGTAGTGAGTGAGTTTATGGGTGGAGGATGAAGTAGAGAGTTGAAGGTAGAGAAGAGTTGATGTCGATGGGTTGATAAGTTTCTAATGAGAGTGATAAAATAGGTTTGGCAGTGAGGGGGCTGGTTTTGAATTTTTGGAGGGCAGATTTACACTGTTTGAGATATCTCTGGGAGTTAGTCTTATGCCACCGGTGCTAATGAGCCTGACTTTTTTTTTGATTTCTAGTATCATCTGTTTGCCTAGGTTTAAAGTGTTGGAGCCTCATTTTGCGTGTAGTGAGGGGGGAGGGGGGGTGTCAGTGAGTCCAGTGAGGCTAGAAGTGAAGTTTTTAGACTGAATTAAGGGCGGCACAGTGGTGTAGTGGTTAGCACTCTCCCTTAGCAGTAAGAAGGGTCACTGGTTAAAATCCCAACCACGACATTACCTGCCTGAAGTTTGCATGTTCTCCCTGTGCCTGTGTGGGTTTCCTCCAGGTACTCCGGTTTCCTCCCACAATCCAAAGACATGCAGGTAGGTTATTGGCTTCTGTCCAAAAATTGGCCCTAGTATATGAATGGGAACCTTGGATTGTGGGCTCCTTGAGGGTAGGGACCGATGTGAGTGTGCAATGTACAGGGATAGGGACAATTGTAGAACTGGATGGACTGATGTCTTTATTCAACCTTACTAACTATGAAACTAAGTGGCTAGATTTGTGCAGGATAGGGGTGATATTTTGTTGTTGAGTTTGTTGATAGCAGAGAATTGTAGCTTTAAGATGATGTAGGTTTCTGCAGATAACTTTTATTTTGTTGGAGGGAAGAGGTGGAGGAGAGATAGTTTAAGGGTAGAGAATAGGGTTGTTTAAAGGAGTAGTAGAGAATGTATGTTACAACGAGAACAAGCTGAAGAGATAAGTATGGTTACCTGTTGTGTTTGTTTTTTTAAATTTTTTCTTCTATTCCTTTGCTTTGTGCATTTGTTGAAGTGCAGTGGCGGAAGTGCTTCCACTTAGAGAAATCACCCCACTTTGAAAAAGAGCCCCGGTTGCAAATGTGCCCCCTGCAAATGCTTCCCCCAAAAGATGCTTTAGATTTATACTGATAGAGATGGGGTGGGTTCTTTTTTAATTAACCAGCTAACCTTTATTGCCTCCTAAATGTTTACAGGGCAACATTCTCACTTCAGAAATAGACTAGCAACAGAGCACTAAAGTTAACAGACCACAATTTTGGGTAAGATGAGAGATAATAAAGCATTGTAATGTAGACAAGTCTACAGACAGTTACACAAAAATAATATCAAAGCAAGTATTAAATAGACATAAGCTAAACAGATATCAGGGTTTCTATCAAGTAGCATAATACAGTAAGTAATTGCCACCTAAAATAAAACAGTTTCTAATTCTTACCAAGGCAGGAGTTAAGAGTTCAATCAGAAAATGTAGCCCAATGTTAAAAAGTCGAGTCTAGCCAGTTATGAGAAATAGGTAAAACTCAGTAAAAATCTAATTGCAGCTTAGATAAACCTTAAATGTAGTGGATGCATTCATTTTTTCCAACAGCACATCAGGATCAGATCATTGAGTGTTATTTTCAGCTTAGGTTCACATTGAAACACACAGCAGCTCACAGCAGGGGTCCAGTACATCTACATTCACCATTTCAAATCCAATTTCAGCCCAAATTTGAAGCAGAATTCTAACCAAAAAACACACAGGACACCTGTGCAATTCTCACCAGAGCCACTGCACAAATGTGTAAACCAGCTCCATAGAGAGCCCATCACAATCTTTTACTATGCAATTAGATGCAAGGAAACCCATTTCCAAATCACATAGGTCAAAACCCAGCCTTAAAACAGTGGTTCACATCTCCTGTCCTGAGAAACCATTAGCACAACACATTTTAAGTATTATCTTGAAGAATGCAAACTAAAATACTGCAATCACTGAACAGCAAATTACATCACCTGTGATTAATTTCTGTTATCTCACAAACCTGGCCTGTTAGTAGGTTGAAAAGCACTGCTTTACCACTTTAAGACCAGCCTCGTTTTGGATTTTAGGTGTTTACATGTTTAAAACAGGTATTTTTGCTAGAAAAAATCTTAGAACCTCCAAACATTATATATTGTTTTTTTCTAACACCCTAGAAAATAAAATGACAGTCGTTGCAATACTTTTTTTCACACCGTATTCGCGCAGCGGTCCTACAAGCGCACTTTTTTTGTAAAAAATTCACTTTTTTGAATAAAAAAATAAAGACAACAGTAAAGTTAGTCCAATTTTTTTATATATTGTGAAAGATAATGTTACGCCGAGTAAATTGATACCTAACATGTCACGCTTAAAAATTGCGCCCGCTCGTGGAATGGCATCAAACTTTTACCCTCAAAAATCTCCATAGGCGACGTTTAGAAAATTCTACAGGTTGCATGTTTTGCGATACAGAGGAGGTCTACGGCTATAATTATTGCTCTCGCTCTACCGATCGCGGCGATACCTCACATGTGTGGTTTGACCACCGTTTTCATATGCGGGCGCTACTCACATATGCGCTCGCTTCTGCGCGCAAGCTTGTCGGGACGGGGTGCTTTAAAAAATTTTTTTTTTTCTTATTTATTTTTCTTGATTTTATTTATTTAAAAAAAAAAAAAATGATTGGCTCACTTTTATTCCTATTACAAGGAATGTAAACATCCCTTGTAATAGAACAAAAAGCATGACAGGTCCTCTTAAATATGAGATCTGGGGTCAAAAAGTCCTCAGATCTCATATTTGGACTTAAATGCAAAAAAAAAAAAAATTACATTTGGAAAATGTGCCTTTAAGACGTATGGGCAGAAGTGACGTTTTGACGTCACTTTCGCCCTGCTTTGGGATAGAGACGGGTGGCGGCCATCTTAGCCTCACTCTCCCGCCCGGGCACCTCTCCCGCCGCCGATAACGGTGATCTCGCAGCGAATCCGCCGCGATGACCACCATTATCGGAATTACGACCGGCGCCTGAAGAGATGGATATCTCGGTTGTGGCAGCAGCTGCTGCCGTTACTGAGATATCCCTCTTCAAAATCAGGACGTATATAGTCGGTCGGAAAGTGGTTAAAGGACTAACCCCAGCTTCAGCAACATATTCAAACCCTATATGTAAAGTGTAACATGTTGCTAAATATACTCTCAGGACAGGAATTATTATCCCCTGCAGCAACTCACTTTTGAAATTAGCACAACTGCTTGAATCACTCACAAAAAATGAATGACATACAAGTTCCATCTGCCATTAAGACAAATTGACCGAGAGTTCTTAATTGACTATGAGCACAGTAATTGTCCATTGACACTCCCTTCAACTCTCCAACTGAAAGCCCATACAAAGGTCCAGGAAGAGAGCTGAAGAAAGAGTCCACAGGAGCCAGACATTACACAAAGAATCCACCAATTGTGGATGAAATACTTTGCAGAGTTCTGTGGAAAAAAAAACAGTTTTTTGGAAGCAAAAACCTGTACATTTCTTAGTCTTTTTGAGATTAACCTTTAAACAGACCAAGCTGTTCAAAAAAATTGACTCGTGCCCCGTACACACAATCAGATTTTCAAAAAACTAAACTTGTTTGTCAAAATTTCCAAATTATATTTCCAAATTCTAATCGTGTGTACACAAATTCAACACATAAAAGTTTACACATGCTCAGAATCAAGCAGAAGGAGCCACACTGGCTATTTAACTTCCTTTTTCTTGGACCATTATATATCTTGTATGTCACCACATTCCCACGTTCATAATTGTTGGTCAACATTTGTGTGACCATGTGTATGCATTACAATTTGAAACCAACATCCTTCAAACTAAAAAACTGTTTTGTGATCAGAATGTCCAATTGTGTGTACAGGGCATAGGTATTAAAGTGGTTGTAAACCCTTACAAACCACTTTGGGCTACAGGTAAGCATAGATTAAGAATGTAGTGGGGTATTCCTGCGCTACCGTGGAAGGGGGAGGGTAAGGGCGCGTGGTGGGGACTGACTGTGGGGGGACTGCTGCAGGCACCTGGTGTAGGTCAAACCGTACCTACCAAACTAGATATATAAAAGTGGGGGTGGTGCTGCGCTGTTCCCCAGGGAGGTGGCCAAATCTACCACAAGGTGGCAGTAATGGGATAAAGACGTAAACCCTTTAAGTGTAGCAATCATATGAGACAATAATAGTCGATGATGCGACTATTAAGTCGAAGTAATGCGAGTTGAGATAGATAATTCCCTTACTATACAAGATAAGGGGTATGGTGTGACCAATACAGGTTAATAAAAATTGCTATTGGTGAACCCAGGTAAAAATATATATAATAGAATTGTAAATAATACTGAGGTGCGAGAGTGTAAATTGAACTAATAGCACCTAAATAAAACTACTAATAAAACACCATAAGCAGGTAATAAAAAAATCAGATATACATATAAAATCATATAAGTGAACATATGGTAAAAATGTGTCTATAGATAAACAATTCCAAAGTGCATAGTAGATGGTGAACAAAATATAAAATCCTTAAAGTGCTAGTGCAAGTGTGCACAGGCTAAAAATGCGACTGAGTGATTGAGTGACGGGTAAAACGATAAATATAATCGCATTGGAGATATGTGATGAGTAGAGGTATGTGCAGAGAAGTTGCACTGGAGTGAACAGTAGAACAATAAATATAAAGTGCAAAGTATGCGAGCATACAAAATAATGTATAAGCTGGATGAGACTAGTCAGCGTGACTATAGATGAAAAAATCCCTGGCAAAATATAAAGCTACCAGTAAACAAAGTGGAATAAAGTTTGAAATATAAAATATAACGAAATGCTAGGTGCAGACGCAAAGTGCACACACAGATATCCTATAGGTAAAATCGCATAATGCAGGATGCGTAAAAAATAGTCATATGCGACTAAAATCGCATAGTCATATGCGACTAAATTCGCATAGTGCAGGATGCGTATAAAATAGTCATCTGCGACTATGTTGCATGCATATAAGTCCGTGATAAATAAGTCAATCCTCAATAGTTTATAAGTATATAATCATTTCTTGTGGTAAGAAGGTGAGGGTAGTGATGTGATCCTTGGGTCAAAGGTGATATCCGTGCAGTGGCGTGTTTCAAGCAGTGAGGTGGTCACTCCTCTTCGTGTGGGGTACACTAAAGTGAGCAATGGACCCTTACCTTGCGGCAAAGGGTTAACCGCATATAAATGATGTAAAGGGGTCTGCTTTCTTCTCCTTCCCTCACGGTGGTCTGCCTGGGTAGGTGCGTATTCCTTTTCCCTGGTTCCAGGTATATCTAGTCTTTGTAGCTCACGGCAGATGCCGGAGTGATAAGTAAAAGATGAGGGGGGGGGGGGGGGACCGTATAGTGTAGTATGTTTAAAAATTATTTGCTCAATAAAAACAGTTTAATATAGTACCTAGTACTCACAATAGAACTCACAGAATAACAAGAAATATTTTCTCTTATCTTAGACGAGCGCCAAGCTCGTTCCATTTGCTTCCTTGTTTGTATTGAATGCCTCTCCTGTCCTGTCGGGTCAGGAGAGGCATTCAATACAAACAAGGTATTGCATGTGCCATAGACAGCGGCGCGCAGGCGCACTGCGCATGCCGAGATGACGGCAATATGCTGCTTTCGTGCGCATGCGCGGGAGTGACCTCATCGCCGATCCAGCGAATGACAGCACTGGAGCGGCTAGACCCGGATATCACTCCGGGCTTGATGGCGCCGGAGAAGGTCGTGGATGAGAGTCGCTTCGGGGGCTGCGTTCTCAGGTAAGTTATTCATAATGAGCTAGTATGCTATGCATACTAGCTCATTATGCCTTTGCCTTGCAGGTTCATTTTTTTTTTCTGGGGAAGGCTTTACTTCCTCTTTAAATGATTTGCCTCAACATCTCTGACAAGGTGCTCACAATGGGTAACTTTTAGACAAAAACTTGCAACCCAAATAGAATAAAAAGTGGTAGCTGGAGTTTGGCTTGACCTGGTTAGACAAATTCATCTAAATATGCTAATGCATCAAACACTCTCCTCTTTCCAGATTAAAAACATTGCTCAACCATAGAGTGAAGATACATATACAAAACATGTGTTACTGGCTAAATCACTAGGTGAAAAATAAAAAAATAAAAAACGACATATGGTGGGTACATTATTTTTTGGAAACTGGTAAGTTGTAATGTGTTTAAAACCAAAAAATTACATTTAAGACAGGCTTACCCTTTCAAGCAAATCTCAGTGTGCAATACAATGTGCTTACATGCACTATATATACACACCACTATCTGTGCCACAAGTTTTCACACATCAAAAAGCCACAAACAGATCTTTGACAATCTTAGCCATTATACCACATCACATCTTTATTGAACAAATGGTTGAGGTATAGAGGGAACTATGAGAAACCTTCAGCTGCTGCCTATCAAACCAATTTTTCTATGTGGGGGAGGATTAGGTTAGAACAGGACCACACCCATCATAACACTTTAGATGCCAGAAATTGCCCCACAAAGGACAATTCCTTAGACATAGAATAAGAAGAAGTAGGGAAGACCCAGCAAATTGACTGTTTTAACTGGTGATTCTCTATATGAGGAAGCATGTAACTTCTTCACCCTGGAACAGTACTTGAGTCTATTAGCCAATTGGGAAGCCCAAGTACCATCACATAATAGAGAGACATCAATACTACTCCCCCTGATCTCAGACACTTATGATTTCAGTTGCAAAGCAATTACAAGCAAAGTAGTCATAAAAAGCACTCCTTTGCAAAGACATCAAAAGGAAATATAGAATCAGAGCAGATTGGAAATGAGTTAAAGCTCTGCTAATTTCAATTATCCAATCACGTGCAAACCAAAATGATGTGTTTTATAGTTTCCTTGCATGCCCCGCCTCAGATCTACAGCAACTGCCCTTCCAAGTGCACGTGTAGTGCAAAGAAATCCCCAAATCATTTGGCCCTGCATTTTAAAGATGACAACATGGGAGATATTAAAACAAGTGCACACAAAATCTGATGTAGCTGTAAGTAACAAATCAGCTTCTAAATTGAGCTAGTTGAATTAAGCTTTGACCATAAAACCTAGAAACTGATTGCTTACTATGCACAACAGCAACCAATTCTGTGTGCTGCAATTTGAGTAAATCTCCCCCTGTGAATTAAAAAAAACAAAACAAAAACATTGGGGCCATGTAAGCCTACCCTAAACATGAAAGCAACAAGCACTTCTAACCATCTCTGTACAGTAAGAGTAGGCTTCATTACTCTACAAAGATATTGAATCACACATAAAGGGTTTCAAAAACCCTGTGTCTGCTTGCTTTCACCAAGTACTCCCGTTTCCTTCTACACTCCAAACATATGCTGGCAGGTTAATTGACTCCTATCTAAATTGACCCCATTACATGTATGATTGTGAGTTAGGGACCTTAGATTGTAAACACTTTGAGGGCAAAAACTGATGTGAATGTACAATATATACATAAAGCATTACATAAATTGTACCTGTAATATAGACAGTACCTTAAAAAAAGAATTCATACCCCTTGAAAGGTTGGTTCAACATTGTCATGTTACAACCAAAAATGTAAAAGTGGCACATAATTGTACAAAATGTGGAGACCACTTATTTTCCTTCCCTTTTTTTACAAATATGTTAAAAAATAGGGCCTGCATTTGTATTTCACCCCCCGAGCCAATACACTGTAGAACAACCTTTCACTGCTATTACAACTGCAAGTCGTTTTGGAGAGGTCTCTACTAGCTTTGCACATCTAAAGAGTGACATTTTTGCTAAATAGCCCAAACAATATCAGATTTGATGAGAGCATCTATGAACAGCAACTTTCAAGTCTTACCACATTCTCAATTGGATTTAGGTCTGGATATTGACTGAGTTATTCTAACACATGAATATGCTTGGATCTAAACCATTCTATTTTAGCTCTAGCTGTATGTTCTGCTGGAAGGTGAACCTCCACCACAGGCCCAAATCTTTTGCAGACTTCAACAGATTGTCTTCTAAGATTGCCCAGCATTTGGCTCCATCTTCCCATCAACTCTGACCAGCTTCCTATGTCCCTGCTGAAGCAAAAGAATACCCACCACCATGTTTCATGGTCAGTTTTGCATTTTGCTTTTAGGCCAAAAAATTCAATTTTGGTCTCATTTAACCAGAGCACCTTCTTCCACATTTGCTGTGTCCCTCACGAGGCTTCTAGCAAACTGCAAACAGGACTTCCTATTGTTTTAATCTTCCCACTCTTCCATAAAGGCCAGATTTTGTGGAGTGCATGACTAATAGTTGTCCTGTGGACAGATTCTCCCACCTGACCTGTAGATCTCTGCAGCTCCTCCAGAGTTACCATGGGCCTCTGGGCTGCTTCTCTGATGAATACTCTCCTTGCCCAGCCTGTCAGTTTAGGTGGACAACCATGTCTTGGTAGATTTTCAGTTGTGCCATACTCTTTCCATTTTCAGATGATGGATTGAACAGTGCTCCATAAGATGTTCAAAGCTTGGATATGTTTTGAAAAACCTAACCTTGCTTTAAACTTTTCCACAACTTTATCCCTAACCTGTCTGGTGTGTTCCTTGGCCTTCAGGATGCTGTTTGTTCACTAAGGTTCTCTTAACCACTTGCCTACCAGGCACGAACACCTCCTTTCCTGACCAAGCCATTTTTCAGCTTTCAGCGATGTCGCATTTTGAATGACAATTGCGCGGTCATGCAACGCTGTACCCAAATAAATTGAATTTTTATCATTTTTTCCCCATAGATAGAGCTTTATTTTGGTGGTATTTGATCAACTCTGCGGTTTTTATTTCTTGCGCTATAAACAAAAGAAGAGGGACAAGTTTGAAAAAACATAATATTTTTTACTTTTTATTATAATAAATATCCTTTTTTTAATTTTTTTTTAACACATTTTTTCATCAGTTTATACCGATACGTATTCTTCTACATATTTTTGGTAAAAAAAAAAATCGCAATAAGCGTAATATGCGATTTTATCAATATGATTGGTTTGCGCAAAGGTTATAGCGTCTACAAAATAGGGCATAGATTTATGAAATTTTTATTATTATTTTTTATTTACTAGTAATGGCGGTGATCTGCGATTTTTATCGTGACTGCGACATTGCGGCGAACATATCGGACACTTTTGACACATTTTTGGGACCATTCACATTTATACAGCGATCCGTGCTATAAAAATGCATTGATTACTGTATAAATGTGACTGGCAGGGAAGGGGTTAACACTAGGGGGCGCTGCAGGGGTTAATATGTTCCCTATCTTAGTGATTCTAACTGTGGGGGGAGGGGACTGACTGGGAGAGGGGACCGATCGGTGTCCCTATGTACAAGGGACACACCATCGGTCTCCTCTCCAGTGACAGGACGTGGATCTGTGTGTTTACATACACAGATCCACGTCCTGCTCAGTTACTGGGCAATCGTGGGTGCCCGGCGGACATCGCGGCTGCCGGGTGCGCCCATCGGGTCCCCAGCGCTTCACAGAACAGCTGTATTTATACTGAGATTTAATTACACACAGGTAGACACCATTTACCAATTAGGTGACCTCAGAAGGCAATTGATAACCCTAACTAAAATATAGTGAAAGCAGAGTAAAGGAAGCTGAATACAAATGCACAACAAACTTTTCACATATTTATTACTTATAAATCTTCAAGAACAGTTATAATTTTCCTTCCACTTCACAATTATGTGACACTTTGTGTTGATCTATCACATAAAATCACAATAAAATACAGTTACATTTTTGGTTGTAACATGAAAAAATGTGTAAAATTTCAAGGGGGTATAAATACTTTTTCAAAGCACTATAAGTTTCAGATTATAACACCAGTAGGCCTTAGTTTAAAAGGTGTCTTACCCCCTAACCCAAGTGTAATGTCCACTCTCTTAAAGTTGTTGGAAAGGCAGCCCCCCTCATACCGAGCCCCATATCAATCCAGCACTGTTGCGCAAAAGACTTGGGTGTCCCCTTGGGTGTGCAAAGCACGATTGGCCTCCACTGCTGTAAATCAAAGTCAGTGAGACAATGAGGAGAAAGAGGGGGGCCAGGCTGCAGCTCCTGGTCTGCTCAGGGACCCCAATAGCAAGCTGCTTGTTGTGAGAGCACTCAACAAGAAGGAGAAGCCAGAAGTGCTAAAAAGAAACCCAAGAGAACAATCAGGGCTACTCTGTGCAAAACTGCTACACGGAGCAAGTAAGACAAGTTTATTATTTTAAAATGAAAAACAAAGGGATTATATAGTATCGCTAGAATCTGCAAAGGCAACTGAAAAAATTCTGCAGCCATGATACTTTGCATCACAGCAAAAATGATCATGCCTGTTGTGTTCAGCCAGCAGTAACTACCCCCTTGCTGTTCCAGAGCCATTCAAGTGAATATGGCCACATGCAATAACACTGCAACTGTGTTCAATCTGTCCAATGTGGTGGTGTGGGTTCAAAGGGGTTAAAAACAGGCAGTGCAGTGGTGACCTAATTCCTCCTCAGCGCCTCTCAAACACCCCTCTGAAAAAGAGATCCATTGTGAATAACAACTCAGAAGGTTAGTGTGAGTTTAAGCAAGTCCTTGAAAGTTAAACATCCATTACTATGGATGAAGGAAAACTGGGTAACTTTCCAACCTGTACTGTTGATTGTTAATAAAAAAAGTATTAATCCAGGTTGATTTGTGATGATTGCTCCTACTATAATTCATATATTAATGCCATGAATTGTGAGCAATTGTAGCTGGGGAAAGAAGGATCTGTATTATCACAATTTACCCAGGAACTACAATGGCAGAAAAAAGGTAAGATTGATACATTTTATTTCAGAGGGACACTCTTGGTTATAACTTTAACTTACAAAGGTCACAAGCAGGGCTTTTAAACAAAAACAGGTATCTAGGACAGGGTTACTCAACACCCCCCCCCCCCCCCCCCCCCCCCCCCCACCCTTTAAAATAAAATGTATCCTGAGGCACCCCATTATTAAATGTAAAACAACTAAGCTAATAGTTTTACATAACACAGCACCATACACACATGTAGAACACCCAATGTTAGCAGTGTTTTTTTTTTTCCTAAGCAAATAAACATTGCACTATTAGTCAGTACCAGTGTGCAAAGGTGTATTTTCTTCATTCAGTTAATGTGATCACAATGCGGACAGGGAGGGGGCAAAAATGGATGCTGTGCAGGCACACATCCTCCTTATCAACGAATGATACAACTGATTGTCAGGACACAGTGGCTATAATGTTGTAATGGTGCACAAAGAAAACCTGTGGCTTCATCCACCCACTCGCTTGTATGCAATTTTTAGGCATTCTGGTAAGGGAACCCTAAAGGCACCCAGGTTGAAAAAAGCAGATATAGGAAGTGTAATACCTGAGGTTCAAATGATATGATTTTCCCAATAAATAAGACTGCAGACAGAAGTTTGGACATTTCTTTATTTTAAAAAGCTTAGTAATCTACCAAATCTCACACATCTCCATACTGTACAAAATAGAACTGTAAGAGTCCCAGCCTTTTAGCCACAAGAGGACCTAAGCTAGTCTTTAATGAGACGGTCATAACATATTGGACCTACTTTTTTTTGTCCTTTACATATTGCCCATTCATAATTTCAACAAAAATGGGATCACGGGAATGGATGGAGTCTGCCCTGCACTTTGCATTTTCTTTCCAAAGCTTGTTTTCTTGCAAAGTAATAATAATTATACATTAAAGGTTGACTGAGGATAATTCATAGGGGGCAAATTCCACAGTACCAGAGCCTTCGCCTAGGAATGTCTGTTTAGACGTGCCGGAAGGGATGCCCACTGGCCAACCATTGCCAAGGTTCTGTATGTTTACCTACTACCACATCCCCTGCACTTTAACCCGGTTTCTTCTCTTTCTGGAAGCTGAAACTGGTCCTTCTTGTTAATTTCCTTTGTTTCTGTGCAAAGTAATCAGCCCTTGCCGTACTGGCTCTTGATTCCAAGATGTAATTGACCTTTAGAAGAAAAACAAAATTGATGCAATTATTAAATATATGCAAGCCTTCATTTTTTAACTGCCACTTTTTAAAAAAAAAAAAAGCTTTCCCAAAAATGGTTTTAAAAGTTAAGATTGAAATGGTTGGAATCCAAAAAAAAAATTATCCTGTGTCCTTTAAAGCATGAATAACAGCACATTGAAGGCTGTTTTGCACAACTGGTAAAATTGCAGCATAAAAAGCTTACGTTTTTAGCAAAGGACAAATGTCAGGTGCACACCTTCCTATTGCAGATTGATAAATGGAAAACAGATTGGCAAATAAGTATTGAACTGAAACACCACCTAACCCTGCTCCCAGAATGCCCTAGCCTTTGAAACTAATTAGAAAGTTGGACTTTGTTGGTGCTCATCTCACCCATTTTACCCTTAGATATATGCTATCCACCACATATGGAAATGGATTTCAGGAGCTGTGTAGCTAACATTTTAGAAACAATTTTCCACAGGAATTGAGCAATTTAAGACACCACCCCCTGTCCCTTCTATGCGAGGCATTACTTCATCTAAAACCTGATGGCATTTGAAAACACTAAATTAAACTGATGACAAGTTTCGATGGCCACAAAGCAAACTAGAGCAAAAGAGTGGTCCTTCAACTAACTTGCAATGAATGAAGTTCACATGGCTGCATCGGACATTTTCAAATGAGAAATTGACAGCGCAAATTTGGGATACTAGGACTAAAGAAATCCTGGGACCCATGAGTCTCACGTTACATAACAGTACATTTTGACCACCACCTGACAGACCTGTGCCCTCTGACTATATTAGTCTAAGGGACAGACCCACCTTGGATCCCAAATACTCACCTCAAACCCCTACCTTTATGATTACCCCCCTCCTGTTGCTTTCTTACCAACATTCAATTGCTCTAAACCATGTGACTTTCAACTGTACAAGATTTCAGGACTACGTCTATTGCCAAATCACCTTTTCTATTCATTGTAATCTCACTTATATATATATATATATGCAGCGCTTCTCCTACTTTGATCATACATAAAGCAAAAAAGAACTCAAACTTTCTTTAGGTTTTGTCACTTCACAAGTATATGGTTTGACTAGAGTTGAGCTTTCATTTATTAGTCAAGTCCATCCACAAGCCTTTCTTCAGAATGACAATGCTGCTACTCTATCCAGAGCAGAGACACTCTCAGACAGCAAATGTATTACTGACCAGATCACTTGGTGAAAACAAAGCAACCACCAAATTTAGAGATTGTAAACTACAAAATGTTGCTTTAAATTAATTTGGTTTTAATGATGGTACTGGTTAGGAAATCTATTTCTAGAATGCTTTTTATACTGGAACTTTTTTTTTTGGTTTGACTTTTGATATATCCCAAGAGGAAAGGTGTTCTGTTAGAAAACCAAGTGACAATAGCCTACATTAAGAATCCGGACTCAACGGTACACAAACCCAGGACCAAAAGTACACCGCTAAATATTTTGACTACCATGGACGGTAGTGAAACAAATTGAAAAAATTGCAATGTTTACTCATGTGGTCAAATTGCATCCATTTATTAAACAAAGAAGAAAACTGCCACAGTATAACAAAACACAAACAATAAGGCCTGCCATGTTTTTCCCAAGAGACCCTCATATATCAATGAACCCATACGAATGGTGTACAGTGCTGTCTCATCTAGACTGAGAATCGGGAGTAAGTAGTTCACCCTCACAGATAAAGATGCATTGCAGAACATATTGACATAGCTCCATCCATCCAGATCATATATTCTCGGCATCAATGCTGACATAGTAATCACTATTTCTCTTATGAAGCTAAAGAACTGGGAGAATTTTCCCATATTAAAATTGCTTAATGTAGAAAATAAAAAAAAAAATTGCAGCCAGGGATATAGGTAAGGCATGTTGATGCTCATACTATTGCAATGTAATAGCTGAGGCATTCAGAGTTGAGTCCCACTCATCCAAAGATGATTATATCTCCATGCAACCATTCAGATGTAGATAGGGGTCTCACAACAGAGATAACACATTTAGTTTATGTTGATGCAGTATACTTTAGTTTAGCTGTGGAACTCCAGTGGACTTTGGAAATAGACAAAGAGCCTCCCATAGACTTGGAATCAGTGCTTGGTATATTAATACTCACATCCCTTCTGGAATAATGTTCCATGTAAAAGAGATAAACAGGGTATTCAGCAGTAAGGTCCTTGTGGATTTACATAGTGGGGAACTCCCAGGGTCTGACTAGTTTCATCTGGCTTCCCCACAGATACCATTTTTGTTAAAGCCAGACGTTGCTATGTAACTCCCCTCAGTGTAAACCTTACTGCTGGAAACCTTGTTTATCTTGGTTAAGTATAGGATGTATATCCCAATACTCATTCCTCCTCTGGAATAATTACAAGCACCAAAGAACAAGTCTATGGAGGCTCTTTACCTATTTGGTAATGTCATGTGGAGTTCTACAGACAAATTAAAGTATATTGCACCAACGTAGGCTTTGAAGGGACAACAATTGTGGATTTGGCACATTATATGACAATGTGATATGGATGTTTTGGATCTCAAAAGCCTGTTGGGAGACCCCTATATATGAAATACATCGGAATAGCTGGATGGGCATATTCATATCGTCAGTTGGAAAGTCCATTAACAATGTGGATGTAAATAAAGTTGCGCTAATCCACAAATGAAACCATTGTACAAAATACAATAATACTAATATTTATTTCATATGGGAACGCCTAAAGCAGGTTGATATGTGTATTAATAAGACTGTATCAAAACAGCAGCATAACATCTATGCCTTTTTCTTTGGATAGGCCATCTCCATCTGTGGTCAAGATATAAGAGGTCCTGAGGAAGCTAAAATTGTGAAACACGTCAACCTCTTGACATAGCGGTATAACACTAATAATATACATGTTATATATGTATTGAGCTAATGGTTTTCTTTTAGAAAAAGTATGTTAAACTATTTTAACTTTTGTAATAAAGACAATATTTTATCTAGTTGATTTTCATTGTTCTCCTTTGGTATCGCTAAAGTCCATCAGCTGCTCTCTTCCAAATTTCAAAGTATCTAATACCTTATCGGATAAGGTACCCATGTAGCCCATAATTCTCCAACAAATTTAACCAACCAAATTAGTGAAAATAAAAATCCCAGTGAGGAAGAATAAATGTTCAAAGTTGAGTGTCAAGCCAACAGTGCAGATCATAGTGAAAAATATAAACAGTCCAAAGACCAAAAAGTCCTTTCAGTGATGGTGACACCGTCCCATACCAGAAGAGTGACACCTCCACCACAAGAAATGTCTGCTTACCAGCTAATGTGAACCTCCTATCACAGGAAGTCTAACTCACTTGTGGCCAATTACCCAGCAAGGGGGTTTGTATGGGTAAATGTGTATATGGCCGTCCCACCATATATCAACTTCTGAGGTCACAGGTATAGCAACTAGTACAGCTCAATCTTGAACAGGAAGCCTTTACAGGTGCCCTTCAAGTGTTCATGCTTGTAGAATTTCAAGAAAAAAGATAAAGGATCACCATAGTGTAAAACCATAAACATTTAATAAATCTACACTTAGATCAAGTTTGCATTAACGTGCATAGACAATCACAAGCCGGCCGGCTATAGTAAAATGCCCATCCTTCTGGGATCTACAAAGCATTGTGATATCAGCATGTCGCTTCACCAACACATTTCATCACATATGACATTGTCCAGAATCCCGAGGAAGACACATGATCCCTATGTTGACACACATAGGGGAATGGAGAGGAGGTGTAGGCAGCAGCAGCCTCACAAGAAACAAGGAGCTGCTGACAACAGCTCTGCAGCTTTATATGGTTTTAACACATTGTGTGTTAGAGATTGGTGCGCTGCAAGCACCAGAAGATTGTGAGTACCTCTCTTGGAATTTAAAAAAATATGTGGTTTGAAAAGTTATAAGCACTATGTAGCTTGTTTTCCATCTAAATGTACAGAGGAGACTGAGTTTAACGATCAGCACAGGAGCTGGGAGATTCCCTGTCAATTGAGCCCAGGGGTGGCGCACCAGTGCTGACTGACCCAAACTTAATTGAATTGTGAGGTGAGGATACTACCACGTGAGATACATTTTTGAGGAATGCACAGAAGTTCATCAAACACGAGAATATTAATTTTGCATGTTTTTCCACTTGATTAAATTTTGGCTGGTTATCACGTTATTCATTAAAGTGTTAAGTGAAGAATATACAGGACAACACTTGAATGTAGGGATAGCGCAGCACTATTATTACTATTTTGAACACCACAAAGATGTGATCCTGGTCTAAGTGAACTACCTATCTACAGACTCAGTGCAATGTTATATACCCATCACTAAACGGGGGATCGTGGGTCGGATCAAATGACTGTCTTACTGCGCTGAGCCACTTAGCAACCTGGGCGTCCCATCTGGGTGATGTGCTTGTTCCCCCACCATGGCCAGAGCTTTCATCCTTGCAGAGAGCAGGATGCATGGGATGTTTGGCTGGAGAGTGGGAGCTGCATAACAAGCTGTTAACAAGGCAGTGATTTGTAGCTAGGACGTGGGCTAGAAACAAATCACCAACCAGTTAACATTAAAAGTGATGCAGCTCCTGCCCTCTGTCCAGACGTGCCAGGTCTCCTGCCCTCTGCCTGCTGGGAAAGATAAGGTTGCAGGAGTGCTGTGATAAGAAAATAAAAATGTAAAAGGGACTGGAATGTAAGGAATGAAAGGTGAGGTGTGAAGGAAACTAAGGGCTGATACGTGAAGGAACCTGTGATGTGAAGGAGGATCCAAAGACACTGCTGTAAAGTAGGGGGGTAATGTAAAGGGGAAAACTGTGATGTAATGGGAGTCTATATTCCAATGGGGGAGACTGATGCAAAGAGGGGCTGTGATGGAAAAAGGGGGACTGCAATGTAAAGGTGGGGGGATATGATGTAAAGGGTGCACCGTGGTGTAAATGTGGGGACTGCAATATAAAATGGGCACTGTGGTATAAACGGAAGGATGAATGTAAAGGGGGAACTGTGATGTAAAGGGGGAGCTATAATATAAAGGATTGAGCCACCACACAAACAACAAGAGACTCAAACCTCTGTAGGAATTTATTTTTACTGACCAGGCCTTCCTGAATTTGAAAACAATACAATTTCCATTATATACTATCAGATAATTTATTCTATAAAAATGCTCTCATTCAGCTCATGTTCTAATTCAGTCTATGTTAATATTCATTTTTTGGGTCACCTGCTGCACCTGTGTGTATAACAGCGTAGCCAGCACCAACAGGTGAAGAAGCATTTTCCACAGATTTTCCTGTACATCAGCACAAGGAAAACAAAACAAACAGACTTCCGATATTAAGAAGCAAAGTACGCCGCCCAAAACACTAATTACACATGTGCTTAAAAATTGATGGCAGTTTTGCTAATCAACACTATTGTGTCTATAGTGGACTGAAACATATTGGCAAGCATACACTTTGCACATGGGAAGTGGTTAAATTAACAAGGTGTACTCATTACCGCTATATCCAAATTGAAATGGCAGCACTTAACTCAGTAGATAATGAAGTCTGCTTTATGCTGGCTATTAATATCTGTTCAGTGCATCTAAAAGCTGCAATTAACCATTCGATTAGATCTGTTGCTAATTATCTCGTATTCAGTGTGTACACATGATCTGCATAGCTCGCATTACCAGTTAAGAGCCCCCGACACATTGCTTATCATTGCCCTCTTGGCTCCCAGAACATTGACAGGATATGTCCAATCTAAACGCATTGCCGAAAGACACTCTGTAAGGAGGGTGCAGAGGCTGGAGAATAGCCGTGTTTTGGGTCAAACATGCTTTCAAGAAGTACTACTGGCTTAAGCATCAGGATAACACTGAATGACCTGAAATGACACACAGCATCATTTCAGAAAATATGGACTAGAAAAGACCCTTAAAACAACCAAAGAAAAAAGTCCTAATCAAACTGATGTAGCTAAATCTGTCCAAAACCTAAAAGTATGGGCTTCCTAAAGAATATGTAAATCCAACATTTCATGTTCCTAATACATGTGCCTGCTGTACCATGTCCTTGTATGAAAAAGTATCCTGTTCTTTTTGTATTGCTTCCAGTGTGTGAAATCCCTGGTGTTCCTGCCAGTCCCCCTGATTTCCAATTAAAAACTGACCACACTAGGCATGAGAGCACAGTGTGGTCAGTTGTCTAGCTGTGCTGGGAAATCCGCCTGCTCTTCTCCAATGATCAGACTTGTCTTGACACTCCCCACCCCTTGCACAACCTTTCGTTGGGAAGCTCAGTGTGCTGCTGTTTCTCCTCCTCCAGCAACTATGCAGCTGAGAACAAAGGTATTTATAATGTTTTTTGGATATCTATACACAAATGTTTTGCTGTCCATTTCTATTTTTAAATGAATTGGTTGTTTTACAAGATGAGGGTTTACAATCACTTTGGGTGACAAAACCTTTTTTCCCCTTCACTCATCTTGAGTCTATGTGCTTTTTTTTGGTTTTGTTATGCAGATGCCTTAATCTACCCAAAAAGGGGTTCCAGTAACATAAACTGATAAGATTTATATACATACCTTCTGGTTAAAGCGGTACTAAACCGCTAAAACAAAAAACTTCAAGACAATAGCATAATGTGCATGCATTGCATACTAGCACATTATGAAATACTTACCTTAGAATGAATCCCCCCGCAGCAGCACCCGGTCACCACTGGGGGGGCTGACATGTTCCCTCAGCATTTCTTCTGGGTTCACGGACTCCAGTACTATGGCCAGAGCCAAGATAACATCACCCCCACTCATGCGCCTGAGAGCACTCCATTCCAGCAGGAGCTATGAAGTTCCGTCGCGATATACCAGACCGTCAGAGTGCATGCGCCGCTGACATCAGCGGCTGCATGGAGGGTAAAGATCTCCAAAACCATGCAGGTTTAGGAGATATACATTTTTACCTACAGGTAAGCCTTATATACAGTATGCCTTATTAAAGGCTTACCTGTAGGGAAAAATCAACAAGCGGGCAATACAACTGCTTTAGATGAATATCACATAAGTATGACTTGCTACACTTTGCAGCAACAGGTCACCACTGATAGTGATCCGTTTTTGGTTGTACTCATCGAGCAATAGATCACTACTTACTGCAGTGATCTGTTGCTGCAAAGCTACACAACAGAGCTGCATCAGCTCACGTACTGACAGGAGGAGCTGTGATGTCACATCACTTCCTCTGAAAACACAATGCAGAAACTTTGACAATGCTTCTTCGTGAGTGCTATGTGGTATGATTGTAAGTCCAGGAGCTGATAAATTCATTTATGAACTTAGTACTCAATCATTACCAGTAGTAGTTATGGTGGGAGTCTGTCTTAGTGTTAGACAATGGCATCCAAACAGCAGTTAACTTTGTAGGAACAGCCAACCCTGGCAGATATATTGAGACTAAGCTTTCTCAGGGGGAAAGCCCACTGGCTGGGCTGAATGTTTCTAGGCCGTATGATATTGTTTTCCCTCCAAGAACACTGGGACCTGAGATGTCCACCAGTGCCAGTGTGCACGTATCAAGATTTCATGATATTTGGAGGCAGGATCTTGCATGATATAGCATTTGAATCACTAAGGCCGGCCATAGACAGTCCGAATCATGTATGGGCAGGCTGAATACAAGTTGCCTAATTGATCAACTTGGGGACAAGCAGCCTGCCAGATTAATTTGCAATCATCGCCAGCGGCTGCTAGAGCCGCTAGCAATAATTGCCGTCTTCTCCTGGTGGGAGAATATAATGTCTCAGCAGGGGGGATTCCCCTGTCAGCACTGTCTGGGTTGATGTAGGAATCGTAGCAACCCATAGTTGCAGGAAATAAATTTGCACAGTCTGTGGCCTACCTATGCTTCATTCTATAAAAAAAGGAAGTGCAGCAACAGAAAACTCACCTTTAGAACAATCTCATTAACGGTAGCTGCATCTGATTCAAAATACAGGTGCTTGTAATCATGATTATTGAGGTAGGTCAGCTTGAACATCGCATGGCCTGTAATGAGGAACACAGCTTCGTTAGACGCATACATTTCAAACAAGAAGATAATACGCTAAAATTAAAACAATAAGAAATAAGTGTAATTCATGGGTAGCATAACTTTTAGGCCGGATATGCCAACACCTCAAAGTGATATGTTTATTATTTTTTTTTGTTTTAGTTTTAAAAAAACGATTTAATGTCATACTTACCTGCTCTGTGCAGTGGATTTGCACAGAACAGTCCAAATCCTCCTCTTCTCAGGTCCCCCATTGGTGCTCCTGGCCCCTCCCCCCTGCCGAGTGCCCCCACAGCAAGGAACTTGCTATGGGGGCACCCAAGCAGGCTCACTCCCGATCCGATGCGCTATATGTCCATTCAGCCCCCTCCCTCTCTCTCTGCATTGGCTCACTGATTTTAATTGACTGCTGCCTCAGCCAATGAGGAGGGAGAGTTCCTGGACAGCTGAGGCTCTCGTGCACATCGCTGGATCTAGATGGGGCTCAGGTAAGCATTTGGGTGGGTCTGCTGTACAAAGGTGATTTTTTATCTTAATGCATGGAATGTATTAAAGTGGTTGTAAAGTCAAAAATTTTGACTTTTACCTACAGGTAAGCCTAAAAAAAAATATCTCCTAAACCTGTACGGTTTAGGAGATATTCCCCATGCAATGCGCCGCTAACTGCAGCGGAGCATGGGCACGGGGGATTCTCCACTGAAAGGCCGGCAGAATCCGAACCATGCCGGGAAGAAGTCTCCCGTGCGCAGTGATGACATCGCGGCTCCAGCCACTCACAGCGATGGAGTCGCGATACCCGGAAGACACGCCGAGGCAACATGTCAGCTACTTCGGCGTGGACCAGGTGAGTTACCGACGCCTTGTTCTACGGTAAGTATTTCATAATGAGCTAGTATGCGGTGCATACTAGCTCATTATGCCTTTTCCCTTACAGGTGTATAAAAAATAAAAAAAGTTTCAGCGGGTATACAACCGCTTTAAGGGCAAAAACCACTTCAACCCTGACCCCATGTCCTTGATAATATGATATTCAATTGTTTTTTTTTTCAATAACACATGGACTGGTGAAATGGTAAAACCCCAAATTAATCTTTTATCCCAGGTTGTAACACTACAAAATGTAAAAAGGCTAATTAGGTGAATATTTATGCCAAGCTCTCTTCTAGATTTGGGTTAGGAAATCTCAGAGCCTCCAAATGCAACTCAGTACCACCTTCCCAAAAGGTCCACCCCCAGCTTGAAACAGGCGGTGCTGGGAGACACATTTATATTACTAAGCAGCATTTTCTAAACACCTTGCTTGTCAGGGAATCACTGTCAAATGACGGTGATCATCAGTTAAAAAGATGATATGTACAGTTCACAGCCTCCTCACTTCGATCAAGCCAACAATTTCCTGCTCATTTGTTATTTGTACATACACTACATCTTAAAGTTATCTTGTCATGGAGATACCATTGCTGACATTCTAAATTTAACAGTTGGATGTCTGTATGTTGCTTCAGTATGTTAGTTTTTCTCACCACTGTGCATACATTTTCCAGGTCTGCAACCTATGTGAACCCCCTTGGAATTACCTGGTTTTCTGCAGTAATTTTCTACAAAATAAGATCTGATCCTCATCCAAGTCCCAACAATAGACAAACACAATGTGCTTAAGCTGATAACACCCAAAAAATAAAAGTTTCTTGCATCTCTTTATTAAACATACCCATTAAACATTTACAATGGAGGAAAAAAGTAAAGGAACCCATAGACTAATTGATAATTGGAATCAGTATTTTGCACACCTGGAATTTAATAAAATGAGTTTGGAGGTGTGGTTTAGAGCCATTTGGATTGACCTTCTAGATTGTAAGCGCTAATGAGCAGAGCCCTCTGATCCCTCCTGTATTAATTTGTATTGTAACTGAAATGTCTGCACAGCGCTTTACAACATGGGAGCAAACTGTTGCCACTATATAAATCCTGTATAATAATAAAAGACACTCAAACTTTTTAAGATTGCTGTACATAAGAAGCATTAGCTAATGTGAACCAAAAAAAAAAAAAAAAAAAACACACAGTTCCAAGGGGTTCACATTCTTTTTCTTTTCCCTGTATGCGTTTTGGGTCTAAAATTATTGAAGCAGGGC
Organism: Lithobates sylvaticus; assembly: GCA_028564925.1. Lineage (NCBI taxonomy): Eukaryota > Metazoa > Chordata > Amphibia > Anura > Ranidae > Lithobates > Lithobates sylvaticus. The sequence continues at coordinate 160,265,585 of CM053033.1, forward strand.
ACCATGATAGAAAACCAACTAGCAATGTCAGGTCAAGAATAGAAGCATCCATGCTAGGTTTTCTGTAGGGCTCATCTCACCCAGAAAAAGACCTACTACTAATGGGTTAATTATGTGGGTGGAGACTATTTCTGTCGTGCCGCTGTTTAAAATTATAGAAAAAAGAAAATGTCTCTAGAAGTTTTCACATAATAATGCTACATTATACTGCCGATGCTCGAAATTTACAATTCCTGGGTGTTAAAGTGTCGTATTTGTACTCCTATCATATGTAAACATCCACTTTGATCAATATATCCCAGGTATAGGTTTAGAGAAGGTCATTTTATTACATTTGGCCATCTCTGAACATGAGACATTTTATCTTGGAAATGTATAATTAAATATAATTACAAAGCATTAATCTTCCCCTGGTAGCATGTCTAATGATTTAAAGTGGGGGAACAAACATATAACTTCCTTAAATCATTCAGCAAATTAAACTTGTTTGGTACATATATTAGTAGATGCCTGCAGCGGGATAATTTGTTTCTATAATCAGAAGGCCAGAAGGGTTCAGAGGGGAGGAGGGATACTCTGCACTTACTGTACACTCTACATCTGTGCATATTGTTATTCTCTGAGATTTCAGCTTCACAGATTAAGGGGAATTTGTAAGCTGCTGCAGGTGATCCCTCCTTCTGAAAATGCTGGTTGCCTGGCTGTCATGCTGAGACTTGAGTATTTTCGGACTCACTTCTCCAGAACAAAATTAGGATCAGCTTTTCTGACTTTACTTTCTGTTTTTGGGGCAATGACTCAGGCAGTAATGTAGCTAGCATTTTCAGAAGGTCAGTAATGGCAGCCTACATATTTCTCATGAGAATATCCCTTTAAAGTAGAAAAAAGGTATGCAATTGCATGAACAGATTGCTGTATAATCTAAATGACTGTGTACAAATATGTATGCGCTGTGTTGGGAAGCAAAATGTATTTCTGCAGAAGCCTTTGAAATGTGTAACTCCAGGCAAACAGCTAAATAAACAGTTCTAAACAATATATGGCAAAAGCCTATCTATTCATGAGATGTGTAAAATTTCTAAACCCCCAAAAATGCCAGTGGAATTTAAATAACTCCATGATTAGCAGCAGGCAGTATATTACATACTGCACAGTACATAGAGTAGTATGGAACATAATGGATGAAGTGTAGTGGGGTATAATGTGGACTGAGTTCATATTCTGAACACTACAACATGGAACATTCAAAGCAGAGTATGGAGTGTGGTGATAAAGAACATGTATGTATAACACAACATAGATTGTGGCATACCAGTGTATGTAATGTACAGCACAATGTATGGAACAGGACAGTGCAGAGTATGTAATGTATATCACGATGTGTGGAATATGACTGTCCAAATGTACAGCACAGTGTATGGAGCATGACGACCCAGAATAGGAAATGTACACATTATGTAATGTACAGTTCATCCTTCATATGGGTGTCCTGTGTTGCAGTGTTCCTTCTCATTGCTCTAGGCAGGAGGAGGGAGCTAAACTTCGACTCTTCCCAGTTCCCATTGTAGTTGACAGTAAAGTTAGCACAACAGCTAAGTGGTTAGCACTTCCACCTAGTAGCACTATGATTGGTGGTTTGAATCCCAAACATGGCACTACATGCCTCAAGTTGGCATGTTCTCTCCGTGCCTGTGTGGGTCCCGTTTCCTCTCACACTCCAAAGATATGCTGGGAGGTTAATTGGCCCTAATAGGTGTAAGTAGGAATGTGAGTTGGGGCCCTTAGATTGTAAACTTCTTGAGGGCAAGGACTAATGTGAATGTACAATATATATGTAAAGCGCTATGTAAATTATTGGTGCTTGTAATAGATAAATAAGTTATATTCACCACTGAATCCCAGATGAAAGTGTCCCCTACGATCAAATCAAGTAAAGACAGGGTGTATCTAACAAGCACAGAACTCTTCTCTCCTTTGTTTAATATTTTGGATATGCTTTCTGTTTTATCAGATCCAGCAATTTACATATCTGCCCCTAAAAAAGTCGACACACCCCTGTTAAAATGTCAGGTTTCTATGATGTAAAAAAAAGACAAAGATAAATAATTTCAGAACTTTTTCCACCTTTAAACTGGACAACTCAATTCAACAACAAACTGAAAGAACGTGGTTGCATAAGTGTACACACCCAATTATAACTGAGGATGTAACTTTGTTCACAATTAGGCAATCACATTCAAACTCACGTTAAATAGGAGTCAGTACACATCTGCCATCATTTAAAGTACCTCTGATTAACCCCAAATAAAGTTCAGCTGTTCTAATAGATCTTTTCTGATATTTTCTTCAATCACATCCGACAGCAAAAGCCACGGTACACAGAGAGTTTCCAATGCACCAGAGGGATCTCATTGTTAAAAAGTATCAGTCAGAGAATGGTACAAAAGAATTTCCAAGGCATTCCACTACCATGGAACACAGTGAAGACAGTAATCATCAAGTGGAGAAAATATGGCACAACAGTGACATTACCATGAACTGGACGTCTCTCCAAAATTCATGAAAAGACGAGAAGAAAACTGGTCGGGGGGCTGCCAAGAGGCCTACAGCAACATTAAAGGAGCTGCTGGAATATCTGGCAAGTACTGGCTGTGTGGTACATGTGACAACAATCTCCCGTAGTCTTCATATGTCTGGGCTATGGGGTAGAGTGGCAAGACGGAAGTATTTTCTTATGAAGAAAAACATCCAAGCCCGGCTAAATTTTGCTAAAGCACATCTGACGTCTCTCAAAAGCAGGTTGAACAGTGTGTTATGGTCTGATGAAACCAAGGTTGAACTTTTTGGCCATAATTCCAAAAGATATGTTAGGCGCGCAAACAACACATCACCAAAAGAACACCATACCCACTGTGAAGCATGGTGGTTGCAGCATCATCCTTTGTGGCTGTTTTTTTTTCAGCTGGAACAGGGGCCTTAGACAAGTTAGAGGGAATTATGAACGATTCTGGCAAAAAACCTTCAGGCTTCTGCAAAAAAAGTAAATTCATCTTTTAGCATGACAACGACCCAAAGCATACATCCAAATCAACAAAGGAATGCCTTCACCAGAAAAAGATTAACATTTTGAAATGGCCCAGCTAGAGCCCAGACCTGAATCCGATTGAAAATCTGTGGGGTGATCTGAAGAGGGCTGTGCACTGACAGATTTGGAGTGTTTTTGCAAAGAGTGGGGAAATATTGCCAAGTCAGGATTAGAGGTCGACTGATATATCGGGCGATATTTGGCGTTTTTTATTTAATCGGCATCGGCTGATTGTGCTGATTAAAAAAGGCTGATTATAACTTCAGCATGACTTGCAAATGACTTCTGTAATAGAAGTCAATGCAAGTTGCCTGAGTCTTCCCCTGGAGCGACTTGTCTCCTCTCTGGGCAGTCTGCCAAGAAAAGACCAAAGAGATACAATGTTTCTTTTTTATCAATAGACTGAACCATGTGTGGAGAAGTTCTCAGTTTAACCATTTAAAGACTAAATCTTTTCTGACACTTCTTCTTCTTCTTTCTGCTAGAAAATCACTTAGAACCCCCAAAAAAATATATTTTTTTTTAGCAGAGACCCTAGGGAATAAAATAGCGGTTGTTGAAATATTTTATGTCACATGGTATTTGCGCAGCGGTCTTTTAAACGCAACTTTTTCTGCAGAAATACACTAATGATTTAAAAAAATAAATAAAACAGTAAAGTTAGCCCATTTTTTTTTTTTCGTCCAAAAGTTTTGATTACCTGTTTTTGTGTATTTAATATTTAAGATATTGTTTTTTTTTTTTTTTTAATCTAAATTATACATACAAGTGAACTGACTGGAGGTTTGTTTTGTTTAATAAAATGTAAGAAATTTTCTGTATCACTTATTACTTAAGGCTGCTTACACACTGCAGCGGGCAGGCATTGACGGTAAAACACTGCTAGTTTTAGCAGCGATTTACCGTCATTTTAGCGGGCTATTCAGCCGCTAGCAGCTTTTAACCCAGCTAGTGGCCGAGGAAGGGGTTAAATGCGCCCGTGAAGCGCATTTAAAATCGCTTTGCAGGCGCTTCGGCAGTGGTGCCCATGCATTTCAATGTGCAGGAGTGGTGGAGGAGCAGTGTACACCGCTCCAAATATGCTGCTTGCAGGACTTTTTTTGTTTTTAACGTCCTGCCAGAGCATCGCCTCTGTGTAAAAGCACTCGGGCTTTCACACTGAGACTGCAGGGGTGTCGTTTTGCAGGCACTTTACAGGCGCTATTTTTAGCCCAAAAGCGCCTGAAAAACGCCCCAGTGTGAAAGGTGTCTAACTGTTAGATTTTTTGAGAGGAAGGAAAAAAAAAAAAAAAAGACAAAAAAAAATAAATCGGCCTTACATATCGGCATCATATATCGGCCATTGGCCGCCGCAATTTCTAAATATCGGCATCGGCCAGAGAAAAACCCATATCGGTCGACCACTAGTCAGGATGTGCCATGTTGATAGACTCATACCCAAAAAGACTGAGTGCTCTAATAAAATCAAAAGGTGCTTTAAGAAAGTACTACCTTAAGGGTGTGCACACTTATCCAACCATATTATTAAATTTTTTAGTTTTACTTCCCTCCAACTAAAAGATTTCAGTTTGTTGTTCAACTGAGTTGTACAGTTTATAGGTGACATTAAAGGTAGAAGAAGTTCAGAAATTATTTAACTTTTTCTAATTTTTTAACATCACAGAAAACTGACATTTTAACAGTGTAGACTTTTTATATCCACTGTATATCCATTGAATTCAACCAATAAAAGAGTAAATACATACATTAAAAACCTGTATCCACAGAACCCTGAAACCACATGAGACTCACTGTACTACTGATTAGGGCAAATTGGGTGAGCAGGGTAGTTGTATCACACATTATTAAACTGTCTAGCTTTTTGTTAACCTTTGAGTACAAATTGCTGCTTAAGGGGCTCCTTTAATGTTGGCCACATGTGTGAAGGCCTAGGTATGTGGTCATGTGATCTCAGCTGAAGGGACAGATCAGAGTTCAAATTATCTGATCCTCTACCACAGAAGAGATCATATAGTGCCTAGAATTTTACATACCACTAAAGGGAAGCTGGAGAACCAGTTTCTCAGAGAAAGTGGATACCTTAAGGTCGTGCATCACAGTTTTGTAACTGTGAGATACTAAACACTGGTGTCTAGGAGCCTGGATGCTGTAAAGCTTGCTTATCAATGAAGGAGCAAGATGACATCAATGAGAGAGGCTTCCTGGAAACTGGCAGAGGTGGTGGCAGAGGCTAACTAAACCCCTGTTTTTAACACATACTGTTGGACAGGTTAATTTGGTTGGTAAGCAGACTGGTTGTTGAGTTGAGCGGGGGAATTTTTCTCTGGTTTTGTCTTACATGTGTTTGCCCTTCCATGTGCTCCTTGCTGTAAAGGCCAGTTATAGGTGGGGATAGGGGCCATATCTTTGTTACACAGTATACAGGGTTGTGGTCCGGCAGTGGGATGGGAACTTCCTTTCCCACTCCCAGAACAAAATCGAGTCAGCCTGAGTGGCGTTCCGCCTTTCACATGGAGATTTGTATTCTATGAATGAATACAAAGCTTCTTCTGACTGGCTGGGTCAGAGATTAAAACATCATCCACCCACCTCTCTGAATTAATCAGAGGAAGCTTTGTATTCATTTAAGGCCTTAGCAGAAAAGTGTTAGCACATTCTTGCCTGCATCCAGGCTTAAACATCTGTCCCGTACAGCAGGTAACTGCTTTGTGTGCAGCCACATGCTAAGAGCTGTGACCACTGTAAGCTTGCCATTCATTTAAATAGTATAGCCGCTGCTATTCGCATTTACCGGTCGTTTCAGTTGCAAGAATCTGCCGATTCTTACCAATGCAATCCGCCAGCTGCTTGCAACCGGCCATGTGAATGTGCCCTAATACCAATTAATAAAGCTATCTGTACAATACGTGTCAAAAAGGCCACAGAAATACATTTCATATTAAATAAAATACTCAAAGCATTAACCACTTCAGCTCGGGAAGGTTTTAACCCACTTCCTGACCAGATAATTTTTTGCATTACGGCACTGCGTTGTTTTAACTGACAATTGCATGGTCGTGCGACACTGTACCCAAATAAAACCGAAGTCCTTTTTTTTCAATAGAGCTTTCTTTTGTTAGTATTTGATCACTTCTGCTGTTTTTTTTTTTTTTGCGCTATAAACAAAAAAAGACCAGCAATTTTAAATCAAAAACAATATTTTTTACTTTGTGCTATAAAACATTCACAATAAAAAAAATGTAAAAAATCAAAATGTCTTTATCAATTTAGGCCAATATGTATTCTGCGAAAAATTTTGGTAAAAATTGATTGGTTTGCGTAAAAGTCATCTATAATTTATGGGATATTTTTATGGCATTTTTATTTTTACTAGATTTGGGAACGATCAGTAATTTTTAGTGGGACTGCGACATTGCAAACTGGACAAACATTTACCTTTTTTAGGGACCAGTGACACCACTGTGCTAAAAAAAAATACATTGTCACGGTATAAATGACACTGGCTGGGTTAACACCAGGGGCAAGCAAAGGGTTAGGTGTGCGCCTGGGAGGTGCTTTCTAACTGTGGGGGGGGGCTGAGTGTATACACTGGAGGAAAAGAGAGATCGTATTTCAGCTTAGCTGAAACACAAGATCTCTTTTGCTCCCTGACAGATCAGCAGTTTGCCTTGTTTACATAGCTGACTAGCTCCCGCTGTGTTCAATGACCACAGGAGCATCGCTATGGTGGCGCACGAACGCCCCCTACACCACGTGCACAAAATCACGTACCGGTACGTGATTTTGTGCAACAGGGCCACCCTGCCACAGTATGTATGTGGTGGGCAGTCCGGAAGCAGTTAAAAAGCTCCTTCATACTAGAGCTGCCACGATGCCTCAACGTCAAAAATACGTCGACGTGCGTAAAAGGCGTTGACGTGTCACGCTCTCGCGGTGTCATTATCTTGCGCGGTAATGGCGGCTGCTGCTCCCGCTCCTTCTTCCACTCTTGGGAATGGGAACGGGAATGGAGACGGAGACAGTTCCAGTCAAGCACGAAAAGCTAGAAGACCACGACTTTCAAAAGGTATGGGAATTCTTAAAACAGAGGCCAGATAAAATGGTCCTCTGTTCCCTTTGCAAAACCGAAATGGCGTACCACGGCAGCACAACTTTGATGCACAAGTACCTCAGACGAAAACATCCTGGCGCTCTCCGATCTCAAACAGACGAGCCATGTTTGTAAGTACTACTACTTTTTATTTTTGGGAGTAATCATTGTTTTGCTAATTGCTTTTTTGTAGTGGCCATCTCATCTTTTTTAAATGTTTCACAAGGCAGTTTACATTTATTAGTGCATGCTCAGGGGTACCCATTTGTTGCTGCTTTGCTTTAAGCTTTGTAGTGGCCAGCTCCCTTTTTTTTAAATGTTCCACAAGGCACTTTGCAGCCCTCAGTGTCTTGCTGATCTGGGGATCCCTCAGGGCATGGTTTACAAATAGAACTAACTGCAATCTGACCAGCACACCTGAGAGAAGAGATGCAATGCATTTTTAAAAAATACACAGAGCAGCGACAACATTTGCACTGCAGCATTATGCAGCTACAACATTGGCCATGGATATCTCAAACTTTTTCTAATAGATGAAATACAATTATTGTAATCATAATTAAACAAAGTTATTAATCACATATTCAGTTCATATTATGCAGATTTACTACCCTACCAGTACAAGGGGTCCCCGACTTACGAACGCCCGACCTACGAACATCTCCTACTTACGAACCAGGCGTTGCGGGGACCCTCTGCCGTTTTCCGCGGACATTTGGCCGTTCTGCACATGCACGGCCAGACGGATCCTCGGAAAATGACGGCAAACATCGTAAATGTCCGTAATTTGCCGCGCATGCGCAGAACGGCATTCGACGGAACATCGGAAATGTCCGCAATTGTCGGTCTGCGCATGCGCGGCCGACTTACGAACATTTCCGACTTAAGAACAGGAGGACAGTCCCTAACGAGTTCGTAACTCGGGGACCCCCTGTACCCTCTTTGAAATACACAGTACATATTAGCATTGACCACTCGGAATTCATAGATTTCATGTATGTTAAACCTCTTATTTGCTATTAATATTAATTATTGTGTGTTCATGTTGTTGTTTTTTCTCAGGAAGAGGCAAAGCTGTGTACGGGAGTTCTTTCATAAAAAGGATGTCAGTGTTTGCACACCCCAAATGGCCGTTACACATACCAATAGCATACTCAACATGATTGTAAAATATATGAGACCTCTTTCTATTGTAGACGGTCAAGGATTTCGTGAGATGATCAACACGTTTTACCCAGGATACACATTTCCCTCCAGGTCCCATTTCACTAAGCTGATGGAGAAGAAATATGAGGAGAATTTTGAAAGATTGAAAGCGTCACTCAAAGATGTGAAATCAAAAATAGCTCTCACCACAGACGCATGGACCAGTATTGCCACAGGGGCATACTTGGGTGTCACATGCCACTTCATTAATGAAGACTGGAATCTTACATCGTACAATCTGACCACTATGCCGCTTGAAGATCGGCACACAGCTGAAAACATTGCTAACTGGATGGAAAAAAAAGCTGAAAAGTTTGAGATATCCATGGCCGATGTAAATGTAGTTGTCCATGATGACACTGCAAACGTTGTCGCTGCTCTGCGTATTTTGGAAGAAAAGCATGCTGGCATCTCTTCTCTTAGGCGTGCTGTTCATACATTGCAGTTAGTTGTCAACCATGCCCTGAGGGATCCCCAGATCAGCAAGACACTGAGGGCTGCAAAGTGCCTTGTGGTACATTTTAAAAAAGTGAGCTGGCCACTACAAAGCTTAAAGCAAAGCAGCAACAAATGGGTACCCCTGAGCATGCACTAATAAATGACGTATCCGTAAGATGGTACAGTACGTTACACATGATCAGCCGCCTGCTTGAACAGAGGTGGCCTGTGACTGCAACTCTTTCCGATCCTGATGTCACACCACGAGGGAAGCACTTCCTAGATTTAAAACATGATCAGTGGAACTTACTTGAGGAAGTGGAACAAGTCCTGAAGCCTTTTGAGTGCGCTACTGTTTTCTTGAGTGGAGAGTCCTATGTGACTGCTTCCGCTCTACCTCCTCTGGTAAAGGGCCTCCAGAAATCCATACAGAGCACAGTTTGCGAGACGGCAGCAGTCAAGGCTTTCCAAAGTGTTGTAGCACAGGAGATGACATCAAGATGGGAGCGGGAAACTAAATTCAGAGATGATGGTGGAGAAAATATATGTCTTATTGCAGCAGCCCTGGACCCCAAATTCCGCAAACTCGAATTCCTGCCAGCAGAGGACAGTTTAAAAGTTCACCTTAAGGTCCAAGCTCTTGCTCTTGAAGTGAAAAGAAGATATGAGGAAGAGCAAACGAAACATCAATGTGAGGAACAACAGTCAGCACTGGCAGACATCAAGTTTTCAGAGAAGAGGCAAGTGTCTCTGTCACTTTGCTCGGTTCAGATTCAGATGACCACCACAGTAATGGTGAAGATGACATGACTGGTCACCTCCAAGATCAAGAAAGTGAAGTTGTGAGAAATGAGATACACATGTATTTTTAGTGAGCAGGCTATTCCAAAGGAAGACAATCCGCTGAAATGGTGGAAGGAAAATGAAAAGAGGTTTCCCATCTTGGCCATCCTGGCAAAGAGTTACTTGTCTGTGCCTGCAACATTAACCCCATCTGAAAGGCTTTTCTCAGTTGCTGGCAACATTGTGACTAAAAAAAGAGCAAGCCTAACTTCAGAGCAAGTCGATATGCTAACCTTCCTCCATTGCAATTCTATAATATAGCATTGCAATGGAGTAAGTAACACAGGCCCCCAACCTTTTGCACTGTTCATGTTGGGCTGTATTTATGTTGAGATGGCTGCCTTCAGGTAATCTTTGCAGTTTGCACTGTGACTGTCACTGTACAGTGTAAACTGCAAAGATTACCTGAAGGCACCTATCTCAACATAAATACAGCCCAACAGTGCAAAAGATTGGGGGCCTGACTTACTTCCATTGCAGTGACTTTATTGGCCATAACTAGTGTTGAGCAGTGCTTTTGTTGGACTTGGCTCCTTGAAAACTGTTACCTTACAGGTATGTTTTACATTACAATTACAAATAACACACCACAAAAATACTTCTCAACACTGAACTCTACAATAACACCATGTAATGATTTATTTGTGTTATTGTATGTTGACCAGCATTTTTGTGGTGTTGCTTTATAAACAACACTTTAGGGCATGAGGCATAATGTCATATACATTCTGCCTAACACTTTGCAAAAGATGCATTGCATTGCATTCTGAATCTGAAGGCATTATGTGGTTTAAAGTAGTAAAGTTACACATAATGCCTTCAGATTTTGATTTTTGAATGTTCTGGGCTGGCTCTGAATTAATGGCAATGTCATTATTCGTGCCTGATGCTATTTTTATTTTTTTTTTTTGCACTTTTGTAATTGTTATACTGTAAAAACTTCAACCACATTGAAGTATTTTTTGGAAAATATTTAATAAAAGTTGAATTATTATGTTAGAAGTTGTACTTATCATTTTTTTGTACAGTTATCCAAAGGATTAATTAGCTAATAACAAAGAGAACACAGTAGATTAAGGGTAAACCAAAAAAATAAAAAAATAATCGCTATAGTCGTTGACTAATCGTAAAAATAATCGATAGATTAGTCGACATACAAAATAATCGTTAGTTGCAGCTCTACTTCATACATGCCAAAATCAGGATCAGAGATGTCACAAAACATTATACCTCTCTTCCTAGGATGAAAGATAGGAAAGGAAGGAGAAGAGGGGAACAGGAGGAAAGAAATATCAAACATGACATAAGAAAACAAATTCTATACATCCGGATCCCCTCTATGCCAGAATTATATGTCATAAATCAGATTGCTTGAATTAATATATCAGAATGAAGTCAAGGATTTGTATCATACATGTCATGGTTGTCTATAAGCAACAACTCCATAAAAAATACAAAACAAGGAAAGAGTAGAGACAAGAACTTAACTACCTCTTTCATATATACAAAGGGGGTCCCTGGCAGACAGGGAACCCCCCCCCACTAGTTATTTAAAAAATTAAACTAACTACCAATGGTGGTTCAAAGAGGCCGGAGCCCTGGAACAGAGCCTGCATATCCAATATACATCCCACTCCAGTAGCCTTCCATGTAAATTACCCCCTCACCTTCCCAAAGTGACCTTCTCAATACTATGAATACTATTTAAAAGAGCTAATAAAAGTCCAGGGTGGCTTAACTTCAACATAAAAAATCATAGGAAAGCAAAGGAGAAGGCCTTCAAAAATACAAGACTGAAGGATCATCATCAGCATTCCAATTTTACAAAGATTGCCACAAGAAATGTAAGGGTGCAATCAGGGCGGCTAAGATAGAACACGAAAGGCACATAGCGGAGGAGATTTAAAAAAAAAATCCCAAGAAATTCTTGAAGTACATAAATAGTAAGAAAGGGAGGTCAGATCATATTGGTCCCATAAAGAATGATTAAGGGAATCTGGTTACTAAGGATGGGGAGATGGCGAAGGTATTGAATTTCTTCTTCTCCTCAGTCTCCACAAGGAAATCGGGGGGCTTCAGTAATCAAAACTGCAATGTTTATCCTCATGACATGTCACAGGAAGCACAGAATTAGACTTGAATAACTTAACATTAATAAGCAACTCGGTCTAAAAATTGCTAGATCACTGTTCCTAATTTTTACAGTCTACTGACTGGAATGGTACCAGCTGATTGGAGAAAAGCCAATGTAGCACCAATATTTAAAAAAAGGGCCAAGTTACATCCCTGGGATTTACAGAACAGGTAGCCTAACATCAATTGTATGGAAGCTCTTGGAGGGAATGATAAGGGACTATATACAAGATTTTAGTAATGACAACGGTATCATTAGCAAGAATCTGCATGGATTCATGAAGAATCATTTATGCCAAACCAATCTGTTAACCTTCTATGAGGAGGTGAGCTGCCATCTAGATAAAGGAAGGCCCGTAGACGTGGTGTATCTGGATTTTGCAAAAGCATTTGATACAGTTCCCCATAAACGTTTACTGTACAAAGTAAGGTCCATTGGCATGGACCATAGGGTGAGTACATTAGAGGGTGGTGATAAATAGGGAGTACTCTAAATGGTTTAGGGTGGAAAGTGGGTCCCCCAGGGTTCTGTTCTAGGACCAATCCTATTTAATTTATTCATAAACGACCTGGAGGATGGGGGTAAACAATTCAATCTCTGTATTTGCAGCCGATACTAAGCAGGATGTGGAAACCTTGCAAGAAGATCTGAACAAATTAATGGGGTGGGCAATTACATGGCAAATGAGGTTTAATGTAGAAAAATGTAAAATAATGCCTTTGGGTGGAAAAAATATGAATGCAATCTACTCTCTAGGTAAAGAACCTCTGGGGGAATCTAGAATGGAAAAGGACCTGGGGGTCCTAGTAGATGACAGGCTCAGTAACGACATGCAATGCCAAGCTGCTGCAAGCAAAGCAAACAGAATATTGGCATGCATTAAAAAAAGGATCGACTCCAGAGATAAAATGATAATTCTCCCACTTTACAATACTCTGATCTGACCGCACCTCAAGTATGCTGTCCAGTTCTGGGCACCAGTCCTGTGGAAGGATGTGCTGGAACTGGAGAGAGTCCATAGAAGGGCAACAAAACTAATAAAGGAACTGGAGGACCTTAGTTATGAGGATAAGTTACGAGCACTGAACTTATTCTCTTTGGAGAAGAGACGCTTGAGAGGGGATATGATTTCAATGTACAAATACAGTACTGGTGACCCCACAATAGGGATAAAACTTTTCCACGAAAGGGAATTTATTAAGACACATGATCACTCACTAAAACTAGAAGAAAAGCGTCAAACTACGTAGAGGGTTCTTTACTGTAAGAGCAGTTAGGATGTGGAATTCTCTTCCACAGGCAGTGGTTTTAGCGGGGAGCATCGATAATAAAAAAAAAAAAAAAAATTATATATATATATATAGCACCTGAACGACCACAACATACAGGGATATACAATGTAATACTGACATATAATCACACACACAGGTTGAACTTGATGGACTTGTCTCTTTTTTTTTCCAACCTCGCCTACTATGTAACTATATGAAAAGAGAATCAAGACCATTTCCTTTATGCATCTCCAAAAATGCTTAGAGGCACGCAGGGTCTCAAAGCCTCCAAATTCTGTCTGTCTCTATAGCAGGGCTCGATAAACCCCGGGCGCCAGGTCGCATTTGCGACTAGAATTAGCGACCTGGGGAAGCACAGCTGGGGTATCCTGTCTCCGTGCGGACCCCCCCCCCCCCAGCACGCAGTTGCGTCGGGCCACGCTGGCCGGTAATCAAGGCCGCGGCTTTGCGGCCTTCTGTAAGCCTATACTTCCTTCTAAGATTTTGGCGCCATTTAGTGGTGGCCGTTGGAATGACATCCAGCAATGCTAATGGAGCCCTGCCTATAAAAATTAACCAATCTTAAATTTACACAGGCGACTAGAACCAAACATATATATATTATAATATGTGTATGTATGCTTTGGTTCTAGTCGTCTTTCTGTGTAAATTTTAAGATAGCTTTATTTTCAATATAAAAATTAACCATTGTCGGTCGTTAACCACTTGCTTACTGGGCACTTAAGCCCCCCTCCTGCCCAGACCAATTTTCAGCTTTCGGCGCTGGTGCACTTTGAATGACAATTGCGTGGTCATACAACACTGTACCCAAATTAAAATGTTATAATTTTTTCCCCACAAATAGAGCTTTCCTTTGGTGGTAAAAACAATAAAAGATGGAAAATTTTGAAAAAAAAAAAAATCTGGTTTAATAGTTTGTTATAAAATTTTGCAAACAGGTAATTTTTCTGCTTCATTGATATGCGCTGATGAGGTGGCACTGGTGGGCACTGATAGGCTGCACTGGTAGGCACAGTTAAGGTGGCACTGATGGGGACAGATAAGGTGGCACTGATGGGGACAGATAAGGCGGTACTGATGGACACAGATAAGGCGGCAGTGATGGGCCCTGATGGGTGGCATGGATGGGTTGCACGGATGGGTGGCATGAATAAGTGGCACAGATGGGCACTTATAGATGGCACTGGTAGGTGACACTGATGGGCACTGATGTGCAGCACTGTTCCTCAGGCACTGGTGGGCACAGAACGACGGCTACAGCGTGAATCTCAAGAAGTTAAAAAATAAAAAATAAACTGGCTCCTAACTTTTTTAGCTGGCTCCTAGATTCCAAGCAAATTTGTCAAGCCCTGCTCTATAGAGTTCACCTATATGAATCTCTAATGGCTTGATTCTATATGCTGCATATTGTACATTACAAGTCCTATATGTCAGGTCCCTACATGAGTGCAGGCTTCTCCTGATACAATGGGCATACCCCCAGAGGGGTCTTCAAGGTCTGGGGATCATAGGAATGAACCAAAGTCCTAGACCTATATAGCACCCGCTCCAAGCAGGATTCAGTGTCTGAAGCAACATTACAGTGTGGGGTCTGGGTATAATTTACCACTTATTACAACGGTTACACAGATACCGATGCACTAGTTATATTGTTATAGTAGATGGCACTGAAGAGTTGAAGAATAATAAATAATATAAAGAAAATTTTTAAGCATAGAGAACTTCCCCATAAGGGAGAAGAGGTCCATCAATTAAAAACAGTAGCAAAAAAAAAAAACACGGGTTGATTTACAAATAGGCAAATAGACTGTGCAGTTGCTCTAAATCTTAGCAAATGAGTAGAAGCTCTGCTGACTCCTGCCATCCAATCACGTGCAAACAAAATTATGTTTATTTTATTTTCCGTGCACATGATTGGGTATTCTTTATGTAGCGCTGGTATCCTTGTCTGCTGATGTGTATTAGCATTTACAATGAAAGCCTATGGACATGTCTATGGCTTAGTGTTTGGAGCCATCTAGCGGCCAAACACTGATAGTGGACTTAAATGATTTTTTGCTTTTTACAAAGCACTGAACTATATACAGGAAGTTACTGTTATTTACACTGGAGAACTGACCTTTTTACCCTGGATGCCGGGTGACCTACCCATGGACACCCTCTCTGACAGTGCATGCTGGGTAGGACATAAAAGGAGCCCGAGCGGCCATCTTAGGTCTCTGGGGAACGCATGGCCTGCCTGTGAGGAGGCCTCCCGAAGGAAGCGGCCTACAGCCATTGCGGAGCGCAACCCCGCTTGATTGTGTGAGTGACCTGACGGTGCCAGAGACACAGTGACCGGATTGGAAGATCCAGAGACACTCATTTGAGCATCAGAATACCGGGTCCACCTATCGGAACGGAACGGAGTGACGGAGCCGGCTGACATAGAAGCAAGCTGCAAACACCGGACCAAAGCTTCCATACAGAGTTCCAATCCAGTTGATGAGCGGGTTGTTGCCCACAGTTTATTAACTTTTGCACCTAGTCAGTCTTATATACAGGCCTCGCTGGGATCCATAGTCCTACGGAGGAGGAGTATAGCAACTGACTGTAGGCAGGCATAAGGCCTATCTGCTATTGCATCTAAAGCCTTGTATCATAGTTACGGAAGCAATCCCAGGATCATCCTTGTCTCAACTTTAGTTACTTTAGCCCTTGGATTACAAATCATAAGGAATCATCCTCCTAGCTAGCGAAGACAAGAAGAATAAAGACTGGGTACTTTAAGTGATATCTCACGCATAGCTATAAAAGTAAGGGGAGCTCCCGTGTATCTATATTGTTTATAATTGTTTTATCAAAAATTCATTGTACTGTCATTCTATGTTGGGATGACAGCACAATTACTGTAATCAACTGTTAACCAAAGTATATTTTACTGTATATATTGGCAAAGTACCCCATTGTGTGGAGTATTGTTTTCTCTCAGCAGGTGGAGCCAGTGGATCCTGAGAGGACAACACAGGTATATTGTGTTATATTATATTGTACTGTATCATATTGCACCACAGCTGTGTCAAGGGGAGAGAGTTAGTGGGGTTTATTAGCAGAGTGCAGGCCCAAATCAAACCAACAGCTCCTTCGGGGGGTCAGTGCTACATTTACAAGACAAAGCTTTACCTCATTTGCAAGTGCAATTGCTCCTGGGGTTAGTAAAGTGCAGTCTATCTGCCTTTAGTAAATCAACCCCATAGAGTGGGGTGGGGGTTACAGAAGTATGCCCAGGGGGTGTCTTCAGCCAAGCTTTTTGAAATGCCAAATCACCTAAAGGTAGCAGCCTATAACCCGCCACCAATATATATACAGCCTCAATGGGTGACCTCAATGCTGAGAGGCCGCATAGATGCAGCTGTATGTAAACACATTACTGTGTTGAATGTGCGCTTCCTGTGCTCAGCCAGCACAGTAATTGGCTGGTGCTGGAAAGCTCCCGATGCATATTTGCGGTTGGAAACTTTACGATCGTGTGACCGCTGCAACTACCAATCACAGCGGTCACATGATTGGAATTGCCCACCTCTGCCTCCCAGGATTTAGAACCACTTAAAGGGCTGGGAGGCGGCAGCAGGAAGGGGCTAATGAATACAGAGCTGCATCTTCGATGTCTGCCTGGTTTTAAGGGCCTTTCATAACAGGTGCAATGGGACTGCGCTGGGCAGCTACTTTAGCACAGTCCTACCGCAAGACAACGCAACACATAGATTAAGGGGGGCTTCAGGGTTTGGCGGACCTTTGTGGAAGACCTCATCTTTTGACCTTGGAGCTCTGTGACAAAGGCCAGCAGCACATCACTCTAGGAAAGGTTTTGTTGGATCACGAGAATCCTCCCGTGTGGATCATGAAACCTCATGTATGATCACAGAAAATATTTTTTATTTATGACCAGTGTTTTTATAGACCAGTTTATCTGGTTTATCTAAATCTGCATTTAGAAGATGACAACAGGTGTCACACATTCTGCATCTTTCCACAACAATTTAAAGTTTAGTCCATGAAATACTAGCCAGATATAAAATCTCTGCCTGTTTTATCAGCTGTTGTGACAGAGTGACACTGAGAGTCACAATATGGCGTATCTTGTATGTCAGGAGTCAAGGCAGCTAACATATCCCATTATTCTAATAAGACAAGTTGAGACTTTTCCCGCAGACAGTCCAAAAAGTTTACTGGTAGCAGATGTGATGGATAGTTGTGGGGTGTGAGCAGATAAAAGAGGGGAGGGAAGGAGAGAAAATGGAAAGACTGGCAAATGAACTAGACTTGACTAGATTTATCTGATAAAACAGGCAGAGACAAGTAATAGGGAGGGGTGTGATGGAAAGGGTGATGTTCCTAAAATAGGTCAGCATAAGCATCATGTCCATATCAGTCTTTATCTTATGTCTTGTCCTAGGCTTCCTGTCACTATTGTCTGTGCCTGTCCCTAGCTGCACCCATCTTAAAAGGCACATCATTAAGCGTCCTAGAGGCAGGTGTAGTATGCCTTTCCAAATGTATCAGACATCTAGTCAGCCTTTACCAAATCTGAGAGGTCATAGAGTAACAAAAATCATAATTAATTAAAGCAGTAAGGGGCGCTTACAATGATCAGTTTTTATGTAAAATCCCAAAAGGAAATAAGCAGTTTGCTGTAACAGCAAAGTGTTAGCTGGAGTTCAGCTTCCATTTGTACCTAAATCTGCTAATCCATCTAACACTCCCCTTGCCCCAGAAAGACAATACTGCTGTCCAAAAGGTATCTCTGTTGCTCCTTCATCCAGAGTGTAGACACTCTAATACAGGAGGTGATTTACTGGGTGGATCACCAGGTGTTATGGTCAGGGGTCACCTGAGGTGTAGGGTCTAAGTACTAACCGGTATTCACAAGAGCTCCTGATGGTGGAGATGGGTTTTACTGTGTGTCAGTACCAGGTCACAGTCCTCAGGATCGCCCCACCAGGAGGTGAGTAAGCTGGGGTCCAGTAGCAGATATAGCAGGTAGGGTTCAAGCAGAAGCGTAGTCGAGGAACAAGCCAAAGGTTGATAACAAATAGTAGTGGAGAGAAGGACAGCCTCAGGTATGCAAAGGAGAAAGATATCAGCTGGAGCAGAGCACAATAATCTGTCATACATTCCTGTTTGACAGATTATTGTGCACAGACATGGCTTAAATCAAGAAGTTCATAGGAGGAGCAAAGAGTTCAAGGTTCACCAGAAGCAAGAGACAAGGAAAGATTTTGCTAAGAGATCAGACAGGGAGCTGTCCAGCATCTCAGGTGGCACAGTGAGAAGAGCCACAGCCAGACACCACAGAAGTCACAGGTTCAGATATGGACCCTGACTAAAGGTGAAAGAGGAAAAATCCTTAAAAAGAAAACAAATGCAGCCACCTTATCAAATAATTGGTAAATCTCAGTTTTTGGGTTTATTACTAATTTAAAGCGGAGTTCCACCCAAAAGTGGAACTTCTGCTTTAAGCACTCCTCACCCCCTTAATTTTTTTTGGGGGGGGGGGGGTGGGGGGGTGTGTATCTGGTCTTCACAGGTACTTCCTGTCCCACTTCCTTCCGATGTCTCGCCGCCTAGGCGACTCCTCCTCTCCCCAATCTTCTGGGAAGCCGCAAGCGCCACATAGAGGGGGGAGGGGATGGGGGGTGGACCGAGGCTTCGCTGGACCATGGGACAGGTAAGTGTCTGTTTATTAAAAATCAGCAGCTACACTTTTTTGTGGAACTAGGCTTTAATGTAACTTTGTAATGTGCCGCATCTCACTGGTGCTGGTCGGCTTCATTATTGTCTCTGCACAGCTACAAAACATATTTTAGGGGATAGCTGATCCAATATTTATATTTTAGTTACAGTTGGAGCCTGGTAGGCTAAGTTAGTCCCTGGTTTCTTAGATTTCTGGGATACTTCAACTGTGAGATCCCCATCATCATTCTCCACCCTGTTCCTGTCCAAATCCGAGTTTAGCAGGCCAAAGCCAACAAAAGCTGTGTTTCAGCTCCCCCTACTACAATGTCCAAACAATCTAATTAACCACTTCTCGCCCGGGCCTATAGCAGAATGACGGCTGGGCGGTGGTTCTGTTATTCTATCAGTACAGTGACGTCACCACGTTTGTTACAGGAAGGAGGAAGGGCTCCAAATCGATGCCGGCCGGCGTTTTACAAATACACTTCCAAGATTTGTGTTTTGCTCGTTTTCTTCATTGTAAATGTGAGTAGAATTTCATCTTAATAAAAGTTTCAAGTTTTAAATACAGTATCTCACAATGGTCTGTTTTTAATCTTTTTCCATGCTATTATCCGGATGCACCGCCGAGTGCTGTGATCTTTCAAACATATATTCCATTGTGCCCCTTCTGGAGTCTAAAGTCTCGAGCAGCTAATCCCTGGATGTAATCCCTTGGGGTGTGTCCCTCTCAGGTGTCAGGATCTTTGTCCAGGGCTCATTCTGAGTGTCGTTTATTATTTACCTTCTGGTAAGCAGCCTATATACTGGTGGCGGCACCGTTTGATGTGGAGCACAGTGGTGTGGTGTGAAAAGTGTTATGCATACAAGAATCTATTCCACTTGAATGAGGATCACCTTCTAAAGCAATTTTAATTTGTGGACACTTTTTGTGAATATCCCGATTCGCATCACTCATTATTTTGCAGAGTTTTTATTCGCATATGTCTTTGTTACTGATAATGTACATTGAACATCCACTGTCATTTTTTGGACTAAGTGTCAAACTCCCTGGATATATTCATTGTTAATGTGAATTGGGTATCCACTCACTATCGGTATTAGTTTTCCCATAATTTGGCGCAGTTTTCTACCCTTGCATCCTGACTGGGTGTCATATGATGTCCTTCAGGATAACATGCCGCCGAGCACCCGTGGGGTCACGCATCGCGGCAATCGGTGGAGCGGTGTGTCAGTCTGACACACTGCTACACTGATCTCGGAAAAGAGCCTCCAGGGGAGGCTCTTTACCAAATGATCAGCCGTGTCCAATCACGGCTGATCACGATGTCAACAGGAAAAGCTGGTGATCGGCTTTTCCTCACTCGCGTCTGACAGACGGGAGTAGAGGAGAGCCGATCGGCGGCTCTCCTGACAGGGGGGGGTCATCGCTGATTGTTTATCAGCGCAGCCCCCCCGCCCCCTCAGATGCCCGCACTGAACCACCAGTGACTTCACTAGGACCACCAGGGAAGTGGGCAACATGTGGATGGCCAGGTATGTACCCCATGGCCATCCACATGTGAAAATGATGCCCAATCTGTGCCAGTCAGTGCCCACAAATGAGCACTGACTGGCACCATTATGTACCAAAAAAATCAGTGATGCCCAGCAATGCCACCCATCAGTGTCCAGCAATGCCACCTATCAGTGCCCACCTGTCAGTGCCTATCAATGCCACCTATCCGTGCCACCCATAATTACCCATCAGTGCCACCCATAAGTGCCGCCTATGAGTGCCCATCATCAGTGGCCATCGGTGCCACCTCATCAGTACCACCTCATCGGTGCCGCCTTATCAGTGCCCGTCAGTGCAGCCATATCAGTGCCCGTTATTGAAAAAGAAAACTTACTTATTTATAATTTTTTTTTTTAAAGAAACAAAGAAAAAAAAGTTTTTTCAAAATTTTCTGTCTTTTTTTATTTTTTTTTGCGCAAAAAATAAAAATCGCAGAGGTGATCAAATACCACCAAAAGAAAGCTCTATTTGTGGGAACAAAATGATAAAAATTCTGTTTGGGTACAGTGTTGTATGACCGCGCAATTGTCATTCAAACTGCGACAGCGCTGAAAGCTGAAAATTGTCCTGGGCAGGAAGGTGTATAAGTGCCTGGTATTGAAGTGGTTAAACAAAAACAGTGTGGGTCCTTCATAAAGGCTTCAGCAGGATTTGAGGACTCTGGAAACACAAAGATCTCATTAAGACCCCATACA
Organism: Lithobates sylvaticus; assembly: GCA_028564925.1. Taxonomy (NCBI): domain Eukaryota; kingdom Metazoa; phylum Chordata; class Amphibia; order Anura; family Ranidae; genus Lithobates; species Lithobates sylvaticus. The sequence goes on from CM053033.1 coordinate 160,286,641, forward strand.
CACTATGAGATTTTCTGCAGATTTTTGTCTTCAAATTTAACAAAAAAAACATATAATATGGAGGTCAAACTTTAAGAATTTCAATTTGTATGCAATCAGGCAGGCCCTTGCACTACATCAGGCATATGCAATTAGCGGACCTCCAGCTGTTGCAGAACTACAAGTCCCATCATGCCTCTGCCTCTGGGTGTCATGCTTGTGGCTGCCAGAGTCTTGCTATGCCTCATGGGACTTGTAGTTCTGCAACAGCTGGAGGTCCGCTAATTGCATATCCCTGCTCTACATGGTTTTGGTAAATCTGAAGACAAGAATCTGCAGAAAATCTAATAGTGTGTATGGGGTCTAATGCGGCGTACACACGGTCGGAATTTCCGATGGAAACAGTCCGATGGGAGCTTTTCATCGGATTTTCCGACCGTGTGTATGCCCAACGGTCTTTTTCTGTCGGAATTTCCGACGGACTTTGAATTGCGAACCTGTTCTCAATTTTTCCGACGGAAAACCATTCTATCGGATTTTCCGATCGTGTGTATGCAATTCCGACACGCAAAATTCCGACGCATGCTCGGAAACAATTCGACGCATGCTCGGAAGCATTAAACTTCCCTTTTATAGTGCTGTCGAACGTGTTTTATGCCGCTGTGTTATTGACCGTCGGAATTTGGTGTGATCGTGTGTAGGCAACACAGCTTGAGCGGAATTCTGTCGGAAAAACCATCAGAGTTTTTTCCGACGAGAATTCCGATCGTGCGTACGCGGCATAAGAGTTTGCAAGAAAGAGCATAAACAAAAAAAATAATGCTTTGGGCAGACTGACTCTTACAGCAAAAAACTGCACCTGGATGTCCCCCAAGCTACATGCCTGTGGTTGCTGGGATCTTCATTTTATGAATCCGAGTACTTGCAGGGCAGATTGTTCTGTCCTTATGTGTACCATTTTCTTTCTGAATTAAAGTCAGCCTTGCACAAAACTTAATTCTCAATTATGTAATCCTCTGTACAGGAGTACTCAGATGGAGTACAGCCAAGTACTAGGCAGGAGGAGACAGCAGAATTATCACAGCAATGACAATCCCATCAGTGTGCTGCTGTTTAATCATTGTCAAATCAGCAGTCAGGGGGTGTACAGGCATACCCCACTTATAAGTACACAATGGGGTTTATTTACTAAAGCTGGAAAGTGCAAAATAAGGCTCACTTCTGCATAGAAACCAATGAGCTTCTATCCCCTGATAGGTGGTAAAAAAAGCCTGATTTTGCACTTTCCAGCTTTAGTAAATAAACCCCATTGTGTACTTAAAAGTTGGGTATACCTGTATTCTATTATTGACCATAATATCCTGCTGCAGTGGAAGTCCAGAACCTGAGTTGTCTGACGGAGGTGCCAGGATCACTAAGCTGGTGTAAAAGTCACATCCGTGTTTCCAATTTCAAAGTTCACTTTTAACCACTTCCCTTCCTCCCATAGTCATATGACGCCCACAAGGTGGATCTCCCATCCTGGGTGGGCGTCATATGACGTCCTACCATTCTCGGCCGCAAAAAGTGCTCTGGTAAGGAAGGGGGTAAAATCGCCCGGTGCTGAAGTGGTTAATAGTTCTATATAAGCCATAGACTTAAAGTGAGCCTCTGGGTCTAAATGCCAAATATAGACACAAAATGTGTTTTTGATCTGCCTTGAATATTGGATTCATGTTCAGTTCAATAAATAAAAAAGGGGGCAAAAAAAGACAATTTCACCGGATCCCCAGAGAGGCAATCGGATATTTCCTGGATCAACTTTACCTATAAATATTAGTATCCAGTTATATTATGAACATTTAGAAAAGAATCCAGGCTTTTCTTAAAGCAATCTACTGAGCTGGCTAGAACCACCTCTTCAGGGAGTCTATTCCACATTTTCACAGCTCTTTCTGTGAAGAAACCTTTCCGTATTTGGAGATGAAAACTCCTCTCCTCCAGACATCAAGAGTGCCCAGTTGTCCTCTGTGATGACCTAAAGTGAATAACTCAACACCAAGTTCACTAATCGGACCACTTATGTATTTGTACATGTTGATCATATCCCCCCTTAATCTCCTCTTCTCAAGAGAGAATAAATTCAGTTCCTCTAATCTTTCCTCATAGCTGAGCTCCTCCATGCCTCTTATTAGTTCGGTTGCTCTTCTCTGCACTTTCTCCAGTTCCCCGATATCCCTTTTGCCCAAAACAGAACTGCATATTCCAGATGAGGTTTTACTAATGATTTGTACAGGGACAAAATTATATCTCTCTGTCTGGAGTCCATACCTCTCAATGCATGAAAGGATTTTGGAACCACAGCTTGCTATTATTGAGCTTATACCCTTCTCCACCTTTTATTCTCCCAGCATTTCTCCCCCTAGTATGTATGATGCATGCATATTCTTAGCCCTCAAGTGCATAACTTTACATTTATCAACATTAAACCTCATTTGCCACACAGTTGCCCAATTAAACAGTGCATTGAGGCCGACATGTAAGTTGGAGACATCCTGTAAGGATGTTATTACACTGCGTAGCTTGGTGTCATCTGCAGACTGAAATGGTACCTTTAATCCCAGACCCTACATCATTTAGAAATATATATTAAAGAAAGTAAGGGTCTCGACACTGAACCTTGGGGTACACCCTTGATAACCTTACACCATTCAGAACAAGCATCATTAACCACTACTCTCTGAATACAGACTTTTAGACAGTTTTCTATCCATTTACAAACAGTAGACTTAACCGTATACTTCATTGTTATACCACCAATTCATTGGTGGGTCAGTGTGAAAAATGCCCCTTACACTGGTGGCCAGTGGGAAAAATGACCCCATCGCATGTAAACAGAAGATCTTATTCATGAAAAAGCCTGAAATAAGAACTGTGTTGCTCAGAGCAACCAATCTTCTTATTTTTTTCATATACTGCACTTGGAAAATTAACAATGCTTATATAAACGAAAAAAGAAAAAACAAACAGATATTAAATGCAGTATGAGGTAATTAATCTTCACATATCTGCGTCAACTTGATGTATAGACAGAAGGAAAACCTACTGAAGATAAAGCCTACCCAATGACTGTGGTAGGACAAATCCAGCTGAAAATCAACAAAGCACAGAGAAGAAAACAATAAGAATCACACAAAAGTGGTCAAGGATCAAATGGGGAGTGATGTTTTTCCAAACCAGTGGAGATCCCTCTGGCAACATTGCTTGAAACGTTCCAGAAAACACTCTGTATACTTATTATTGCAATATATTTTCGGGCAGTGAATATAACAGCTGTTCTGTCTGATGTGACATGAAATGGCTCCGTTTGCAAAAGGGCACCTCTTATATTTACACGAGAGTCGCACCGAGAAACATCTCTGTGTTCAGAGGCGACACGATAGGGTGTAAATGGGTCTGATGGCAGGTAACTCTATGTCACAATGGTGACAGGGACATGCTGGGAAATCCAGTGACCTTTTACATACAGCTAATTAAAAAGAAATTACACAGTGTTCTCCATTCACTGGTGAGACACGGGAACAGCGGCTTTTACACATGAATAGTTCGATTCCATCTATTGCAGCCTTTTTCTCATCTTTTAACTCTTCAGTTCCCGGGATGGGGGAATATTCTGTGTCTGCCCTTGTTTCCACCGTGGAAGCACAAAGGGAGGGATCATGAGATAAAACATGATGGATTCATAAAGATCCAAATATCTAGCATCCAAACTGAAATTCTGCATAGTGCAAGTGACAATAGTAGCAGATTTTTAGGATCACAGACATCTACGGTGTGTGCTGTGCGATAATGGATGCAAGAGCCTCGGGTGTGGTGTGTCTGACATATAAAGACCTATTCATTTTCCTACAAATTAGGTTGCAAAGGGTTATGAAGGGACACTACCAAACCACAAAGGAAAATTCTGCGAGTGAGAAGGTGTTCACAGACACAACCCAGTCTACCTACACCTAACTTCCCACTGGCAAGGGATTAGACTCAAACACAGAGTTGTGAAGTAGTTTAAAAAAAGAAAATCTTTCTTCAGGTTAAGTTACACGTACACAAGACTTTCATGTGTATGTCCTAACATAACAATACCAGTATCTAAATCATTATATGCCCTATACCCACATATTCTTCAATGAGTATCCTACGTTTGGAACACATACCGTGAACAGCAAAGCTGGCAGGGATGGTGGATTACACTGCTGGCAGCAAAGGCATATAACACTGCTACTAGTGCACTGGACCAAGAAGTTGGGTTGGCAAATGCAATAAAAGAGGCTTAGCTGCCAATATGTATGTAACAGATAATTCAAGATTATCAAGAGTATGTATTTAAAATGATCCAAAGCTATGCAATCTTCCTGTGTCAAATGCCTGAATATGCCAAGTCCTGCAAGAGTGATCAGCAGACAGGAGGTTAATAATCCAAGAGGAGAAAAAGGAAATACAATGCAGACACAGGGTTCTTCTCAATCTGGCACTTTATTATTGCTTCTGTGGTTTTGTCAGACAAGCTATTTTCTGTTCACGTTTGATGCACATCTGTGTATTGCTGCATCTACTTAACTTGTGTGTGTTTGCCCAGATTTGTACACTTGTTTGTGTTTGTGTGCAGTGTCTGGCACCGAAACACTTCTGTGGCCAGAGACATCAATCAAACTGTCAAAGTCGATGACAGCTACCGACAGACGGCCGGTGTCAAAGGTTACAGCGTAGAAGAAGAGGCAGGAAAGGTTTCTGAAGAAGAAAGCTGCCGAGCCCCCACCTTTCTTAACACAGACAGAGGCAGGAGCCCCAGAATTCATCGTCTTCATCAATCTTCTTGCCGCCTCCCTCTGATCGGCCGTGTGGAAATACAAAGGTGTAGCTGGATAAGATGGGACTGATGGTCTCCACTCACCGTCTGGCACCTTGCACAAAGCTTTGTACTAGGCTACAGAACAGACTTGTCGATAAGAAGCTCAGTTCTTTTCCCAAGACATTTCAAAAGAGCTCTTGTGTCAGTATAGTACCAAAAAAAACATATAATTGTATGATGGCATAAATACAGATTGTCCATTGAAAACAAACAATGCTATAATGTTTTAGGCTAAACAGTGTTTACAATGTTCTCTACACAGTCAAATGCGATAATAATGATAAGGATGTTTCAACAATATAAGAGGCATGTGATTAAGCCCCTGTTCACATTGACTACGGCTTTAAAATCGTTTGACTTCATCTGAAATCGCAAAATTCCAAAGCCGCATATCAGTGCGAATTCAGGTGTGACTTGGAAGACATCTGTGTGGCTTCATGAACAGACGTCTATGCAAGTCGTACCTGAAATCACCAGAAGTAGTGCAGGAACTACTTTTTCAAAGTTGGTGGTGCACCGATTTGAACAGAGTGATTGCCGTCAATAGGCATGATAAGTCACTCCAATGTGAACAGGGACTAAATGCATTAGATAGATGTGGTGGGGCTGCGCTGGTAGCGCTTTCCAACACAGCCCCAACTCAAAGACAAGGCAATTAAAAATACATCCCTGGGAATTACAGACCAGTTGCCTAACATCAATAGTATGCAAGCTCATGGAGGGGATCATAAGGGACTATATACAAGATTTAATAATGAAAACTATATCATTAGCAGTAATCAGCATGGATTCATGAAGAATTGTTTTAACCTTCTATGAGTAGGTGAGCTGCCAGCTAGATAAAGTAAGGCCCGTAGACGTGGTGTATCTGGATTTTGCAAAAGTATTTGACACACTTCCCCATGAACGTTTACTGTACAAAGTAAGGTCTGTTGGCATGGACCATAGGGCGAGTACATGGATTGAAAACTGGCTACAAGGATGAGTTCAGAGGGGGGTGATAAATGGGGAGTACTTGGAATAGTCAGGGGTGGGAAGTGCAGATCTGTGCTGAGACCAATCCTGTTTAATTTGTTCATAAACAACCTGGAGGATGGAGTAAACAGTTCAATCTCTGTATTTTTGGATGATACTAAGCTAAGCAGAGCAATAACTTCTCTGCAGGATGTGGAAACCTTACAAGAAGATCTGAAAAAATGTATGGGGAGGGAAACTACATGGCAAATGAGGTTTAATGTAGAACATTTTAAACTAATGCATTTGGGTGGCAAAAATATGAATGCAATCTACTCACTTGGGGGTGAACCTCTGGGGGAATCTAGGAGGGAAAAGGACATGGGGGTCCTAGTAGATGATAGGCTCAGCAATGGCATGCAATGACAAGCTGCTGCTAACAAAGCAAACAGAATATTGGCATGCATTAAAAAGGGGATCAACTCCAGAGATAAAACGAAAATTCTCACGCTCTACAAGTCTTTGGTCCGGCCGCAGAAAAAAAATGCTTTACTATCCAAAGTTAAAACAACAAGGGCAGAAGATTTAATAGATGGAAAGTTTAAAAAAAGACTGACAGTCCGCTTTAATGAAATTTAGATATTGATAACACTTATTTGGTTTATGACATGAGATGGAGTCATTGTGGGTAGCGATTCACCTGCATTTTTGTATATAACACTGCTGCAGAGCCTAGAAGTGTATTGAAATATCAAAAACAAGGGGGTATCTAACAAATAGGTATACTGCTGATACTCAAACTGCAAGGGCAAAGACAGGTGCGCATGCCAAACATTGCACTTGCCAAAGAGAATGGCACAAATAGTAACATCAGCATATGCTAAACAATGACAAAATGGTATTGGCAAAAAATGTGATAGTTGCCAACATATTGCTTCCGCTCAAACTAACCCAATTGTGTGTCCATGTGGTTCTGGTAGGGACATAAAAAATAGCACTTCTCACCATGCAAAGGGAGCTCGCATGAACGTGAGAAGTACTTGCGGGGGGGGGGAGCGGAGACAGCCGCCGAGGGACCCCAGAAGACCAGGTTCGGGGCCACTCTGTGCAAAACGAGCTGCACAGTGGAGGTAAGTATAACGTTTTTTATTTAAAAAAAAATACAAATATCTTACAAACCCCTTTAAGTCTGGGCTCTGACTAGGCCATGCAAGGGCATTCACCTTTTTTTCCTTCAACCACTGTGTGGTCATTTTTGCTGTGTGCTTTGGGTCATTGTCATGTTGGAAGATAAACCTTCTTCCCATTGACAACTTTCTGGCAGCAGATTTTCCTTGAGAATTTGACGGTATTTTGCCCCATCCAGTTATCCTTCTATACTGACAAGTGATCCAGCCCTTGCTGCAAAGAAAAAAACCCATAACAGGATATTACCACCTCCATGCTTTATTGTATGAATGGTGTTATTATGATGTATTTCTGCCAGACATATCGTTAGGTGTTATTATCAGATGAGATTAAAACTGAATGACTCAACACCATTTTCCATGTGGCTTCAGAATCTTCAAGGCAAAGCTCAGTCGTGACTGAATGTGGCCTTTCTTGAGGAGTAGCTTTTTTCTTCCAACATGACAATGACCCAAAGCCCACAGCAAAAATTACCACACAGTGGTTCAAGGAGAAAAAGGTAAATGTCCTTGCATGGCCTAGTCAGAGCCCAGTGGAATGACTTGTAGTCCACAAATGGACACCATCAAATTGAACTGAACTTGAGCAGTTCTGCAGAGAAGATTGGGCAAATATTACAAAGTCTAAATGTGCAAAGTTAGTAGAGACATATTCCAACAGACTAAAGGCTGTAATTAAAGAAAAAGGTGGTGATCCTTTTTCCAACTCAGTGATTCTGTTTTTGAATTTTTTTAGATGATGTTGTGGTTATATCTTTAACTTGGATGTTATAAGTTGCACTGAGCAAATGCAGCTGGATAAAACAAAAAAATCCATGTCTTAATTTCAGGCTGCAAAGCAACAAAATGCAATTATTTTAAAGTTTTTTTTTTTTCTATACCCAGTGTATGTGTACATATTGTAGAGAGGCAAGCCAGTGCCACTGTTTATGTTGTCAGTTTAGGCCATGATTTTCAGAAAATGGGCACACTAATAAGCCAGGTGTGCACTGGGCTTATGTTAGAGCTGGTAGTAGAGGTTAGTGACCCCACCCTTCCAAGGGGGTCAGTCAGTGCAAGGGAGCTGATAGGAGCACGTTGCTCTGTACTGTCCATGCAGGGACAGTGAAAGGCCGAGCCTGTAAGGATATAGCAGTAGGGAGCTGCAGGTGAAACAATCAGAGCAGAGGAAGGTTCAGCATTTAGTGCACTAGCACTGGGACTGTTTGTTAGATGGTCTGGAGGACCAAGGAAGGAGGCCTATGCAAAGATACTGCAGAGAAGAGCTACATGTCAAATCGCATCACTGTGAACCAGGGCTTAAACAAACTTTGTGGAGTGGACCCCAAATCATCACAATAAACACACACACAATTATACTTTTTTTTCAATTGTCAGTCTAAAATAAAAGCAGATACTTTTTTAATTATGACCATGTATCAAATTAAAAGTCCATAACCTCTATATACCATGATAAATGACAACCTGCCCGATGCATGAATCATGTAATTGACATTGGATCTAAACTGTGGGACATTATTTGAGGATTTTTTTTATAAAGGTCTTTTTCAAATGGGTTTTCATTTTTTATTTTGGTGCATGAGTAACCAGGGGGAAAGTGGGGGGGGGGGGGGGGACTTGGATATCTTGGGGGCCCCCTTATGTTAAAGAGGGCTTCCTGATTCCAAAAAAAATTCCCTCTGCAGACCCCCACATCAAAGATGAGAGAAAGGGGTCCCATCCCCTCATGTTGAGGGGTCAAGTGGCCTGTTATGGATTGGGGGGACATGGTTGCTACCACAACCTTTGCACCTGCATCCTTGGAAAAGGGACTGGCATGGATTTCAGGAGGGGGGACCCCCAAGCATTTTTTCGCTTGGAGCTTCCCTTTAAAATCCGTACCAGATCTGCATCAAGGATAGGGATCTGGTGCGGATTTTGGGAGGCACTTATGTCTGCTTTACAAACAGAACAAAGTGGCCAGGAAATGTCAATTAACACAATTATTTTTCTTTCTAAATGTTACTTTGGCTTTAGGTTTTTAACCACTTCGCATCCGGCCGTAGCCGAATGACGGCCACAGCACGGATGCCAAATCCCGGGAGGCCGTCATATGACGGCCTCCCCTTTCCTCGCTCCCCGAGCGCGCTCATGAGCGCGCATCGGGGAAATTCTGTGTTGGCCGTGTCCCTTGGACACAGCCAATCACAGATCGCTGTAAACGGCCAATCACAGCGGCCGTTTACAGCGCGATCCCCCCGGCCAATGAGCGATGATCTCAAATGTAAACATATGAGATCATCTCTCATTGCCGGCTCTCTCTCCTCACACAGAGACAGCGTGTGAGGAGAGAGAGGATCTGTGAAACGTGAGCATCAACACCCAGTACAGTGCCCCAGTATTACAGTGCCCCACCAGTGCCCACCAGTGCCCCACCAGTGCCGATCAGTGCCCCACCAGTGCCGATCAGTGCCCCACCAGTGCCGATCAGTGCCCCACCAGTGTCGATCAGTGCCCCACCAGTGCCGATCAGTGCCCCACCAGTGCCGATCAGTGCCCCACCAGTGCCGATCAGTGCCCCACCAGTGCCGATCAGTGCCCCACCAGTGCCGATCAGTGCCCACCTGTGCCGATCAGTGCCCACCTGTGCCGATCAGTGCCCACCTGTGCCGATCAGTGCCCACCTTTGTTGATCAGTGCCCACCTGTGCCGATCAGTGCCCACCTGTGCCGATCAGTGCCCACCTGTGCCGATCAGTGCCCACCTGTGCCGATCAGTGCCCACCTTTGCCGATCAGTGTCCACCTTTGCCGATCAGTGTCCACCTTTGCCGATCAGTGTCCACCTTTGCCGATCAGTGCCCACCTTTGCCGATCAGTGCCCACCTTTGCCGATCAGTGCCCACCTGTGCAGATCAGTGCCCACCTGTGCCGATCAGTGCCCACCTGTGCCGATCAGTGTCCATCTGCACATCTTCACAATCAGTACCTGACTGTGCCACCTCATCAGTACCCGCCTGTGCCACCTCATCAGTGCCCGCCTGTGACGCCTCATCAGTGCCCGCCTGTGACGCCTCATCAGTGTCCACCTGTGACGCCTCATCAGTGTCCGCCTGTGACGCCTCATCAGTGTCCGCCTGTGACGCCTCATCAGTGTCCGCCTGTGACGCCTCATCAGTGTGCATTTGTTCCACTTCATTAGTGCACATCTGTGCCACCTCAGTGCCCATCTGTGCCACCTCAGTAACCCATCTGTGCCACCTCAGTAACCCATCTGTGCCACCTCAGTGTCCATCAGTGCAGGCTTAGTACACACCTGTGTAGTCGCACCAGCAACCAGCAGCATGTCCAAAAGGGTCTATTCCGCAGAGGAGGCGTTCCAAATCCTTTCCCAGGCCGACGAGAGCAACGGGGAGCTCTCTTCAGATTCCTCTTCATATATCGATTCTGAGACTGACATAACTTACGAGCCAGTCCTCAGTAGCGAAACATCGAGTGACTCGGAGGAGGAACAGATTCGGCCGGCCAAACGAAGGCGTTCTGAGGAAGCAGTGCCATCCACCAGCACCGCAGTGCCATCCACCAGCACCGCAGTGCCATCCCCCAGCACCGCAGTGCCATCTACCAGCACCGCAGTGCCATCTACCAGCACCGCAGTGCCATCTACCAGCACCGCAGTGCCATCTACCAGCACCGCAGTGCCATCTACCAGCACTGCAGTACCTCGGCAAGAAAGGCCAAGGACCCATGCCAGCCTTCCCTATGCCCTTCAAAACCCCTTGTGGCTTCCTCCTAATTCAGGAGAAGCCAACATTCCCCCTTTCACTGCCCAGCCAGGAGTCCAGGTGGACACACAGAATTTTACCCCAATAGATTTTTTTAATTTAATTTTTACGGAGGACATGTTAGAATCAATTGTGGCCCAGTGCAATCTTTATGCCCAGCAATTTATTTTTCAAAACCCAACCTCATATTATGCCCGTCCCTATGAATGGAGAGACCTAACGGTGGAGGAGTTCAAGGTTTTTTTAGGCCTCACATTCAACATGGGACTCACCAAAAAAAAACACCTTGATGTCCTATTGGTCAACCCAGCCCCTCCAACACATGCCAGTCTTCTCCAAGGTTATGTCCCGAAACAGGTACCTCATGATACAGAGGTTCCTTCATTTTAACGACAATTCCCAGTGCCCTCCCCGAAATGACCCAAATTATGACAGGCTTTTCAAAATTCGCCCACTTTTAAATTATTTTTCCCAAGTATTTCCCCAGCTCTTTACCCCGGACCAACACATATGTGTGGATGCGTCCCTTATTAAATTTAGTGGCAGGCTCAAAATAAAACAATTCATTCCCAGCAAAAGGGCCCGCTATGGGGTGAAGGTGTACAAATTGTGCGACCGAGTCACAGGGTACATGTATGCCTTCAAAGTCTACGAAGGGAAGGACACCCAGCTGCAGCCCCCTAATTGCCCGGACTACTTGGGATCAAGCGGAAAAATTGTTTGGGACCTCATATATCCCCTACTGGAAAAAGGCTACAATTTATATGTAGATAACTTCTACACATCCCTGCCCCTGTTCCACAACCTCCACCGGATGAAGACACCAGCATGTGGCACCGTTAAAAGAAACCGGAAGGGCTTTCCTCAAAGTCTCGTGCATCAAAAATTGAAAAAAGGAGAAACGGCAAGCCTGAGAAACAAAGAGATTTTGGCAGTGAAGTGGAGGGACAAAAGGGATGTCTACATGCTGTCTTCAATCCACAATAACACCTTTGTAGAAATCCCCAGAAGAAATGGCCCCATAAACAAACCCAAATGTATTTACGATTACAATTTGTATATGGGAGGAGTCGACTTCAACGACCAAATGATGGAACCATATCTTGCTACACGACGGACATACCATTGGTACAAGAAAGTTGCAATATATTTTTTTCAATTGGCAATATATAATTCGTATGTCATTTACCGGAACTCCACCCAAAACCCCAAACCCTTCCTTGGCTACCAGGAGGAAGTTTTCACTGTCCTTGTATTCCCGAGCGGCCCACCAGAAAATATGCAATCCGATGTTGTTAGTCGACTCTCCCACTGCCACTTTCCTGATAAAATCCCTCCCAAACCAACAGGCCAACGCCGTCAAAAAAAATGTAAGGTGTGTACCAAAGCAGGAATCAGAAGAGACACATCCTATCATTGTGCAGATTGTCCTTCCCAACCAGGCCTCTGCATAGGTGACTGTTTTCGCCGTTACCATACTTCAATAAATTATTAGTGAAGTATGGTAAACGTAATCTTCAGTTCCTGCCCTACACACCTTCACACCCCTTATGCCACTGCCTGCTCTGTAACTGACCCTGGCTTGTTATACGACCACGCTTCTGCCTAACGATTCTGTACCTACCTCTGCCTGATCTGGAACTGACCCTGGCTTGTTATACGACCATGCTTCTGCCTAACGATTCTGTACCTACCTCTGCCTGATCTGGAACTGACCCTGGCTTGTTATACGACCATGCTTCTGCCTAACGATTCTGTAAATACCTTTGCCTGATCTGGAACTGACCTTGGACTGTTTGACCATGATATTTGCCTGCCTCTTGGACTGATCTTGTACCCTGCTACTGGACTAGTGGGATTCAACACAGGGGTCTCACATATGTGAGGGGCTCCAGAAATGTTTTTCTGGATGAAGAAAACTATTTTTTGGTTTTCTCAATCCTAGATTAGGGTCTGGAGGCTCGGAGGCTTCAAAGAGATTTGGGTGGGAGAAGCCTCTACCCCTGTCCCCATTCTGTCCTGAACGAGGCCCTACTTCTGCCTGCTGCCTGTAGGACTTTCTGCCGTCATGCCTCTGCCTGTCGCACTGACCACACCACATGTCCTGCCTACCACCAGGACCAATATTTTTGGCACTGCTGACAATATCTCTGCCTGCACTGACCCTGGACTTTATATGGACAGTATCCCTGCCTGGACAATTGTGTTCACCGTTGCTGACCAAGTCCCTGCCTGCTGCCTGGACCAGTGCTATCCTCCTGTCTACAACTGCGCTACTACAACCACAGGTAAGCTTTTGTTTACGCTTTGCTCAGCATAATGTATTTTGGGGTGTAATTCTTGGTATGTGCATGCTATGTGTCCCTGGAATACCTGATGGTGTTCCTTGCATTTTGGATCTCTGTATGTGGCCAGACTGTGTAGAAGTCTCATACGCATGGTATCGCCGTACTCAGGAGGAGTAGCAGAATGTATTTTGGGGTGTCATTTGTGCTATCTAAATGCTACGTGTTGGAAATATCTTATAAACGGACAACTTTGTGTAAAAAAAATGCGTTTTCATTTTTTTTCCACATTTTCCAAAAACTTCTGGAAAAAAATGAACCATTCAAAAGACTCATTATGCCTCATAGATTATACGTTGGGGTGTTAGCTTTCCAAAATGGGGTCATTTTGTGGGCGTTTCCATTGTCCTGGTGCTCCAGGGCCTTCAAAAGTGTAATAGGTGGTTGAGAAATGTGATGTGTAATTTATGCTCCTAGAACACCTGATGGTGCTCCCTGCATGTTGGGCCACTGTATGTGGCCAGGCAGTAAAAAAGTCCCACACATGTGGTATTGCTATACTCAGGAGGAGTAGCAGAATGTATTTTGGGGTGTCATTTGTGCTATCTAAATGCTACGTGTTGGAAATATCTTATAAACGGACAACTTTGTGTAAAAAAAATGCGTTTTCATTTTTTTTCCACATTTTCCAAAAACTTCTGGAAAAAAATGAACCATTCAAAAGACTCATTATGCCTCATAGATTATACGTTGGGGTGTTAGCTTTCCAAAATGGGGTCATTTTGTGGGCGTTTCCATTGTCCTGGTGCTCCAGGGCCTTCAAAAGTGTAATAGGTGGTTGAGAAATGTGATGTGTAATTTATGCTCCTAGAACACCTGATGGTGCTCCCTGCATGTTGGGCCACTGTATGTGGCCAGGCAGTAAAAAAGTCCCACACATGTGGTATTGCTATACTCAGGAGGAGTAGCAGAATGTATTTTGGGGTGTCATTTGTGCTATCTAAATGCTACGTGTTGGAAATATCTTATAAACGGACAACTTTGTGTAAAAAAAATGCGTTTTCATTTTTTTTCCACATTTTCCAAAAACTTCTGGAAAAAAATGAACCATTCAAAAGACTCATTATGCCTCATAGATTATACGTTGGGGTGTTAGCTTTCCAAAATGGGGTCATTTTGTGGGCGTTTCCATTGTCCTGGTGCTCCAGGGCCTTCAAAAGTGTAATAGGTGGTTGAGAAATGTGATGTGTAATTTATGCTCCTAGAACACCTGATGGTGCTCCCTGCATGTTGGGCCACTGTATGTGGCCAGGCAGTAAAAAAGTCCCACACATGTGGTATCACTATACTCAGGAGGAGTAGCAGAATGTATTTTGGGGTGTCATTTGTGCTATCTAAATGCTACGTGTTGGAAATATCTTATAAACGGACAACTTTGTGTAAAAAAAATGCGTTTTCATTTTTTTTCCACATTTTCCAAAAACTTCTGGAAAAAAATGAACCATTCAAAAGACTCATTATGCCTCATAGATTATACGTTGGGGTGTTAGCTTTCCAAAATGGGGTCATTTTGTGGGCGTTTCCATTGTCCTGGTGCTCCAGGGCCTTCAAAAGTGTAATAGGTGGTTGAGAAATGTGATGTGTAATTTATGCTCCTAGAACACCTGATGGTGCTCCCTGCATGTTGGGCCACTGTATGTGGCCAGGCAGTAAAAAAGTCCCACACATGTGGTATTGCTATACTCAGGAGGAGTAGCAGAATGTATTTTGGGGTGTCATTTGTGCTATCTAAATGCTACGTGTTGGAAATATCTTATAAACGGACAACTTTGTGTAAAAAAAATGCGTTTTCATTTTTTTTCCACATTTTCCAAAAACTTCTGGAAAAAAATGAACCATTCAAAAGACTCATTATGCCTCATAGATTATACGTTGGGGTGTTAGCTTTCCAAAATGGGGTCATTTTGTGGGCGTTTCCATTGTCCTGGTGCTCCAGGGCCTTCAAAAGTGTAATAGGTGGTTGAGAAATGTGATGTGTAATTTATGCTCCTAGAACACCTGATGGTGCTCCCTGCATGTTGGGCCACTGTATGTGGCCAGGCAGTAAAAAAGTCCCACACATGTGGTATTGCTATACTCAGGAGGAGTAGCAGAATGTATTTTGGGGTGTCATTTGTGCTATCTAAATGCTACGTGTTGGAAATATCTTATAAACGGACAACTTTGTGTAAAAAAAATGCGTTTTCATTTTTTTTCCACATTTTCCAAAAACTTCTGGAAAAAAATGAACCATTCAAAAGACTCATTATGCCTCATAGATTATACGTTGGGGTGTTAGCTTTCCAAAATGGGGTCATTTTGTGGGCGTTTCCATTGTCCTGGTGCTCCAGGGCCTTCAAAAGTGTAATAGGTGGTTGAGAAATGTGATGTGTAATTTATGCTCCTAGAACACCTGATGGTGCTCCCTGCATGTTGGGCCACTGTATGTGGCCAGGCAGTAAAAAAGTCCCACACATGTGGTATCACTATACTCAGGAGGAGTAGCAGAATGTATTTTGGGGTGTCATTTGTGCTATCTAAATGCTACGTGTTGGAAATATCTTATAAACGGACAACTTTGTGTAAAAAAAAATGCGTTTTCATTTTTTTTTCCACATCTTCCAAAAGCTTCTGGAAAAAAATGAACCATTCAAAAGACTCATTATGCCTCATAGATTATACGTTGGGGTGTTAGCTTTCCAAAATGGGGTCATTTTGTGGGCGTTTCCATTGTCCTGGTGCTCCAGGGCCTTCAAAAGTGTAATAGGTGGTTGAGAAATGTGATGTGTAATTTATGCTCCTAGAACACCTGATGGTGCTCCCTGCATGTTGGGCCACTGTATGTGGCCAGGCAGTAAAAAAGTCCCACACATGTGGTATCACTATACTCAGGAGGAGTAGCAGAATGTATTTTGGGGTGTCATTTGTGCTATCTAAATGCTACGTGTTGGAAATATCTTATAAACGGACAACTTTGTGTAAAAAAAATGCGTTTTCATTTTTTTTCCACATTTTCCAAAAACTTCTGGAAAAAAATGAACCATTCAAAAGACTCATTATGCCTCATAGATTATACGTTGGGGTGTTAGCTTTCCAAAATGGGGTCATTTTGTGGGCGTTTCCATTGTCCTGGTGCTCCAGGGCCTTCAAAAGTGTAATAGGTGGTTGAGAAATGTGATGTGTAATTTATGCTCCTAGAACACCTGATGGTGCTCCCTGCATGTTGGGCCACTGTATGTGGCCAGGCAGTAAAAAAAGTCCCACACATGTGGTATTGCTATACTCAGGAGGAGTAGCAGAATGTATTTTGGGGTGTCATTTGTGCTATCTAAATGCTACGTGTTGGAAATATCTTATAAACGGACAACTTTGTGTAAAAAAAATGCGTTTTCATTTTTTTTCCACATTTTCCAAAAACTTCTGGAAAAAAATGAACCATTCAAAAGACTCATTATGCCTCATAGATTATACGTTGGGGTGTTAGCTTTCCAAAATGGGGTCATTTTGTGGGCGTTTCCATTGTCCTGGTGCTCCAGGGCCTTCAAAAGTGTAATAGGTGGTTGAGAAATGTGATGTGTAATTTATGCTCCTAGAACACCTGATGGTGCTCCCTGCATGTTGGGCCACTGTATGTGGCCAGGCAGTAAAAAAGTCCCACACATGTGGTATTGCTATACTCAGGAGGAGTAGCAGAATGTATTTTGGGGTGTCATTTGTGCTATCTAAATGCTACGTGTTGGAAATATCTTATAAACGGACAACTTTGTGTAAAAAAAATGCGTTTTCATTTTTTTTTCCACATTTTCCAAAAACTTCTGGAAAAAAATGAACCATTCAAAAGACTCATTATGCCTCATAGATTATACGTTGGGGTGTTAGCTTTCCAAAATGGGGTCATTTTGTGGGCGTTTCCATTGTCCTGGTGCTCCAGGGCCTTCAAAAGTGTAATAGGTGGTTGAGAAATGTGATGTGTAATTTATGCTCCTAGAACACCTGATGGTGCTCCCTGCATGTTGGGCCACTGTATGTGGCCAGGCAGTAAAAAAGTCCCACACATGTGGTATCACTATACTCAGGAGGAGTAGCAGAATGTATTTTGGGGTGTCATTTGTGCTATCTAAATGCTACGTGTTGGAAATATCTTATAAACGGACAACTTTGTGTAAAAAAAATGCGTTTTCATTTTTTTTCCACATTTTCCAAAAACTTCTGGAAAAAAATGAACCATTCAAAAGACTCATTATGCCTCATAGATTATACGTTGGGGTGTTAGCTTTCCAAAATGGGGTCATTTTGTGGGCGTTTCCATTGTCCTGGTGCTCCAGGGCCTTCAAAAGTGTAATAGGTGGTTGAGAAATGTGATGTGTAATTTATGCTCCTAGAACACCTGATGGTGCTCCCTGCATGTTGGGCCACTGTATGTGGCCAGGCAGTAAAAAAGTCCCACACATGTGGTATCACTATACTCAGGAGGAGTAGCAGAATGTATTTTGGGGTGTCATTTGTGGTATACATATGCTATGTGAGAGAAATAACCTATTACAATGAAAATTTTGTGGGGAAAAAAAAAAAAAATAAAAATATCTTAATTTTGCAAGGAATTGTGGGAAAAAATTACAACTTCAAATAACTCACCATGCCTCTTACTAAATACCTTGAAATGTCTACTTTCCAAAAAGGGGTCATTTGGGGGGTATTTGTACTTTCCTGGCTTGTTAGGGTCTCAAGAAATGAGATAGGCCTCAGTACATCAGATGTGATAATTTTTTTATGATTTGCACCACAGCTTGTAGACTCTAAAACTTTCACACAGACCAAATAATTTCCAAAAATTTTTGGTTATTTTTACCAAAGATATGTAGCAGTATAAATTGTGGCCAAAATTTATGAAGAAAAATTAATAATTTGCTAAATTTTATCACAGAAACCAAGAAAAATGTGTTTTTTTTCAAAATTTTCGGTCTTTTTTCATTTATAGCGCAAAAAATAAAAAACCCAGAGGTGATCGAATACCACCAAAAGAAAGCTCCATTTGTGGGAAAAAAAGGACAAAAAATTCATTTGGGTACAGTATTGCATGACTGAGTAATTGTCATTCAAAGTGTGAGAGCACCAAAAGCTGAAAATTGGTCTGGATGGGAGGGGGGTGTTGGTGCCTGGTAGGCAAGTGGTTAAACCATATTTAATTTCTGATCTTGGTGCACACTTGATCAAGGACTTAAAATCCCTACTTAAAAAAAATCTAGATACCCTAAGCAGGATCACTGGATAGACTGGGCAATCAGTATCAAATTATTTGAAAGGCTCCGTCTTTAAAATCCCCCAATACTATTTCTAAGTTTTATTTCTAAGCAACATATTTTGCTCATTTCACACACTTCCCTTTACTTATGTCACAAAATGGGGATACATAGAACTGGTGAGGCTTGGCACCAAACATGGGCAGACGTTTAATTCTGCTTCATTACACTCATACACTTGAAAATGCCTTCAAAGGCCTCCTTTGGTGCTACTTAACGCCAGAAACAATAGCTCATTTCTTCCCTATTCAAGCAACTTCCTTTGAAACTGTGGTCACCTTGGCGACATGATACATATATGTTGGTTGCAGTACAAATAAACAATGTCGTTTTTATTTCTTCCTTATTCCATCAACATATACTGAAGACCACAATGCTTGGACCACCCTCCTACATTTTAGAGTCGAAACACTCGGTAAAATACAACAGAAACTGCTCACCTCCAACTTTCGAGCTGTCAAGCAGGCCATAGCAAAGCCTGGAAAATGACCATCTGTCTCATACAATACAGTTGAATCCAGATTAGACTTTTTTTGGTGAATGAGAAGTTAATGAGCATTCTGTCACTCACAAGAAAGGTTTAAAAGTCTATTTCAAAGACATCACCATTTCTAGTCTGTTTACGGATGTACCATATACATTTTCCCAGACCATTCTGACTCCAAAGCCCCATTCCCTATTTCTTAACCCCTCACTTGCCCTATATACGTACGGTACTGTACTATTTTACTCACTGTTATTATTTTCTTAAGCATATTATACTGTTGTATATCTTATCCACTTAAAGACCCTGCATTTTCAGACACTTTTTGTTTACATATAAATATCAGAATTTTTTTGCTAGAAAACACCAAACATTATATATATATATATATATATATATATATTTTTTTTTAGCAGAGGCCCTAGAGAATAATAATATGGTACAATGTTTTATGTCACACGTTATTTGGGCAGTGGTTTTTCTAAAGCAATTTTTGGGGAAAAAATATCTCTCGCTCTGACGTTTACAGCAATACCTCACATGTGTGCACCACATCGCCGTTTATGTACCTGTGCGTTTGCCTTTCTACGCAAGCACGAGGGTGCTTTAAAAAAATGTTTCTTCAACTTTTTTTTACTGCTGTGAATGTAAACACCACTTGTGACAGCAAAAGGCAGTGACAGGTACTCTTTATAGCGAGACCTTTTAATAACCACTTAAGCCCTGGACAAATTTGCAGCCAAAGGACCAGCCCCTTTTTGTGATTCGGCACTGCGTCGCTTTAACTGACAATTGCGCGGTCGTGCGACGTGGCTCCCAAACAAAATTGGCGTCCTTTTTTTCCCACAAATAGAGCTTTCTTTTGTTGGTATTGATCGCCTATGCGGTTTTTATTTTTTGCGCTATAAACAAAAATAAATTTATTATAGCAAAAAAATACTTTTTGCTATAATAAATATCCCCAAAAAATATATAAAAAAAACATTTTTTTTCCTCAGTTTAGGCCGATACGTATTCTTCTACATTTTTTTGGTAAAAAAAAATCCAAATGCTGGAAATGTACTCTACTACCATAACAAACCCCAAACATGTTTAATTATGTGCACACAATTGATGTGGCGCGTTAATTCTCATGATCTAAATACAGATTTGTTGAATGGTAGGCCTTACATTTACCAAAATTTCTAATCCATGAAATTAGAATAAGGTGTTCCAGATTACAGGTCAATCATTAACCACTTTCAGACCAGACCAATTTGCAGCCAAAGGACCAGGCCCCTTTTTGCGATTCGGCACTGCGTCGCTTTAACTGACAATTGCGCGGTCGTGCGACGTGGCTCCCCAACAAAATTGACGTCCTTTTTTTCCCACAAATAGAGCTTTCTTTTGGTGGTATTTGACCGCCCCTGCGGTTTTTCTTTTTTGCGCTATAAACAAAAAAGAGCGACAATTTTGAAAAAAAATGCATTCTTTTTTTTTTTTTTTTATTTTTTGCTATAATAAACATCCCCCAAAAATATATAAAAAAAACGTATTTTTCCTCAGTTTAGGCCGATACGTATTCTTCTACATTTTTTTGGTAAAAAAAAAATCGCAATAAGCGATTATTGATTGGTTTGCGCAGAAGTTATAGCGTTTACAAGATAGGGGATAGTTTTATAGAATTTTTATTAATAATTTTTTTTGTTTTATTAGTAATGGCGGCGATCAGCGATTTTTATTGTGACTGCGACATTATGGCGGACACATCGGACATTTTTGACACATTTTTGTGATCATTGTCATTTATACAGAAATCAATGCTATTTATATGCATTGATTCCTGTATAAATGACACTGCAGTGAAGGGGTTAAGCACTAGGTGGCAGAGTAGGGGTTAAGTATGCCTAGAGGTGTGTTTCTTACTGTGGGGGGGCGTGGCTGTCAGCTAGTGAATGCTGATCTCTGCTCCAATCACAGGGAGCAGAGATCGGCGTCACTAGTTGCTAGGCAGAATGGGGAGATACTGTTTATTTCCGCATCTCCCCGTTCAGCCTTCCCGTGAGACGATCGCGGGTGTCCCCGCGGCAATCGAGTCCGCGGGACCCGCGGCCGGCCTCACGGGGGTCCTGACCGGCGCGAGCGCACGCCCGATGGCACGGCGGCATCTTAAGGGGGATGTATATATACGCCCTTATGCCTGTCCGTGCCATTCAGTCGACGTATATCGTCGTGCGCGGGTCGGGAAGCGGTTAACCACTTAAGGACCAGGCCATTTTTTGCGATGCGGCATTGCATCGTTTTAACCCTATATTGCGCGGTCGTGCAATGTTGTGCCCAAACAAAATTTCTGTTCTTTTTTTCCCCACAAAGAGAGCTTACTTTTGGTGGTATTTGATCAATTTGATGCAACATTGCGGCAGACAAATCGGACACTTTTTTGGGACCAGTGACTTTTATACAGTGACCAGAGCTTAAAATAGCCAAGGATTACAGTATAAATGTCACTGGCAAAGTAGGGGTTAACACTAGTGTTTCTAACAGTGGGGGCAGTGTACTGACTGGAGGAGGAGAGAGATCGCTGTTCCTGATCACTAGACCTTTCTATTCCCCTGGCAGAAAGGGGGTCTGTTTGTTTACATACACAGATCTCCGTTCTGGCTCTCTGTGGAGCAAAAGGGAGTGGCCGGCGGACATCGTGGCCACACACATCCCTCAGGCGCCACACCCCTATCGCTCTTAAAGCAGTTGACGTACACCTACGGCGATCTGCACAGCCGTGCCAACCTGTCGCAGTATGACGGCGGCTGGTCGGCAACAGGTTAAAGGAAACTTTGGGAAGTATACAGGTGGAGTATTTTTCTTTTTTTTTTAATTTCATATAGGTAGGGTCTAAAGCTTTCTTTGCTTTTGTCATATTTGGTGTCATCATGCCAAGATAAAAAGAGCTCTCTAAGGCCCTCAGTTAGCCATAACTTTCTTTCTGAGTCTTGCAAGAAAATTTTAAAAGACCAACAAATTATTTAGACTCACTGTTGTCACTGTAAGAAAAATAATCTACAAGGGGTACAGAAGTGGCAGGAGTGGCCAGCCCAGACAATTCAGCCCAAGAGCTAATCGTTTGATGCTATAAGAAATCTCCAAATTCCATTGCGGGGTCGACAGATAAAACTAGTCATATTTGGATTGCAATTTAGCCTGTTCAGCAGGGACCACCCGAATTTCGATTCATAAATGGGCTAACACTGAATAACTACTTCTAGCTATACAACAAATGAGAACCTTCACAGATGCAAATTTCCATATTCTTTCTTAACCCAATTTTTACATAATTTGCTCAGACACAGATATTAACCCTAAACTATAATTGACAAAAAAAATATTAAAAAAGTGTGACTTTTATGTAAGACAGTGGATTTGTTAATATTAAAGTCATAGCAATTTATAAGAGCCATTTCCCATTTACATTGTGACACACAAAAACAAAAAAAAACCTGTTTGCATAGACTGATGCCGCGTACACACGAGTGGATTTTCGTCTTGGCTTGGCTTGCATACACACGGTCACACAAAAGTTCTCTGAACTTTTGACCGTCAAGAACGCGGTGACGTACAACACTACGATCAGCCGAGAAAATGAAGTTCAATGCTTCCGAGCATGCGTGATTTTTTGCGCGTCTGAATTGCATACAGACGATAGCATTTTTGGATAGGAACTTTTCCCAATGGAAAAATAGAGAACCTGCTCTCACTGTTTTGCTGGCTGGAATTCCGCCAGCAAAAGTCTGATGGAGCATACACACGGTAGCATTTTCCGACAACAAGCTCTCATCAGAGTTTTGCTAGCAGCAAGGTAAATAAAGCACCTGGACCAGATGGCATACACCCACGGATCCTAAAAGCTCTGTCATTTCAAAGCCATTGTTTATCATTATTAGGGACTATTTAATGACTGAAATAGTACCACTGGATTGGCATAAGGCCAATGTGGTGCCTATATTTACAAAGTAACTAGACTTGTTAGTTTAACTTCTATAGTTGGGGAGATACTGGAGAGTTTAACCACTTCACGACCGCTCACTGTATATATACGTCATTTTTTTGAAGAGGGATATCTCGGTAACGGCAGCAGCTGCTGCCACAACCGAGGTATCCCTCTTCACAGTGAGCGGTCCCCTTTCCGATAATGGTGGTCATCGTGGCGGATTCGCCGCGAGATCACCGTTATCGGCTGCGGGAGAGGTGCCCCCCCCTCCCGCGCCTTCCGCCGCTTACCGGAACCGTCGGCAGCGGCGGAGGCAATCGGGTCCGTTCCCTGCCTGTGTATAGAGATGAGTGACGCTACGATGGCCGCCACTCATCTCTATACCATAGGAGGGCGGAAGCGACGTCAAAAACGTCACTTCCGCCCATACGTCTTAAAGGAGAATTTACAAATGTCATTTTTTTAAATGACATTTTTTTTTTTTTTTTTATCTTTGAAGTCCAAATATGAGATCTGAGGACTTTTTGACCCCAGATCTCATATTTAAGAGGACCTGTCATGCTTTTTTCTATTACAAGGGATGTTTACATTCCTTGTAATAGGAATAAAAGTGATCAATTTTATTTATTTTTTTAAAACAGTGTAAAAAATAATACAATTAAGTAAAATAAATAAGAAAAAACAAAAAAATTTTTTTTAAAACACCCCGTCCCGACGAGCTCGCGCGCAGAAGCGAACGCATACGTGAGCAGCGCCCGCATATGAAAACGGTAGTCAAACCACACATGTGATGTATCGCCGCGATCGGTAGAGCAAGAGTGCAGTAATTATAGCCATAGACCTCCTCTGTAACTCAAAAAATGCAACCTGTAGAATTTTTTAAATGTCGCTTATGGAGATTTTTGAGGGTAAAAGTTTGACGCCATTCCACGAGCGGCCACAATTTTGAAGCTTGACATGTTGGGTATCAATTTACTCGGCGTAACATTATATTTCACAATCCAAAAAAAAATTGGGCTAATTTTACTGTTATCTTATTTTTTTATTCAAAAAAGTGACTTTTTTCCAAAAAAAGTGCGCTTGTAAGACCGCTGCGCAAATACGGTGTGAAAAAAAGTATTGCAACGACTGCCATTTTATTCTCTAGGGTGTTAGAAAAAAAACAATATATAATGTTTGGGGGTTCTAAGTTTTCTTCTAGCAAAAAAAACTGTTTTAAACATGTAAACACCTAAAATCCAAAACGAGGCTGGTCTGGAAGTGGTTAATAAAAGACCACATAGATAAGTTCTTGCTGTAAAAAAATACTTTAACCACTTTCCAACCAGCCACACAGTTGTATTGCGGCAGAATGGCACGGCCGGGCGAAACTACGTTATGTAACGTCGCTACGCCCTGTGGCAACTTGGGGGCGCGTGCGCGCGCCCTGCTCGCCCACGGAGTCGATGCGAGTGCCTGGCAGTCGCGATCACCGCCGGGCATTTTTACAGTTATCAATGCAGTTTCATAGCAGTGATCGCTGTAAAAATGCCAATGGTCCCAAAAAGGTGTCCGATCACAGATCGCCACCATTACTAGTAAAAAAATAAATTTTTTTTTTTAAAAATGCCATAAAACTATGCCCTATTTTGTAGACGCTGTAACTTTTGTGCAAATCAATCAATATAAGCTTATTGTGATTTTTTGCAACACAAATATGTAGAAGAATACATATCGGCCTAAACTGAGGAAAAAAAAATCATTTTTTAATATATTTTTGGGGGTTATTTATTATAGCAAAAAGTAAAAAATATAGAGTTTTTTGCAAAATTGTCGCTCTTTTTTTGTTTATAGCGCAAAAAATAAAAACCGCAGAGGTGATCAAATACCACCAAAAGAAAACTCTATTTGTGGGGAAAAAAGGACATCAATTTTGTTTGGATACAACGTTGCATGGCCTGTGCAATTGTTAGTTAAATCGACGCAGTGCCGTATCGCAAAAAGTGCTCTGGTCAGGAAGGGGGTAAAATCTTCCAGGGCTGAAGTGGTTAAGCAACAGACAGGATGGATTCATGAAAGACAGAAGTTGTCAGACAAATCTGATTTCTGTTTATGAGTAGGTGAGCAAAACCTTAGACAAAGGAGTGGCTGTGGTTATAGTATACTTGGATTTTGCAAGGTAACGTCTACAGGCTTAGAAAGATCAATTTGTAAATGGATAGAAACCTAGCTAAAAGACCATATTCAGAGGAGTACTGGTTAATGATTCCCAATCTGAATGGTCTAAGGTTATCAGTGGTGTACCCCAAGGTTCAGTGTCGGGACCCTTACTTTTTATTATATTCTTAAATGATCTAGGATCTGGTGTTAACCCTTTCACTGCCAGGTCCATACGCTGTATGGACGTACAGAAGTGTCTGCAGGTGGCCAGGTCCGTACGGCGTACGGACCTCATTTCTCCCTCTCCTTTAAGCTTATGGTCACTTCAGTGACCATAAGCTTATATCAGAATTGTTCAGCAGACTATTAACCCAGTGCTCTTCAAACCCCGGTCGCCAGGTCGCATTAGCGACTAGAATTAGTGACCTGGCGCCCGGGCAGCACAGCTGTGGGTATCTTGTCTCCATAGTGCACCCCCCTCCTGCGCATGATCGCGACGGACTGCGCCGGCCGGTAATTGAGGCCGCGGCTTTGCGGCCTTGTGCAGTCCTATGGTACTTCGAGAATCTGGCGCCCTCTTGTGGTGGCCGTTGGTATGACACCCAGCAATCCTAATGGAGCTGTTTGTTCTCTCTGCCTGCCCATCTCCTTCCCTTTAGAACCCCCAAACATTATATGTATTTTTTATTCTAACACCCTAGAGAATAAAATGGCGGTCGTTGCAATACTTTGTGTCACACCGTATTTGCGCAGCGGGCTTACAAGTGCACTTTTTTGGGAAAAAAATACTTTTTTTAATTAAAAAATAACACAGTAAAGTTAGTCCAATTATTTTTTTTTATATTGTGAAAGATAATGCTACGGCGACTAAATTGATACCAAACATGTCACGCTTCAAAATTGTGCCCGCTCGTGGAATGGCGACAAACTTTTACCCTTTAAAATCGGGTGACGTCTAAAAAATTCTACAGGTTGCATGTTTTGAGTTACAGAGGAGACCTAGGGCTAGAATTATTGCTCTCGCTCTACCGATCACGGCAATACCTCACATGTGTGGTTTGAACACCGCTTTCATATGCGGGCGCTACTCACGTATGCGTTTGCTTCTGCAAGCAAGCTCGGCGGGACGGGGCGCGTTTAAAATTATTTTTTTTTTTCTTATTTATTTTAACTTTTATTTTTTCACTGTCCTTTTGAA
Source organism: Lithobates sylvaticus (assembly GCA_028564925.1). NCBI lineage: Eukaryota > Metazoa > Chordata > Amphibia > Anura > Ranidae > Lithobates > Lithobates sylvaticus. The sequence goes on from CM053033.1 coordinate 160,312,817, forward strand.
AAAAAAAATTGTGTAATTTTTATCTCTTCTACAAGGACTGTAAACACCCCTTGTAATAGAAAAAAGCATGACAGGGCCTCTTAAATATGAGATCTGGGGTCAAAAAGACCTTGGATCTCATATTTACACTAAAATGCAATAATAAAAAAAAAAAAATTGTCATTTGAAAAAAATAATAAAATCCCTTTTAAGACCTATGGGCGGAAGTGACGATTTGAAGTCGCTTCTGCCCTGCAATGACTTGGAGACACTCGTCTCCATGTCGTTTAAAAAAAAAAAAAAAACTGGCTCCTAACTTTTTTAGCTGGCTCCTAGATTCCAAGCAAATTTGTCAAGCCCTGTATTAACCCCTAATGTGACCGGTATGGTCACATTAGGGGTTAATACAGGGCTTGACAAACCACCCCGCCGCCTCCCTGTCCCCTGCCTCTACACCCCCGCAGCACCCTTTCATCTAAAACTGCACTCTCCACTTCTGTATGCACCGCTCATAAAGTGCCTCAAGGAAGATGATTGCAGGACTTTTTTTGACGTTTGAAGCACTCAGGCTTTCACACTGGAATTGCAGAAAAATAAATAAAAAAAAACACAAACATAGTAAGACTGAAAAAGCAGATCCATCTGCTCAGCGGGGGATCTGTCTGCTAAACCCCACTGAGCAAGCGAATGACAGGTCTGTGTCCGCTCCGCTGATGCAGAGCGGACACGGTCAAAGCTCGCTATTTTCTATGGGACGGTCGGATGGAAACGGACCGTCTGCCCATTTCCATCGGATACCCTCCAATCCGATCTGCTAGATGGATGGGGAATGGAATCCCCATCCGTCTGCTTTTGGCGGACTAGATCAGATGCAGGTGGGTGTAAACGTATATTTACATCAGTCTCTCCATAGAGAACAATGGGTGGTCCAATTTGGTCCGCCTAAAAAAAGGACAGGCAGACCCGATCGGTGTGCTTGTGTGAAAGGGGCCTAAGGCCTTGTTCACACAGGGCATACACAGCATACCTTACCAGGGATATGCAGGTCCCATGCCCATTGATGTAACTTGGCATGTAGCAACTGCACCAACAGAGCCGTTGCTCCCAATTTTACACCTATGTAGGTCCGCATGCATGTCCCTGAGCTCACACTGTCTGCGTTAGGTTGTCAGATTGCGAACAGCAGCTATGCCTATGCAGCCATTGCATCCCAATTGACATAAATTAGACTGCCTGTACAGGGGGTAAACATGGCCCCCCATGGGAGTACACTTTATTATGCCACGTGAACAAGGCTTTAGTAGTAATTTAGCATGAATTTTGTAAGTTACGTTGTGTTTATGTGCAATATTAATGATTTTAGTGTATTTTTAGTGAAAATAGCAATATGATTTACAGTTGCGCAATTATTGCAGGGCCCAAAAAATCTGTAGCACTTTTTTTTATTCTACAGGCCATGTGCTTTTAGAAAATGTCTAGTTTAAGGGGTCTTTTAAAATTATGAAAGCTGTAAGTGAAAAATGTAAACCTTCAGATTTTTAGAGAAATTTTTGCATACGTTTGTTTTTCACCATTTTGCAAAAAGACGCAATGTAAAAAAAAATGTTATCTGTGTTTTTATCTGCTAATAATGGTTTTAGTGTATCTTTTGAAAATATATTGGTTTGATAAACATTTGCGCAAATACCACGGGGTCTAAAAAATCAGTAGTGCCTTCTTTTTATTTCACTGATCATGTGCTTTTAGAAAATATATGGTTTGGGGGGGGTCTTTCACAAATTCTGAAAGCTATAAGTGAAAAATAAAAAAAAAAGGAAAAACTGCAAAAATGGTCTGGCCACCTGAGTGTACAAAATTGAGCACAGAGCCTGGCAGCGAAAGGGTTCAAAGTACCAGTTCAGTCTTTGCATATGACACCAAGCTATGCAGTGGAATAACATCATTACAGGATGTCTCCAAGTTACAAGCTGGCCTCTGTTTAATTGGGCAACTATGTGGCAAATGAGGTTTAATGTTGATAAAACGTAAAGTTATGCATTTGGGGGGGGGGGGGCTAAGAATATGCATGCATCATATATACTAGGGGAATACAACTGGGGGAATCAATGGTGGAGAAGGATCTGGGTGTTTTGGTAGAACAGAAGCTTAACAATAACATGCAATGCCAAGCTGCGGTTTCCAAAGCAAGTGCAATATTTTCTTGTATAAGAGAGGTATAGACTCCAGAGAAAGAGAGAGAGACTTTGTCCCTGTACAAATCATTAGTAAGACCTCATCTGGAATATGCAGTTCAGTTTTGGGCACCAGTTCTCATAAAGGATATCAGGGAACTGGAGAAAGTGCAGAGAAGGGCAACCAAACTGATAAGAGGCATGGAAGAGCTCAGCTATGAGGGAATATTAGCTGAACTGAATGTATTCTCTCGAGAAGAGGAGATTAACCAATTGCTTACTGGGCACTTAAACACCCTTCCTGCCCAGACCAATTTTCAGCTTTCGGTGCTCTCACACTTTGAATGACAATTACTCAGTCATGCAAAACTGTACCCAAACGAATTTTTTGTCCTTTTTTTCCCCACAAATAGAGCTTTCTTTTGGTGGTATTTGATCACCTCTGGGTTTTTTATTTTTTGCGCTATAAATGAAAAAAGACCGACATTTAAAAAAAGAAATTTTTTTTTCTTTGTTTCTGTGATAAAATTTAGCAAATTATTAATTTTTCTTCATAAATTTTGGCCACAATTTATACTGCTACATATCTTTGGTAAAAATAACCCAAATTTGTGGATATTATTTGTTTTTTGTGAAAGTAGACATTCCAAGGTGTTCAGTAAGAGGCATGGCAAGCTTTTTGATGTTGTCATTTTTTCCCGCAATTCTTTGCAAAATGAATTATTTTTTTATTTTTTTCCACAAAATTGTCATTGTAATAGGTTATTTCTCTCACATGGCATGTGTATACCACAAATGACACCCCAAAATAAATTCTGCCACTCCTCCTGAGAATTATGATACCACATATGTGGGACTTTTACACAGCCTGGCCACTTAGAAAGGCCCAAAATGCAGGGAGCGCCATCACGTGTTCTAGGAGCATAAATTACACATCTAACTTGTTGACTACCTATTACACTTTTGAAGGCCCTGGAGCACCAGGACAATGACACGTGACACTGACGTGGCACTGATGACAGGTGGCACTGATGACACAAGACACTGATGTGGCACTGATGACAGATGGCACTAATACGGGGCACTGATGACAAGTGACACTGATGACAGATGGCACTAATATGTGGCACTGGTGACAGATGGCACTGATGACACGTGGCACTGACGTGGCACTGAAGACAGATGGCCCTTATACATGGCACTGTGGACAAGTGGCACTGGGGACAGGTGGCAGCGGGGATAGATCGCACTTTATTTTTTTTCTATTTTACTTACCGCGCCGCGGCAGCCGTTCATCTCTCCCTCCTCACACGCTGTCTCTGTGCGAGGAGGGAGAGCGGCGCTGAGAGATGCTCTCATATGTTTACACATGAGATCATCTCTCATTGGACACGCCGATCGCTCTGTAAACGGGCGCTGTGATTGACCATTTACAGCGATCTGTGACTGGCTGTGTCCGACGGACATGGCCAGCACAGAACTTACCCGATGCGCGCTCTCAGGAGCGCGCATTAGGGAAGTAAACAGGAGGAGGAGGTACAGGGACGTCCTCCCTGCAAGCTGTCTTTCGGCTATAGCGCGGGCGTGAAGTGGTTAAGGGGAGATATGATCAACATATATAAATACAAAAAAAAAATAAAAAATACAAAAAAGTCCATATAGTGAACTTGGATTTAAGTTATTCACTTTAAAGTGGAGGAACACCCTGAAAACAAAAACTTTTAAAAATGTTAATAACAATTTCAAATGAAAAAAAAAATAATTTTTTTTTTTTTTTTTTACTTACCAGAAATGGCTGTTGCTAGGCAGATTGTCCTAATCTGCCTCCTCCAGCGCCGCGGTGATCTTCTCTCCTTCCGTCTTCTATGGAATGGGGGGGCAGTGTGTTCCCCATTCACAAATCCCACTCGCGCATGCGCAGTAGGCCGTGCGCCGGCTGGCGCATGCGCAGTAGGCCGTGCAAAGCCGTTTCCCTCACTGAGGATGGCGACGCTGGATCCGGAACGCAGAGGGACATCTCGGCCTCCACGAACAGCATCGTGGGCGCCCTGGGAAGGTAAGTGTACTTATTAAAAGTCAGCAGCGACTTTTTTTTTTAGCTGCTGACTTTTAAAAAAAAAATTTTAAGCTGACACACTGCTTTAAGGTCATCACAGAGGACAATGAGGCACTCTTTACATCTGGAGGAAAAGAGATGTAATCCATACAAATTACTCTTAACAAAAGATGGACACTCATATCTTAAGCAGAGTCAACTGCGGTATTTCTGGTCAAAGTGGTATAATCGTTACACCCAGAAATGATACCCTTCTAATGCCATGTGCAAGGAACTCTTCCCCTTCCCATTTTCCACTCGCCTTTCCCTTCCTTCAACCTCCATCCCCCCCCCCCACTCTACCCCCCTAATGTTACCCAACCCCCCCCCCCCCCCCCCCCCCCAACCCCCCCCCCCCCCCCCCAATTTTGTTTTTTGCATAGTCCCATTGTATTTCTCATGTGACGGTAGGTAAATATTGAAGATAATACACTTACACTAATCAGACTTTTCGGCCGGACTATACAGCGGACCGATAGACAATCCGCCGGACTTTCCAGCGGAGGTCCGCCGGACTTTCCGAACGTGTGGACTTGCCCATACACTCCCGGACTTTTCCGGCGGGCAATCCGCCGGAGTTTTGGCGGAAGTCCGCCGGACTTTTGAAATAAACAGACTTGCTGACACGGAGTAAAGTCTGTTCATTTTGAACGTGACTCCAGGTAGACGGGACTAGCGAAGGAAGTCAATGTCGCCGCCTCGATCGGCGAGATTGACACCTTGCTAGCCCGTCACCTGGTATGGATTTAAAGGGGAATCCCTACGCAAAAAAAAAAGGCGTGGGGGTCCCCACCAAATCCATATCAGACCCTTATCCGAGCATGCAGCCCAGCCGGTGAGAAAAGGGGGTGGGGACGAGCGAGCGCCCCCCCCTCCTGAGCTGTACCAGGCTGCGTGCCCTCAACATGGGGGGGGTGCTTTGGAGAAAGGGGGGCCGATCGTGTGTATTTTCTCATCCGATTTTGTGACGTCCAGATGTTATATCGTAGATTATACACTGTGATGTGATCTACGCGTGACCCCGTAGATAGAGATAGATGTGTATATGTATGTATAATGTTTTGTACAAAGAGGGAAGTTCTGCTTATATTTGGAGGACAATAGGATTATGGTTACGATTATTCCACTTTTTTAATTTCATCTTGATATTCTTCCAGGTCATCAGCAACTTCCGCTTCTGCGCAGACTTTGGTATCCGTGTTTTATCACACAAATTGTGTACACTTTAAACAAAAATTGGTTGTGCTGTTGACGGGCGACAAAGGTTTTGCTATTTCTCCCTCCGTTTTTTTCCGTTCGTTGGATCGGAATCGGCAGTGTACAACACTAGATGAAAATCGTACGATCGTTCCTTGGACGAAAATTTCCGCCTGATTTTCGACTAGTGTGTATTAATCTCCAAATACAAAAAGATTTCTTCACAGTATGAGCTGTGAAAATATGGAACTAGACTCCCTCAAGAGCTGGCTCTGTCCAGCTCAGTAAATTGCTTTAAAAAAGGCCTGGATTTTTTCCTTCTTTCCGCCGTATAACGACGGCTGGTCGGTAAGTGGTTAAAGAGGAGGTCCACCTGAATTTTTTTTTTTTTAAAAGTCAGCAGCTACAAATACTGCAGCTGCTGACTTTTAATAAATAGACACTTACCTGTTCCAGGTTCCAGTGATGTCGGCAGAAGATCGCTCGTCTCTCGGCTGCCCCCACCGCCATCCTCTGTCAGGGAATCAGGAAGTGAAGCTTGCGGCTTCACTGCCCGGTTCCCTACTGCGCATGCGCGAGTCACGCTGCGCGTCGTTATTGGTCCCCGTTGTGTCCTGGGAACTGTGTTTCCCAAGACACAACGGGGCATTTTCAGATATGGGCGGGGCAGCTCCGGCTATCTTGTCCCGGAAGTGGGTGCAGATACCTGTATTATACAGGTATCTGCACCCCCCTCCCCCTGAAAGGTGCCAATTGTGGCACCGGAGGGGGGGGGAGAAATCCGATAAGTGGAAGTTCCACTTTAGGGTGGAGCTCCGCTTTAATGTACATAATATAACTGGGTACTAACATTTATAGTAAAGTTGATCCAGGGAATATCCGATTGGCTCTCGGGGGATCAGGAAGGAATTTTTTTTCCCCTGCTGGAGCAAACTGGATAAAGATTTGCTGTTTTTTTTTTGCCTTCCTCTGGATCAATTGTGTATATATAGGATTGTATATATTTTTTTCCCTTTTATTGGTTGAACTAGTTGGACTTGTGTCTTTTTTTTCCATTCAGACTAACTATGTAATTGGATATTTTTTGTGAAGTGAATTTCCATCTAGCTTCACATTGATTAGTAAGCTAGGTAAATATGAACTTCTCAAACTGTGAATTGGTAAAAAGTGAACATGCTCTATTTCAGTGGCCTCAGTGGTCTCCAAACTGCGGCCCGGGGGCTAGATGTGGCCCTTTGTGTTCTTTTATCTGGCCCTTGGGGTGCTATTTTATTCACTGACACCAATGACAGGGTGCAATTTCTCCCAATGACACCAGCAATGGGGCCAAATGACACCAAAGATGGGGTGCAATTCCTCCCAATGACACAGTAATGGGGCCTAATGACCCCAATGATGGGGTGCAATTCCTCCCAATGACACCAACAATGGGGCCTAATGACAACAAAGATGGGGCACAATTCCTTCCAATGACCTCTAACAATGGGGCCCAATGATGGGACACAATTCCTTCCAATGACCGCTAACAATAGGGCCCAATGACACCAAATGATGGGGCACAATTCCTTCCAATGACACCAACAATGAGGCTCAATGACACCAAATAATGGGGCACAATTCCTTCCAATGACACCAACAATGGGGCCCAGTGACACCAATGGTGGGGCACAATTCCTTCCAATGACACAACAATGGGGCCCAATGACACCAAATGATGGGGCACACTTCCTTCCAATGACACCAACATGGGGCCAATGACACCAATAATAGGGCACAATTCCTTCCAATGATACCAACGATGGGGCACAATTCCTTCCAATGACACCAACAATGGGGCCCAATGACAGGACAAAATTCCTTCCACTGACACTGGGACATTTTGTACTCCTAAAGGCCACAGTCTGGCCCCCCTAAAGTCTGAAGAACAATAAACCAGCCCTGTATTTAAAAAGTTTGGAGACCCCTGCTCTATCTCTTTAGTAAATCACCTGCAATACCCAACGCTGTTTCCTGGCCTAGGCCGACAAGGCCCAGGCCTAGGGCAGCACTTTGCAGGGGGGGCAGCATGGTAAAAGTACCCACTAGCTTGCGTTATACTGTTAGTGTAGCACCAGTCTTATGGCACGAACAGGGCTGAGAGGCAAATTAGTCTAGCGCCCCCATAAAGCGGCCTCACTGCTTCCGGTATGCAGGCGGCTGGTATTCCGCAACTGGTGGGGGGCTTCTAACTTTGACTGTCCTCTCATCCTGGACCACAAACCTTCCTCACTGTGCTATATGTTTTCTGCTGCACCATTGGCATGGTTATATCTTCTTAGTCCTCTCCATAAAATTATTAGAAATTTGTGCTTAACGCAGAACTATAGCCAACACTTGTTTTTTTCATTTTATATAGAGTAAGGGAGGGTTATAACCCCCGTCAGTTTATTTTCTACTATCCCTGTCCCATCGCAGAGATTTCCCTTCACTTCCTGCCCCATAGCTAAACAGGAAGTGAGAGAAAATCTATGAAAATTAAGGGAAATCATTCCCCCCCAGGCCCTCTGAACTAGTGTCCCCACTCGAAAATTTCAGGGCGGGTCTTAAACAGCAACGGGTGTGGCCTTGACAGGAAGGGTGGGTCATATTTAAATTAGGGGGTGCACGTAGTCAGGCTTAGGGCAGCACAAAACCTAAATACACTACTGGCAATACCACATGTGGATGTGTTGAGCCGGTTAGGGCTGGACCTCATAGATCACCTCGCAGCAATTCCCCTATAAACACAATATTAAAGCATTGGGTTGCACAGTGTTGCTTTGAGCCACCCCTACAGAAAACTGTATAAATGGACTACAAGCACAGCAACTGAACTGATCACAGATTGCCTGGAATTTCAGCACTACTTCCCGCTGGGACAAACCACACTGAGTGCGATTAGGTTAGACAAGTGCTGTTGCAGAAAAGCACACTGGTGTCAATATGTGTAACGCCTGGCCAGGAGGCTCACAAAAAAACTCACAGATGAAACTTTTGATCTCATTAAAAGCAAAAGAAAATGTTAGGGCAATACAAGGAAAACCACAGTTTCCAAGTTTTTTTTAATCATATTGATAAAAAGTAACAGTTAATAAATTGGGGAGAGAGGCCAAGGGAGGCCTTGAAATTAGACTATAAACAGATCCTAAGGGGTTAGGTGAGTTCCCGAAAAGACCAGATAAATACTTCAGTGGTTCTATTAGCCAGGGGTTCAGTTACATGTAAATTAATTTGGGGAGTCATGCAAAATGTATCATGTAAACTTGATTAAGCACCAGAAAAACAGGTCCTCTCAGCAAAAGAACCCCTTTTTAAGACAAAAGAGGGCTGAATGTGTCTTTACTTTGGCTTGTAGAAGAGTGAGGTGTGTTCAAGGATGGCTACTATAACCTATCATTTTGCTTGCTGCTTTCATAGGATCAAAAGCATTCCTAAAACATAATTCTTTTAAAAATCAAAAAGGAAACATATCCAACACAGAATTTTTGTAACTGGATTTGCTGATTTGCCCATAGCTTTTTTTTTTTCCTTTTCTCCTGTGTAGATCCAACTTGAGGCACGCCTGCTCTAAAAAAAATAAAATAAAAAAAATAAGGTGTGACACAATGCTCTAATTCCCCATCTTTCCTGGTCTTTGCAGGGGTGACAGTATAAATGGCCTTTGTGCAAGATAAAAAAAACCTTTGTCTGAATCTTCCATAGAATATATATGGTCCTCTAGGTAGCAGCTATGCCCTGCGTGGTTTGATCCGGTGATGACGTAATTGAAAGGTCTTGGTAGCCAAGCTGTTAGATAAAACCTTTAACGCTAGGCCATCATTTTTGGGAAATAAAGTAATTATGTAGCACTTTCAATTCCACTCTATTTCCAAGGCAGATAGCCCTGGCTGTCAGATCCGCAGAAAGAATCGCACAGGATGCTGATTGATTTACTCGAGAGAGTGAAACTCGCGGGGCACATAATAGTGTGAGTTTAGAAGGCTAATGTTTCAATACCAGCAATTCTGGGGTCGGCAGACTGATACAATCACATTATTGCCATATCCACTGAATGACTCTTCTGTATATTGTCCCCCTGGAAATGCTAGCATATGTACTTACTGATATTACATTTGTACTATGACAGCAGCACAAAATGTGTGTATGTATATATTGTAATTACATATATATCTATACACACACACACACATTCTACCGATACCAGCAAATGCAATTAGAGATTTAACATGCAATGTCATCTGGTATAAAAATCTGGTACTGTGGTACCTCTGAATGAATGCACCTGGTAATATAATCAATTGTGAGACGGTGTTACTCAGTTGCTTATGAGGGTGCTGTGAGAAGGGTAGGGATATAAATAAGATGGGTGGATTCCCAAAAAGAAATGGAAATCCTGAAGTTTGCAAGCTTTTGAAGCAAATGTACACGACAAGTATTTAATCAAGGTTAGAGAAAAGTTAAACGTAATAAAATAACACGCTAACTCATAAGGGCAAGTGACCTTGCAGGACAAGCTGAAACTGATGGATCATTACATAAGCAGGATTCTAGAAGTCCGCTCCCAGAACCAGGCAGCCATCTCTTATTGGGCTGACATCTTCATTCTGACAGCCATACAATTGACCCTGCTCTGCCTGCTTGCATAAGTACAATTTATAATATCTCTCCACACTAAGATAGTCTGAGCTTGTGTTACCAGAGATAAAACACAGGAAAGAGGATATATTGCACAAGTCTGAACTCTTATCTGTTCCCTATCCTCTCCTTCTCCCTCATAATTCATTCAAGGAGGACCCCAGGATTCATTTTTTTTTTTTTTTTTATGTAAGCCGTGCAGTAAGACATATATCACAGACTGATAAAAATCACACTCAAAACTTGTGCAAAGGGCAGTCTGGAAACAAGCAGGGAGAGTGTATCCCCCTCCTCAGTAAGAAGAGGCAGGCCAAAGCCTAACAAAGGAACCCTGATAGCACAAGGTATTTCCTTGAACATTAAGAACAATATGACATTGGGAAAGACAATTCAGAGGAATGTATTCAGGATTTTGCACTGGCAATTTTGCTTGAAAGAAAACATTCCCTTATTTAACACACAGCTTTACTATACACTGATCAGCCATATCTTTATGACCACTGACAGGTTAAGTGATTAACATTAATTATCTTGTTACAATGGCATCTAAAAGTTAGTGAGATATATTAGGCAGCAAGTAAACATGTTAAAAAAATCTGCAGTGAATTCTAGGCCTCCTTCCACTATCTCGGCGCTATAGATTTGTCAGATTTCATAAAATATATAGAACTATCACAACAATAAATGCTAACACTGTATATCAGTAACACCTCAGCAGCCGCATTAAATGCAAACACATAACATTATAAAAAAGATAACGATAATAAAATCAGCACAAAACCAACTCAGGTGCCTATAATTGTTATAGCAGCGCCACTATCATAAAGTCTATGGTCAGCTTTCATGTGTATACAACACACAAGGAGAAAAGCAGGTGACAGATGGTGTGTAAAAAGTCCCAGAGACCTCAGATGGTGGTCTTGCTATGTCACACAGTTAAACACCCCACACCGAAGTCCGTGTGTCTCACTCCCCTTCGGGGTTCACACTCACCAGAGGGATGGATAGATCAGGCACAGATAGATATACCACAGCTAACCTCAGCATCAAGAAGGTGTCACAGCTTATCATAAGATCTCCACCTTTTCCCTCGGACAGAAAAAAAGCTCCAATAGTGTACTTCCGTTTTCTCTTTTAATTTACTCAAAAGGTTTTTCACATAAGATCATCAATCAGCCAAACAGCTTAAAACTATATAGGCAAGTTGACAAGCGTTCTTCACAGCACAGTGAATGATAGGACTCACATCCTATAGGAAGGTTGTGGAATGCACTAGTCAAAACCGGTCGTCGTAAGGTCACGCCCTGACTAGTTTCGTTGTTACAACTTCCTCCGAGGGCGCTGATCATAGACTTTATGATAGTAGCGCTGCCATAACAATTATAGACACCTGAGTTGGTTTTGTGCTAATTGTATTATCTTTTTTATAAAGTAAACATGTTGTCTCTGAAGTTGATGTGTTAAAAGCAGAAACAAATGGCATCACAGTTTGTTGTGTATGGGGCTGCGTAGCCGCAGACTGGTCAAGGTAACCATGCTGACCCGTGTCCACAGCCAAAAGCGCCTGCAATGGGCATGTGAGCTGCAGAACTGGACCACAGAGGTAGGATTTGTGCCATACAAAATGAATGCCTCAAATCGCACCGCACAGACATCACATGTGATTTGCAAAGGAATGCGGTGCGATACCCATGTGCGAATCACATGCGGTATCCTGCATCCCACAAGTGTGAACCCAGGCTTAGAGGCTCAGAGTTGAGCTCAGAGTTTAGAGGCAGAAAAAAAAAACCTCTTCTCGACCGCATTTTGGAAAGGAGCTTTCAGACAGAAAAAAAACACTTAAAGCGGAGATGCACCCAAAAGGGGAAGTTCCACTTTAAGCATCCCCCCCCCTCCTATGCCACATTTGGCATGTCTTTTTTTTGCGGGGGAAGCAGGTACCTAGTTTTGACAGGTACCTGCTCCCACTTCCACTCGGGCTGCCTAGGCGACTTGAGCGGAAATTCTCCTATCCCCCTCCATCCAACCTTCTGGGACATGTCACAAGTCCCAGCAGATTGGCCGACCATTAAAGAGGCGCAGCACAGCTCGCGCATGCGCAGTACACACCCGGCTGTGAAGCCGCAAGCTGTCACAGCCCGGTGCCCACACTTGTAATGCCAGCACCGGGGAGAGAAGTGAGGTTGCGAACAGCGGCATCGCAGGACAGTGGGACAGGTGAGTGTTTGTTTAGTAAAAGTCAGCAGCTACACTTTTTGTAGCTGCTGACTTTTAATAAACAGAAAAATGTCTGGAGCTCTGCTTTAATGCTCATAAATGCGTTTTCAAGGTATGCTAAAAAATGACCAGAGGGGAATGTTTTGGAAAAAAAATGCTTGTAAAAGCAAATGCCCATAAACTTTACAAAACTCTAGTTCAATATGAGCTAAGAGGAGAAATTTTTCTGCCAGAGGTTCTGACATTTGTTTTGCTCCTAGTGTGCATAGACCCTTAGGATGTGGTAACCCTACTATATTAGCCTACTTCCTGCCAAATTATTCACGACATGCTACAGATCAGCACAGATCTATACATTTTCATATAAAAAAAAAGGACAAAACTACATTCCTGATTAGTGGATGTGTTCTGATATGCACGCAAACCTGCGGTAACTGCCAATCATGTAGAGTATGGTCAGAAACATCTCAGTTCATTGCTAACTCCAAATGTGTACATTTATCCTTACGGTATTCACATGTGCATGTTCTTGGTGAGCGGTTACATAGTGTACTGTAGAACAGGTGGACCTAGGAAAATAATTGTAACCATAAAAGCAACAATACCCACTCTTTGCAAATCAAAAAGCAGCTTTGCTCTACAGATGAAAACATGGCACCATGACTCAACCAGTGAGATATCATTTTTGAGTGTAATTTTTTTTTGTTTATTAATCTGAGCCCCCAGGAACAGTAGAACCTTGGGTTCTTACTAAAAAATAATGGTACCAGGATGGAGATCCTGTTCCTTTTCTCTGTAAAGAACTCCTCTCTGTTACTCAATGCCAGAGCTCCGACTCTGGCATGCATCTGGCATACAAGTTGTAAATTGTAAATTGTAAAATAGGTTTTGATGCATAGCAATGAAAATGACACCACAAGTCAAACCTTTTTAAATTGTTGGATTTTTATGGATTTTCTTTTTCTTTAACTGCCAGATGCCTGTTAGTTGTACTTCTAATGGGATGCAACTGAAAGCAAGAGGAAACTTATACAAATGGAGGGGAATTTCCCTCTTAGATGATTGTTACTGAACAGATCTACTCTCACCACCTGTTTTGGTGACAACTCTAAACCTTTGGATTTTCCAACACTTTCAGTCTTGGGGACAATGGTGCTCAATTCAAACATAAAGGTATATTTACCAAGTCTGGGCACAAAGAGAGTTAAAATTTGACAACCATTCTAACCCTTCCCTACTCTATCCAAAAATAATAAAAAATATATTTTAGCTATACGTACACATTAATATATCTTAGAAAAAATCAACCATCGTTTTTTTTTCTTTATTTTGCATCTGTTACTTACTTGGACTTTTCTCTTCTGCAAGGTCACACCCACAAAGCAAATCTGAATCAATAGAGATTGGTTTCTGTTTGATCCAAAATTTCGTGCTGGTCTTCTGGTTGGTCACTGGGTCAATCTCCACCTTTTCTCCGGAGATCCCTAAGGAATAAATTGACACAATTCATTTAAGAGTGCTGTGATAACACCTCTGTTATGACCATATAAACCAATCAGAGGCTCACTGACAAATTCTAATAATAATGCAGTTGCCCTCACCCATCAAAAAAAAAAAAATATATATATATACACACAAATTGATAAAATAAGGTCCAGTGTTACCTTCCGATACAACACACCTCTTTAGTTCATAGAGGACTGATTACACTACCGTTATAAACATACCTATATCTCATACATGATAACTGCAAAACCTTTGCCTATATGTTATTCATGATTCCTGCTCTTACTGGAAAAAAAGTTTAATAAGATATGTTTTCTGTTGTATGATTCATGTGGCTCACTAAAATATTGTACTGCCATACATCTTTGATTTTCATAGCGGCTTCGTCCGCTTTGTTTATTTTTTGTTGTATCGTTTAAGCTTTCAATAAAAACTTTTACAACAAAAAAAATAAGGTCCAGTGTTTTAACATGGTTGCACACATGAAAAAATAAAATGGCTGATATAATCAAACTTCCTCTAAAGCAAAAGGTTTTGCTAAATCATATCAGGTTTGATTAAAATGGTACATTTGTGAACACCAAGTTTGACGTCATATTTCATATCCAAAATAAGAAAATATGCATAGTGGCAAGCGTTCATCCGTGTCCTGCTTCTCCTTTCACTGTCTAACCACAGGGTGGGTGTAGAGGGGACCTGTAAATGAAACTGCGGCAGAGAACGACTGGACCCTCTCACCTGCTAGACAGGACGTAGCCAGATCTGTCTAAATATGGACTGGATGGACAAAAATACAACTTTTGTTGGCATGTGAAACAGCACCCATGTACAGTATGTATTTTATCAGTATTAAGCAGTTTGCCTCACCCTTTCCAATTGCATGTCTAGCTTTCTGCTTGAATGATCCGTTTTCTTTTTATTTTGACCTGGTGATCCTGTCAGTAACACACTTCCAGTTCCAGAGTTTGATGGGATCTGCCTGGGGGATGGATCTTGATCACTAAACCTCCTTGAATACATACAGTCTATTGCTATTGCAGTTAAGGATCTGGGCATGCTGTTGCATCCCCTCTGTGGATGGTAGGATTAAACTCCAGACCAAGACTAATTTTGATTATTATCAGGGCTCAAAGTTTCAAGTCCTGAGCCACTAGCCAGGCCTCAAGGGTTACTCGCCACCAGTTTCCCCACCCAACCCCTACCATGCCCTGCCCCTACTTCTGCCACTAATCACGCCCTCACAAATGATCTCGTGAAATGACACCTAAATGTTTTATCAGGAATTAAGTTACAAAAATAAATATTAACAACTTTATTAGTTCCCCTCAGCACAGCCTCATCAGTGTCCATCAATGCAGGCTCACCTGTGCCCATTATTGCAGCGTGACCCATGCCCACCATTGCAGCCTCACCGTGCCCGCCATTGCAGCCGCACCGTGCCCGCCATTGCAGCCTCACCGTGCCCCCCTTTGCAGTCTCACCGTGCCCCCTTTTGCAGACTCACCGTGCCCCCTTTGCAGACTCATTGTGCCCCCATTGCAGACTCATTGTGCCCCCATTGCAGACTCATTGTGCCCCCATTGCAGACTCATTGTGCCCAGCATTGCAGACTCATTGTGCCCCCATTGCAGACTCATTGTGGCCAGCATTGCAGACTCATTGTGCCCAGCATTGCAGACTCATTGTGCCCAGCATTGCAGACTCATTGTGCCCAGCATTGCAGATTCATTGTACCCCCATTGGAGATTAATTGTGCCCCCATTGCCGACTCACTGTGTCCCCATTGGTGGCCGGATCATAACAGGAGGAAGCGGAGACCCGCGGGATCGCAGAGCGGTATAGCACGCTATAACAGCTTACATTTAAATCTGCTCTGCTCGCCGTGACACACAGCCCCGCCTCCTCCTGACCCTGCGCCTGTGATAGACAGTATGCGGGTCCAATACTGAGATGCATACTGTCTATCACAGGCGCAGGGTCAGGAGGAGGCGGGGCTGTGTGTCACGGCGAGCGGAGCAGAGCAGATTTAAATGTAAGCTGTTATAGCGTGCTATACCGATCTGCGATCCCGCGGGTCTCCGCTTCCTCCTGTTATGATCCGGCCACCAATGGGGACACAGTGAATCTGAAATGGGGGCACACTGAGTCGGCAATGGCTATACTGCTCTGCGATCCCGCGGGTCTCCTCTTCCTCCATGCTCTCTATCGGAGCGATCACTGGGAGAACGGCTCCCAATCAACCCCGCCTGCCAGCGGTGCTAGCCCCACCACTCCCAAGCAGCCCAGCTCGCAAGCCCTCATTTTCCACTCGCAAAATGCGAGTAGGCGAGTGGAAAATTTGAGGGCTGTATAATACCTGGAATACTGTATATTGCTATTGTGGTCAAGGATCTGAGCATGGTGTGCTGGATGGCAAAACTGAACCCCAGACCAGGACTGATTTGGATTCTTGCATGGATATTTTGCTCTTTATCTTTGAAGCAAAAAAGCAGAAGACTACATTGGAGATGTACTACATGTTTTGGACAACTATCTTTATGCCCCTCGGCTGTCCCATTCCATATTTGAGAATTTCCACTCCAGCAAACTGTATGGAAACATTTGATTTTACATTACTTGGCTTTTCCTATACGGATACTGTTCACATGTTCTCCTGATGAAGATGTTTGAAGCATTCGAAATTTGTTGAGCTAAAATGTGTTTGTTGAATTGAAATAAAATTAGCGAACTTTACTTTGCAAACAATATGGTGCTAGATATGACTTTAAGATTTGTATAATCAACTTTAAAACTTTTAATTGTATATTTAAAACTGGCTAGTATAAATTTGGGGGGATATAGTCCAATACATATTAGGTATGTGTAATGGTGTATCCCAGTACTTGCAGGGGCCGGCTTCTGCCATAAATCTTCCCCTCTGTGCCTCCTCACAGCCAGCAGACATCATCTTCAGTGGCTGTCTTACAGCCACTGAAAAAGTTAACTACATCGGCTGAACAGAAAAGTTGCGCTTTCTGCCCCCTCCTCCATTCATAGAACTTGCATAACTACAATCCCACAATGAATCGTGATCTGTGAATAGGCACTAGAGCAGTTAGTTGACAGGTCTCATCTGCCCATTCACAGAATGCAATACATTATGGGATTGTAGTAAGACAAGCTATGTGATTAGTGGAGAAACCAGAAGGGGAAGGTGGCACAACTTTTCTGTGTAGTAGAGATGGCAGTTAACGCTTACAGCACAGCCGCTGAGGATGGTATTCAGTGGTAGTGAGAGGCACAGAGAAGAGGATTTGTGGCAGAGACCGACATCTGCAGGTAATGGTATACACACACCAGTAAACATAACTAATGTGTATGGTGCTGCAATGCCCAAAAAATTGATACTAAACATCAGCTTTAACCCCCTCCTACCTGCCCTGACATCCCTTTACCTGGGCTATCATGCCCAGAGGGGTGAGAAGGTCTGCCTAATCATGTTATCACTGTAACTGTCTGTCACTGATTGGTCCCTGATCATTTGCACAGAAGAGCACTGTCTTTGTCAGTGAGTGTGCTCTCAGAAAAGAATCCTCTGCTGCCCATAGACGCATGTGGGCATAAAAACTCACCCTCTCTGCCGCCACACATATGCCTTACATGGGTGGCAAGAGGCTGCATGACTATAAGAGTGAAAATTAAAGCAGTTCATTGTTGGGGATTGTTGGGTTTTGTCCTTAGGATGTAGATACAGTACACAGAGGGTTAGAATAAAATTAAGGTGGCTAACTATTGCCTCCACATGCGTATAAAACATACACCTGTCTGTACTCACCCTGGAAAGGGAACTCATTTGTGCCATTGGTAAACAAGGGATGGTTCAGTCTAATGGTTTCTGGAAATGGGGCATTAAGCTTCCTGATTGTACCAAACCTATAACTGAGCACACTGCTCTTCATATTTCTCTACCTAGCCATGAAAATTGTTGTTCCTAAAGTGAAACCTCAAATAGAACTGACTGATGATTTCACTTAAATGTGCCTTCACATTCACAAACTGCAGAGAACACAAGCAATGCCAATCACAGATTACAAATCCACTTCAGTGGATTTATAAAAATTGGACTGCCCATAGCAGCCAAATTAAATTTTTCATGCTCTAACCCAGGGGGTCTTCACAATTTTCAGTACAAGGGACACATTTACAAATACTTATGAGCCAAAAAAAAATCAGTTTTATAAATTAACAATTCAAACTTACACACTTTTTTTGTAATCAGCAGGATATAATTTAGAACAAGGAAAAAAAGTCAGTAAACAAAGCAAATAACTTTCAGATAGGCCTACGTCCATCAGAGTCCCCACCAAAGCCCCCTTATATCAGAGTCCCCATCCAAGTTCCACTTACATCAGAGCACCCGTTATATCAGAGAAGCCCCTTATATTAGAGTTCCCTCTTACATAAGAGGGCTGGAAAAAATCTTGCAGTGGGCTGGATAATAAACACAACATCTGGTTGCTATGGGCTAATCCCTATTTAATTGGCTGTAGTCTTTATAAACAAATTTAACAAATTTATTAATGTGCCTTAGGTAAGAACTGTCTCAAACAGACTGCACTGCCCAGAGCACACAGTTAGAAAATCTTTCTTCTTCCAGCAGCTTCTCTAAAACTATTTGTTCATCAGACTAAAGGCCAGACAGCTGCAGAACCTGGAAGCTGAAGCTGAGACAGGGTAGGAGGAATATTTTATTTATTTATTTATTACAGGATTTATATAGCGCCAACAGTTTACGCAGCACTTTACAATATAAAAAGGGAGACAATACAGTTATAATACAATAAAATACAAGAGGATTAAGAGGGCCCTGCTCAGAAGAGCTTACAATCTATTAGGGTGGGGGAGGTGATACAAAAGGTTGCAACTGTGGGGAATGAGCTGATGGAAGTGGTAAAAGATTAGTTGGAGACATGATAGGCTTCCCTGAAGAGATGAGTTTTCAGGGATCGCCTGAAGGTGGCTAGAGTAGGGGATAGCCGGACAGGTTGAGGCAGCGAGTTCCAGAGGATGGGAGAGGCTCTGGAGAAATCCTGGAGACGAGCATGGGAGGAGGAAACAAGAGAGCTTGACAGGAGGAGATCTTGAGAAGAGCGGAGAGGACGGTTTGGGATATGTTTGGAGACAAGATTGGTGATGTAGCTCGGGGCAGAGTTGTGGATGGCTTTGTAAGTTGTGGTTAGTATTTTGAATTTAATTCGCTGGGTGATTGAGAGCCAGTGTAGGGATTGAAGGAGAGGGTTGGCAGACACATGAATGGTTGATAAGGTGGATAAGTCTGGCAGCAGCATTCATGATAGACTGAAGAGGGTAGAGCCTATGGAGAGGCAGGCCAATGAGAAGGGAGTTGCAATAGTCAAGGCGAGAGATAACAAGGGAGTGAATGAGGAGCTTGGTGGTGTAATTTGTTAAAAAGGGGCAAATTTTAGAGATGTTACGGAGGTGAAGTCTACAAACTTTTGACAGCGATTGGACTTGAGGCTGAAATGACAAGTCCGAGTCTAGGATTACACCGAGTACCCTGGCGTGAGGGGAGGGACTGATGGTTGCATTGTTGATTTTAATGGAAAAGTCATGGAGGGGGGCACGGGTGGGGGGGAATATTAATAGCTCCATTTTAGAGAGATTTAATTTAAGGAAGTGGTGCGATGTCAGTTAGTAAGTTAGTAATGCCAGAGGAGACTGAAGGAGTGAGGTGAGGAGTAGACAGATAGATTTGGGTGTCATCGGCGTATAAGTGGTATTGGAAGTCGTGGGTGGTTATCAAGTGACCAAGGGAGGAGGTGTAGATGGAGAAGAGAAGGGGTCCAAGAACAGAGCCTTGGGGGACCCCCACAGAAAGGGGCAATTGAGAGGAGGAGACAGAGTTGTAGGTAACACTGAAGGAGCGCTGTGATAGATAGGCAGAGAACCAGGATAGAGCAGAATCTTGGAGGCCAAGGGAGTGTAGTTTATTGCGAAATAGCGGGTGGTCAACAGTATCAAAGGCTACATTGAGGTCAAGTAGTAGCAGTATGGCGTACTGGCTGTCTGATTTAGCAGTTAGTAAATCGAATAGCGGTCAGGCAGGTTTACAAATCTTGTCGGAGCGCTATTTTTCCCCACCGATAAGCTGGTGCAGGGACTGTTTGTAATGCAGCTCTGCTATTCTACATGATCATGTGCTAGGAAGTTAAAATTAATAGAGACAACACTTCAGTGCACCTTCACCATCCACTCCAAAATATGCTTATGGGATAAGTTTGACTTTCAAAGTGAAAAGTCAACATGCGCCTGTGTCACAGAAAAGCATATTGTTCTGCAGGAGAATGGAATCTATGTGCTCCGATACTCCTCAATCTTCGATCACAATCAGGGGCATAATGATAAAGAAAAGTGGGAGACTCAGACCACATAGCGTGAATACGTAAAAGTCAGTAGTTTATTAAAATAAATGAATGATATTCACAAACATAGTCTTCATATGCGCATACTGGAACAGGTTTTCAATGCTGTTGCCACTGACTGGCAAGATTCTCTAATCATCCAAGTGACCATTGGTTTGAGTTGTCAATCTGGAAGGTTGCATGAAGCCCAAGCGAGGATCAAGCAACCTGTATCTTTGAACTGCAGAGAATATCATTGTCTCCCTCCATACAGAGGATAGTTGCACTCAATGCTTGATGGGGATTTTCCAGAGTACCCTATGCTGAAGGCAGTGGATCCCAGTATGTGCGATAATGAGGTTTAACCTCAAAAAATGGGTAGTGGCAGCAACAGAGGTACCCTTCATTTCTTACTTTTGTCTCTCTCTCTCTGTCTTGTAGGTGACCCTGTGGCCTTGGCGGCAGAAAACTACAACAACTTGCTGTCTGCTCCCTCCGGTTGCTGTGAACAGTTGCAGGGTAGCATGCTATCCCTTGTCTTCTTATCAGAATATCTTTATATTGTCGTACCGGAGCAAGTGCTGACCAGAATATGAAAGATGTGAGATCTGTATCTGTCCCCGAAAGATCTGCTGTTTCTCTTTTGGGGACAAATGCGGATCTCAGATCCAAGGACCGTGGAAAAAAGCAGCAACAAGGATCACAAATCTGTAAGCGCTGGAAGAGGGCAACCCCACCATAATGTGCAGGTATTATGTTCATACTGCCTCGTTAAGACACAAGCTGCCAACCCTCAGCTATGGTACAGTACCGCTTTAAGCATTTTTTTATTAATTTTGGAGATTTGAAAGATTGGGAATACAAATATTTCCTAGGTTTTAAACCAGGAAGAAATGTAATATCTCCTAGGTTTTAAACCAGGAAGAAATGTACAAATATTAAATAGAAGTAAGCTTTCCTGTAATTTTTACCAATGCAACTTTTACATTTCTGCTGCTGCAGATAATTAGCCAAGCCTGAAGAACAGTACATATATTATGAAATTATATGTAGTACAGCAAATTGTTTAAAGGGTTAATTGCTCATTTAGTCTCGGGCAGAGGATTAAGGTATTAATGCTTACCTTATTCCTCGGTCCACACGGTGCCCTCTAGCGTTGCGACTAGCCCCCATAGCTGCTCTGTAAGCTGCGACCTGCTCCGGTGGCACTCCAGCCTCAGCATACCATAGATATACTCCACAGGCTGGAGCTTCGGATGGAAGCCGATCAGCCAAGGAATGAGCCTCTTCACCTCTCATTTAGACTTAATGAGCAATTAACAAGACATAAGTATTTTTTTTATATTTTCCAGACGTTGGGCTTTAAAGGGTAACTCCACTTTCGTGGGGGGGGGGGGGGGGGGGGGGAAATAGCAAATGAATAAAAAATAATATAGTGCATATAATTGTGACACTTATCATATTGTAATCGAATGTTATTAAACATTACCTTTCATTTTCAATCTGCAGCCGCTGTCATTTTCTGACAATGCATTGCAATATGGCTACCTGAAACATAATTTTCTGCTTGTGTGATTGGCTCACCAATTTTCCCAAAAGTCTGCCTAAGATACAAGTCAGATTTCAGGCATCCCCTGCAACTAAAATGTCATTTTTGGAGAGACACTTTCAATAGGAACTAGACATGTGCATTTGTTTTTGTCCGAATGTATTTTCGTCCGAATTTCGGGAATTTTTGTTATGGTTTTAACAAACGATAACGAACGCGCAGAATCAAAAAAAAAAAAAGATCCAACATAAACAAATGCTTTATTTTCGTTTTTGTTGTGACAACAGTTCGATATAGATAGGAGATTCGACATGACGCTGACAATAGTGATCTGT
Source organism: Lithobates sylvaticus (assembly GCA_028564925.1). Taxonomy (NCBI): domain Eukaryota; kingdom Metazoa; phylum Chordata; class Amphibia; order Anura; family Ranidae; genus Lithobates; species Lithobates sylvaticus. The sequence goes on from CM053033.1 coordinate 160,334,920, forward strand.
GTCCATCGAACCTGTGGTCCAATGTGCCTAACCTTAGCTCTATTAGTCCAAGATTATTCTACATAGAGAAAAAAGATTCGACATTATAGAGACAATAGCAAAAAAGGTCGAATGTGCCTAACCTAACTATTAGTCCAAGATTATTCGACAGAGAGAAACGATTCGACATGAAGATTCGACGAAGCAGTCGCCGCGAGCGGACATTTATGGTCAAATGCTCTGCCCATAGGCTATAGAAGAATTCTAATGTTGGTCTAATGTTGGTATTAGTTGGGAGTAGTAATAATAATTATTGAATATAATTATTACTAGTCATACAACATTAGAATTCTACTATAGCTTGTAGGCGGAACATTCGACCGGAAACGATTGCAGCGTCATACAGTTTAGCTGCTCCGTCTAATCTTCTTAGAACATTCGACAGACACCATGAGCCTTCAATGACAGATTAAACCTTAATTATTTCAGATTTTCGGACGAATGCATTTTTTAACGAAACTAAATAAAAACAAATTTCGTGAGTAACTAAATAAATTTATTTTTCGGACAAAACAAAATTCTGAAACAAAATATTTCAGTGTGCACATGTCTAATAGGAACTCATCTAAAGGGATGCAGGCTCTGCACATTTCCTTATTAGTGCCATTCAGCTGCACACCTGACAGTTAATTATGAAACCACTCCCATTAGACCCACTCAGAACAGAGGCGCAGAGAAACACAGATGGATTTCTTCAGAATAACAAAAGGTAGGAATCTGCAACAAAGTTTCTTATAATCCCTGCAATGTACAGAGACCACCCAGAGGGGAATGTTTTCAAAAGTGGAGTTACGCTTTAAGATAAAAAACCTTCTGCCTTTACAACCACTTTAACCATTTAATTTTGTCTTATGCTTCCATTTGCCTACATAGCTGCACCACATTTCCCTTCAGCTCATTTTATTAGATGCATACTAATAACACAAGACATGCCGCCTCCAGCTTCCTCCCAGCTTGTTGGTACAGGACATGTGATCTATTATATGACATATGTCAAGTGATTGGAGGAGTTAAAAAAAATATGTTACAGCTAAATTCCAGGAAAGCAGCTAAATACAGAGATAAAATGCATTTCTATGCATTGTTATGTCTGCCAAAGGATTTGTTTTGTGTTACGGGCACCCCTGCCACAGAGCTTAGCAAGGTCCTTTGGCTCCACTGCCAAAGGACCATAGCTTGATTAACCACTTTAGTCCCAGGTGTCTTTAGTCCCAGTATCAAGATTACATTTCTGTGTAAGAGATGTTGTAAAACATTGCTTAGTCTAAAGTATATCCTGGTGAGGGTTCTGCTGAATCCACCAGCTTTTGATGATCTGAACTGCCTTGCCTACCCTTGTAACAGCAGATCTCTGTATTAAGGTCCATTGATTGGTGATAACAGCAAGTAATAGATCATTATTATAAAAGGTTTCATGCTGTAGAGGTGCATGTAAAATAGCTTCTCTGACCTAAGCCAAGCCCCCCCAGGAACAAAATTATATAAAATACATGTAAAAACTGTACTTTTCCTTTGAAATTAAAGTGTAACTCGACTTTTATTGAGAAAAAAACATTTCCCTCTGGGTGATCTCTGTACATTGCAAAGATTATAACAAACTGTGTTGCAGATTCCTACCTTTTGTTATTCTGAAGAAATCCCTGTGTGTTTCTCTGTGCCACTGTACTGAGTGGGTCTAATGGGAGTGGTTTCATAATTAACTGTCAGGTGTGCAGCTTCAGGGCACTAATGAGGAACTCTGCTGGGCCTGCATCTCTTTAGACGAGCTCCTATTGAAAGTATCTCTCTAAAAATGACATTTTGGTTGCAGGGGATGCCTGAAATCTGACTTGTATCTTAGGCAGACTTCTGGGAAAATTGGTGAGCCAATCACACAAGCAGGAAATTATGGGGATTGGTCAATACACATTCTGTGTACAGAACAACTCCAGGCAGGCATATTGCAATGCATTCTCAGAAAATTACAGTGGATGCAGACTGCAAATGAAAGGTAATTTTAATAACATTCAATTACAAAATGATTAGTATCGCAATCTATGTTTTCTTTATTTGCTATTTTTTTTTTCACCACGAAATTGGAGTTACCCTTTAATGCATTCTATGCATTAAGATAAAAAGCCTTCTGTGTGCAGCAACCCCCCTAATATTTACCTGAGGTCCATCTAGATCCAGCAATGTTGCAGGAGTGTTTTGGCTACCCGGGACTCCCCTTATCATTGGCTGAGACAGCAGCGGGGCGCCATTGGCTGCAACTGCTGTCAAAGTCAGTCAGCCAATGAGAAGAAAAAGAGGGTGGGGCCATGCCGTGGCTCCATGTCTGAGTGGACACAGTGAGCTGTGGCTCGGCTCGGTCGCCCCCATAGCAAGCTACTTACTGTGGGAGCACTGAACAGGAGGAAGGAGCCAGGAGCCCTGAGGAGGGAACCAAGAAGAGGAGGAACTGGACTGCTCTTTGCAAAACCACTGCACAGAGCAGGTAAGTACAGACATGTTTGTTATTTTTAACTAAAAACAAAATGAGACTTTAGTATCACTTTAGATTTTAAAATTTATGCCAACATAATGTATTTTTTTTTAAATAATGGACACAAATTTTTTTTGGTTCATCTGGACACTAATGGATGGTGTTTAAACCCTCTATACTAGACATGTGCAATTCGTTTTTTTTTTTCGTTCGTTCGTTTTCGTACGAATGAACGAATCGTTCGAATCGAACGAATCCGAATAACGAATCGTTCGAATCCGATTAACGAATCGTTCGAATCCGAAAAGCAACGAAAATCCGAAAAACCAAACAACGAAAATCCGAAAAAAGGAACAACGAAAATGAACGAAAAAATTTGTACATTCGTAACTTTTTTTTGTTGAATTGGTAATTTTCCGTGTCTCCTACAATGGTGCTGCTTAACGTGCTTCGAATGGATTGAACAAAAAAATTCGTACATTCGTAACTTTTTTTTCGATTCGTAACTTTTTTTTTCGAATCGTAACTTTTTTTTTTTTCGATTCGTAATGAATGAATTGAACAAAAAAATTCGTACATTCGTAACTTTTTTTTCGATTCGTATCTTTTTTTTTTCGATTCGTAACTTTTTATTTTAGATTCGTGAATTATTAAAATGTAATAATAGTATACACATTACATAAAATTATGAATTTTGCTCTGATTACGAATCTACGAATGTACGAATAACTACGAATGTGTCCGAATTTCGAATAAACGAATGAACGAAAATTAAACTAACGAAAAAAACGAATCAACGAAAAATAACTCTTACAAATGTACGAATCGTTACGAATACGAACAACGACGACTTACGAATGTACGAATCGTTACGAATCAACGGAAACGAAAAAAAATTAATTTTTTTCGGAAATGAATAAAACGATTTTTTTTCGGAAACTAAAAAAACGAAACGAAAATAAACAAATTTTTTTGTTGTGCACATGTCTACTCTATACTCATATTGGCTACTGCTAAAACTAGTTTCAAGCAGTATTAAACACAAAAGCAAACATTTATTGTATTGTATTGTATACCAGCCCTGCTCTGTGTCTCCTGTGTCCTCTCCTCCATCCTCTCCCCCCCCTCTGCTCCGTGTCCACGCCTCCCCCTCCTGTCCTGCTGCTCAAATTAGGGTTAACGTTACATTATCCTCTTTGTTGATTCATCTAATGTCCCCCTGTGACTGTGCTTTATTAAAAATGCAGCTATATCCCTAGTTTACTGAGCACAGATCGGCGATCACGTGACATGCCGCCTCTCTCTTCTCTCGAAGGACAGCTGCAGTGGGCGGGGCCGCCTCTCTCCTCCTTCCCTCCTGAATGACGTCAGCGGGGATCCTGGGCCCTGCCCACTGCATCTGTCGGGCCAAGGGAAGAGAGAGGCGGAATGTCACGTGATCGCCGATCTGCAATCAGCAAACAAGGTATATAGCTGCATTTTTAATAAAGCACAGTCACAGGGGGACATTAAATGAATCAACAAAGAGGATAATGTAAAGTTAACCCTGTGGGTTAACAAACACTTTAAATACCACCAAAAGAGAGCTCTATCGGTCTAAAAAAAAAAAAAAAAAAATATGCAAAAAATGTTTGTTTTGGGTACAGCGTTGCATGACCATGCAATTGTCATTCAAAGTGTGCGACAGCAATGAAAAAAGGAAAATTGGCATGGGCAAGAAGAGGGTCAAAGTGCCCAGTAGGCAAGTGGTTAAACATAGAATAATGAGGTTATTAAATATTGTCAACTTTTATCGCAATAACAGAGCAACTTATTTTCTACCCTGAATTTTTTTTTCTTAGCTCCATATTAGAAGCAGTTTTAAAAAAAATGTTTTTACATGTACCTAACTTTTAGAGGTATAAAGATCTACCAAGGTTGTAGCTTGCAGCCTTTTTAGTTGCAGATAACGCAGCGTTCTTCAAATAGTGTAGTTCCACAGTAGACTAAATATAGATATGGACATTACAATAAAAAAATAACTAATTAGTTGCCAGGAGCCATCAATTCACTTGTGATCCGTTAGGAAGAGAAGGTGTTAAGAGCTGTTAAATTGACATCTGCTGATAATAGAGTAGAAAATAAAGGTATGACACCAAATTCTTCCAGATGATGCCAGAGGTTTGAACCTAGAGTGATTTTCCAACAGTAACCGAACATAAACCAGCAGTGACACCTAAAGTGGCTGCTGATTTATAGCCGTGGCGAGTTTGGGCCTGCGTCCCCATGAATATTAGCACTACAAATCTGGGCCCATTTAGCAGAGAGAGCCTGGTACATACATCACCAGCTCCTGCTCCTAGCCAAGGTCACCCTCAGAGCCATCAATCTTTCCTACTAGGGGCAAGTGGGCCAGGCGTGGAGTTGTGCAAAGGGAGAAAGCAGCGTCGCCGGTGCTTCTCATCTGCCTTTTTATCATGTAAAGAGCGTGCAAACCTCTATTATATTTATCTGCTGGATAGTCCTTGCCTTGTCCATCCATTACTGCCTCTGTGTACATGAGAAAAGCCTCTCTTTCACATTCTCGATTCTCATCTCTGAATATAGATTCCTTATTTGCACAGATCATCACATACTGGGAAATGTAGCCAGGTAAACACATACACAAATATAGTTTTCATCCTACTTACTGGAAAAATAGGAGAAGAAGCAAAGTAATTTCCTATGGCAGCCCACTAAACAAAAGATGAAACCTATGCCATATTTATACTCCAGCCTTCATAACTAGCCATTTTTGTGTATTTACAGTTAAAATATATTAACATAAAAAAAATATATACCCATTCAAATATACATGTAAAAAATATAATTCTGAATTCAAGCTGATTCATTTATCTTGTATACCTGGTTGCCCTGCACACTAAATCCATATGACAGAATTAACCATTTATAATGAATGCTCCTTAATCTAGGCCTATTTTAGCCTCACCCACACCCAATGGAGCATAATGAGGAGGGAGAAGGTTCTATAGTAGAGATTAAAGTGACAAGAGGCTGCAGTCCCACTCAAAAGCACCATGAAACACTTTCAGTATTTGGTTGCAATGAATCATATAAATCTCAGATGAAAGGTAATCAGAGGATACTTTCTAGCATAATGCAAACCTGTGACAGGTATGAAGCTTGTGACCTGGCAGCTGGATTATACTACAGGTACCTCCAGAAGTCTACATGTATTGTTACTCAGCGAAACAGATTGATAAGGAGGACCATGGCAAATAAGGTTACTGGTTTTACAGCACAGCAAGTGTCCCAGGGTGTCAGAAACTATGCATGCAGTCTCCTGGAGGTCTTATAAAATAATCTATAGCGGCAGGTATTATCTCCTTTCACGCATGCGGTCTCTCACTGAAACTCTGAACTAAATGAGATGGGCAGTGAAGTGTCACTGCTCTGACTAAACTTGTGTGTGTAATTTGTAGCTTCACTCACTGAGCTCTAGAGAACAAGGTAAACAAACATTGGAAAACATGAAAAAATACGTTTAAAGCTCCACCTGCTGGCTAAAAAGGAGACCACAAAAAAGGAATGTGAAATATTATGTAATTACCCAAAAAAGGGACATTTTTAATTGATCTGTAAATTCCATATCTTGGGAGTACAGTAGAAGAAACAGCCTGAGTATTTTTCTTTATTTTGATCAGAACTAAAAAGATTTTAAAAGTTTTTATATTAACCACTTCAGCCCCGGAAGGATTTGCCCCCTTGCTGACCAGGCTTTTTTTTTTTTTGGCGATACGGCACTGCGTCGCTTTAACTGACAATTGCACAGTTGTGCGACGTTATACCCAAACAAAATTTAGGTATTTTTTCCCCCACAAATAGAGCTTAATTTTGGTGGTATTTGATCACCTCTAAGGTTTTTATTTTTTGCGCTATAAACAAAAAAAAAGGTGTAATTTTTGAAAAAAAAAAACACATTTTGTAGTTCTTGCTTTAATAAATATCCCAATTAAAAAACAAAAACAATTTAGGCCGAAATGTGTTCTTCTAAATATTTTTGGTAAAAAAAAATTGCAATAAGCGTATATTAATTGGTTTGCGCAAAAGTTATAGCATCTACAAAATAGGGGATAGATTTATGTCATTTTTATTATTATTATTTTTTTTACTAGTAATGGCGGCGATCTGCGATTTTTAGCAGGACTGCGACATTGCGGCAGACAGATCGGACACTTTTAACCCTATTTTGGGACCACTGACATATATACAGCGATCAGAGCTAAAAACAGCCATTGATTACTGTATAAATGTCACTGGCAGGGAAGGGGTTAACACTAGGGGGCGATCAAGGGGTTAACTGTGTTCCCTAGGTGTGTTCTAACTGTAGGGGGGATGGGACTGACTAGGAGAGGAGAGAGATCAGTGTTGATACTTAGTATGAATATACGATCTCTCTCCTGAGAGAACCGGGATTTGTGTGTTTACACACACAGATCCCAGTTCTCGCTCTGTCAAAAGCGATTGCGTGTGTCCGTCATTCATCGTGCCTGCCGGGCACACGCATCGGCTACAGGGACACGCGGCACGCGCCTGGAGCGACGTCTAAAAGAAACGGCATACAGCTACGGCAATTTACGCAGCCGCGCCAACCTGCCGCAGTATACCTGCGGCGGCTGGTCCGCTAGCGGTTAATCACACAGTACGGGACAATGGCTGACCATGGCTTGAACCTTTAGGAGACTAAACACTAGCAAAGCTTTTGATGACATGCCCCTGGCACCTCCCTCCATAACCCTACCCCACTCTATGAGTCCTCAGTTTTGTAGAAAGCAATGCAGCGTAATCAAGGAATTAGAAGGGAGGGTGGCCAGTGTCCTGTACCGTACTCCAAGATATGGAATTTACAGGAAAGTCAAAAGTTCTCTTATCTTAATCATACAATACAGGACACAGGCTAGTATTCATAGACCCTGGGATGTCCCCAAGCAATGAATGAGAAGGGTGGGCAATGACTAGGTGAACAAAACTGTGCCAACAGGCCAAACAACAAGGGTCAAATATCCAACTTCAGAGTGCTGCTGCAAAGTCCATGTAGACAAAAGATGCATCTGCTGAAGAATAGATGTCCAGTTGGTAAAACTTTGAAAAGGTATGGACAGAGGACCAGGTGGCAGCCTTACAAAGCTGGTTTTCAGGAAACACACGCCCATTCCATCAGGTCGGTGGGTAAGAGCAGAAGGCATTTTCTCCTTTAGAGTATAAGCTCTAGTGATCAGCTGATCAATCCATCTAGTGATTGTGAACTGGGAAGTAGGATTTCCCTTGCTAAGGTGTATGTCTTCCTAATAGAAAATATTGTTTTGAGGTAAACTCGAATGGCTCTGACTACTTCCAGGCAATGAAAAGAGATTTGCTTTGGGTGCTTTGGAGCAGGGCACAAAAATGGAAGGACTATGTCTTCAATGAGCTGGAAGGCAGATACCACCTTAGGAAGAAAGGATGGTCTTAGGCATAGAACTACTTTGTCATTGTGAAGAATGAGGAATGGCTTCCTAAAGCCACCAGCTCACATACACCTCTAATAAACATGATAGCAACCAAAAAAGCAACTTTGCAGGAAAGATCATCTAAGGGATATGCCTGATGGATTCAATGGCTGGTTTCTGCAGGTCAGAGAAAACCAAACTGGGGTCACAAGAAGGCACAGGGTGCTGTAAAGGGGAGGGGGGGGGGGAGGGGCAAGATCAGAAGTACACCTTGAATAAAGGTTTTGACAAGGGATAGTGAAGCCAGGTTTTTTATTTCAAAGGAACTGACAAGGTCAGAATGAGGCACCAAGTAATCTCTGGGATTGAAGTGCCTGTGTTCACACCAGGCAAAGAAGAATCTCCAAGTATAATAATAGATCTTTTTGCTTTTAGCTATGTAGGAATGTCTCTCTGTCTCTAAAGACCTGGGCTTCAATGACCATGCCATTAAAGTGGCTGAGAAGAAGGATCAACTAAATGGCCCTGAGAAAACAGTTAGACCTGTTAGGGCCAGAGGTTGTTTTGTAGTAATCCAAGTATGTCTATGTACCAGGTTTTTGTGGGCCATTTTGGTGCAATGAGAATCACTGGCTTCTTCTCTCGCTCTCTTTTGTGGAGCAAACTAGGTAAAATGCACACAGGAGAGAAAAGCATATATCAGTCTAAACGTATTAACAGTGCTAGCGGTGCTGGCTGTTGAATCTGAAGGCCAGGATATTCAAGTCTGGTGTCCCCATTATCAGACATATTGGGGAAGATGTTGGGGTGAAGGATCCATTCCCCATGAACCAGGCAGTAGGCAACCGAAGCAATTCGCTTTCTAGTTGTCCACTCCTGGGAGCAGGACCTCAGAAATTGTTGGACAGTGAGATGATCTGGCTTGCTTCTTTCAAAGCCTGACCTCTGGTGCCCCCTTGGTGGATGACTTGGGCCACAGCTGTTGCACTGTCTGACTGCACCCTGATTGGGTGTCTGTCTGCACCCTGATTGGGTGCAGAAAAAGGGTTTGGTGTTGCAGATCCGTCCATATTATTCTGAGTTCCAAACTGAAATACTGGCATCTGCTGCTATCACTTTCCAGTGATAAGGAAGGAAAAACTTAATTGTTAAGGCTGGACTGGAGATCCACCAAGCTAGGGAAATCCTTCTCTGGCTAGACAGAAGCATGGGTAGGTCAAGAGAAGCATTGTGCTTGTTCCAGGTTGACATATGTTGTGCTGGTATGACAGAAGACAGAAGCAGCCGGATTATCTCTGCAGTGTTTAGAGATATACTGTCAGCCCAGATTCAGCCAAATACAGCAAAGTTGTTGGACGGCGCTTTACAGTACAGATGGGCAATGATCCAAGACACCTTGCAAAAGCAACCCAGGAGCTTTTGACAGAAAAGAAGTGGAATATTCTGCAATGGCCGAGTCAATCGCCTGATCAACCCAATTGAGCATGCATTTCTTGTCAAATTTGTTTATTGAATTTTAACAATTAGCATACATAAGTACATATTGTGACAGCAAAAGAAAAGATCACATATGTGGTAATAATATTAGGTTGTAGTTCCAACATAAACTAAAAGTAGTTTAACTAAAACAATTTTAGCATGGATCTAACTACTCAAAAGATTACGTCATACATTGTATACAAAAGGATAAAACCAACTTAGATCAGGTTTATATAAGATGACCTCAGATAAAAAAAAAAAAAAAGGTCTTAATTATTATAGTATACATTAAAAAAATAATAATCATTTATTATAGAATCTAAAATCTTATACTACATATTGGAACTATGTACAATTGGTATAATCATAACCAAGGAAATAAAAGTTCTGCTAGCAGAACTATATAAAAAGAGTATATTGAAAGAGGAGAGAGAGAATAGGGGGAAAAAGTAGAAGAGAGAAAGAAGATAAAAGAAAAAGTAACCTTAGGTAGGAGAAAAAATAGATAGGGAAGAAAGAAATGAGAGGTAGCGGGGGTCCCCGAGGTAGTACATGGTAATAAACACATACCATGAATGCAGAGAATGGAAGTATAAATCGAGATTACCAAGGTCTTAGTAGGGAAGCATCAATATTGGAAGGCAAAAAGTGAGTCACCCAGGGATTCCATATATTCTCAAAGTTGGATATTTTCTCTTGAGTTATAGCCTCTGTTTTGGCATGGATCATTGCTTGATTGACTATTTTTAGTTTCAGCAATTATTAAGGATGGGGATTTCCAAGCTTTGGCAATTGTTTCTTTTCTGGCTGTAGCGATCTGTAACAGGAGTTTGAATTGGCGGTAGAAGAGAGTGGCCAGTTTTAAGTTTAAAAGTGCTATTGTAGGATCAGGATTGATAGGGATTTCAAACAGTGTTCAAATCATAAGAAATACATCTTTCCAGAATTTTTTTGCTACCAGGCAACTGAGCATGCATTTCACTTGCTGAAGGCAAAACTAAATGCAGAAAGACCCACAAACAAAAAACTGAAGACAGCTGCAGTTAGAGCTGGCGAAGCGTCAGAAAGGAGGAAACCCAGTCTTTGGTAATGCCCATAGGTTCCAGACTTCAGGGAGTTATTACCAGTAAAGGATTCTCAAAAAAATATTCAAAACTAACAATTTTTTTATGATTAAATTAATTTGTCCAATTACATTTGAGCCCCTGAAACTGGGGGGACTGTGTATAAAAATGGTTGCAGTTCCTAAAATTTGTACTTGATATTTATGTTCAACCACTTTAAAGCTTAAAGCTGAGAAAGTCTGCACTTCAAATAAATCTGGATTGTTTTGTTTTAATTTTTTCTGGTGACATACAGAGCCAAAAATATGAAAAGTGTGTCTGTGTCCAAATATATATGGACCTAACTGTAAAAAAAGGTCAGGTCTGAGAATGTAGGCCCTTTACAAAATAATTGAGAGTGGGTGACTGGGGACAAAGAAAAGGCAAATGTATTAAATGCCTTCTTTAAAGTGGTTGTAAACCCTCTGTGACCACTTTAACCTACAGAGGAGAAAAGATTTTTAAAGAGCTGAAATACTGAAACTAAATTATAGCGCCACATCCCTTTATATATATATATATAGTATATCTGGAAAGCTTTAATGGTTAACACGGTTAAGGAGATATTTTACAAAAACCGGGCACCGCTGTCTACGGCACATGAGCGACGTAGACAGCGGCGCAGGCGCACTGAGCATGCCGTTCGTGAAGGCGAACATGCCGTCACTGACGACACCCGTGCGCATGCGCCGGAGTGACATCATCGTGGCTCTGGCCAGTCACAGCGCCGGAGCCACGATATCCGGGATAGATGGCGACGGCGGTGGAGGTGAAGGAGGGTCGCTTCTGGGGCTTCGATCTTAGGTAAGTTATTCATAAGTTCAGGTAAGCTTCGATTCAGGTAAGTTATTCATAATGAGCTAGTATGCTATGCATACTAGCTCATTATGACTTTGCCTTGCAGGGTATATTTATTTAGGCTTTACTTTTTCTTTAATTCTGTGTATACAAAGGGACATAGGGGAGCTCATATAATGGGAATAATGGGGATAGTATTGACATAGCTCCAAATGAACCACTATGGCTCAAAATTCATAAGGTGCAGAAACATTTAGGGCTGGTTCACACCACAAAAATGCCCTCCAGATCCGTTCTGGATGTGTTTCTGCATTTTTGGCGCGTTCTGGTGCGTTTCCGTATGCATGCCAGATGCTTATTCTTTTCTTCCTTTTCCTGTTTTTTGTATTTCCCCCAGTACTAGATTTTGCAAAAGCATTTGACACAGTTCTCCATAAACGTTTACTGTACAAAATAAGGTCTGTTGGCATGGACCATAGGGTGAGTACATGGATTGAAAACTGGCTACAAGGGTGAGTTCAGAGGGTGGTGATAAATGGGGAGTACCCTGAATGGTCAGGGATGGGTAGTGGGGTCCCCCAGGGTCCTGTGCTAGGACCAATCCTGTTTAATTTGACCTGGAGGATGGGGTAAACAGTTCAATCTCTGTATTTGCGGACGATACTAAGCTAAGCAGGGCAATAACTTCTCCACAGGATGTGAAAACCTTACAAAAAAAAAAGATCTGAACAAATTAATGGGGTGGGCAACTACATGGCAAATGAAGTTCAATGTAGAAAAATGTAAAATAATGCATTTGGGTGGGAAAAATATGAATGCAATCTATACACAGGGGGGGGGGACCTCTGGGGCAGTGGTCCCCAACCTTTTTGGCACCGGGGACCGGCTGTTTGCAAGAAAATGGCCCGCGCGGGGGTAAGCTATTTTTCGCGGGCAATTTTTCAGGGCAATGGCTGGTTTTAGAGCTTCAATCATCCCGGCACCATGGTTATTATGGTGTCAGCATGATTGAAACGCCTTATTTCTATCATTACATTGTAATTTAAAATGAAATAGTTCAACTCACCATAATGCAGGATCAGTGGGAGCCTTGAGCGTGTCACTTGCCACCATTGATTGTCACTTGCCACTATGCCAGCCAGATGGGGATCTTGCCACCAGATGGGGATCTCACTTGCCACTATGCCTGCCACTAGATGGGGATCTCCGTTGCCACGCTGCCTGCTACCAAATGGGGATGTCACTTTCCACGCTAACTGCCACCAGATGGAGATGTCACTTGCCACTGTGCCTGCCACTAGATGGAGATGTCACTTGCCACTATGCATGCCATCAAATGGGGATGTCACTTGCCACGCTGCCTGCTAGGATCATGGGGATTGCCACAGTTACCTGGCTGCCACCCAAAAAATAGCAGTTTGTCATGAATTAATTTACATGTAAAATCAATCCCCCCCCCCGGCAGAATTGCAGAGTACTTGCAGCCAGGTACAACGCTGTCAGACTCTCCTCAGTGCAGGTACATTAGCTGCAGGTTAAACACAGGGACATGCGATTGCGAGTGAGAGATGAGAATGAAGGCGGGCGGGCAGTGAGAGATGACGTCATTCTCTCTGTTCTGGGTCTGGGTCACGGCTGCAGCTCTGTAAGCCTTCGCTGTGTAGAGCAGCCTGTAAGTAAGGGCGGAACAGCGGTGCGGGCAATGAGAGATGATGTCATCTCTCTCCCCCGCTGCTGCACCGCTGACATTACTTGTCTCCTCCGCGGCCCGGCAGCAGAGGCGCCACGGCCCGGTGTTGGGCCGCGGCCCACAGGTTGGAGACCTCTGCTCTGGGGGAATCTAGGAGGGAAAAGGACATAGGGGTCCTAGTAAATAGGCTCAGCAATAGCATACAATGTCAAGCTGCTGCTAACAAAGCAAACAGAATATTGGCATGCATTAAAAAGGGGATTAATTCCAGAGATAAAACAATAATTCTCCCGCTCTACAAGACGCTGGTCCGGCTGCAGCTAGAGTATGCTGTCCAGTTCTGGGCACCAGTCCTCAGGAAGGATGTACTGTAAATGGAGTGAGTACAAAGAAGGGCAACTAAGCTAATAAAGGGTCTGGAGAATATTAGTTATGAGGAAAAGATGCGAGCACTGAACTTATTCTCTCTGGAGAAGAGACGCTTGAGAGGGGATATGATTTCAATATACAAATACCATACTGGTGACCCCACAATAGGGATAACATTTTTCCGCAGAAGGGGGTTTAACAAGACTCATGGCCACTCATTAGAATTAAGAAGAAAAGAGGTTTAATCTTAAACTACGCAGAGGGTTCTTTACTGTAAGAGCAGCAAGGATGTGGAATTCCCTTCCACAGGCGGTAGTCTCAGTGGGGGGCATTGATAGTTTAGTCAGGTTGGACTTGATGGACTTGTGTGTTTTTTCAACCTCACCTACTATTTAGCTTGGGTCCGGTGCATTTTGTAATGCGTCCCGGTGCATTCCGGTGTGTTTTTGATGCGTTTTACCACTTTCCAGTACAGTCAAGTGCAGGAAAAACGTACTATGTTCTACTTTTTTTGCTGGAACTGGAAAGCCCTGAAACTGACCGCACTGGTGTGAACTATGCCATTGGAAACCATCTAACCTTTTTTCCATGCGTTTTTGATGCAGAAAAAAAAAATGCGCTGGACTGCATTTGGTGTGGACTGGCCCTTAGACAAAATTAAGGCGAATAAAGCACCTGGACCAGATGGCTTACACCAACATGTTCTAAGGGCTGGTTCACACCACAAAAACGCACACACACTTTTTGATGCATTCCAGTGCGTTTTTAATGCATTTCCAGATGCATAGTAGCACTTTATGGCTTTATCCTTGCAGATCAGAAAAAAAAAGAAAGTCACCCAGCGGTTTACTACAGCTTTAAGCTAAGATTGATTTTTCCATGAGGCAGAAGAGGTTCATCACACTAGCAAAAACTGAGTACTGGAGTAGGGGAGGCACCCAGGGGGTCTGTCCTCAAAAGCATTGCCAGTGTCTGATCACCTGAAGGTATGAGCCTATAACCCTACAGCAGGGGTAGGCAACCTGGGGCCCTCCAGCTGTTGTGGAACTACATTTCCCATGAGGCATTGCAAGGCAGACAGTTACAATTACTCCCAGAGGCACGATGGGACTCTCAGTTCTGCAACAGCTGGAGGGCCCCAGGTTGCCTACCCCTGCCCTACAGGAAGAAAACACTATGTACGTAAACAGTAAAAAAAAAAAAAAAAAAATGTCATTCCAAAGTTACATTTTGTCAGAGCAAACACACACATTTAACTCTTTAGAGTTATTTCTTACAAATGTGTGTTGCCTACGCCAACCAACCAGGTATGTTAATTTCTAAATGTTAAATGTAATTTGGATTCAGACCAGTTGTTATATACAATGCAGTTACTTGTGTACATTTGGTGGGAGATCTATAAATGATCCTACTCCATAGGAAAGGTAGGTAGAAAGGAGTGCCCGGTGTCCAATAATGTGCAAGCTGGAAGGGGAGTTAGAAGGTGTTTATTTAAAATAGCAAGTACATTGAGCCAACGCATTTCGGGTGAACAAGAACTACCCCTTCTTCAGGGTAGTTGCAGAGGCAGAATGTTGCCCCTGCAACCAAAGTCGGGACTCTGACAATTATCGTTCTGATTTTATTGCTTTGAACACACCCGATTGGGAACCTTCTCCATCTTTAAGCATGGGAAGTCCTTGTTCCCCTAAAATGCGTTAGCTCAATATATTTGTTGCTATTTTCAATAAACAGGGAATATCATAAAGCAGCACTGAATCCAAAAAAGGACAAATTTAAAAAAAACAATGGATAAGAAAATGAAATAACTGTATACAAATACCAATTAAATATAGTGCAACAATATAATTCATATACATGTGAATAAAGAATAGAATGTATAATATTTAATAAGCAAGTCAGTGATGAATAATATTGACTCACAAGCTATAGTATAGATAAGTGGGAACCATATAAAGTGAAAAGAAAAAAAAGTCTAAAATGCAATCCGTGACAGATGATAACTGATGTGACAACCAATATGTTGCTATAAGTGTCCCCACGCTCCTACTTCCTGTCACAAAATAAGTGCCTCCACTACCAGGTTACACCATTTAAAAAGGCCTCTTACCAGACAGTGTGGACCATCAAATTATAAATGGTCACACAGAGCTCAAACACTTTCCATAACTTACGATCCTCTAGGCATACTGTGGCTCATAGGATTTTACAAGCATTTTAACTCAGTTCACACTGGGGATTCCTGTCAGGCAGGGAGAGGGGGGGGGGGGGGGGGGGGAGGGGGGGGGGGGGGGGGGGGGGGGGGGGGGGGGAGGGGGGGGGGGGGGGGGGGGGGGGGGGGGGGGGGGGGGGGGGGGGGGGAGAAGACAGCACATTACATGGTAAGACCTACCCCGAAAATAAGCCCTACTGTGTCTTTTGTTGCCAAAATTATTATAAGACCCGGGCTTATTTTCGGGGAAACACTTTATATGTATATATATATATTATTTTTTTTTTTATTAAACTAGATGGACTTGTGTCTTTTTTCAACCTGACTATGTAACTAATCCTAGCCTTGCATGATAAAAGCATTCATTTGGAGAATGGTTTGATCTTTTTGCACTGTATCAGTACCCAGTACATGACATAAAAGAGGAAAACATGGATGAAATTCACACACAAATTTGGGTACTTGTCTATCTCTGACCTGAGTGTAGCTGTGTTTAAGATCAGACAACATAACAAAGATAATCATATGATATTATGAAACATTATATGAGATCTGCCATTTATGACACAGAAATGTGACAAGATCAAGCACAGTATTATAGTGCAGGCATGCATCCACTGGAACTCGCTCTGCAGTGCTGTCCATTCTATACACACTGTCCTTCACACCACTCCCTCATGAGATCAATATGATCAATAAAGCTTCAGGCTTGCAATCAATTGCTTTTGGGAAGTGGATATCTCAGATATAATTGTCTCTACTCTTTGACAGGCAACCTGCAGCAGCTCATACCTGAGGATAACTACAAAAGAAAAAGCTGTTTGAGAAAGTGTTTTACAATGTTCCAACCCCTTCTGCTATAATGTAAGCCTCACACGTACTGATGTGCTGCAGAAAGATCTGAAAAAGACAGTTAGCATGAAGAAAAAAAATGTAAAGAAAAGATTCACCCCATATTTTAGTTATGGAAGGACACTGGATAATTACACTGCAACTGTCTTGCAAATCTCAATGATCTCCTTATTAGATTTTCCAGTTCTACAGGACACCCCCAGTGTCCCCCAGAACGAGTCCTAAAATCCCCCAAAAAACCCCCACCTCTAACCCACTTCAAGACCAGACTGTTTCACCCCTTCCAGTCAAGGCCACTTTTCAGTTCATAGCGCTGTTTGAATGACAATTACTCATTAAAGCAACACCGTAAACTAATAGATTTTATATACTTTTTTGTGACAGATAGAGCTTTTCCCCCCTCTTGGAATGGGTCTTGCCGCGGTGTGATCTATTAGGACACAGCTGATGACAAATCACTGTACCAGGCCACTGTCGCTACCATGTGATCGCTGTGACCAATCACAGCAGATCACATGACAATTGTAAACAATCGATGGCTTCCTTTCATGTCATTCATTGTGTACAAATTTGTTGCTAGCTGTGATTGGTCAAAGTGATCACATGGTACAGACAGGGCCAATCACAGCTGTGGTCAGCTAATCACAACAATGCACGCTGAA
Source organism: Lithobates sylvaticus (assembly GCA_028564925.1). Taxonomy (NCBI): domain Eukaryota; kingdom Metazoa; phylum Chordata; class Amphibia; order Anura; family Ranidae; genus Lithobates; species Lithobates sylvaticus. Next base: position 160,352,056 of record CM053033.1, read on the forward strand.
TCGCTTTACACAGAAAAGTGTGTAAAGCCAACCTGGACCTGACCATCCTCTTTTTCAATAATGGTCCTCCACTAACCTCATTCAAGCTTAAAAATGTATAACCCCCAATGGCATAAAGCCCTTCCTGGCCCTCAGGAAGTCTAATTATATTCCAAACTCCGAAATCTTCAGATATCAAACATTTCTTTGCACCCTTAATTCCCAGAGATTCCTCCCCCCTCTGCATGTCCTTTTTTTTTTTTTTTTTCCATAAATGCATGTCCTTCTTTGAACAAGCTTGCAAAAATGACCTACATAGGAGAGGATTAATCTCAACCCTCTACACCCAATTGCTTAACACTGGACACTCCCATGCCACCTCCCACATCTCTAAATGGGAAAAAGATTGGAAATAACATTAGAAGGTGCAGATTGGACAAAAAATCGTCTTCCCAGAACATTGTAGCACTGGAAACTAAATACATAGTCCTGACCCGTTGGTGCTAGGTCCCAGCCAGGATCGCCAAATATGTTCCTCAATACCCCTCCACCTGCTTTAGATGCTGTTCTGTCCAAGGGAACTTCCCCCATATTTGGTGGCCACAAACTTTCTGGTCCAACTTGTTCAATATGCTCTCCAACCTCTTTGACACAACTCTGCAACCTGACCCATCTATAGCACTCTTAAATCTCAAACCGCCAAACCTATCTCAACGGCAGTTTAAACTACTCTTGCGGCCAAACAAATCATTGCCAAATCCTGAAAAAACTCCCAGCCTCTGTGTCCTTCCGTTCAAAAACAAGGTTACACAAGCAATGATCCATGCAAAAATTGAGGTAGTCATGCCCAATATGAAGCCCTTTGGGCCCCTTGGGTGACACACTTTCTCCCACCCAATTAAGACAAATGCCTTTTGCTCCCTTAAGAGGTGCCCTCTGTAACGTATCTCTTGTAAAGCCCGATTGATACAACCTAGAAACACCTGGGGCTCCACACCTCGCCTGACCCCCCTCCCCTCTTCCCCACGCTAATTCCCCACCACTCTTCCCCCTTCCCCCCTCTCTATCTTACTCTCTTTTCTTTACCCCTCTCTATTAAGTAGTTGACATTCTACTGATCATCTCTAAATTCAAACTTGCCGCCAGGTCAGACCCACAGCATTGCTAATTTTTTTTTCCAGTTTTCAGATGTAGTATATGCAATAGTTTACTAGATTTCTGGGGTTTCATCCCCAGACTGATTAAACGCTCTGCACCACCCTATGTGCATGACCCTCTCCTCGCTCATTGACACTGGCTGTTCTATTGTTTTTTAACTCATGTTCAGTCCATACTGGGACCAATATTTGCCTACACTTAAAGTGGTTGTAAACCCCCCAGAGACATTTTTACATATAGGTAAGCCTATAATAAGGCTTACCTATATGTACTGAAAATATCTCCTAAACATGCGCCGTTTAGGAGATATTTACCTTGTAGTGCGTCGATGATGTCATTGGCGCATATGCAGTGAAAAAAACGTCCCTCTGTGCTGTGTCTTCCCCATCGTGTGCCATGACTGGCGGCTCCCGCATGCATGCCCCCCGGAAGGAAGAGGGGCAAAGATGGAGGCTTCCACCAGCGGGGACATTGTGGGCTTCGTTTGCAGCTAAGTGCCACATAATGGGGTAGTATGCGATGCATACTAGTCCATTATGCTTTGACTTTGCAGGGGAATAAAGAGGAAGTAAAACCCATCAGGGTTTACTTCCTCTTTAACCTTATAATTTTATATATACTAGTTTATATAAAGAAAACTTTTAATGTTGTACCCACGGCTTCCAATACCACTTATACGCTGATGACACCCAAATCTATCTGTCTACTCCTCACCTCACTCCTTCAGTCTCCTCTCGCATTACTAACTGACATATCAGCATGGATGTCGCACTGCTTCCTTAACCACTTCAATACCGGGCCTATTCTGGCACTTCTCTCCAAGTAAAAATCATAATTTTTTTTGCTAGATAATTACTCAGAACCCCCAAACATTATATGTGTTTTTTTTAGTAGACCCCCTAGGGAATAAAATGGCGGTCATTGCAACTTTTTATCTCACACGGTATTTGTGCAATCATTTTTCAAACGCCTTTTTTTTGGAAAAAAAACTGTTTCATGAATTAAAAAATAACAAAACAGTAAAGTTAGCCCAATTTTTTATATATAATATGAAAGATGATGTTACGCCGAGTAAATAGATACCTAACATGCCACGCTTTAAAATTGCTCACAATCATGGAATGGCGCGAACCTTCGGTACTTAATAATCTCCATAGGCGACGCTTTAAATTTGTTTACAGGTTACCAGTTTAGAGTTACAGAGGAGGTCTAGTGCTAGAATTGTTGCACGTGCTCTAACGCACGCGACGATACCTCACATGTGTGGGCGGGACTTACGTGTGCGTTCGCTTCTGAGAGCAAGCTACCGGGGACAGGGGCGTTTTAAAATTTTTTTTATTTTTACACTTTTTTAAAAAAAAAAAAAACATTTTTTTGGATCACTTTTATTCCTATTACAAGGAATGTAAACATCCCTTGTAATAGGAATGTATGTGACAGATCCTCTTTATGGAGAGATGTGGGGTCAATAAGACCCCACATCTCTCCTCCAGGCTGGAAAGCATGAGATTGGTAAAAAAAATTCACCGATCTCATGCTGACAGCCGCGATCGCAGCTTTGTTTACTTCCGGAACTCCCTTCTCATTGGCCTGCCTCTCCATAAGCTATCCCCTCTACAGTCGATCATGAATGCTGCTGCCAGACTTATACTCCTTACCAACCGCTCAGAGTCTGACAACCCTCTCCTCCAATCCCTACACTGGCTCCCAATCACCCACCCAATTAAATTCAAATTACTAACCACAACATACAAAGCCATTCACAACTCTGCCCCGAGCTACATCACCAATCTTGTCTCCAAATATCACCAAAATCGTCCTCTACGCTCTTCTCAAGACCTCCAACTCTCAAGCTCTCTCGTCTCCTCCTCCCATGCTCGTCTCCCAGATTTCTCCAGAGCCTCTCCCATCCTCTGGAACTCGCTACCTCAACCTGTCCGGCTATCCCCTACTCTTGCTACCTTCAGGCGATCCCTGAAAACTCATCTCTTCAGGAAAGCCTATCACGTCTTCAACTAATCTTTTACCACTTCATCAGCTCATTCCCCACAGTTACAACCTTTTGTACCACCTGCCCCACCCTATTAGATTGTAAGCTCTTCTGAGCAGGGCCCTCTTAATCCTCTTGTATTTTATTGTATTATAACTGTATCGTCTCCCTTTTTTGTAAAGCACTGCGTAAACTGTTGGCGCTATATAAATCCTGTATAATAATAATAATGTTCCAGGTTGGGAGCACTGTACTCCCCGGACAACACAGTGTATTCCCATAAGGGGTGTCCAGGAGTGTTAGACAATAATAGAGGTCAACCGATATATCGGCCGGCCGATATTTGGGCGTTTTTAAAAAATCGGCATCGCCCGATTATTGTGTAAACCAGGCCGATTCGCGGCCGCAACGCTATACCCGGCCGCCTGCAGTACAAACTGTGCCCCCGTGTAACATCTTCACCTGCGCGGCCGGCCATTCTAGAAAGTTTCACAAGCACGGGACCGCTCCGCCCCCCCTCCGACCGCATCGCTCCGCCCCCCCTCCGGCCGCTCCGCCCCGCCCCCCTCCGGCGTGCTGTAAGAGAGGAGCCTCCGCAGGAGATCGTGGCAAGCACCAGCTAAGCTCCTCTTGCTTCCCTGCTAAGGCGGAGCCTGCTGGATGCTGCCATCTCTCACCTAGTCCTATCAGGTGCATGCAGATAGATACCAGCATGTATGGAGGTCAGAAGTCAGAAAACGTGTGCTACTGTGCCCCCCTGCAGACTTTATTTAATGTCCTCCACAGCCACCTCTGTACCCCCCCCCCTCCTCCACAGTCACCTCTCTGTACCCCCCCCCCCCCCCTCCTCCACAGCTACCTCTCTGTACCGCCCCTCCTCCATAGCCACCTCTCTGTACCCCCCTCCTCCACAGCCACCTCTCTGTACCCCCCCTCCTCCACAGCTACCTCTCTGTACCCCCCCCCCCCCCCCTCCACAGTCACCTCTCTGTACCCCCCCCCCCTCCACAGTCACCTCTCTGTACCCCCCTCCTCCACAGTCACCTCTCTGTACCCCCCCCTCCTCCACAACCACCTATCTGTACCCCCCCCCCTCCTCCACAGCCACCTATCTGTACCCCCCTCCTCCACAGCCACCTCTCTGTACCCCCCCTCCTCCACAGCCACCTCTCTGTACCCCCCCCTCCTCCACAGCCACCTCTCTGTACCCCCCCTCCTCCACAGCCACCTCTCTGTACCCCCCCTCCTCCACAGCCACCTTTCTGTACCACACCTCTCTGTACCCCCCTCCTCCACCACCACCTCTGTACCCCCCCTCCTCCACCGCCACCTCTGTAACCCCCCTCCTCCACAGTCACCTCTCTGTACCCCCCTCCTCCACAGTCACCTCTCTGTACCCCCCCCTCCTCCACAGCCACCTTTCTGTAATCCCCCCTCCTCGCAGCCACCTCTCTGCACCCCCCTCCTCCACAGCTACCTCTCTGTACCCCCCCTCCTCCACAGCTACCTCTCTGTACCCCCCCCTCCTCCACAGCCACCTCTCTGTACCCCCCCTCCTCCACAGCTACCTCTCTGTACCCCCCCCCCCCCCCTCCTCCACAGCCACCTCTCTGTACCCCCCCTCCTCCACAGCCACCTCTCTGTACCCCCCCTCCTCCACAGCCACCTCTCTGTACCCCCCCCCTCCTCCACAGCCACCTCTCTGTAAGCCCCCCTCCTCCACAGTCACCTCTCTGTACCCCCTCTCCTCCACAGCCACCTCTCTGTACCCCCCTCATCCACAGTCACCTCTCTGTACCCCCCTCCTCCACAGCCACCTTTCTGTACCACACCTCTCTGTACCCCCCTCCTCCACCACCACCTCTGTACCCCCCCCCTCCTCCACCGCCACCTCTGTAACCCCCCTCCTCCACAGTCACCTCTCTGCACCCCCCCTCCTCCACAGCCACCTTTCTGTAATCCCCCCTCCTCGCAGCCACCTCTCTGCACCCCCCTCCTCCACAGCCACCTCTCTGTACCACACCTCTCTGTACCCCCCCTCCTCCACCGCCACCTCTCTGTAACCCTCCCCTCCTCCACAGCCACCTCTATACCCCCCTCCTCCACAGCCACCTCTGTACCACACCTCTCTGTACCTCTCTGGTTAATTTAAGCAATTTTCTGTATCCCTTTATTTTTTAACTATACTGTTAGATTTTATGAAATGAAGGGGAAAAAAAAGAAAAATCGGCCTAAAAAAATCGGCAGCATATCGGCCATCGGCTGCCCCAATTTCTAAATATCAGCATCGGCATCAGCCAGAGAAAAACCCATATCGGTCGACCTCTAGACAATAATCCCTACCTTATGCTTAACCCTCTGAATAGATTACAATGTTCACGCATGTTTACTACTACTGTTTCGTCATATGTACACATTCCTGTGAACCTGTTTCCTGTGTATGGCTAACACTGTTCATCTCCTTTACTGTTTTACTGAAACTTCAATAAAAACTTTGAACAAGAAAAGCGCAAGCTCGAAAACGTGATATCTGAACGAGTCCTAAAATCCCATAAAAATAAATGTAGGTAGGACAAGGAGACAGGAGAAAACACTTACCCAGCTGCACATCCGTGG